>OZ023329.1:34650389-35377889 GCA_964007535.1 Brachyptera risi | reverse complement strand
TATATATATATATATATATATATATATATATATACATATATATATATATATATATATATATATATATATATATATATATATATATATATATATATATGCTTTTACTACCTTCCGGATGATGCCGCTTACAATTAGATAAACGCTGTGGGGACCGCACTCCCCACGTTGTCCAACTCCCTTGACGTTTCGGGTGGATCACACCACCCATCTTCAGACCACCCATCTGTGAGATCTTGTGGGGTTCGGTCCTGTGTTTCGGACTGAATCAGTTTTAGTTTCTGAAGATGGGTGGTGTGATCCACCCGAAACGTCAAGGGAGTTGGACAACCTGGGGAGTGCGGTCCCCACAGCGTTTATCTAATCGTAAGTGGCATCATCCGGAAGGTAATAAAAGCATCACTTATGTCCGCGAAAACTTGAAATTAAACATATATATATATATATATATATATATATATATATATATATATATATATATATATATATATATATATATGTATATATATACATATATTTATGCGTATGGTGTAATACATAATTCCATATCGGACAAATTCAATCTTTAGGTAAATTAAGTAAAATTGTTCATCATCAACACAGGAGTTGATCATTGAATAACAAATATACTTTCATATTTGAAATATTGATTCAGCTGACATTTCGTCCTCACCGTTTTATCCTGCAGGAACGTGATCCTGCAATTGAGCGTAGCCGTGGACGCCACCTGTACGGTCATGTTGCTTGAGTTGGAAACCTCGGCCTCCTCGAAATGCGGCCCCCACTTGTGATCATGGTGGTGGTGCTTGTTGACCGACGCATGCGTGTCGAAGATGTAGCCCAGCATCGGTGGCTCAGTACCTCTTGATGGCCGTGCTGGTGGCGGTTTCACTTCTGCCGGGGCTGTTGGGACACCTATGTCTTGGGCTGGAACACGCCACATACCAGCTGTGCTGTTGAGATCGAGCAGGTCAATCGTGTCTGAGCTATTGGGACCTGGAGTTAAACAAACAAGAAATCACTTGAATAATGATATTGACTGATGATGTTTCTCGAAGAGACTTTCAATTATTGACTAGGAAAACGCTGGCTATACGTTGTGAGATGAGCTTAGAAGGATGGAAATCTGGAATGAAAAATATTTTGTCAGCTCAATCTACATCTACAGACTTTGGATCACGCTAAACGTTCGAAAGATATATATATATATATATATATATATATATATATATATATATATATATATATATATATATAGTTCAACCTGTTGCATGTCCAATCTGTGAGACCTGTTGATTCTAATATTCTATAAAATGTATGGGCTTCTGTCACGTAACAAATGACAAACAATAGTTACCATAGTAATAC
Organism: Brachyptera risi; assembly: GCA_964007535.1. Lineage (NCBI taxonomy): Eukaryota > Metazoa > Arthropoda > Insecta > Plecoptera > Taeniopterygidae > Brachyptera > Brachyptera risi. Next base: position 35,376,524 of record OZ023329.1, on the reverse strand, counting down.
AGCAAACTGGTGGACTACCAAACATTCTGATTGGTCAATCCCAACTGGTGGACATTGTTATCTGTCTCTTTCAACAATGAGTGACGTCACTTGACAGAAACTTATACTTTCAGGGTGTTTTCCTCGTTATTTCTCATCCGATTGTTGTAAACATCACTGAAAATGTTTATGATAGATTTTTCATATTCAGTGGAAATCTTAGAATCTTAGAAGAACTTTTATTTGTCAAGTATTTTCCTCTCTGGCTCTCGTTCTCATTTCACCAACTTACCAACTTTTTTCCGGAGAAACTATTCAACCATTTTTTTTGAAAAATATTCTCAACCTATTCTAGTGCAATATCAATCCGTATGAAAAGTTTTTCAACTCATTCGGTAATTTTTCCTGACCTGTATGCCGCGCATAAAATTACAGAAAAAACATAAAAACGAAGCCGGAAGTTTTCGGTAAGTGAAATAGAATTCTTTGCTACGCTCATCTGATCAGAATACAATGTTATACGGAATATCTTGTATACAGAAGACGCTACATAGTCACATTGTTAGATTATCGTAGTGGAGACTTCCATTTCACATACTCGAAAAAGTAGGCAACGTTCGTTGTTTTATTTTGTGATATTTCAAGTGGCATGGTGATGAGCAAATTAATCAACCGACTCAAAATATTATATGCATATTGATGTCATACCAGAATAAGTTGGGATCATTTCTCAGAAAATGTTTTTGAACGGTTCTCTTAGAAGAAATATGAAAGGCTGTAAAATAGCCATGAGAATAATCCTGAGGGGAAAAAAATAAACAACAAAAACAAGTTCCATTCACATTTTAAATAATTTTCCCAATAATTGGAAAATAAATAACTGAAAACCCCCAATAATAGCATAAGTTTCATTGAATATCAAAGTCAAGATACCAACAAGTTGCATCAACCAGTAGTACACTCAGCGACACTAGCAACAAGGAGCAGGTAAGGTTTCTAAACTAATCCAATGTATAATCCAATTTGTAATCCAATGTATGTAGATGTAGAGTGAGCTGACAGAATGGATTTAATTCTAAATTTTCATTCTTCTAGGCTCATTTCACAACGAATATAGGATACTGCGTCTTCCTAGAGTAAAAAAATTATGATAGATTGTATAAGTTGACTAGAAATGAAAAGCGATCACTAAAAGATTAAATAAATTCAGCTGATGATAATAGATGAATAATTTTCAAACTGACAAGCATCATGTGAAAGTTTTTTAATTTGAAAGCCAGGTCATTTTATTCCTTCGATTCACCGCTTTCATTTGTCTTCAAAAATGAAACTGTGTATTTCTACATCCGGATTGCCACTCTCGTTTTATTACCGTTTGACGTCACAAACATAACATGCAATCAAGTTCATTAAGTTTTTTTTTTTAGAAAAATCCAATCAGGGGATGTCATCTTGTATATACCTGGATGGCCGATCAAAAAGCCTGCCTATCACTATATTACCAGTTTGATCTTTTCTCACATAACTTATCGCTTCTATGAATTCGTTCACTTCTATTAGTTTGCATCTGGATAGTGGAACAGTTCCAGTTTTGAACATTATGAAAATATTTGGACAATAATTGTGTTCATTTGTCTCATGGCTCGAGTTGTAACAAATAAAATACTGATGAATAACATATTAATCATTCTCTGAGCAATAATATCGAGCAGTGGTATTTACACTCGGAAAATAGAAAAGATTTTCTTCTCTATTCCATAATATACTCTATGGATTAAAATGGTTTGTACTTTTTCTGTTATTAAATAATCAAGTTCTAACAGAAGTAATATTACCATTTCGGGGATATTTTTAATCAGAGCCAAAGCGAATTATGTGTTGATTTACGTCTACCTATATTCATCCTAAATCAAGATCTGCTCATGAATTATTAGATATAGTGGACAAAAACACCGGATAAAAATGAACAGTTAATTGAAAAGCTTTTCGCATAAAATACAAGTAGGTCAACAAAGATATGAACTAGTTTCCGGCGAAGAACTCAGGTTGAAATGTTCTTTTTTTGAACCTTATTTCAATGTGCATATTTTGTGGTTTATATGTAAATCAAATCCGTTGCACAGTGAAACTCACATACCTATATACATTCATGCATTTCAAGATAGATGTTATTAGATTTGACGACAACGTTACAGTGGCGCTATACTAAACAGTGAGTACAGCACTGATTGTGTTATCAAGATGACGGTGGAGTAGAAAACGAAGCAGCGTCTGGATGGAGATGCTCACGTCTCCTGGATACCCTTCGTATCTCACTGAATAAGTGTATATCCAGATTTTTTGCCACGAGATTTGGAGGAAAAGAACGACCGTCTATTCCTCTGAATAATGTTGTCGAGTGTTGAACCACCAGGGTTCGGAGAAAGAACGGAGAATAGGAATGTGGAAATAGATGTAGACGATATTATGATCGAACTCGGACATGAACGATATCAAAATGTACTAATAATGATCTAACCATTAATGCGAAATACCATGAAGCCGTTTTAATGTTCATTATCTTCATTTAGATGGCATTAACAAAGACCTGCATGTGATTCTAAAAGTACAAACTTCATGTTTGGAAAATGCAGGACATTTGTTTGATCAAACGATTGCAGATAGATTACTTATATTGCACACGAACTTATAATTAATCTGACTTTACTCACATGCTGCGTATCCACCTTCATGATTTGATATTATCATTAGAATTCTCGTGAGAAAATATCGATGAAAAGAAATTATAATGAACTATCCGGATGTTATGTCTTTATTGTTGGCGTGTTGAATGATTGGATTATCGGCGTCAATATTCTCTCATCTTCGACAAAAAGTTGAAATTTTGGGTGAATTGGAATCCCTTAATTTCCCTTAAAATCCCTTAATGGTATGATTTTTCAAAAGTTGAATATATGATCTTGTTAAGATAGAAACTATTCATATTATTCATATATTATTCTCAGTTGATGCCTCACTTTGTATTAATAAACTCTCTAACTGTAGAAAGTCTTGCAAGTACTTTCTCCAATCAGAACTCCAGTATTAGGACCCTTATTCTCGAGATTATGAGATTGTGAAATTATGAGATGAGATTATTCAGATGGAATTCTGGTAATCTCACTGAAAATGCCATGAAAATACCATAGCATAATAATCTCATCTCATAATCCCATCTCATCTCATCATCTCATAATCCCATCTCATCTCATCATCTCATAATCTCGAGAATAAGGGTCCAGTTCGATTGCCTCCAACCTTTCCAGTTGCCAAAGTATACTAGAAAACTCTCCATGCAATATTTTGAACATCCATTCGGGAGCTGACATCAAGATAACGAATTCCTAACTTCAAAATCTCATTAGACCATCATTGTACTATTATATATATATCATTCTGTCTTTTTCAATCTAGTCTTCTATCTACTCATTTTTATATCTAGTTGTTAGTTTTTATACTTCCTATATTTGTGCCATGTACAAATCTTTGGATTCAATAAAATAAAAAAATGAAAAAAATAAAAAGCAATATAATCTGAGGAGTGCACTTTAAAATGATGAAAATGATTCATCATTTATATAAAAAATGAGAGGTATATACGAGACAAATGATACATTATAAAGTGAGCTACGTAATTGTGTAATCTTTATTAACGTTCATGTGAACTCTGTCTCGTTGGGGTCTTGAAGCATGAATAATCAGATGACACTGATGAAGGGTGACATCAAACAATTGTGGTAACAAATACGTTAAATGTTCTCCGTGTTTTTTAATGTCCCCAGCGTGTATAATAAATACTGTAATCTTGTTTGCATGAATAATTTGTGAACAAGAGACTATTAAAAGCGTATAAATGAGACAGATTGAATCTATTCTCTGTGTTGAACAACATTCTCGAATATATTTTCGAAAACAAGACGATAATATAAATAAGCGAAAAGTCAAAATGTTTAATATCATGTCTATTCTGTTTAGGGCGTATATAGCTTGAACCTGTCAGCTTCTAGCATATATTAGTATTTACATATTTCAAAACAGAATTGAACATTCATATAAATCTATTCACTTTGTCAAATCATTTGGTTATTATTACGTACAAAAATTACACGTCATAAAGTTTTTCGTCAATTCGTCCTGTGATTTGCACGCGAGAATAATTTTCTTGATTTCAATTTTTAAATTTAATTATTGAAGCTGATATTTTTAGGACTATGAAATATTGCTTGCACTGCAGCTTCAAGTCCCTAGGGATGAACTATACTTGGATAGACTATATATCAGTATATGAAGTTTACTGGTACGTGGAACTTATTTCATTTTCTTTCTGAAATCTGAAATCTAATTACCCCAAGACAAGATAGCAAGGCTTTCTGGGTTGTACTTCAGATCACATGGATATGTAGTTCTTTGCCAAAACGAAGAATTGCGTCTATTCTATTATATTTATTCTCTGATCAACAATAATCAACAACTATTGATACTATCCATGTTTTCGTTCAAAGTTTTCGGGTTAAGCAATTCGTATTTTTGAATTTCAGATATTTTTTTCTTCACTCTGTAATTCAAGGGACTAAAACAGCAACCTTAACCGCATCCGTTGAAAAACTTCTTCCACAACCTACATTTCAATCTTCATTATTCGTGTATCACAACTGATATTATCTTCAAGATCCAACCGTAACCGCAAGCAATAAAATTTATGTTTAGTTGTTGACAACTAAAACCAGCAGCCTTTATGATATTGGTTATTTGGGTCTCAAAAAGTGCTCAAAAAGTCTTGAATCGGTTGTTTCGTCATAGACACTGAAAGTGATGAAAAGGAAATATAACTTGTTTTTCGTCAAGTGTCATTCAACTTTCAGCAACCCAAACACAAACTCTGTTATGTCAAGGTTTTTGGTTTTTGAGCAGAGCTTCATGATGAAATGGGGGTTAGGGATACTTGAGAGACAGTATAAAAAAACATGTTTTCCTATATTTTAGTGTAGAAAGTGGTTGAAAGTCAAAGAAATGCAATCGCCGAATTTGTGGGAAATCTCGAGTCCAAACGGTGAGTAGATTCGAAACAAATGTATTCAGAATTAATGTTCACAATGATTGTCAATATTAATTTGAGTGAATCTCATCAGTGGAATAGTGAAATTCGGTGAGTTTTAATTACTATAATGAGATTACTTGACACTAATTAGGCCAACTATTCACAAATATGGAAGATTTGATCAATTAGTAATATCATACCCCGAACCTTTGTCAAATTTGCTGCATAAGTGATAACCGTAGCCGTAACCGGAACCCTCTTAGCATTTTTTTCGTAACTGTAATGAAAACTGAAACTTTCATGAAATTTGCTTTATAGCCATAATCGTAACCAGGACCGTTGTTAATTTCAGTTAGAGACCTCAGCCGAAACCAGTACTTCTATAAGATTTGCTTCATAGCCGCAGCCGTAACCTGGATGTTCAGAAAGTGCAGTTCATAACCGTAAACGCAACCAGGACACTATACATAGAGGTGTCAGTCTCTGCCTAATATTACTACCTATGTCTTGTGAGTATTGGAATCCATATTCAAGCCAATTCACTATGCATCTCATATATGTGTCCTGTAGCTACGAACATTATTTGAAGCCAGTGCTGTTTCAGGTGACACACATGGATACATTTTAAAGTTGAGATATCATTTTGACAAGAGGATTTGTAGAAATCTATCCAAATTATGATCATATATTACTAATACACTCACCAGTTTCAAACAAGTTGTTCGACAGTAATAGGAAAATCAACCCCTAGAAATCTACGCCAAAATTTGTGTGTGGAATGAAATATCTTGCTTATGATTTAATATCCCGTTTATAATTTAATATCCCATTGATGATGAATTACAAATTCCTCACTTTGCATGCTTAATAGGAAAACGACATGATTCATTATCCTGTACTTTCATATGAGAATATCTTCGTTCTTTATACATTCAAGCTGCATGCATGTTATAGATTTATTGGAAGCATGAAGTGCATGAAATATTGTCTGCTCTTGTCTCACCTATGGCTAAGCACGTGATGAGTTGCAGTGTGTGAGAGAGAAGCAAGAGATGCTTCATGGTGTTGTAATGGTGGATGTGGCTTCAGGCATTCTAGCTGTGGTGAGAGAAAACATCATCTGGAAAACGATGAAGAAAACAAAAAAATATATTAAAACGGAATACGTGTTCTGATATTCGCATACTTATTACGTTCAGAAAGGGTTGATGCTCATCGTGGGGGCAGATCTCTAGTGGATGAACTAATTCGAGAATGAAAATTCTCGGGTTTTTTCGAATATGAATCAAGATATAACTGGATAACATTTATTTCAGGCTTCATGGATCAAAATATATTCTCTGAGATAGTATCGGTAGCTTATTGAAGATAGCATATTACATATTCAAAAATTAATGATAGTGACGTGAACAGCTGTTTTCAACATCACACTATTCTGTATTTAGATCTCATTTCAACGTGTTCAACATGAAAACAAGTTTAAATGACTAAATTTATGAATAAGTAATAAGAAACTGATATCCGAAAGAATTATTTTAATATCGAACCTGAAATTCATTACAAATAATGATAATAATAACAGAACAATCTTATCATCACAAAATCCATGAACTCACCTAAAGTGTCCTGATATAATGAATAACACTGGAAAACAAGTGGAGTAATTTAAATAGAGAAGTTGTTATGAGATACAATCACATATGAGTTACTGAATTGAGCTGCTCCTAATCTGATTCTATTTTTCATAATTTCATTTCTTTATGTAGACTCGCGCTAACACCATAAATTCCACACACTAGCAAAAGCATTAAAAATTACTAGCATAGAAAAATATTGAACGAAATCATTGAATATGTGTTCTGTATATGTTGAAGGATAACGAACAAAAATGTGTTTAATGTTATGAATTATTAAAAACTCAATTTGGTGAGACAACAGATCTTTATGATACCTACAAAGCATATTGCATTATTTACTTTATTCAGTATATCCACTTTACCGTACACATGTTCACAGCTAAAAATAGAATTCAATGAGCTCTATATCAGTGCAAATTATAGATAACACATTGAATATTTCCAACTCATACCTTTTTGTAGGTATCATCAATATTCTGTGTTTCCACCAAAGTAGAATTTTGATATCTTGAAATTATCTCCTAAATTCAATTATTTCTCTCTATATACTCCCGTATTCATAACATTAATGAACAAAGCAATTTATTTACTCCGTCTTTACATTTCCCAGACTATAACAGGGATTTTGTCTTCAGTGAGTTACACCAAAGAACATAGTGTACAGGCCCGACAGCTACTAGGTCAAACAAATTAAACCGACGAAACTTATCAGATCATCTTGGGATTTTTGTTCTTAGCGTGTTAGTATTGTTGGTTTATATTACAGGATTACAGTGGGTGTGTTTAAAGCGAAACTCACTGGGAGTTTGTGTTTCTTGTGTAAGAAAGTGTGGAGACAAACTTAAACCATGAATATTATCATACGAAAGAGACAGTTTTTCTTTCAAGTATCCTTAGTCTCCATTTACTTGTTTGAATTCTCAGAATAGTGTAGCAAACTAGATATAATGAAGTACTTCATAAAACAATGAGGAAGTAAAATAAGTATTCAAAGAATGTTGCTGGAAGTAATGATCAAGTTGAAACTTTAGTCAAAACTATTTATAGTCTTCGTGTCATAGATATTTATAGAAACAAATCACTGCACTATAAGGTATGAGTATATCTGTAATCAATGAGTATAATTATGGAATCAATTTGAGAAACTTGTAGAACATTTAGTGTTCAATATAATAGGTGATTAACAATCAAAGATAAAAAGTTGCACACTGTTTTCCATCACGTAGGATGAGAAATGGCGATTTCAACCTCCTCGAATGGTGATGACTCACTCAACAGGAAATTGTATGTCAAGAACGAACATATCAAGTCAATAGATGGACGTAAGACATTTTTCTCCACCGCAAAATAATTATTCATCGGAGAATTTATTTTTCCGATGTTTATAGCTATATCATGATACAAGTGGAATGATTATTAAATCAATCTTCTGTGCAGGAACACTGCTACTGATTATGCTCTGATAATGTTTTTATTTGTGGGTTTTGATGATAACGAAGAGAAAATATGAGTGATAACTCATTGTCCACCTTCAAAAATATCGTTCACATCATTTTACATCGTGATAAATCTTGGTATACTGCACCCGAAGTTTATTTTATATTATTCAAAATGTGAAATAGAATGAAATATTTCATTTCTAGACCGTCATAAAGCTGAAGAATTTGTATCCATTATTCGTGTTCGAGAATATTGTATATTATCCAGGTTTCTTATAGATGTTCTCTTATTTTACACACAAATACAGTACATGGACATGATTTTGAACTCTGATTCAAGTGGCTAGCACACTGAACCGTTATTCAAAAACCGGGGCTCGTTACCCGACACGGTCGGGACGACAATATACATGTTGGACCATACCGACGGACGTTTTATGTGGTTTCTCTGTTTTACAGGCTGATACAGGTTGAACAGGCCACTAACTATACTCGTCTCCAATATCTAAAAACACTTGATAAAATACCATCTCATCTTCTCACCATTTCTTTCATCATTCAGCGACGCCAAAAGATTGTATTTATTCATTCATATAGAACTCTTACAAATGCCTTTTGACGGTGACAAAGTTCACATTCACACTTGGACTCAATACCTACAAATAATTACATTTATCATACTCAAGATCAGTCTCTTCCTGAATTCCTTTATTCCAGGCCATTTCCTTCGAAAACTTTTTCATCAAGGTAGTTCCAGTTCCTTCCGGTCCTTCTAAGAAACGAGAACTTCCCCCGGTCCGTCTTGGCCCCAGTAACGGTAACCTTTCTGACATGCCCTCTCCTACCACCGCCTCTCACCTCATTCAGCTTGATTTGTACCACCAGTTCAGCCCAACCACCCGTGCCCTCACATGCTCTAAAATGGTTGCATAGGCGGTCTACTTTCCGCCTATCCTCAAGGCTTGGCCACCTCAGCTCTCTTATCATCTCGGATGGTCTCTGCCAGATTAGTATCCTTTCTTATTGACCTCAGTCCTCCATTTCCTAACCCTCCTCGCTAATTCGCTAATCATCACTTTGTAAAACCGGCTCTTGGATCAAGAAGAGTAGAAAGATGAAAAAAAAAAACAATACATTTTAATAAGCCAATCATGTTGGAAGAGGAAGCGGAAGCTGAAGGACTCCAAATCCCGAATCAATTTCGGGCATTACTTTTACATAAGCCGCTACATTTTAAATTTTAACAAAATGAGAACAATGTTTGAGAAGGGAAGAGGAGCAATGAATATATCAAGAATATATATCTCAAGAAGTTCTGGAATTCAATACAACGGATCCAATTAACAAGAATATATCTTTGCAACTTTTCTTCATATATAATTTGTATTATTTCATTATTGTTTTCTTGTTGTCACTGAATTGGTTGTTTTTGCAGCTTTACTTGTTATTCATAATTGTGTGTGATTACTATGTTAGTATATAGCCTATATATATTGCTGAACGATTTCTTGTGTTGTATCCTAGTAAGCTAATTCTATATGCTGTTAAATAAAACAGTTTACAATACCATCGCTATACAGAGGCGCATTTCGAAATATTGACATATTCATTAAATCAAATGCAATACGTATAGAACGTTCTCAATGATAAAACTAGAATATCTTATTTCATTCTGGTTTCGATTCAAATTTCGATTTTTTTTTCATTTTCTTTTAGCATTCCAATTTACATATAATTAAAGTTTCAATTTCAAAATGAATTTTTATTTCGATTAAATTTTAATTCCACAATTTTATTAATCAATTTGGTTTCGAAATCAATATCAATCCAATATTTTATTCATTTCAATTCCAAATGATTCAACATAATTGCAATTTCATGTTGATGTCATTTCAATTATGAATCATTTCCAATTGACGACTAGTGATTGACCCGCCCATAAAACGTCACAAAACAGAACATCCAATCGAATGGGCTTTGTTATGTGGGAAATTTCACATTTACCTATCAGAGTATCTCTAAATTCCCACATGACGTATAGATCAAGGTGGCCCTGGCGATTAGCCACGCCTATCACTAGTGGTCAAAACATTATTTTCGATCTTATTTATTGTCTGTTCAACTTGATGTGTTTTTTTTTCTTCACATTCTCAAACTGAAAAATGGGAGAAAATAATGAGAGCATTTCTTTCACAAATATTTCATATGATAGAATCATATAATATTCACATTAAATTTCTCCATTCATATCAGAGATGAACACAATAAACGATCTGATGTGTGAAGTAGTGATGAGTAAATGGCAGAGATAAATGAAAGAACATGATACATTTTTAAACCCATATTTTCGAATGAACCTGAAATTTTAAGAAATCTAGATATTGTTGTAACGGTTATATCATTCCAAAAGAACCCAATTATCATAAACAGTGTACCATTTTCGATTCTGTCTCAATACCTGTGACTATAATTTTCTTCACGATACTCACGATAACACATTCACACAATTCACTGCTCTTTTCTCAGAACAATACAAGTTCAAGATTAATTTTATATCACATCTATTTAAAGCTTCTTTCCTCGAACGAAAATACTCCTTATTTATGAGCTGTGATTAATAGACACGAATATATTTCAAGTGGCAAAAACGATTTAAAAATAAAATACGAATGAATAAAAGTAAGAAAAGAGTTTTCTTTGTGATGAATTCATCCTAATTACAGTTTTTTCAAGTGGAGAGGCATTGAGTTGGTTTCGTAAATATTTGGGGACTGAAAAATAAATCATAGTGATAAATAGTTTCCAGCTTTTTGGGCGGATGAATAAAGAAATAATTAAACAAACATACAGAATGTTTTTGTTAACGACTTATCTAGTCAGTGCCAGACTCTCGTTTAGCAAAAGCTGTAATAAAATTGTGCTGAAACAAACCGTCGCGTGCATACGTGACTCCATCAATATATGGAATTACTAATTCCCTTCTAGAAATCGTTTCAGTGAAGATTAGTATTCCTTTTCTTTCACGAAATCAGTGTTTTATACACATCATCATCAATATTCGATTTTTTCAAATACATTATTCCTACACCTGAGTGAAATTTGTGTTTCATTTGGGTGCCATATTGTTCAAACAAATTTGAGATACATTATAGATCAAAAAATTGAAATTACTCCTTGGGAAATAAATTGAGATGTTGCTAATTCACAAAGTCATACTGAATTTAATGAAATTGGATGAATGAGCTCTCTTTTTTAGTCGTTCTAATAAACGACAGTATGTCGTATGTGTAACAATATTTTTTAATGGGGAAAAACAAAGTCTAAATAAATTGGCCAACTAAAATTCCACTAATGAACTGGCTCTGTATATTTACGCTCAAGTCTGAACCAGAATTTTGTAAGTTGTCTTTGATTAACTGTCAACCTCCAACAATATGAAATATGTAGGTCTCCTCAAATGTTGCGAGATGAGTATCTCCTGAAAGCATTTTTCTCTTGATACACTTTCACCCCAAAGTAACCTCAAGTTGGCACTAAGTACCTCACATTGTCCGTTCTATCTGCTAACTCACAGACACCATAAATATGAGGTACATTGTCAACAGGGGATCTTAAATATAACCTCACAGCAACCACGGCCGGCTGGATACTATATGAGAAGTTACAGTCCATCCAGCTGGCTTAGAAATATCCTGGTTTATAGGGGTGGCCGTGTGCTTTTAAACCCGGCTTGGTGTTATACTTGTGTGGTTGGTAGGGCAACCGCGATGAGCGCAGTTTGTCTGACAGAATCGTTGGAAATATCGATAAATATCACAGTGAATATTCGAATTGGGCCGCAACTCTGCGGGAATTCTCTGGGGATGAGAATGAGTAGCAGTGGCGTACCCGGGGTGAAATTCACATATTGCTGAATTATGAAGATTCGTTAGAGTAGAGTGGATAAGCATTCACCTAAGACGTGTTGATGATTCAAGGAGGATAAATATGGTAATGAATCCAGTTTAGAATATCGAACTACATGAATAATCTATTCTATCCATCACTATTCATGAGTCATCTATCTATCATCTATCTATCATCTATCTAACCATCTATTCTGTCATAAAAAATAATATTCTTCAGTATGGTAATTACTAATTAATGAGCCAAATCATTGATGATAATATCAATACATTCTTCCATCTAGATTGCATGGTACGAATGTTATTTAAATGGATGGAAAATGTTAGAAAATGCAGTATGGTATCTTTGAAACATAAAAACCAGAGAAGAAATCAAATCATGATGATTTTGGCAATACTTTCTCACTGAGATTATTAGCTCAAGAGTCCATGGCAGGAATTTAGAAAAATATCAGTTTTTGGATCATAACTTTTGAACGGTATGAGGTCATAAAATTCTAATACGGAGTGAACACAGATAACCTCATGATTGTAATACCCTCAAGAGGGTAAAAGTTATAACTATTCAACTCATATCGCATAAATGGCAAGCATATACAGCTAACAAACACATTTTCAGCCGAATACGCTTGACAATCATGCGGCATGTATCATATAGTGAATATGTTCTACACTTTCTTGAAGGTATGAAAAATGGTTGTGTTTCCTCCATAATACAATTTTGATATTCTATACCGTTCGAAAGACATCACTTAAAAAACTGATATTTCACTGTATCGATTCGCATGCACACTTAATGGATTTATATTTGAGCACAAGCATAGCTTCTTGATTATTCATTCATTCTTTCGTTTCAAAGTCTGTGGACAGACATAATACATTTTCAGAATTCTAGATTTTTAATCCGAGAGTAAAATGTTGGGTAAAATACGGAAGTACGGAAGCCTATTTGCGTAACAATATCAAATGTGCACTTGCGGTCACATAAAATGGCCTGATCCGAAATTGAAATTATGTTTTCAATCATCAAATCTACGCACATTTGACCGTTAATATTCTTAGAGACTATAGGCTTGGTACGCGTATGCACATTGTCTTTTGGTTTTAGTCCGTACAAAATATATATTTTTTTTTAATAACATCGAAACTTGATACAAAATCATTTTTCCCCAATAAAGGCTGTGGATAAGAGGTAGTTTCGTTTGGACGGGGCACCACAAGGGCGATCTTACCACCCCATTTTAATTGGTTAAAATCAATGAACACCAGGACTGCGCTGTCAGTGACCATAATTTTCCGCCGCAGATAACCGTCTTTCAGTTTTCAAAAGTCTGGAACACATTATACGTAAAAATCGTTCCTGTGATATATATCCGGACATTACCAGCATTGGTATTAGGAGTAAGTTTGGTATTAAAATCTGGATATGTTATTTAGAATTCATTCTAATGTAGGTTGATCGGCCATATCATGTGACTGAAACCATGTGGATGTTAACAAGTCTTTTGTTATGTACAGTTCGTTCCTTATTTGAAAAAGGCAAACTCTTGAGATATTTCGAATGTCATCTAAATTTAGTTGACTTATCGAAATGTCTTCATAAATGAAGAAAGTGTAAAACCTCAATTTTAGTTCACAGCCAAATAAATACGGAATGAGTTCAAGGCTCAGCTCGATCGTGAACGCGCTTTAAACTGGAATTTCCTCTTCGCAAGTAGTTTGCACTTCAGTTTGCCAGTAAAAGTTGTATTACAAACTAACGGACTGGAGATCTAACGAGTGGATGTAGGAGAAAAGGTGATACAGATTATTCCACAATTAAATTCATACAACTGATGTCAACAATAATTATTTCTTGATATAGCCAATAGGCCGTGATTCAACCAATAACGGAGAACTCTTACGGAGAAATTTTGGCAGTCTTTAAATATGTACTTGTGTTGCTTTGACAACATTATAGTTTCATGAGACCGCTAGAAAAGACTTCTCTATATAATGCACTCCCAAATAGAATATTATTGGTGATAATATTCAAACAAATTAAAAATTTCACATCAACAATGAGATCAGGTGTACACAACTGAAGCAGTTCTATCGAAGAAACGTCGCTGGTTCATATTTAATTTCCGATATCATTGCGATTAAATGAACGTTATGGTGAAAGTTTACATCAGAGCGAACGTGTGAACGTGATTCTTCAATTTATTTTATTGATTCATTTATTCCTTCTGACAATAGATCCACTACATGGATATGAGTCACGTCAAAGTTATCATAAAAATGCAAGACACATTTTATATATATATATATATATATATATATATATATATATATATATATATATATATATATATATATATATATGAATTTAAAAATAATAAGTCTCAGATATAGGGCCCGCATGCAAGACGATACGAAATATACAATTGTGAAAAAAAAAATTATTCACTCACTCAATACACACACAAACACACACCGCCAATACATAGACAAATCGGCCCATAGAAGATAAAGATCTAACGTCCTTGCTGACAGATACCGTGTTACTAATACCATCCTCCCGATTTCAAATATGATGCATTACTTATTCTCACTAACAACTGATAATATGTATGATGTTGGCTTACAGTTGGATGACTGACTCACAAACAAATTAACAAACTTTTAGTATTGATTTAAGAAGTGAAAGTAAACTGTTGGAATAAGAAAACTTTTCCTAAACATTCGTGTAGATAATTCACTATACGATGAGTTCCAACATATTTGTAGCAAATACGTTCTTCGAGACATGTCACGCAATGTTGAAATATCCCACTCTTACCCCCTAATACTAAATCACCCTTCCGTTCTAGCCCGTCGCCTTGTAGCAATCATCCTTTCTACCAATAAGCACTGATAAGCACCATAATCGTTCGGCTATCGATCGTCATTATAACACTACTAACTGTTGAGAGCACTGTAAAATACAGTGCATCCTTATAGGAAATGTGTTATAAGAAATGCTGTAACAAGTCTGGAAAAAGCGGTAATGGCAAGCATACATTTCATGATGTGAACAGATGATAATTGTGGCATATAACATTCATTGTTGCCATGACAACAAAACTACCTATATTCACATGATGATGTCACAACAATAACGATATGACAATACAGCGATTGACTCTACTTGATCGTAACAGATTTTTTATATTGCAGTTTTTGTTGAAATACTACATAAGCTATCATTCTCTATTGACTCCGAAACTTAATTTTACCGAATAATGACGATATTTATTTCCTCAATTTTGGATAAAACTAGAAATCATAATTTGAATTTCAGAAATTATGATCGATTTTATTGTACTTCAGAGACCATGGATCATTGTGTAGGTATGACTGATTCTGTGATTCATGATATAATTGAGAAATGTCGAGGCCACGACTAGGAAAAAAGACCAAAAGTCGTGAAGGGCAAATACATTATCTACTTGCAGGGTTGAGATGCACTTTGAATAAAAACATATGAAATTGAAAAGAATTTCAAACTTGTCTATTCTGACATACATTTCATAACGGATATATTGTTATTCTTCTAGACTTCATATCGTTTTTTTTTTCATATTCGAGTCCTGTTCCGATCGACCATTTCGCCAAACTACGGTCGAGTGTTTCAGTTCGTCAACTTTGGCAAACATATTCTACCAACTTCTGAAAACAAATGGTGATTGTCAAATCTTCCAGAAAACAAGCATTGCAAAGTGAACTTTCGAACCTTTTAGTTATACAAAGTTAACCAGACGTAATTGACACACATTCAAAAGTTCAAGAATTTTCTTATCAAAATAAAATGTACACTTTTTAAAAAAAAGATAGAAATGAGTGTACTAATCATTTAGCAGTAAAAACAAAGAAAAATAATGGTTATGGAAGATATTCTATTGCAAGTTTCCCAATGCTAGAAACTATCGTACCAACTCGAGCACTATATCAAGAATATGTCCATTGGATAATCACATGGATAATATACATATATATATATATATATATATATATATATATATATATATATATATATATATATATATATAAATATATATATATTTATATATATATGTATATATATATATATATATATATATATATATATATATATATATATATAAATATATATATATTAAATATATATATATATATATATATATATATATATATATATATATATATATATATATATATATGTGAGAAGACATTTCAATGATCACTATTCATTGTTGAAATATATTTGAAATTCGAAATAATATTCAATCTGAAAAAACATGGATGAACGAGATGGAAAATCCATTCAACACTAACGCGCTATGTGTTGCCTCGTTGATTGATGAGCTATATAGACTATAAACTTATCTTTGGATTGGTTATTATATATCCACCTTGAGATCCAATCAATTACGTCACTGCCATCCTATTTCCTGATTGATTTATATGATGATGGAGAAGGATTTTCTTAATTGTTCACAATTAATTGGTGGCATCTGTTGCTTGGATTTAATTGGTATCATAATAGCTTTGAGTGATTTACAAGAATTAAATTATACATTTTTTCACACCAAAACGGCTGATCTGATTTGAATGAAATTTCGGAATAATGTGTATCATTATTACATTGAAATTCCATGAGAATTTGAATTTTCTCGGAGGAAATATTTTTAACAAATGTTTTCCTCTGGGTTATTCTTATGAGATTTTGAAAACTTTGAAAATTAGTTTTCTCAGAAGTGGTTCAATCCATTGCATCTCATAACTAAACAATATCTAATTCAATAAGGACACTTGTGTTGCCAAGTTTCAACTGATTTTATATTTCCGTTTGAACTGTGGAGCGCGAACAAGAAAAAAAAGCATTCTCTTTTCGAATATGGTGAAATTGAGTTTTCGCTTTGCTCAACCAATAATCTCAAAAGACAATTAATAGAGAAAATTATCTACACCAACATCAAAATTCAAGGTAATCCAGCCGATTGCGCCTTGAAGCTATAGTTCCAAGTTGGATAACGGCTCATAACAAGTTTGATTCTTCTTCACAATTCCATTATCGTTTGAACACTGCAGTGCGGAAAACACATCAGAACCAAACATTTATATTTGTTCTCAAGTAGGGTGAAATATAGTTCTTGCCTTATGTCCATCCGATTATTAATCAAAACTTATTCAAAACAATTGTCTTAGATTTTTGTATCTATCGAATATATCATGAGATGATTTTATGAATACATCATGAGATAATTTTATGAATACATCATGAGATAATTTTATGAATACATCATGAGATAATTTTTCAGAAGGATTATTTTGTTAGATATGACCCAACAAGTTGCGCCACTGCGCCACTCATGCCCGAGTAAATAAGTCCTTTATCGGCCCCGGTGCGGCCCCGATGCGGCCCAGGCGTCAGGCATATGCGTCACAACGTAATGTATGCCAAATTGTGTCAGACTTAAGCCGTGAGGCATCATGGTGTTATCTCTTCAGTCCATATAGGCCTATTCGGAACAGCATCAAAACCTCTCTATAAATCTATACGTGTATAGGGAAAAACTTAACAGAAGATGTGGGGGTTTTTCAGTTCAACAAAATAGTTGCTTTCAGAAAATAGACCGAAAAAGAGTCATGAGGCAAGCGCAGATATATATATATATATATATGCATATGAATCTCTCTCTCTCTCTCTCTCTCTCTCTCTCTCTCTCTTCTCTCTCTCTCTCTCTCTCTCTCTCTCTCTCTTTCGCTCGGTCTCAATATGTATATAGTATATCTATATATGAATTATTGTATAAGAATATATATATATATATATATATATATATATATATATATATATATAAATACAATAATGTATGCAGATATGTGTACAGCTCTCTCTGAACTTTGAGGTTTATTACTTTAATATATACATACGTCAGGTGGTTTTATATCAAAAATGAGATCGTAAATACAGTTTTTCCAGTGTTTTTCAGTTTTTTCCAGGTAATTACATCACTTATAGAAGCTATTGACTTGATAGGTACTACCCGATATAAAAAAAACCATATTCAACTCTTTATTGACGTTGTGAGTGTTTGTGAAAAATGTTCAATTCTAGAATATTGAGTAACTAATGAGGTGAATAGAATATTATGCAACTTTAAATCTTCAAACGTTCTACTGTAATGACCAATATGTTCAAATTGATCGATTGATTGATGTCTCGTTTCGTCTTATAATCATGGTTATGGTTCATATATATATATATATATATATATATATATATATATATATATATATATATATATATATATATATATATATATATGATATAATATATAAACTTATAATATCAGTTATAATATATATATTATATATATATATGGTAATATTATGGTTTATGGTATTATTTCATGGGGTGAAGAAATTCCACCAGAAAAAAACACCATACCACCAGGAAAAATAATATAAAAATAATGGAGTGTAATCTATCTATTATCAAAACTGGACCCATACATGCTGGCATTCACATCTATAATTCAGTATCTCTTGCACTCAAAAGTATTAGAACGAATTCATTCAAATTTGAACTTAAAAAAACACGTAATTGATAAATGTTATCATGGTGTGAGAGAGTTTCTGGATGATTGATTAATGTTCACTGTTTTCATAATGTTCAAATGTGTTTTTCATCATTGTTTCTTTTTGTTCATCATTACTGCATTTTGTATTATCATCACCATATACTATATTGACAATGCTAATATCTTTATGAGATCAATTTGAACCAATAAAGATGCTTTTACTGATCCGTGGCGCGAAATTCATTCTATTCTATTCTATTCCAATCATTTGATTGAACAAACTAACAAATGATGACGCTCACTCGACCCACTGACAGGACTGGCTTGACCCAAGGTGCTCAATACTAGTGGAGGAGCCAGTATCAGAAACAGTGCCTTCTTCAGAATTCCAATTCTGAAGGTTGAGACCATGATTTAGTGATAATATACTTTACCATAATAAGAAGAACTAGAACTCTTATTTTACCAACTCTTATTTCAATAACTAGGACAGTATTTGGGGTTTCTTTATACGATCAGTTCGGAGCCAAAGTTCCCGATTGCCTGTCGCGATTTACCGGATTCTCTTGTGAACTAGATGTATATAAGATTGGCCAAATACGGTACTGGTGGCATTGTTGAACTTACAAAATTTGTAATTTTCATGCCAACAAAAATTTAAATGATAACTTAATGATTCTACTGAGCAGTGTACAGCATTGTTGAGCATCGTTGTTTTATATGATTCGATTTAAAGCAATATTTGCGCTACAGGCAATCGGGACCCGGACTCAAATTCTAACCCCTGAAATGTTTCACTTTGAAGACACGATTCGGCAAACCTTATTTATATTATGATGCAGTATGTTGGTATCACTACATTGTGCTGAGACTGTACCATCTAGAACAAGAGGCTGTGAGCAAAACAAAACATTGTTTCCTATTTACTTTCCTCTTCATGAACAATAATCGTGGCTATTGACACTAATTGAACAAATTAACGAAAAACTCATAGAAAAGATAGAAATGCTCATTGAACATGATTGTATCAAATATAAAAACGATCATTAAACCCCATAGCTATAATATATGATCCGTTGTATACTTTCATTATGATTAAATCTCTTCAATGATAGATACATCATATGGTTACATGAATAAATGAGTGGAAGCTATCGTTTTTTTAATTAATTGAATTTATCATTCATAGATATTCAGCATTGTGCTAATTATCAACATCAAAAACCTTGTTTCATTTTTGTTTGTTTTTATCACTTATGTATTCATTTTCTATTTGCGTAACTTCTTCCAGGCAGCCCACACACAAGAGTTCCTGTCTCATGAGGGTTTCTTGTTCAATCATATTACATATCAATCATATTAATTTCACAGCTTCATCTTTTATATATATCTCATCCTGTATCCTGTATTTATATGTTTGTAAATTATGACTTAAAACAAGAATAAAATGATTTTTGAATGAAACGAAAACATTGAATTGAACTGTAACAAGCACTTGGATATAATATTTCATAATTATTAGGATATATTTTCTCTTGATTCATCAACTGTTTTAATACCTGGACCCCTATTCCTGAGATAAATGAGATGTGAGAAGAATAAAAGTGAGTGAGAAAACGATTATCTCACTTAAAATGGCCGGTTGGTGATGGTAAATTGGCCATTTTGAGTGAGATAATCGTTTTCTCACTCACTTTCATTTTTCTCACATCTCATTTATCTCAGGAATAGGGGTGCTGTCCTCAAAAGTTAATTCGTCTTTGTCGGGCATCAAACAATAAATGTACTCCTAATCCAGATTCAAAAGTCATGAATGTAGGGATGATTATAGTGGTGAGTAAATGCCCCATAGAGAAATTGAAATGAGACTGCTAACCCGATTTAGGAGATCTGGGTTCGAATATCAGCATGATCGAACATCATAACATGTTTTTCTGAGTTTCCCTCTGTCATTAAAGTGAATACTGAGATAGCTTCTAAAAAATGGTCACGACCATTTCATTTCCACTATCCAAAACACGTCATGAAAAACTTTCAACTCATCTTTCCTTCATCGTATCTATCATTCAACGACGCCAATAGATTTCAGTCTTTATCACAATGCGTCGTTGTATCTAATAGAACAGTGACAATAAAACTTTATTAGAATCTTATCAATATTATGTTGCCTAAAATCTAATTTAATTATAAGTTCTAAGTGCAATTTCTATTGCAACATCATATATATTACTATTATTTAATATTAACAAATTCAAACTATGGTATTATTTTACATCCCAAAATGAACACGCAAACGCATATTGTCTACAGTATTAAGATTCTCGAATAATTAACATATAACTGGTAATAAATATGATGTAATCATATTCAGGCCTGTCAACATACGAGCTACCGGATGTGACGTCGTCATAACTCTCGTTGAGTGATTAACCAATAAACGTCAAGCAGTATGTCCGCCATGGAACATGAGTCATGTGACATGTACCCCAACCAATGAGCAATCAGCTTGTTACGTTAGAAGCGATTTGATGAATTACACACGTCCATTTCTCTGTTAAATCATTGACATAATAAAGTGATTGCTTCGAAATAACGTGTTTTAATTGAGTAATAATGAAGAGGAATTGTCGATTGTTGGTAATTACATTGTTGTGTTGTTGATCAGTTTGTGTTAAGCTGGATTAAAATCAAGCGTGGGTTGCCAGAAGGAAAATTAACCCACTATGTGATTAATTCATCACATTTTGACAATTTCATTCACGGTTCATTTAGAGAATATTGATGGTACTGAGTATATTAATGAGTTTTATCTCATATTATATCTGTACTTTGTCGACGAAAAGACAGAATCTGGCTGAGATTTTGTCAGTAGATTGACCGGAAACCAAGTTATTCACGGAAGAAAAATGTCGTATGTAGGTATAAATAACAAATACAAATACCACCATTATATTAATAATGCTGTGATATTTTCATGGTTTTATGAATTTTCAAACAAGATTGATGGTGAGAAACACAACTGTATCAATCAAAAGCGTTGAATGCTCGAAGTTGTAACAAGATTATGTGTACTGGTACAAAGTTTCACCATAATTATCTATTTGGTTTATACGACCGCACTCCAACGTATAGTTACAAGTATACCAAAGTTTATCGCTCGTTATTGTTATTTATTGAGCATAAAATCGGGCGAAAAAGCAATGACGAATATACTTATTTGCATTGCGATATTTTATACGATGTCCACTATCTCAAAAACCATAAATGATGATACTAATAAATGTATAAATAAATGTATAAATGTATAAACGTATATGTAATGTTAAATATGAATTTTATCTTCACGTGTTATTACTTCATGAGTTTTGATAGCTCGAATAAATGTGGTGGATATATCGAGTACGGATAGCATGAATGCATTAGTTTCAATATCATTCCAGGTCTGTGGGGAACTGGCATGATCAATCTGGCCACGCAGTCAGGTCTGCGGGGACCCACCAACTGCTATGAAATCGTGATTTATTCACAACATAAACTCATTGGTTTGCTGTGAAGATAGAAGCATGAATCAAAAGATGCTGTATAACGCTGTATATCACGCACATAATTATTCAGAGCGTATACACGTATGCACACAATATCGTCGGCTTATAGTTACTGAAAGCATTTTCTAAAAGTTGGTGATCACAGTACATTTCTTATTCATGCGTGGTCAA
Organism: Brachyptera risi; assembly: GCA_964007535.1. Taxonomy (NCBI): domain Eukaryota; kingdom Metazoa; phylum Arthropoda; class Insecta; order Plecoptera; family Taeniopterygidae; genus Brachyptera; species Brachyptera risi. The sequence goes on along the minus strand of OZ023329.1, from coordinate 35,354,184 downwards.
CTGGAAATAACAGTTCTTGTGTTTTTATATATTATTAGCTGTCGTTACCAATGCAGGCCTACAATGATGTTATAATCGACAATAATAGTGGACTAATCAAAACGATAACTTATGGTGAACCATGTACTAGTCAAATATACTAGTCAAACGCAACATATGCGTTGTAAGATGAGCGAGATATCCGAATAAGGTATAAAAGTCTTGAAGTAGTTCTACACTTGCAACTTTATCGGCTCTGGTATTCTACACACCTTGATATCTGAATAAGGTACATAAGTCGTTAAAGTAGTTCTACCCTTGCTATACATTATTGACTCTGGTATTCTACACACCTTGACGCATATAAGAATACAAGATGCATTGAGGGTTGCGTTTGCCTGTTGCGTTGCGTTTGGCCGCAAACAAGCCCTCTATGCATCTTGTAAGAATACTTCATTGTTGGGCATATATTGAATCTAGAAAGCAGTGAATCTAGTCAACCTAAATCTGTCACTATTTTCATGATATATTTGATGGATAATACCAGTTATTTAAATTTTTTTCTTCAAAACTGCTGATTGGAATTCCATACAAAATCGTGATAATGTGTCAAATCTATGTATACACATTTAGAGAAAATTTCATCTCATTTGGAGAGATTTTATTTTTAAACATTCTCCGCCCAGCCAAATCTTGAGGGGTTTTTAAAAACTTTAAGATAATATTTATCAAAATCGGTTTAACCGATTCATTTAAAAAACCATACAGTTCTAAGTTGATGAGTTTGCGTGTACAAAAAAAGTTTCATGTCTATCAGTCAAACCCTGCGACTTGTGGAGTGCTTAGAAAAAACAAAAATACAAAAATACACAGACCTATAAGAGTGGGATGGAGACTTCGCTACGCTCATCTAACTACGATATATTGTTTATATTGTATCGTATTGTATATTGTATTGATTCATTTGTAGAATGAGTCAGCTCGAAGCGCAACTATAATATAGATAATATAATTATAATATAATTTAATATTATAATTAGATGAGCGTAGCGAAGCTTTCCATTTCACACCCTGAAAAAAATGGGCTTCGTTTTTATGTTTGTTTGTTTTTTTTTGTTTTTTTTTGTAATTATGTACGCGGCATACAGGTCAGAGAAATGAATCAATCAACTTGAAACTTTTTCTGAACGTTGGTGTCATACCAGAATAGGTTGGGATTGTTATTCAGAGGAATCGGTCGGAAGGTTTTTCCGGAAAATAATCGGAAAGTTTGGAAAATCCTCATAAGAATAACCCGGAGGAAAAATACTTGAAAAACAAGAATTTTTCAAAAGCTCTCAAATTCTCACAGAATATGAAAAATATTATTATACACCTTTTCAGAGATTTTTACAACAATCGAATGAGAAATAATGAAAAAAACGCAATAAACGTGTACATTTTATTGAATCTTTGGATCAATTGCTTTTTCAAAGTGTTTATGCGACAGGTTGCAGGTTACTATAACTAGGAAAACGCGGGATGCGCGTTGTGAGATGAGCTTAGAAGTATGGCAATCTAGAATGAAAAATGACTTGTCAGCTCAATTTACATCTACAAACCTTGACTTACTTCAAACGTTCAAAAACCTCACCTGCAACTTGTTGATATTTATAGTAATCAGTAACCTGCAACCTGTCGCATAAACACTTTGCAAAACCAATTGATTCAAATATTCAATAAAATGTACACGTTTATTGCGTTTTCTTCATTATTCCTCATTCAATTGTTGTAAAAATATCTGAAAAGGTGTATAATAATATTTTTCATATTTTCTGAGAATTTGAGAGCTTTTGAAAAATTCTTGTTTTTCAAGTATTTTTCCTCCGGGTTATTCTTACGAGGATTTTCCAAACTTTCCGATTATTTTCCGGAAAAACCTTCCGACCGATTCCTCTGAATAACAATCCCAACCTATTCTGGTATGACATCAACGTTCAGAAAAAGTTTCAAGTTGATTGATTCATTTCTCTGACCTGTATGCCGCGTACATAATTACAAAAAAAAAAAAAAAAAAAAACATAAAAACGAAGCCCATTTTTTTTCAGGGTGTGAAATGGAAAGCTTCGCTACGCTCATCTAAATATCAACAAGTTGCAGGTGAGGTTTTTGAACGTTTGAAGTAAGTCAAGGTTTGTAGATGTAAATTGAGCTGACAAGTTATTTTTCATTCTAGATTGCCATACTTCTAAGCTCATCTCACAACGCGCATCCCGCGTTTTCCTAGTATATGATATGATAGATTGATATTCTTTTCTTCAACATCAAAATATTTTTACACAATCTTTGTTTCTCAATCAAGGCCAAGGGTGAATTCAGTATGACCGTTTATTAATTGATTCAACATGAATAAAGATATAAATTAATTCACAGACATTATCCATTAAAATATTTACTTCAAACCGGTAAATGAACACCCTCGAAATAATTGCCACTCTTTGAACCTGAGTGAGTTTCAACCACCGTCTCATGAAGATAAAAGAAAACAGAAACCTTTACTTCCTCCACCCTCTTGGCTATTAATTCGTCCAACGCCATTCTGCCGCTGCGGCTAACCTGCTAACTAAGAGTATCTCATTTAAACCGCATTTTTTGTGGCCGAGCTATAGAACCGCATGCTACTTCACTAAGTGAAAATGACTGGGGAAAAGACGCTAAATTAAGACCTCGGGTGATTTTCATGAGATATAAGAGGTTTAATAAATAAAACTGTTCCCTTTTTTCTTCTCTTTATAGTGTTTGAATTGCTATTTTCTTGTTTTAATTAGAATGTTATTTAAGAGAATGGAAGCATAATTAAAACAAGCTTGAGTTTTTTTCTCAGATTCATTTCTTTGTCTTTCTTCTTGTACGTGATTGTCTTAAATATAATTACATCTATCACTATTTGAACGCGGCATGTGTATACAGTATATGTGCATGGTTTACGACTATGTGTGCAATGTAGTGTTAAGTGTGTGTATACAGGATGTACAGTATACAACCTATACAACCACCACTCATGTAACAGCTAACTCAATATGCTAGAAACAGTTCAATGAAGAACTACACATTACAGTAGCACCAACAACGTCGACATTACATCAACAATTTTTTTGCAAGCTATCCTTCAGTTAAGATTATCATTTTGTTCAAGTATTAATTCATTAGTATTCAGATCATATGGAATGTAATGAAATGTAATTGTATATTCATTTTAATTATGTGTGCTCTTGTTTTAATAATCATGATGGTTCACATGACGCACATTTTAACCACTGTTGTACGACATGGTCCAAACATGACATGTGGCCAATTTAGACAAATATTAAATGAATGAATAAATGAATAAATAATGTATATCTATGTATATAATGTATATAATTCTTTCCGTTTTTTCTCCAATTAGTGCCACGTATGGGACGAATCAATTTGACCTCAATCCGGATAGGCCTCTGTAAGTTCTGAGAACATTAGGTTTCAAAAGTGATTCATCATATGATCCACTTGATATAAACAAAAATCGAATTTCTGAAATTGGTTTTAATTCAATACTCACATTCATCAACACAATATGAATCTCAAATATGTATAAAAATGCTGATAAAAGAACGTTTATATATATATATATATATATATATATATATATATATATATATATATATATATATACATATATATATATATATATATATATATATATATATATATATATATATATATATATATATATATATATATATATATATACATATATGGATAGATGGATAGATATGTATTTATATACACGCTCTTTCCCACCTACATGAAGTCATATTCGTAAAATATATGACGCTCATGACAGAATATTTTCTGGGATATATAATTTCAGAATGTTCAGTATTTAATTTCCTAAAAAAATTCTGCCTCAATGATTCTATGCAATGACGTGACTTGTAGAAGATTCTATATTTTATTAATATACATTTGATGAAATTAACTCTTTCAAGTGGAATATTGCTCCACGAACTAGATTTGAACAAAACATTCAAGAAGCTTTTCATTGCATGAAATATGTGTATAATATGCGATGTTTTGCTGTCATACTCTAATGAAAGGTTTTGTATGCTTGCAAAGCTTCCAAATTCTATAACATTCCTTAATAAATACCACTTTTTCTAATGGGACGCAAATTATGAACATTTACTTTCACTGAAAACGCTTAGAAAACGAAATATACAAGCACAGTACTTATTATTCGAAGAAGTGAGAACATAAAAAAGTATTCATTCCATCATATTGATTCCTTCATTCAAAATATTCCGTATCATTCCTCATTAATCTATTAAAAAACTCATTTCTATTAGTATAAAATTATAATTCGATAACTTAAATGTTGTGAAGAATTATATATTGAATACGGTTATGATATAAATGTTGGTGATTTGTAAATATATCACAAGAAGGTTCATGAATTTCATTTCTTCTGTGGCAGAAGAAGTATGGCGTTTTTGACACGCGTTATGCCGGTCTCGACTACTTGAAATAATTAAAATAATATTGCTGTATCAACTTATTGTACTTGAAAACTTTTCTATATTGACATGAATGTGAAATTTATTACACAATTTACTATGAGCTTATATTTTCAAAATATCTAACGTTTGTTATGAGTATGTCTCTGACTATATTCAATTTGGACCCCTCTCTCCTTCAACTTATCCATCATTCAAATGAGCTGGCTCATTTTGTGAAAAAAATATATTTCAGTATCAAATATATCTTCATCGTTCTCATATAATGTGCTTCAAAACTCTATGTATGGGAGATATTGTTTTGAAAATAAACTTCGACCAAATAAAGCTTAGGTCGTTTTCAATAAAGCTGCTTACATTCCACCTTAGATTGCCCGCGTAATAAACGTTACAGGATAATGTTATCTACGGACACAATGCACGAGGGGTTTCAACCTTTATTTTTATAAACGTCCAAAAACTCCATTCAGAAAAATGTTCCCATATACCTTCTTGTGTTGCAATATTATGAGAAAACAATAGCTCGTTTTTTTACGGTAGAAATATTGGTTTATGAATTTCAACATTTATCGTGTCGTCTAGACTAGAGGTCAGTCCAAATTGACGTATGCCAGATGAAAATAGATGTGATGAAAATGTTGTATCGGAATAAAGAAGAAGTATCCATATATTATTTACGTATTCAGTAATAAACGATCAATTGCAGACAAAGATGTTACACCTTTACTGAATGGTACATTTACAGGCCTAAATAACTCAGAACCGGTAACAGCCCGAATAGATGGTTATTCATCCTGATAATTTATTTTATTGTATTGTAATTGTCATTCTATTTCATTTTCGATTTTTTTTTCTCTGAACATAATTTACATACATAATGAAACAGGATACTATCAAGATTAGACGGTGCAGCTGTAAATGAATATGATTGTAGTTTAATATAATCAAATACAATTTAGTTTAATACACGACAACAAAAATCGCGTAAGAAAGAAACTCTTGTGTTTGGACTGCCTGGAAGAAGTTACGCAGAAGAGAATGAATTAATCGGTATATGAATAAAATTAACATCTGCTGGTTTGTCATCAAACGTACAACAAACAAAGTTCTTAATAATAATTTCCACAATTCAAAAAATCTATAAATGATACATTCAATCAACAAAAACAGAAAAAGTTATTATTGAAAGAAATTATATGACAGTAACATGAATAGATAGTTGCACACATGAGATAAAAACATTGATATCATGGTTATGTGATTTGAAAATGAGAAGAAATATATCTATGAATATATACAATTGAATGACTGTGGGAAAATATTGTTTTCTTATCATTGTATTTGATACACGCGCACTCCACACAGGTCCATGAAGAATTCAGCGTTCAAATATGCGATGATATTATTTTTATTTTGGTAAACCATTTTATGTGACCGCAGGTGTACATGTTATATGAAACTTAATTGTCTTATTTGGAAACTTTTCAAACGTTTCATGATGAACGGTCAGTATTTTTTATGTTTATCAATTTTCGTGTTCTGGTATATTTAAGTCCAACCGTGTGCTATTCATTGAATCTTATATTATTAGTTACATATTATATACATCAATTCTAATGTAAATCTGATGTAATGTAATTCAATTCAATTCATAATGTATTCTATACATTCAAAATGTCTGAAAATGTGAGAATATTCGTATCAACATAAATTCAGTCAAAAAAACATCTTTCTATCAAAACGTATAATTTGTAATAGAATTGGAAACATTGGAAAAGATAGATAACTTTGAAAACTAAACGTATTATATAGAGTGGAAGAAAAAAAAATCGTTCTAAATTGACTGCGGTTTATTTTGAAGTTAAACTGACAATAAAATTCCAGCTGACTGAAAATTTCAAATTTTCCGACTTGATTTGCCTGACTCCATTAATTTTATTTGGATTATAATCCCACCAAGTACCTTATTATATAATAAAACTCATTAAAGACAACAAACCCTCGCTTAAAAGCACAGGTACAAGATAATCTAGCATTTACTAAAGATATAAACCCACCTTTTAGAGCCTTCAAACTGATTATTTCTCAACATTTCCTACATTCTAATAACCATTAGTTATCATCAATGAAACAACGTATTATTGTATATGCAGCTAATAGTAATGATATTTCCTCATCATTCATACAGGTGGAAGTGCCTGGTTTCATAGTCGCTTTACTGCATCATCAAAGAATATTAGGCTGACACAGAATAAGCGACACACTATTCAGCTACTATCTCTTGATAATGATGAAATTGACAATTTGATAAAGGCTAAGAGGGAAAACGATGTACTTAATAACAAATTATTTAAATCAAAACCTGATTGCAATTATCTTCTTTTTGTATGTGGGTAGTGGTTAATTTGTACCGGAACGCACCAGAACGGCTTCCGGTTCTTTTTTTGGAACCGGAACGCATGTTCCGGTTTCAAAATGATGAAAAACCAATGATAAAGCAGATTTTTATTAATCTATCAATACTTTTAGTGGGAAATATAATTTTTACAGATGAATACATATTTTCTCATTCTGAGAAGGTTTTATTTATCATCTCTATGAAAAATGGTGGCCTATAGGCTAGCTCACGGTATTCGACAGTATGGGACGGAAGTTAGATTGCGATCTATCGTCCTATTCAAAGAAGGGATCTCGACTACATTCTCTTTACTACAATTTGAGGACGAATAATTTATTAATTGGTTGTATTTTTTTGAGATATTTATCGAAGTGGTGGTGGTGGTGAGGGGAAAGATAGAAGGGATGGTTCACTCTGAGGTGCATTCCGATTCATTTTCATTTACAAATTAAGCCCTGTTTGTAGGAATGGGTAATGCCATCGTCATACTTACCATTTTGCAGGTATTAAATAGCTACCGTCAATGTTTTTCTGATGTATTAGAATGTCTAGAGTTATTACGAAAATAAATATTATCAAAAACCAATCTGTTTTGCATCAAATGGGTGATGTTCGGTTCCATTAGGTGATATTCGGTTAGTTTAAATTCAATAATGTGAAGGTAGTTTTTATTACTGTGGTGAATTCTCTGCCGGACCCATAGTGACAAATTCATCCTGGTATTTAATTGATGTATTTTATAAAATATATCCTTCTGAAATATAGTTTTAGTTCACATTTCTGAACGTTCACCGCAATAAAGCCAAACCATTCATACCATATATGAAATGCCTTCTCCTTTTCACGTATAATTCCCGCTTTGAATTACACGCTCAAATTCTCTAAGCATCAAAGCAAGCAGAGTGAAATTCAAGCTCATGAACTCGGTGTGTTTTATTATCCGTTTCAATCACAGATCAACGAGAAAGAAGTAACACCCACACTTCAAAACCAGATAGAGCAGTAGTGAAAATGGGATGTATTTTCTTTGCTGATAGGATTTATTCCACTTTTCACGTGTTCCTCTATATTTCCTCTATATTCTATATTTTTCATGTACCATTTCCTAACGATCCGTGAAGTATATATGACATCCACAAATTGAATTGAATGTTCACAAAATCGGTGTTTTCTGTTGATTTCTTCCGTATTTTGAATATCTTCGATCACATTTAATGAAAATAATTATCAAATAAAAGAGAGGGCTACAATATCAGACCTACAGGAGTTATATATCAATTCAAATGATGATAATCAGACTAATTAACGTCGCCATGGAGGCTGATTAGAAAAACCTAGAACTTCGTGAATCAAAGTGTGCAAAGTTTTTCATGAGCGACCATGTTCAAATGTATTCATTTCTAAGTATACGTATAATATATACATCTTCATTGGACTATGTCATGATATACATGATTGCCTTTTGACACATAATAATAATTTAATACAAAATTAATGAAGTGAAAAAAATACATAATGATAATAAATAACACATGAACAATTGATAAAAAAATGATTGTAGAAAATAATGAAAAAGTAATAATTGTAATATTGTGATATTGTTCTCATGTTTTCATCCTAATCCCCTGAAACACTCGATTCGGACGATTTGCAAGTAGATGAAAAAAACGTAAACTCAAAGTTGTGAATTTATTCAAATATTTAATATTCTCATGAATCATGCACTCCATAAAAAATAAGGGTAGAGTATTTCTTGTGTCATCATGAGCGTGATAGTTTCAAAATGCTTTCCTTCGTACATCACCTAAAATATCTCCAGTACCAGAACATAACTTGATATCAATATTATCCATTCTACAGCTTCATTGACGTTTGGTCGTAATATCAGCTGAAAGTAGATTATTAAACGACGACGACGATGAGAGAGGGTACTAAAAAGAGTTATCGATCGAAAATAATAACCATCCCTCAAATGAAACATCATCCCTCAGGAACTTGTAGAGCCATTTCATGAATGAAATAATAGGAGCTTACTCGTATTTTATAATGAATTTCAATTATTTCTGTTGAAAATATTTATTTTAATTCTTACGCATCAAATATTCCTTGCTTCGTAGTATTACATTGTTTAAAAATGTATGTAATTATCGTTTTATGTTTTCTGATGAAAATAAACGAATGTTTTACGGTTTGATTATTATTTATGTGAATAGCAGTACTCAGACGGATAGTTTTATGTGTTTAACGCGATAAATGGAGAAGTTATTACCTTGGTTGCATCTAGCGTAGTCTGCAACATAATATTATATCACGAATTTATGAGCTATCAAACTTCTAATCAATTTCAAACCATAACTCTTCTTGACAAAATCGCATATATCTCGTACATTTTCATAAAAAAAAATCAATATTATTATTATTATCATTACGTAACATATATGTATTGATCAAACTTCGGAAATAAATAATCCAATATGATGATTCCAGATAATCCAATACGCCATATAGAGAAAAGTATACTACTATTTTTAGAACTTTAATCATCAATTATTATCAAATATGGAGTATCGATAGAACAAAACTGAAACAAGTGAGAGAATTTGAATAACGGTGAAAACAAATATATGAATCCCAATACGATTGGATGACAATTAATATATATATATAGCTCCACTGAATATAAACCTGATATGCAATTATAAATAATCGTAAAGAAGTCGTATGCGAATTGCATACCAATATGAATATTTCAAGGTATGATTAGAGTCGATCTACAGAAGGTAGAACTGCTTTATCGACTCTGATATGATCGATGGTATCGGAGATCCATCAGAGAAGGCTGTGATTCATGCTGAGATTGAAGCCGTTGATTGGGTCGTCAATTAATACAGAAGAAAACATTTATCGAAAGTTCAAATAGCTCTTCGATTGAATAAGCTTATTGGTTGGGTGTAGATTCTCACAACAGTGCTTGCACTGGAGCTAATACGGCCCTACCAATCAAGAAGCACCCAACTGCATTTTTTACTTATTGAGTTAGGGCCATTTATCTTCATGAAATAATATTATTTTAGAGTTAACCAAACGAGAAAGTCCTATCTGGACTAGAAATGGATGAAATCATTCATGACTTTGGCCCTAACAACATGAATATACTTGGTTTTCCCCAAGGTGAAAGATTCCAATTTCCATTTTTTCAATGTGTGATTTTTATTGCTACATATACTAGATGATTATCACCATGGTATGTTTTTGGTGATACTGTATGTCAAAATATATCAAATTTGAAATAATGTTATCAAATATACCAAATGATACCATTTTTTAGTATGCTATTTTGTATCTGAATGATTGGTAAACTTGACGTATTCTAAAATGTATTCATCATCAAAGCATTATAAAGTTGGGCAAAAAATAGAATGGAAAAAAACAAAAGAAATAAATAAATGAAAAAAAATGAATAGTAAAAAGAATAGTAGGCAAAATCTTACTGATAAAAAGAACAAACTTCGAAATTGTGCAATTCGTTAGTATGATTATGAGTACTGTATTATTATGACATGATGAATATACTTTTGAAAGTGATCCATGCAAATGAACCAGAGCACCATTTCACTATTTAGGTTTCTTCAAATATCTTGGAATATGGTTTTCTGAACTAGGGGCCTTCCTGCTTGGCAGGACAGAATAAGGCCAGTGACGTTTGAGTGAGGTATCACGCAAAATAGGACCGACCACAAACTCATCTACGAAAAGTGAGACAATATCTGCAGGAGATGAGAGAATCCAAAAACTTCATCTTGACATGAAGTGTCAAACACACATCCGTCGGTCAAATATTCTGTCAATATTCTGCTCACATATCAAAAGTGTTTCCCTCTGAGGAACTTTGGAACTATAGATCCCTATACGCAGTGATGGTGTCAGTACAAAAGTCACAACATGAGGTAAAATGACCGAAAGTTCTGAATAAAAACTATTATAAATCAATCTGTATACACTGAAGTGAACGATGATCAATTACATTGAGTTAGTGCTTCAAATTACATATATGATTATATTGAATTAGACGAACAAAATATATTTAATATATATATATATATATATATATATATATATATATATATCATTAAATATATTATATATATAAAGGATATATTAAATATATATATATATATATATATATATATATATATATATATATATATATATATATATATATATATATATGTATATATAAATATATATATATATATATATATATATATATATATATATATATATATATATATTACATAGACAAGCGACATAATTTTCAAGGATTTCAACACGTTTACTTCACACTCGCTTCACAGTCTTTTTCCAATTGTATAATCATCGTCAGAGCTTGATAATGTATGCACAATATTTGCTATATTGTATTATTGTTTATTTCAGTGAAATTCAATACAATTCATCAATTTAGCACCCGTGCATAATTTAACTAGGTAAAATAGATTGCGGTTGAATAATTGTTTCTCATATAGGCAATAACGAACAAAAAGTTCTAGCACGAATCTCAGCGTTCTTATGACCTTATGACCATAGTGACAAAAATAATTTTCAAATTAAATCAATTGTCATAACAAAATATTTTATCTTTCTCATTTTTTGCATGGATGAATGAAATGATAAAAAAAAACGGTCTGAAAACAAGAATAATTCACAATAACGAACGATAATGATGGAAATAATAATTTCATTCAATTTCTTTCGACACATTTCATAGCAAACCATGAAGCCTGTAAAATGTGATATATTTAATGGTTCCCACGTTGAATGCTATAGAGTTTGTCATTATTTTATTTCGTTTCATCATGTCTGATGGCGCACGCCCAAGGCGCAAGCCTACATATACTGGAGTATATCTACTATAAACTGTATACAAATATAAGTCACATTCATTCCTATCTAATGATGCAATCGAGCCCCTCAATTGCTATTACAACTTCAACAATCAACTTGTAACTTGGGTTATTTTGTAAAACGCAGATCCTGCTTCGTATATATGAAGCGCATCATTACTCACTAACTCACTAGCAATAGACCTACGTTGTTGTTGTTATTATTATTATTATTAGCTAAATCTTCTGAAAATGTGTTTTGTTTTTCGTTCTGCTTGTTTCATCTCTGACATGAATGACGTCATTAAAATCAATGTCGTGTTCGTTGTTGTTGTTATTGTTGTTGCTGGGGAATTGAGACTTAATGGAGGCATGTAAAAGCGCTCACACGTAATGTGCACGTATATTGGTGGGTCGAGACTACCAACCGTTGAACATATGAACTGGGGAAGAAGATCGATCGGTTGTGATAAGTGTTATCGTATACTCGAGTAAAGATGGTAACAACAAAGGTGCCGTTAGATGTGTGAGTTAATCACTGAAGTTTACAGAAGAAAAAAGTGATCGTTATCGGCGAGCTATTGATCGGTTATAAAGCCAGGTGTTTTGGATCGTTAAAGTACCTATAACAACTTCAGTTTCACAAATAAAACGTAAGATGTTTACTGAGAGAAAGTGCAATGGTTCCACACTTGGAGCAAAGTGAAGACGCCAGCTTACTAATGTTGTTTTACATTTCTATGTACGCGCTTCACAGATTACAAGGTAAGACTAATTCTGATCGACATAATTGTGTATATACACACTCAGACGTGTAAAGCTAGAATTTAAAGGATACGCAATTTCTGTAAAAAGTTTGCTAATACATTTCATCCTAACATTCTACAATCTGAAGGAATAAGGTACACCACCGTTAATAATTGGTATATATAAACTTTAATGGATGTATTTGAAATATAGACACACACACACACACACAAATATACTTACAAGTGCTAGTATCAATCCTAAAATTCGGAATAAAATTGCATGGATACAAATGTATATATATATATATATATATATATATATATATATATATATATATATATATATATATATATATATATATATATATATATATGTATATTTGAATATGAACTGAACGATATCTGAACAAAATACCAAAATCGAAATCAGGACATATGACCCAAACAATAATCCCTCACAAAAAAGCGTGCCAAGCCCTCTGTATTCCTCTCTGGCAAGTCAAGAATGTACGCTCTTTCAGCTGTGTGAATAGCTTATTCATTAATTTATAATAGGCTCAATGACGTTCACTACTGATGACTACGATATATTGACGTCGGTGAATGAGATATTTGGGTTACTGGGACAAATTATGACATTTTATTCTATTAGGTGTGTTTGGATAGTGGGAATGAGTCTTTCGTGGCCTGTTGTTAAGAAACCATCCTAGTATTGACCTGAACGATAGAAGGAAACCACGAAAAACCCCTGTCAGGATGGTCGACCGTGGCGGAAATCAAACACCGGACTCTTGAATGACGGTTCAGTGTGCTACCACTCGACCACTCGTCTCAGTAATAGCTTATACAATTTCCACGCAGAAGTCGAGAAAGTTCGAGAGAAAACGAGAATGTTGACCATAAAAATGATAAGAAGGGTTGCAATTGTTTTAACATAGTTCAGTGGACATTGTTGGCATTTAGTGAGATGTTGGGCATCAAAGTGTGTATCCAGCAGGAACATAGTATCCGGAACAAGCGGCAGACTGAACAATAGCTTCAATCGTTTGGATTGTTTGTAAGAAAGATGACATTGCTGTAAAGAAACAAAGCGAGTTGTAAACGTGATGAATTGATTTCTTATTGGACATTACCAACAAAGAATTGACCCTTTTTCATCTAAACGTTTTCTAGATAAAAGCACATGTTGTTTGATAAATGATATATATATATATATATATATATATATATATATATATATATATATATATATATATATATATATATATATATATATATACGAAATGAAAAGAGATACTCATTTTCCTCGAACTCAGATAGAATATATCGGATTTCTTCAGTCGGTGGAAGTGGAAACAGTCTGTTCGGACAGTTATCACTTATCAGTTAACGCCAAAATCTGAGAAAGGAAATGAAAAATCTTTTTTTAAAACGGACGAACTTGAATATCATGAACTTGAACATTGGAAAATTAAATACCACATTTGGATCCTTGCATTGATATAAAATGTGTAACAAATTGATGCATTTCAAACATTAACTTTATTTGATTCTAATAAGTGTTTGGAACATCTACACCAATTTTTCTCCAAATTGGTTATTTCTATCCTGATATTAAGGCTTTTAGTTGTATTCACGGAGAAAGAACGTCATCCACAAATTGAATCAATGTGAAACTTTAATGATTACACAATCTAGCTGCAACTTGGAAGAATTAACAATTTTGAATGATGTAGTTTTCATTTATAATCATAAATCTCGACCTGAAAAAAAAGAAAAAGAAAAAAATACAAAATACAAAATACAGCATTTCAGAAACTCAACGTTTACATTTGAGATTTATGTTTGTATTCATCTTCTGTGAAGACAAGTATATGGATTTCAGTCTCATTCAAAATACAATTTCAGAGGTAAAATAATCATTCATTGTGTGAAGTTGTTGACGAGTTAATCCAACATTTTGGCGACCCGTCACTCTCGCCAGCCATTGTTAATGTTTTTGACCGCCACCAACTTTCATGCCAGGAACTATGTGCGCATGCAAGCCCATCGTCCGCAGTGTTCTATATAAAACTTCTTGCTTCGCGAAACTAAAACTTTTGATTTATATCGACTAGATTTTCTGAAATACACGGCCTTCTATATACCCATGTCCGCACTTCAACAACATCTGCTACGCGTTTAAAACTCGGTTCACTTGTTTGCTTGTTGGCCATTCTTGAATACCACGATATCTGAATCCAATCAGAGCATTGAACCAACTTGGGCTTTTCACAAATACAGCTCATCTCTGTGCTTGGCTGGATATATATATATATATATATATATATATATATATATATATATATATGTATATATATATATATATATATATATATATATATATATATATATATATATATATATATATATTCATATATATATTCCAATCTACGTATAATATTATATATCAATACGCTACTTGTTATTTTAGCTTGTTTATTTCACCATGAATGCTTGTTACATATTTGTTGTGAGTTGAATCACCAACAATACGAATTTCAAAGCAATCATCCTATAGGAACTTTTTTCGTCAATAGTACCAATTCCATACCGATTTATTCGAAGAACACCATAAATAAATTGCTGATACTCTAATGGTAAAAATTCACAACGCCTGCTAGATATGCGTAAACGCACTTTTTTAGGGGAGAACACTCAAAAACATTGTTTCGGAAACGAGATGGTCATCATCATTCTCATATATATGTGAGTATATCTATAAACCATATCAAACTAATAACTGATGAAAAATAATTTGAGAATCATTTAAAGCTTCTATGGAGCCTCAACGAAAAATATTGGCTACTTTTATACCACCCTTCGCGGACGATGTTGTTGTTATTGCTCACACCTTTAAATCTGAATTGAGCGAAATGAAACCCAATTTGACTGATCCAATCAGCTCAACCTGACCATCCCATCTCAAACTAATTTGATATAACAGAAACCAGCTCTATTTTGCTGTGTGTTTTCTATATAAATAATAGCAATGACAATAATTTCAGTTCATGCTGTATATAATCATTATTAGAACATTATGAAATTGAATTGAAACCCAAGCCCCGCTTTGCTCTTGTGCAATATGTACTTCTAGTCCAACAAATGACCAGTTCGAAAATCATTGACGAGTACAAATCACTAAATATAACCTTTAGGCTTACCTAACCAAACAAAAACCATCAATGATGGCAGTTGCCAGTAACATAGTACAAAGTGGTCATGTGGTAAAATTTAGGTGGTAAGACGTGCAAAAAAATTGCTAGATTGAAGTGGAAAACCAAATAAGAACCAATTAGACCAATCAGAGTCGATACCATAGTACAAAGTGGCCAGGTAGTGGAATTTATGCGGTAAGACGTGCAAAACTTGCATACACTACCTCCTTTAGCCATGCTACTTTATCAACTCTGACAGCGATTAAAGAGTGTCGCTTATATCTTTGATTGACAATAACGTATTAATAAAGTGAATGAGTGACATATAGCATAGCGTAGCTATGCTATATATATACTGTGGTTCTCTTTACACTATGATATTATCGTGATAACATCACTGATAATTATTCATAGTTGATTAAAATCAAAATGAAATCAATCATCAAAGATACTGAAAATGTATCTATATATGTAATATCGATGTTTGCCGGAAAAATATTGAATCTTTCATCATCAACTTTTCAAATCTCTTCAATGTTTGCCTTTTCAACATCAGAACAATGAGAATAATGAAAGGTTGCGAAGACCAACAACAATCGTCCCCAGGACACAATCCACCACGGCCCCGTGGATAGATAGGCCAGCACAGAAGAAATAAATTATTGAAATAAGTTCCATACGAAGTTGTTCACAACATCTCACAATTCGTGAATTTCATTTCATCCTCTTGATTCCGTCATCTCTCCACATTTCTTTTTTCTGTCATTTCAAGAATCCTAAATGAGAAACTCACTTTTGTCCACTCCTTTCCGCACATCTTCTATCCTCTCCCTCTTCCCCATAGGTCCAGCGAGTTATTTCCAAGCGATATCGATTGACCGTCTCCTCTATCCATTATCAATAACGACCGGCCGTGTTGACCATTCGAAAACTGGCTCTAGTAACTTTTCTCTCGAGTCTCACCAGACTTGCAAGCTGCTCACGACTAAAGATCTTCTCTTGGGTATCAACTTGCTAGCCAGCTATTCTTTAATGATTTATCATTGTGTTAAAAAGCTCGGTTCCGCTTCCCAACTTCCGCATCATATAGAGTATGGGCTGTATGACGTATGGACGAAGAAAAAACGGCACTTCCACCAGACGTTCAATCCAACAGCGCAAATACTGGAATAGTTCAAGTGAAATATCAGGAGCGTGGTCATCTTTTTAGAACGATTTCTGAATCAATTTTTATATTGATTGTGGCAAAACACAAATCTTCCTCTTGATAATACAGACTAGTATATGCCAATACATGTATGCATGTTACTATATCAACATGTATGCATTGTACCTTGAAAAAAAGTGAAAAGAGAAAAATCAATATGCAGATGTCCTATATGTAGATTAAAAATGACATTTAACTTCTCCTAGTTATATAAGTGTTTAGATGAAAGTGAATTACTTAATATATGTTGAAGCTGTTGACATTCAACCATGAGCACATATTGCAAAGAGAAGTAGGCCTACTTATCTTATATTCAAAAGTTACCTCCAAGAAAGTGATACTATACCAAATCTATTCCAGCCTTGTACTAGCTGAATTGAACTCGAACATATGTGTGAATTATTCTTATTCTAAATTACCATATGTTTGTGAACTTCTGAGGGGTGCATTCAAGCACAAGTTGAAGCCGGAGTAGAGCGCCAGAGTCACGTCTAGCAGGAGTATCTTGCTTACTCCCGCGTAACATATCTAATCCTATGCAAGAAGATGGGATGGTAAAAGCGCTTAACTGAGCATATATTTAACTTTCCACGAGAAAAATAACAAGTTCAAAACGACTCCATCGTTTGTCTTCTACACGCAGGAAAGTTCAATGGATTCTAACTCTCGTATACGTTTCATTATTTACTCATTTTATTTTGTTATCAGGACACACATTCTAGAATTTCCGAGTATAGAAGTTGGGATTACTTCAAAATAGAAATGTGTTGTTCCGGTTATGTAACAAGAATATTACATCTGATTCAAACAAGATATTCGCTTATGTGGAACAAAGATGTACTTTTATACTTTCCATCAATACTTCTATATTCTGAGCATGAAAACGGATCAAAATCGAGAACAATGTGATATGTTCAATGTTGATGGTTAAAAAGTGGAATAAAATGAAATACTAAAAAGTAGGAGCTTTGTCATGTTCAATTCCAATGATTTTTTTGAGATAGATAAATTGAAGCAGGTATACGATATGTAGTATACAAGAAGAAATGTGCTTTAAATCCATTCCCATGAGATTAGGTATGCGCCATCAGTTCAAGAGAGAAATTTCCACAATGCGATTCTAAGATTTTCTTTTCAATCACATCCGCTGAATCTAAAGCAAGTCAGTGAAAGCCTGATTCACAATTGGAATATGTATCAGTCAAATTGAAAAAGTGATTATGTTATAGTGTTTAGTGAGATGGGTTGCCCACAACAGCCCCTTATGTCAACTGTGGATTCGCCAATAGTTCACCGGAAAATCCGGTTCACTGCCAACCTAAATTATTATTTTGCCTTGGAACAGTTTGGGTTTCAGTGGCAGTGGCAACAACAGTATGTCAAAAGTACGTTTGACTTATCTTTCTTGAATGTCCGATTTGACTCTCATATGAAAATAAAATACCTGAAATGCATTAACGGTAGTCACTTGACTTCAGTAGAAACATCATCTGATTGGTCAGAATTTGTCTTGTCATAAGGATTAATGAGGAAATAGTCGTGAGGAAGGGATTAATTTCGTTTCGTTTCGTTTCTTATACAAATCAACATAATTACTTTGAAACAGTTTCTTATTGTGAAGGGTTAGATGGAAATGCCATCATTCATTTCGGTTATTAACTATAACATACTCACCATTTCAGATTTACTCAATCTATATCTCAATTGTGAACACAAAGCTGAACTAAATATAACATCGTACTGATCACGCTGATGAAAACACGATTATCCATTAATTCAAGTAGAAAAAAATTGAAGAAATGAATATGTGTATGTATCCTGCATAAATATGTCGTGAATATATATTATTGCCTACAACAATGTTACATCAAGCTTGGCTATTATGTTACATAATTTACGATTTTTTGGTTGAATTTTTCTTTTCAAAATCTTGTCTACATCGACTCGATTAAAATAATGGCATACTTTTCGCTTCTGAGATCACTTGGATATAAAAATACATAAAAAAGTGGTTCGTTCAGAACCGAAGAAAAAGGGTTTATTCTCACATAAACTATTTACTGACCCTTGAAAAGTCATCAATGAAACTGTTAAGACTCTTTCTTCTGTCTTTTCCAATTATCGTGAAATTGTAAGAACATCAATAACAATACTCTTGATGGGCCTGTAGCCGCAGGTGTCGTAGAACTTGTATCGTGGCATCGTTGACCTAAATCATTCCTAAATGCATTGTCTTGTTGCCAAAAAAGATTGAGACAAATTGCTCTGCGGCTAGAAAAATAAAGCGATATTGGTGAAAATGCTAAGTGCTTTTTAGGTGTATCAACTATTATCTCAACCGAACTCGTCAAGAAAATGTTTTTAAGTGCTTTCTTTTAACATCATTTAAATGGAAGTGTCGTAAGTTATACCTGCAACAAAGAAAATGGCTTTTATAGAATCAGCTGAGTATATTTATATAGAGTGCTGCAATTGACAAGTGAAATATTCTAGTGTTGTGATAACAAAAAGGTCTACAAATTCACAATAGCTCACATTTCACAAATAGACGCGACGCGATCAAAACGAATTCCGCATCCTTGTAAACTGAAAATCAATATTTTACTATGAATATTTGATTGAGTAAATGGAGTCATATTTGCTTGTTTGATTATTAGATTTTGGTTTGGAATAAATTCGAGCAAGAATTAAATTTGTGAAAATCATATGTATACGAATGTTTTCATTTACTGAACAAAAGTTTTTCATATACCAACATTATTAAATTATCAATTCCAATACTTGATATTCAATTCAATACAGTACATAACTGATGATTATACTTATGTTTTGAACATCAAACCCACAAAAACTATTTGCTCTACGTTTCATTCATACTGCAATTTAAAAACATGATTTTGTAACTGAAATTATTATCCAGTTCTGAAGCTGAAATAATGTGTGTCTCTACCAATCACACTGTGTACATTATTGTTTGTGTGTTGGATGTATTTTTGTCAAAGAGAATAAAAGCTACGACGGAATTGGGTTAACGATTCTAACACGCTATGAATATTTAGAAGGCTCGTTAGTGAAAAACTTATGCAATAAATTACGTAGTCATACATTTTAAAGCTACACTGTGCGATATAAAATACAGTCATAAAGAGAAAAACATATTATTGAAATAATGTGATACACATTTCAAACGAATTGTCTGTTATGTTGAACCACTTCAAAGCACATCACTAGGAATGCACTTTCGTCGATAACTATAGTTTGTCCATCTATATATATATAGTATATATTGGATCTATATTCTGAAATTCTGAGTCGATAATTATTTTCTGTTTTGGAACCTGAGAACTGATTCAATCCATAGTCTTTCATGATTCAAATTGATCAATATTGAAAATAAGAAGTTTGCTGTTTCAATTATTTGTGTATTTATCTCTATTGAATTGAATTTCTCAACATACGCTTTCATAACTAAGGTCGTGACGTTGCGAATGATGAATGATATTATGGAAAAGTGAGATGAGAGGCTATGTATTGAAACAGTGAGAAAGAAAAGGTCGTGACCTGCTCTTCAAAGACTCATTCTGGTATGTATTGTGACGTCATTGAGAGAATCTCAAACAACACATACGTGAGCTGTAGATAAGAAGTTGATACGAGGGTAAACTGGTATTGAAGTTTGGAACAAAAACGTTTTGTAATCTTCGGGAGAAAATATTGTTCTCGGTACATTTTACTTTCTGAACTCTTAATATCAACGTTATAATTTTGATCTAGTGCCAAGGCGTGCAGTAAATCATACCAATAAATATAAAAGTATACTATACTCTTAGAACCACGTTATTTTGGTTGTTATATATGTATTTCATTATATTGTATTACATATGTATATGATCTATGTATTTCATGATATTTAGAAATAGAAAATAGAAAGATGAAATCATTCTCATTCTGTAATAATGAGCGTTATATTTCCCACCAAATACATTTTCAACGATAGTTATTTCCTTCAACCTATTTCTTCAAATGGCAATGAAAAAATATTTACATTCGGAGGCATGCAATTATATTCGCATAAAGGCTGACATAATGATCTCACAACTATAGCTATATGTATATGTATATGTATTCAGAAAGGTTAGAGATCATAGAAATACCTTCAAAACGGTACGCATAACATTTCTTAATGTGAAGTATCAAAATTATCAATACAACTGTCAAAAACACATCTGAAAGTTATGATATCTTCCAAGTAAAAATAGTTTTACGTCTAATATATATACAGTTAGGGTATGCGCAAAATATGTTTTCACCATCTAGAAATTTGATTATAAAACTGTCTCAAAACAAAATCTTTTTTACCAGAGACAGGTTACGTCGATAAGGATGATTACTACCTTCACCACCCAGTGCAAATATATATATATATATATATATATATATATATATATATATATATATATACATACACGAGACTTGGTGGTTTTGTTTGCAATGCTAATGCGTCAACCCTTACAAATACACGCGACTAGCGCTAGTGTAGCGTTATTTATGACAATTGAATAATAGTACCTCAACTGATGTTCAGTATCGGCACACCCAACCGGCAATGTGAGTGAATAAGAGAGACGGCCGATCGGAGCCATCAACTCTAATGACACGAACTAGACCCGGACGTGCTAACAAAACAAAGCAGGGTATTACACGGAGTACACGACATATAACGGACGACCGTATCCTCCATCCACTATCACAGAAGTTTCGATTATCTAGCCATCGTGGTTTGGTAAATCGTGGTGTGGCTATTTGTCGAACCAAAATTACAGTACATCTTGAATTCACGAAAAAAAGTCGTATTTATCGACTGAGTAGTTGAACAAATGCCGTTCATTACAGTAATCTACATGCAATTTTGAAGAAAACATTACGCTTTTAAGAGATGCATTTGCGTTTTTTATCGTGAACAATGTTTGTTCTTATTATTATTATTTATTGAACAAAAGAACATGGAACATACATATAAATAAATGACAGTCACGTGATGTCCACAAAGCCTTAAAGAGCTTGATTGTGGATTGAATGTAGAGAAATAATGCAAAGAATATTGTGTAATGCGATTGAAACAGAATTATGCATAACAAGGTAGAATAAATTGCAAACAAAATCAAATATGAACAAAGTGGAGTCAAACAGTGATAGTGAATAATGAATATAAATATATCAAACGATAGGTGAAAAATTCGAAATAATTAGAAGCACCATAAAACTAGTTTATCATAAAAAATCATACTACTCAAACAATACCACAGGTAGAATAATATAAAGGTGATATTTATTCTGTATTGTTTTTGTATATAACCTTTTTTTATCGTGAATAAAATCACATGTGGTAATGCCGCGGTGTTGGGTTGGATAAAATTCATTTATTCATTTTTGTTAGGTAACATTAGGTTGAGTGGGCTGGTTAGATTAGGCTGAATTGCAAGATGAGCGCAACAACAACAACAATAACAATTCAACAATTACAATAGATCCTGTTTTTGAGGAATACCACATTGGTAGACCATATATATACTCAATATATTAGCACTAACAGACGGTAGTTCCGTTCATCCAGATCAAGTAAGACCAAGTGTATTCAGGGAGTTGTTTGAGAAGAACCCAATTGACCACTAGTGATGGGCTTTTCGGCAGGTCACCTTGATCCATGCTTCATGTGGGCATTTAGAGGTACTCTGATAGGCAATGTCAATTTTCCCACATAACAAACAGCCTATTTGATCAGATTTTTTTTTTGTGACGTTTGTGGGCGGGTAATCACTAGTCGTCAATTGTCTAGAATTCGACGTAAAAATAAGCAGGCATGCCGTGATGTAGTTTGGAGTAATTTCGCCGGTCATACGACATAGAATTACAAATCTCGGAGGGCATATGGTTTAAGCGTTCTTTTATACCAAGAACGTGATAAATTATTAATAATCTGTGTGCAAATTGAGTATTATATGAACTGATAACTTTTCGCCAATTTGGTTAGATCGCCCTTGTTCGAACCATAATGTCTCTTTCCTATATTATAGACTTTATTGGGGCACAATGATTTTATGTTGAATGCTTTTCTCTTAAATAAGTGGTAGCTCATGAATTTGAAAAAAAATTGTTTTTTTCTCATCATACCGGTATAAGTGTGGTATAATTCATTCTGTATTTTTTGAATCATTTCATTATTGAATTTGTGATACAGTGTAGCCTATATAAATTCACTTGTGAATACATTTCTATATCAATTCACTTGTGAATAAAGTTCAGAGAAATACAAGTAGTACATGTAGGGAAAGAATCCATATATACGGGTTTAATCGGTAATGTGTTGACAGATTTAATACAAGATGGCATAAAACGGAGAGACAATTTTGATATTAAGTTCAAAATATTGTAAATGTGAATTTGGAAATCATCAGAAAGTGATTTTTAAACAATTAAACAAGTGAACAGGTGAGCATACGATGTTTAAAACCTCACAGGTTTCAAGTGACAGAAATACAGTATCGATAAAAATGTACAATTACACAAAATATGAACAAATTAATTCAGGATTTTATTGGTGGATAATATTATTACGAGTTCAACTATTGTAACTATTGTGACTGAATAATTAATCAACTGAAGCAACAAATGAGTTCATGTACTCTGTGTTTATTAACCAATGATAAAGTATGAATGTGAAATATAATCGTGAATATGAAATATATTGTACATAATGTACACGCACCCACTTGATGTTTGAATTGAATATATCATGTGAATATCACTGTAATTATTTATTTATTCAATCTCCTATATATATATATATATATATATATATATATATATATATATATATATATATATATATATATATATATATGTGTGTGTGTGTCTGTGTGTGTATGTGTGTGTTTGTATGTATGTGTGTGTGTGTGTGTGTGTGTATGTGTGTGTGTGTGTGTGTATGTATGTTTCAGTAACAGAAAAATTTAATTTAATTCTTTTATTCCTTGATCATTGAGAACTTTAAACTATCTACATCATTGTTCTTTAATCAAATCTATAAATAACACGGTAGGATCGTTTGGTCGTGGCACCAGACCACAATACAAGGATAATCTCACTCACAGCCTCGAAGTGAAATAATTAAAAATTGTTCAACTCTTCAAGCAAACTGAGAATAAGTTTGATAGATGATGAACAATTCAAAGAACGTAGGCCTATATCGAAAAGCGAAATATAAAAATATAAATCAGATGAGACCTATACATTATAACAATATGTAAATTTCATGGAATGAGTCCATAGGAAATGTAATTATATTGCGCATACCATTATTTACTGACCTTTTTCCATGAAAACGTGATTGTAATAAATTATTATTTGCATGATTGAACATATGATTTGATGGAGTTATTTCAAAGTTGAAGTGTGTCTTCGCCTGTCTGCCCTAGTTATAACTTTCTGCAAAACAATTATAAATCAATTACCATCTAATATAATTACGTTTTTCTACATTTAAAGCTTTGATGAGTTCGTTGATCGGATAAATATTACTGCTTGCAAAGATATATGATTGAATGTTACAAAAGCAATTTCGCAATAATCAGCGTGGTTTGCAAATCTTCAGAAGATTTTGTTGAAAACAAAGTACATTTATTTCACACCAGTTCTTGACAGAATTATATTATATGTTTGTTCACTATTTAAAGATATGAACAAACATATATTGCCACTTGATTTACTGAACATACATTTTATTATAGCCTATACATATACTACACATATTATATAATATATATTCGGACGTTTTAATTTTTTTTTTATTTTTTTTTTTTTATTTCAAACTAGGTATTGATGAAACTGTAACACATATAAAATACTGATTCAAGAGGCGGACCCGCCCGACTAATTTCAAATGATTGGATAGCGCTTCATTCAGTTGAAATTGGCACACGCAATTACACGATCTGATTCGACATCTGTATAGTTTTGTCGCACAATCCATTGCAACACTTCTGAGAAAACTCATTCCTGAGTTTTTAAAACCTCATGAGAATAACTCAGTCGAGAAAGTTCGGAAAATATTATCTCAGAATGATTCAAATTATCAAGGAATTTTAATATACCGTAATAATGATACACATTATTTCGGAGTTTCGTTTAACCTATTGGGTTATATATTATATATATATATATATATATATATATATATATATATATATATATATATATATATATATATATATAATATTATATAATGTATTATATGATATCTAGCTCATTTAAACTATATAAACCTATTGGGAAATTGATAACAGGTCTAAGCAATTGAATTGTGAAACTTTCAAATTGGATGGTTATGAAACAGTGACCCAATAGTTTCGAAATCAAGGTGCTTTCCATAACATTCCATATTAATATGTATGTATCGTTCATCCATCTGACGCGTATCTTGTGTGTTTCTGTTAATAATTACATAATGGTTCATCTTATTAATTACTGAGCAAACACGTACACGTTTTAATTGAATTCCTTCAAATACATCATTTCCATTTTTATATGCAATGCGTTAATCAAATTAAATTGTCTTAAATTGTATTTTATATTATGAATATTGAGATTGATATCATGTTTGACTCAATAACTTGACATTTAATGGGCCATTCTATGATTTTTTGTGTGCGCTCCACAAACCATGAGACAGAACCTATCCATATGAAACTTTTTCTGAGCATGACTCATATTTTGACATAGATCTGTACCTATTTATATGTCCATGTTTTGGATAATCTTCGGACCGAAAGATTTTGAAAAAAAAAATTGAAATGAATGAATAACATGACGAGTGAGAAATTATTTCCTTTCGTAAGCTTTTAAACTTCCATGTGCTGTAAGGAAAGTTTCGTGGAAATATGGTCAGCGGGTACTAATATATAGAAATATCTAATTATTCCCTTTTGTAAGCTTTTAAACTTCCATGTGCTGTAAGGAAAGTTTCGTGGAAATATGGTCAGCGGGTACTAATATATAGAAATATCTAGTACATTACATATAAATATCTAGCTCAGCTAACAACGCATATTCAACGTTGTCATATTCTCTAGTTTTAACTTGTTATACATACGTCTTCCTTCCTGCCATGCCCATCTCACAACGCATATTCTACGTCCACTCATTTCTCAGTTTTGACTTCTCATAATTATGTTTTTTTATCAAATCAACTCTCATGAGATATCACTGAAATGATTATTATGGCTCATTCAATAGAGAGAGAGATTGAGATAGAAGAGAATAGTAATAGAGTTATGTTATAGCTAGAGATACACTCAATAAAAGCGATCACAAATATTTTCATATATTCCATGTATTTTCCTCGTCTGACCTTTATACTGCATTCAGTAGACAGTGAATGTGACGAAGGCAATTATTAGTCAAATGGTGTCCCCACTTTAGCTCGTAGAATTATATTTATGTATGGAAAAGCTAGAAGTAATTACCTTTCCATGAACGTTACTGGAATTCTAATGATGTTCACAGTGATTACTTCGTCTACTTGTTCCCTTCTTTCATCACAGATATAAAAGTTATTACAAGCGTTTATTTCAACGGTTCACGGCGAAGCAAGCCCCATTCAATAACGTAAAAGCATGCAGGCCTATATAATCGGATATTGGTAACGCCGTTTCCTTTCCATTTCTTGATGAAGCGGGGTTTTGTTGAAGAGAGCCAACCCTCTAGTAATTACATTATACTTGCTGATGATAAGATCTGGTATAGGAATCAGTCAGACATGATTCATTTCTATCGATAGATCGAACAGACAAATAGCTGCCTGGAAAGTGGTGGCTTATGACTGATGTCAGGTCACTTCGGTAATAAAGAACACATTTGATAGATTTTAAAAAGTCAAGTTTGATTGTGAATCAAGAAAAAGCTAATTTAGTATGGAGAAACAAAGTAAAAACGTTGAAATATCCCAGCCGAGAAAACAATTCTATGTTTACATTTTTACAACAACGTTATTTTTTAATAGCACTTAACAACTCTAACAACTGGGATATATGGGGGTACGAATGAACACGTATCAATGGGTACGGTGGAAATGAAATGGTGCGGTGATGAAAGGTGAAAGAACGAATTTTAAAACCGCAATGCCTTATGAGGAACTCGAACCCACACCCGACTTGACTTCGTTTTATAGATAAGATGGGGGAGGGGAAATGGTTCACTTTTCATTCGAATCTTGTATTTTGTAGTATTTCATTCCAATCACTCGCTCCAATCACTATTATCGAAAACAACATATCTTGTTATTTTCACACTCCCACCAGAGCCCTGCCCACCTAGCAACTTCACTTGTTCAATTTTCCTGGTGATGGTATAATTTCTGTGTATACTATCTGAATATTTTGATAGTGAAGTACTTTGCCCATTAAACACTTGTGGTTCACCATCGTTTCCCCAAGATCTTATATTACGCAGTCTCTTCTCGCTCAAAGATCTTAATAACACCAAAGAATAAAGACCTTATGATGTGGTTTCGCACTGGAATCTAACCTATATCGAGGAGGTATTTCGGTGGGTCGATAGGTGAGACCTGACATTCCTAGCACGTGTGACCATTCCATCATTGGTACTCATCTAAAGTCGATCAAACAGAGAGCTCTACCTTCATCATCGTCGTCGCTGACTCGTCGATGACGGAGTGTGATTTCACAAACTAGCTCCTAGACATCGTATCAAGTCGATTTTATTGAGCTCTACTCTCATCATCGTCATCGTTGACTCGTAGACTTCTTGTTCGATGATGCTTTATCTTACTTGAGTGAGCGAAAAGCGAAGAAAGCTTTATAAAGAGAGGAAGTGGAGAAAAGTAAAGCGTCATTTTTGTGAGATTGTTATGTGATTTGTTCTATTGAAATAAAGTTACGTGGTTAGCTAGTTTGTTGACTGTGGGAACAGTATACATGGAATCATTTCAGAGGGAAAAATATTTTGTCACTGATGAAATTAATTTTATCTCATCATAGGCCAATTGTATCAATGTATTACTGGCGTTAGGTTTGAACTCTGTTTGCTAGCCAAGCCTGGAGAAGTTGAACTAGGGTCAAAGCATAGACCAGCCACCCAACTCATTTAAACTGAACGTCGTTAATTCTCTTGCTCATTCACTTGGGATATTTATACGTACACTTTTTTCAATTTACAATATTTATCAAGGTTTACACCAATATACGACCCTACATTTCATCCATAGCCTCAATTAGGAAACAATGACTTTGTACCAAGTTTCCATTTTGATGAAAAAAATAAAATCATTAAATTTCTGTGTCATTGATAGGTTTAAATTGTTAATAACGGACTGTAAAAATCAAATCAATATTTGAAATATTACTATAGTGAGATTTCATGGCGTGAAAACTTGACCTTCTTGGACCCTTTTGAAGAATATTATTCCCCCAAATCAAAAATGCCGTCACCATCTACAAGAGAAACCAAAATATCATTTTCCTCTGGTAGAAACTATAGATTCGTGTCAATCTAGCTGAGTGAAAGTTGTCATGTTCTTTTCTTGGTATATTGTTAAACATGTCCATCACATGAGGATAGTGTCAGTTGTCATGCGAGCCGTAAATCGTTAAGATGCGGTTGAAATGTTTCGAGATGTCTGTACTCACAACGTTTTCGGTCCTATAGAAACATGAATTGCTACTTGTCACGTTACAAAACATTCTAAACATCGGGATTTCTATGTGAGGTCGTTTTGACTGAACAGCGACACGAGATACAAAATATAAATTCAGCTGGGGTAGTTGGATTTGAATGGATGAGATATTACAGAGAATTTAGTGTCAGCGTATAGGGTCTACTTGTGAAAGTTCTGTCTTGCTGTTCAGCGTATTTTCATTTCAAATCAATAATGAAGCTGGTGATAAAGTGATAAAATACTGATGATGAAAAAAACCAAAGCAGCCGATGATAGTATTATATACCTTCACTGGTTTCTCAATGTGCAATGTTGCGTAACTACCCCCACTAACAACTAGGTCACACGGGGGTACTGGATTCTTCTACACATAAATGTGGGTGTGTCAATTTGCTATATTTCAGCATAAAAATTGATCGATAAGAAGAATCTCAAGATTTCATCATGTCATGATGCTATAATATCATCTAATTATTCGATCAGTATATGAATACAAATAGTATGAAGATACAGCAACAATTGTTTCTATTTTCAACAATCTTATTTTATCTTCATCAAACTATTCTCACCATCTCATATTTCAACATTTATCTTAAAAATATAAACTGTGGAATTCTTTAGCCATATGTATGTATACAGAGTTCATAAATTTTCAAAATTCGTTGTCAGATATTTTGTTTTTGTGCTGATACTTGGAATATGGAACAACCATTCATTTTGAAGTTTATTTACATAGAATTGTTGTTAACAGGAAAGTTTCAGAATGTAGACGCATTTAAGAGATAACCAAAGATGTTTCAACCACATAAAGAGTATTTTAAATGTATTTTAGTCAACATAGAATAGACTTGGAACATTTCACCTTTCCGGAAAGCTATATCTTTGAATTTTTTTTTCAAATATTTATTCCGTTCTGAAATCAGTTAAAACCTCCTTTCTGCTGCTTCTATCGAAGTTTAACTGCCACCCTCAGCCAGGCATCAATAGCGACCAACTAAACGTACGCTTTATAGATATGTTCGAATTATACATTTGAATTTATTGCCGCCTAGACAAAGTGAAATGATGTAGCAAAGTCTTGGATCACGGCCAACTAGATGGTAACTTGGCGCCAACATGGAGCCTGTGCATGATAGTGATCGTTGGGGTACTGGAACAACCATTCCTAGATTTTACACGGATTCAGAGTAATTCTGGATTCCATCCGATTCAACATTCTGGAGGATTATTGACGTACGTTCGATGTGGAGCTTACTGTAAAATGATCCTCATTAGCATTGGTACAATGTAATTGAATTGGACCTAATACACGGTCGTTGTCCTGACTGCCACACAATGTGATTCAATTTTTTTCGGACATGTTATTGAACAGCTTATTTCAAGATATCACGTGACACATCGTCATTGTTGTCATAGCAGCTATTGAACACATCGCGGGCAAACATTTCCATTAGGAATTGTGCTCAGTTAGATAACTCACTCAGCTATAGAAATGAACCAGAATTATTAATTCCACGGTTTTATATTTCAATTTCAGTTCTATCATCTTTCAACTGATGATATTTTTTTTCGAATGATTCCAATACTTTTCAGAAACACCCATGCCTAATATGAGACTCGAAACAAACTCTCAAGTGTACTGTGATTTCCAAACTGATGCTTTAGCTGGATGAATCATCTTGTTGTGTTGTTTCATCATATGATATTGTGATTGGATTAGCATAATAGGTGATACTTTTTTTCTTTGATGACATCGAAACTTGATACAAAATCACTGTTCCCCAATTGAGAAGTCTATGTATGGAAGTAGGAGCATTCGACGAGGCACAACAAGAGCGATCTTCTCACTCTAATACTAAGTTTTAGTTTTAGTCTATATTATGTAAGTTTTCATTATATTTGTTACATGCCTTGTATTTTATCATGAACTATTTTTAGAATGTAAAAATCGAATAGGCAAATAAAGTATTGAAATTAAAATTGAATTGAAATTCAAATAATACTTATTCCAACTGATACTGATAGCTGATAGCTAATAATAGCTAAGATTTCCATTTCGCTTTTCAAAGAAAATCGGTATTTGTTCTCAAGTTCTTGTTTTTTGTCTGTTCCTATATAATTTTCGAGTGACATATAGGTCAGTCGAAGTGACCAATAAGCTTGAAACTTATTTTGTACATTGGTATCATATCAAAATAGGTTGAGATTGTTCTGGAGAAAAATCGGTTGATCAATTATTTCAGAAAAGCATCACAAACTTGAGAACATCTCAGAAAGAATAGAACTAGATAGAAATCCGAATTGACGACTCGCAGTCTCCAATTCATGACGTAAGAAAACATACCGTCCAATCAACAGGGCTGTTAGAACTGTAGTGAGATTCAAATATCCAATCAGGGTATCTTGATATGACTACGAATGGTATGATTCAACTGGCCTGCTGGTTAAGCCACGCCCTTTTCGAGTCGTCAATCGTTTCAATTTTGTTCGTTTGAAATGAACTTTACATATTGTTGTTTCAATACATATACATACCAAGAGTGTAGAGATTAAGGTAACTTGTTTTTTTAGAAAATAAATTATTTTATTGTGATAAAGACAAAATTGAATTGAAGTTTATCAATTGAAATCTACAGCTTTAAATACCATTAGTTTCAAGAATGAAATGATATCAATGACTGAAGGAGGCTTAGAAATTTGGAGACTGAGATGTGTATGTAACGTTCGAATGAATACTATTCTACCATCTCTCTCATCTTACAACGCAAATGCTGCGTTTTTCTAATAGTATATCTGAACTTCTCTATATGGCATCTGACAGCATTACAATGTCAAAACGCAAGAGTTTGAAGACGCCATCTAACTTCAGAGTGTTACTGTTTCCAATGTGAATTAAAGTGTCAAGAAGGCAGTGACACACATTAGCATTGCAGGCACAATATGCTAATCCTTGTAATACCATCTTGCAGCATAGAAACCTTTCAACTCATCCAAGTACCAAATAACATGAAGTGAAATGAACTTGACATTGGAACATTTGCACCTCAGTTAGACGAAAGGCAAACAAAAGTAAATTGGTGAAAGTTATGAAGGTTACGTTATTGTATGAAAAAAGTGTGAACTGAAAAATGTACCAATATATACAAAACACCCCCAAATGACCTAGCAGTTCGTTGGGTTGTTGAGTAAACAAAAATAAGAATCAGATTCGAAATTTAGTAGTCATTTCAACAATTGTATTGAATACAAATGTTGCATCGTTTGTAGCTCTCTTACAACTGTTCTCCAGTCATATTACATTTAGAAGTTGTATTTCTAATTGACGACTCGAAAAGGGCGTGGTTTCACCAGTAGGCCAGTTGGATCTATATCATTTGTGATCATTTGAAGAAACCTCGATTGGATATTTGAATTTCACTAGAGTTCTAACAGCCCTGTTGATTGCTAGTATTCTCTGATATATATATATATATATATATATATATATATATATATATATATATATATATATATATATATATATATATATATATATGTATATATACATTATATTATTACATTATTATACATTATTATGCATTAGGTATTTTGCGAATAGGTCACATACTTCTGACTCAAGGTTATTTATTCACAACATTACAAATCAAACCACGAAGCGATATATGCGATAAAATTCTCACTGTGAAACATATTCTTATTGATTGTAACAAATACTCGATTATTAGACTACAGTTTTCCATGGAGACCACTTGAGATGAAATATTGTCAGATGACTCGAAACGGATTGATAAACCATTCCCATTCCTCAATTTAACTGATTGATTGGGTGAAATATGATTGAAGTGTTATATATGATTTTACGTTTTGAGAAATAAAATTGGAAAACTGAATTAATATAGGAAATGGTGATGAAATGACCACGCTGTCGGGGTCACCCAGAAGAAGAGAGGTTTTAGTCGGTAAGAATCCGATACTCCCCTCAATTCAACATGCTGAAGTATCATGCAAGATTTTGCCACCTCAAAAAAAAAAGAAATAAATATATATAATCATTCATTCATTTTTTCATTCATTCATTTACAGATGATCCAATGAGCCACTATGAACCCCTGAAGTAGGCCCATATCAACATCAGAATAAAATATGCTCATTTTAGTTTACCAAACTAAAGATATTTTGTTTAAATCATGAAAAATGTGATAAAAAATGTTTTACAATCCAGCGTCAAAAGAAGTAAACGTTAAAACACATTAACGTGAATAAACATTACCATACTCCGTATAACTAATTTAATCTGGAGTAACTCTATATGCTCAGAATTAAAAATATATACAAATGGATTCATGATTTTTTTTTATTTTAAAAGTTATTTTCTTGATCACCATAGATACTTTGGAAAACGGCATTGGTGATAAAACAAGATAATCATGGAGTGTATAACTAACTTTATCCACCTATTATGATAAAAATATTATTTTTCACTGTGGAATGAATTTCGCTGAAGTGTGTAATGTTATATGTGTTTCGAATGTAAAATGCTTCTCTACGATGGATAGCACTTCAATTTGGTTTCCGATTTCACATATATATTGTCTGTCAGAATATTATCAATGTATGAGCAAACATTGTCCAGTCTGATTGCAACAGAAACTTCTCTTCAATCATTCGTTCATACAGCTTGTTATAAACCATTCGTTTATATTTTATATTTTTTCATCATTTTATTTGTCTACTACTTGACGACCACACTAGGTAATACGGAGGTACGTACGAATGAACGGGTGATGATGGAACGATGAAGTGATGATCGGGGAAAGGACGTTCACAAAAACCCTTGTCTTATGCGGGCCTGACCTGACTTCAGTTTCTACCGCAGTGCGATAGTTGACTGAGCCACGGGGATGACTATTCGCTCATAAACTTGTATCCACGAAAGAAAATAGTTGTCTACCAACAAAACAAACCCTTATATCACAAAAAAAGCAATTCTATAGCTGTAATATTTCAAATAGTATTGATTTATCAGAACAGGCCTAGATATTAAAAAGCATTGAATCTGAAACTGCAATTAGTCACTATTCAAGTACCAAAGGGTTTAAAAATCATTGAATTTTTAGAAGAACGTCTCTCATTGATACAAGTAAGTCCCTAATAACAGGCTTATTGATGAGTTGATATTATTTGAAATGTAAGAATCAGGGCTATATATTTTAGTGATGAGAAAATATTCAGATGATTAACATGTGAGAGTCTGAGAAAATTCCCAAGACACTTTAAACTGTCGAAATTATCATCTGGTAAAACCAGATATTTATTCAATACCCTCACAATCAATAATATACATATAGGCCTACAGGCTACAAGTGTGATAGTCTGTCTCACACATAAGATTGCTGAACACGATGAAAATTATTTATTCATGGATACAAAAATCGAGAGAGTGATGATAAAGAAATATAATAAGCTAGATCACAATATATAATTTCAAAATCTATACGAGATATACATTTCGAAAATTATCCGTTCAGTTGTTATGATTTAGAATTTCCACGGTTATGAGGCAATTTCATTTATTTTTCACCATGCAGTAAACATTACCGAATATGATAAGTTGAATACGGATATAGAATAATACATATGTATTGTAGTGCAGGTGTTTTCGATGAATATATCATAGGTTTAAAAGCTTAAAATGTGTATTAGTTAAAAATGGATGATCAATAAAATGTTATTTCGCTGCGCGAATAACATGCACTCCTAATTTGGAGTTCAAATTGATCAAGTTCCACTAAATAAACTCAATTCGTTTGTTCAGAAGGTTTTGCAGGTTTCAAAAAGTAATCAACTTTCTCAATTTATTGAACTCATTACAAATTTATATAAGATGAATAAGTAAAATAGCCTCGTCTTTGACGAATCGTTTCGTAAAAACATTAGGATTATCATCTGAAATGGAATCATCATACGACGTAATCTCTAAGAATAGCGTATCTAAACTGCTGAATTATATATATTGCAAAATTCAAATATTCACAAATTGGGCTCAATTTTCATATCTAGACAGTTTTTTTACATCTCATAAGTTGAAAATGAATTGTTCGGATTTTAATAATTCTTTTCTAAAGAATTATGAGAACTTAAACATGGAATAATAATGTTAATATAGATTGGGAGTAGCTGGAGAGTGGCGAGAAAGAGAGAGAGAGAGAGAGAGAGAGAGAGAGAGAGAGAGAGAGAGAGAGAGAGAGAGAGAGAGAGGGTGAGAGAGAGAGAGAGAGAGACAAACAGACAGACAGGCAGAGAGAGAGGAGAACGAGAGATGGGATGTTGTGTGTGTTTGTGTGTGTGTGTGTGTGTGTGTATATGTGATATATATATATTATATATATATATATATATATATATATATATATATATATATATATATATATATATATATATATAGAGAGAGAGAGAGAGAGAGAGAGAGAGAGAGAGAGAGAGAGAGAGAGAGACTGAAGAGAGAGCGTGAGAGAAAGGGAAATTGGGGAAAGATTAAAATAGGAATCCAGACGTTCCAGAATTTAGACAATGAAACGAGGCCTGAGTAAACCATCATTTACATAATACATTTCACATTATTTTGATCAGATTTCTCTTTTCCACTTCTCAGTTCTGAATATGTATAGCCCAGGGATTTTCATTCGCCTCACATTCGTTATTCAGAGGCACTATGAGACGAGTTGATCATTCGCTAGAGTGATGAATCTTTATTCAGGAGTGCGGGGCTCGAACCTCGTCAAGGGTCAACCAACCCAAATGTGGTTCAAAGTAGTTTCCTCTGGTCTTCAAAGTGACTACCAAGGATCCTTGATATAACTCCACCACCGACTCTTTTCTGTCGTTCCAGTAAACTCACGAGAGATATTCGGTGAGCAGATTAGCACTGAACATGGTCTATACCCACAATAATACTTCCAAACATATTGTCACAGTAGTCAGTTGACCACTGTTTTTCTATCATACATAATGTTTGTTCTATTCTAATCGACCATTAACCACTGATCAACATCTATCCAGCTGATTGCTCCGACGTCTGTCGTTAGGGAGAATGACCTATACATTTACCTGGTCAGCGTAAATGGCCCTACCGACACACCGGACACATAGCAACAGCAAGTGAGGTGTGTGTATAAATGCGTGTGTGATAAGAGTACTCGGGCTCTTGTGAAGATAACTGGAGACGAAGACAGTCGAGCCGCTGTAATCAACATCTCGCGCGTGCCACTGTTTTTGTTTACCTACTCTCCCGGGCAAAGTTTCACCGTGGGCTAAGTATCGGTCCAGTTGACCGTTTTGATTTCTTTCCTGGATTGTAAGATCGTCGGTCCACTGTAAATGCATTTTCCGTCAAACTTCAGATTCATTTTTTAACTGTTTTAATCATCTTGTTTTTTTTCTAAATCACCATCAATAAATATCTATTGTCCTTTAAATCACTGTTCACGTCACTTATACCTTCACGATCCTACAACCAACCTCTCACTTTTCAAAAGTAAGCGCCACTATTTCTAAATTATTGACTACACCCCTCGTCTAAATCTATTCGGAACCTGGCATCCAAATTTCGGTTGTAACAATATACAGTTGTGGTTCTAGTTTCATCATCGCTTCAAACTTATAGACAGTTTGAAATTACAGACTGAGAGAACTTTCGAATAATGGAACGAAATAATAAATAAGTCCGAACTTTCTGAGAGAAACATCACAGTGGAATAAGGTCAATACTTAAATCAGGTAAACTATTAGTAAGTTACTCACAGTGAAAGTTCAAAACCGTTCCAACGCTTTCAGCTTATCTCTTCATGTCTCCTTCTCTCTTCCTCACTCTTCATATTTCTTTTCATATTGGGTTTTAACGACGCACTATACTGATGGCCACGATCTATTGGCATTGGTGGATGATGAATGAGGTGATGGGATGCTGAGACGAAAAGTTATTTTATTATTTGTTTTGGATGGTGGGAAGGAGTCGGTCATGGCCTGTTGTTAAGGAACCATACCAGTATCAACCTGAACGATAGAGGGAAACCACGAAAAAACCCTGTCAGGATGGTCGACCATGGCGGGAATCGAACCCCGGTCTCCCTAATAACGGTTCAGTGTGTTACCACTCGGCCACGCGTCTCAGTCTTACTCTTCATAATCAAGTTCGCTCTTTGTCCCATCAAATCTGACTGACTGACTGCATGAACCCTTCAAATCACACTAACACCTCTTCCCGCGACCACCATGCCAAACAAGCTTCATCCCTCATCCCTATCTGAAATGTTATGACTTGATAACAATATAATCATAATGATACTAATATTTTCCTTTTGTTGATATACCTGTTGACAATTACACCGTTCAGTTATTCCAACATGGCAAGGCAACAACATTCAGGCGATCTATTCAATTAGAAACTTTTTGATTACATTTTCCTCTGGTATATCCATAATAATTCTCATCGGAGCTTGTTGAGTCTACTTAATGTCTTGTTCATTAATTAATGCTGTCAACTTTACTCTCCTTATATGGGGAGCAACCGTTATGTGACGCAATGTGCAATGATGGTAGAAAGCAATTAGTTTTATGTAAATATATTTCCAACTGTCAACTTGTGAACACATTCTAAAGGGAGATGTGCTGTAGAAAGCAAGTATTTGATTGATTCAGTGGGTTTAGACACGATATCTTCTAAGTTACTTGTACATTAAACATTTTTAGATTCTCTCGTCATTTCATGATGAACGGTGACTAGGTTTTTTCGGATATTTTCGCTGTAGGAAACACAATTATCATAAGAGTGAAGATTGATCACATTTCCAGGGTCATTTCAAAAAATATATATATCAAAACGTACCATATAATGTATCTATTGTCTAGATAATGGTGGAGGTGCCGGGTTTTATGAACAAAATCAGATTATTTCAGTTGTCGGCCGTCTAAACTTTCGATAATGATAATTTTTTTATCGTTAGATTTAAATAATGCACACATACAATTGATTAATCAATACGCTCTTCCACAAAGCCAAAAAGGCTTATCTGTGGGATGAGAAATGAAATTAATAGCTTGGACAAAAATCGGGTTTATATCATGAAACAATGAAACAAGTTCACCAAGTGTTCACTTTTTTTCACTGTGTTATAAATCAAGGGTTAGGTACTTGAAATACAACATGTGTCTATCATCTATTCCTGTTTTCACAACTCTCAAATTATACAAGGAAAAAATGAATGAAAACTTTTCAATAGTTAAGGATAATAATAATAATAATGATAATAATAATAACAAGAACGTTATCTGCTTTTATTTATTTGACACATTGACCTTCATCATGCACTGTATGTCAGTAAGAATAACAATTACAGAATAAGCTAAAAAAAAATGCAAAATCAAAAAGTTGTAATGAAGACTTCATCAGTTGGTCAACTCTGGGTAAATTTGGATATTGAAATTGTTGAATGGTGCACGCAATTGTCCATCAGTTTTCTTTCATAGGTTTCTTCATCTAGCAGTAGAGTATACCTGTAAAATATACTGGTGAATAATAGTGAAATCTGTATTTACCTATATATTGCATGCTTATTATGTAAATCAGGTGAGGTCTTTCGATTTGACGTTTAAGCAAACGTCATAGGTATAGGAGTGAAACTGCTGGTTCTCTCTATACTGTGCCCAAATCGTATAGTCAATGTTGATCTGACTTTATATAAAAACCGAAGTTTTCGGACATCATGCTTTTTGAAAGTGAAGCACTGTTATACTGCCACGGCAACGGGCTTCTAGCCACGGCCTTTCTGTTATTTTAAAAGCCACTGGATTTGACATTCAATCACTATCAGCTGAATGAATGAACGTTGATGTTATAAAGGCGCGTCGACAGTGAGGTAATTTGGACCAACCTCTAGCTGCATACAAAAGTTAGTTATGGCATTACATAGTAGGTCATAGTGGTTTGATTCATGCATGGTTGAGCAACTGGATTGTATAAAATTGTGGAAATTATTCTTAAAAAACTAATTTTACGTGATGATGGTGATTGCTGGCTCAACGATCGCACCAACAGTTAGGTTATAAAGTGGTACAAAACTATGAAAAGATGATAATTTTTTTCCTCCTAATCATTTGAAGATGTTTATTCGTCAATGATAATAACAATAATATTAATTTTTTTTTTTTGTATTTATTTATTTATTTGTCAATTCAAGACTATAATAGTAATAATAATGATAATAATGTTTATTAAGCAATTCTGCTTTCGATATATATTACTCTGTGAAGATTTTGACAATTCTTTGATTTCAATTTCTTCGGAGTCAAGAAATCAATGTTATGGTAAGTGTTGCAAACCAGGAGAGCGTGCCGTTGATAAAACGATATTGACGCTATTGTAGTACAATATGTCGTGACAGAGACAAAGAGAAAATTGAAGGGAGAACCATGCTCAATTCTTGAGCTGTATTCGCTAGTAGGCCTAAAAATAACAACAGAATGCGCTTCTATAAATGCAATATGACCAGTAATATAATGTTAAAAACTGGCAACGATGACATATGTGTGTTCATATTATCGTTATAAGTTGCGCGCGCTCCTTTTCAACTACTAGTACTTATTTCAAGTTCTTACGATTACCGCTAGCAGGGTTACTTCAAATTTACGGTCGAATACATGTGACAATGTGAGTAGGTATTATTTTTTCATATTGGGTTTTAACGACGCACTGTAATGATGACTAAGATTTATTGACGTAGTATGAATGATCAATGAGAAGATGGGATGGTGAAATGAAGGTATTATGGGTATGGGAAGAATAGTAGTAAGGAAGCGGTCGTGACCTATATTGTGTGAACCATCCCGGCATTAATTAGCCTAGACTACAGAGGGAATCCACAAAAAAAACCTGCGTAGATGGACGTTGGCGGGAATCGAACCGGGTCCGATATGTCCCTTCACCTTCCGCATCACATGAAGCAAGTGCTTCAGCCACTCAGCAGTCAGCTACATGTGACGATTTAGTTGGTATTCAAAGTTGATGAATAATTATAATGCATATTATTTTTGAAGTTTTATGAATACCTGTTCATGTGTTGATATCTTACAGAGTTATAACAAGTCATCATTCAAAATTGATATTCAAATAAAACGCCTCCCATTCGCTCATAAAGGAATTAACATTTCAATGTTCTGTTGAGGAAGCCCCAGATTGGTGTATCATGTATCCAACTTGCAACAAATCGCATGTTGTTGACGTGATGAACCAATACTGAAAGCTTTGTATCAATTATATCCGGACATGTGTTATAACTGTTTGACAGGTTGGTATTGCTCGTAAAGTCGAACTTTTCGTCAAGTTCTGTTGGTAGTATCAACGAGTTGGTAAAGTTTCTCCCACACATTTTAACCTCTGCAAATCTCATCTCGTAAATCATAGGTTTAAACTTTAAACTATACACATTATAAATCTAGCCACAACTGCTTGATAGTACAAGCTCATGGTGAGAGAGAAATGGAGAGAGAGAGAGAGACACGTGGTTTCAAACTACTAGTGAAACGATACTAGAGTCAAGGACTAGCGTTATCAAGACCTTTCAAATCAGCTTGACGGAATTTGTCGAACTTTAACCGGTTTGAACCAAGGAGGTTAGATACTAATTAATATTAATATTATATGATATTAGTAATAATAATGATATATTAATAATAATAATATTTGTATCTAACCTCCTTGGTTTGAACATATCGAATTTTGTGCAAGTTGGTTTGATTCATGCATGGTTGAGCAACTGGATTGTATAAAATTGTGGAAATTATTCTTAAAAAACAAATTTTACGTGATGATGGTGATTGCTGGCTCAACGATCGCACCAACAGGTAGGTTATAAAGTGGTACAAAACTATGAAAAGATGATAATTTTTTTTCTCTTAATCATTTGAAGATGTTTATTCATCAATGATAATAACAATTTTTTTTTTTTTTTTTGAGAAGATTTTTATTACACAAAAAATTAGTTGATTACAAATATCGTAGACCCACAAAGTCATAAAGACTTGTCTGCGGGTCTACTAATCATGTTGTCATACATAAATATGAACACAACAAATGTCTGGATAGCAGCTAGTTAATTAATATTACAATCTAAACAAAAAAAAATACTTCTTCACTTCTCTTCTAATAATAAATAAAACATATTAATCTTGTCATAATGATATTGCTAATATTAGCATTTGATTTTCCAAATTTTTAGATGGTAATTCACTATAAAATACAACTTTGCCAAATCCATTTTTTCATTTCATTTTTTACACCGGAAAGTTTTTGTATATTTAATAAATCAGGTGGAAGTTTGTTAAACAGGGTCGGTATTAGATATTGTTTTTCCTGTTTTCCATACGAATTAATATAAATTGGTGGTACAAATTTGTCCTTGAATCTAGTTATGTGGCCATGTTCAGCTTTATTTTTGTGTTCACTTGAGAAATAATTATTTATGATGAAAATTAACAGATGCAATTGCCTTACAGTGAACAAATTCAGTGGAGCATTGTTTTTATTTTTTGAAGCTATAATTTTGAATATTCGTTTCTGAATGTTTTCAATGTTGTCTAAAAAATTATTTGTGGTGAAACCCCAAGACAAAATGCCGTACCTAATTATGGATTCAATAAGAGAATGATAAACTATTTTCAAAGTATCAAAATCAACGTATGGCTTCAATATACTAAGACTATACATTCCAGATTGCAACCTGTTACATGTTATTTGAATGTGCTTGTCCCATTTAAACTGGTTATCGATTACTACCCCTGAATACTTTTGCTGAAAAGTGTTTGTTATTTTGACACTACATGTACAGTTATTACCAAAATTGTTGCAAGTCCTAAAGTTACGATGAAGACATGAATAATTATGATAAACTAGGTTAATATTTTGAATAATTTTGAAAGGTGAATGAATATGCATAGTTGTGGTTTTCTTATAATTAATTGCCAAACCATTATCATGGGACCAACATAAAATATTGTTGAAATCATATTGAAGATACTCATTTGCCATAGAGAAATTTTTATGAATTGACACAAGTGCTGTATCGTCTGCATACAAGAATACATTACATTTTTTAACTACTTTTAACATATCGTTTACATAAATTAGGGAGAGCAAAGGTCCTAAAATTGAACCCTGAGGCACTCCAGATTTAACCGAAACTAAATTACTAAACATGTTGCCAATTTTAACAGTCATGAATCTATTTTCCAAAAAATCTTTAAACCAAGCCAAAACAGGCCCTCTAATCCCAATTTTCTCCAAAGCATTTAATAATCTGTCATGTAGTAAAGTATCAAATGCTTTGGAGAAATCTATAAATAACACATTCACACAAAGATTTTTATTTAAAGCACCAAATATTAGATCAGAAAAATCATACAAAAGCTGACCAGTACTTTTATTTTGCTGAAAACCATATTGTTTCTTATCTATTATTTTAAAAGCATTTAAATAGGTTATTAATTGATCAGCCATATGTCTCTCCATAATTTTATCAATTGATGAAAGTATAGCAATTGGTCTATAATTTTCAAACAGAGTGTGGTCACCATTTTTATAAACTGGCTTGATAATTGAATGTTTAATAAGGTCAGGAATTTTACGATGCATGTAGGTGAGATTTATCAATTTAGCAATAATCGGACTAATTTTTTGAGATATTAAGGACAAATCCTGAAATCTGATATTGTCAATTCCTGGACCTTTTCTAGTATTTGCGTTCATAATGATTTTTTTAATGGAGTCATTGGTAGCTTTTTTGTAGTACATACATAGTACGTAAGGCAGCGTTTTCATCTTTGATAATAGTTTGCATTTTGCAATCATGCCGTATAGATTCAACTCCATTCAGAAAACTATCAACAAAACCATCCACTATGAAAGGTGAAATAGTTCCCATATGTTTAACAATAACATCATCAACAGACATTCGAGGTTTCTTTCCTATCAATGTGTTGATCTTACTCCAAGTTTTTCTAATATCAAATTTACAATCACTAAAACGGGTTCTGTAATATTTTAATTTAGCCCTAACAAGGAGTTTATTGACACAATTTCTATGTGTTTTATACATGTTTCGGTACATAATATTGTTTTTCGAATTTTTCCATTTCCTAAAAAACGTATCCCTAACTTTTATTATTTCTTTAAAAAAAATAATAATAATAATAATGATAATAATGTTTATTAAGCAATTCTGCTATATTTTTACTAGACAAACAATTCAATACATACTTCACATCACAATACAATAAACAATACATTCGGAGTTTCGCACTACATTAGTTTACATGGACTTAAAATATGAAAGGACGTTTACGTAGAAACTCATGTCTTTTGCAGAGCTCGAACCCAATTCAACGCTGGCTTCATTCTCTAAAGCGGTGCCTCAGCTGACTGAGAAACGGAAGAGTATCATAGAGGTCATCGCTCATCTGATAATTCCACAAATCTATTGTACAGGAATTTTCTCTAAATATGTTCCGATTCGAAATTATGAAGTTGTGTTTCAAATAGAAAATTTCACCATTTAAAATCGTTCACCGTATAAATAACGCAGCTAAACAATGATGATGAGTGAAAGGACTTTTAAAAAACTCAGGCCTTATACCTTATACGAAACAACGGAGGTAGACCAATTTCACATTGAAAATGGTTGTTTTAGATAGGTAATATTTCATATATCGCGGTCATATTTATAGTTTTCATGTTGGTAGACGACCCAAAATAGTATATACAATTTTAATGAACTCATATCATGTCATTTTGGTAACATATTTGGTCTTCACATCATCATATATATCTATGGAACTTTAGACATTATAATAACATTTCTCTTCACAATTTTGCCCTTCAGTTACAATCACTATCGTCTTTCTGATCCTTGTTGTAGTTTCAACTCGTTGACCAACCCAAATCACCCGATCCTCAATCTTCCCTGTTCATCCTTCTAATTCCAGAAAAGTCCAGGTTAATCCCTGTCGTCGTCAATCAGGGGCACAATCAAGTTACTTCAGACAAAGGCTCAAAGGGAAACATGTTAACGCAATGTAGATTAACTAGTCTCGTAGTCTGTGAGGAACATGTAACATGGTGAAACATGAAGGCAGATGCGATGAGAGAATGAGAGTAATATGATAGTATAACTAGGCAAACGCGTTCTGTGTTTCCGCGTTGATGGATGAGCTACTTTTATCAACTCATATCTTTGGATTGGTTATTTATATATATATATATATATATATATATATATATATATATATATATATATATATATATACACCTTGAGATCTAAACAATTATTTCACTGCCATCATATTTCATAATCAATCTCTATGATAATGAAGAAGGATTTTTTTAATGTTTTCCAATTGATGGTGACACCAGTTGCTTGGATTCAATTGGTTTAATAATAGTTTTGAGTGATTTAAAAAAATTTGATAATATTTTTTTTTACATCAAAACGGCTGATCTGATTGAACTGAAAGTTCGGAATAAGATGATTAATTATAATATTAAAATTCCATGAGAATTTGAATTCTCTCGAAGGAGATATTTTTGACGAATTTTTTCCTCTGGGTTATTCTTATGAGATTTTTGAAAATTTTGAAATGATGTTTCACAAAAGTGGTTCAACCGATTCCGCCTCAAAACTATGCAGTATCGAGTTAGATAAGGACACTTGTATATGCCAAGTTTCAACTGATTTTAAATTTTCGTTTGACCTGTGGAGCGCGAACAAAAAAAAACGGGCATACTTTTTTTCGGGTATGGTGAAAT
The DNA here is from genome assembly GCA_964007535.1 of Brachyptera risi. Lineage (NCBI taxonomy): Eukaryota > Metazoa > Arthropoda > Insecta > Plecoptera > Taeniopterygidae > Brachyptera > Brachyptera risi. The sequence continues at coordinate 35,309,655 of OZ023329.1, read as the reverse complement.
TAAGTCTTCGCTTCGCTCATCCAACAAGTGAGAAAACCGTATGGAAAATAAGTTTTTCCTATAACTTTGATCAAATGAATCAAATGGTGTGTGTACGAATTCTCAAACTGATATTCATCAGGTATTCATCCAAATAAGTGAATATTTTTCATCTCCATATCTGTGAAAATCAGATGAGATGGTTGAATTTTTTCAAAACATACATATAACTTATAAACATCATATAGACATTGAAATGACCTTTTCCACTCATATCTGATAATCTTGATACAAAATCATTCAAAAGCTATTTTCCAAAAATAATATTCTTCCAATTCAACGCAGTACACTGACAATTTGTAGAAAATAATATGAATATCGATTTTTGAATACGTATATGTAAAATATATGTGAATATATGTAGCTGTACATATATATTTTCATATATATATATATATATATATATATATATATATATATATATATATATATATATATATATTCTTGAATTATATATGGTATTGTTTTAAAACTCTCACAACGTATATTTTATTATCATTATTTTCCTTTCAGGTATTTTCGAAGTGTAGGCTTATGATGGTGAAACTCGTGAATTAAATATTGTTGACAAAAATTGTTGATTTGTTCATTTTTGTTCATTTATTTTCAGTTTTCATCCAAGCAAGTGAATCAACGATGAAGAATAGAACATTTGAATGTGAATCATATGGACAGTCAAGGATGGAATCAGAGATCATAAAATACACACAATACTGAAAATAAAAGCAACAAACATGCATTTTTAATAATAAGTCAAGTCTTGAAATTAAGAAGTGAATTGTGAAACTGAATCAATATCAAATCACATTTTTAAAATTGAATCAAAACTGAAAGTAAATTGGATAACTGATGTTAAGACTTGTCTCATTTTGTGCAAAAGTTCAAAATCGACAAATATCTCAACAAAATATCCATTTTTCATCATTTTTTATTCTTGAAAAAGTATGCACATTGCAACAAGATGGAACAGTTAACCAGCTGTTCAATGATACGCCCGATCGCGACAAGTAATCGTGACCTTTGGCTCTGAACTGACCGCAAGAAACCACAAATACCTTCCATGTTATCAGTATGGGAATTGGAGCACCTTGTCTATATTATGATAAAATAGGTTGGTATCACTACATCGTGCCTCGGGTGACAGTCTATTTGGTTGACTACTATAGCCGGTCGAGCTAAAGGTGCTGCATAACTCTGTGTGCTGACTTGTTAACTACCGGTCGAGTAACCACGATGATGGAGTTGACATAACACAACAATATATAACTCGCATTCAGCATTAATGTGGAGGTCCATATTTAATGCACTTGTCACTTCAGCTTTTGACGTACACACAATGTGCATCCATGTTAATTCAAATAAGTGGATTTTAGCAGGAAAAGTTGCAAGGGTAAAATTGATTTTCTTCCGACAGCGTTTTTGATGAGCATACTTCTTATATAACTCAATCGATAAGTTGTACAGAGAAAATTATATTCCTAAACTTCATAAGTAACATAAATGATTAGTAAATATACGGTACAATCATATAATAAAATTCAACTTTGTAGACCATTGCAATCATGCTCAAGTCTTGCACAGCTCTCAAACTAAATTCTTTATATTTTAATTCCTTTATTGTGAGACTGAATGCTCGTATCTCTCTGATTATCACTTCAATCATGATCAAGTTGAGTATAGAAACGGTTTGGAACAGGTATAACGCAAACACATGTATAAGACATATTTATCACGATCAATTCATTATTCATCTACTCTAATTTAAATATTCATACTTTGAACAATATCCTTCAAAATAATTTTTTATTTTCATGAATACGATGAGTTTTGTATGTCTAATATATTATTATTGGATCTACTCTCACACAAATAACGTGTTTACACTTATTATGTCTTTAATTCTGTGTGCATATTATGCTATATAAAGTGATAGTCATAACAATCTACACAGTACACATTACTTCCAACAAAAAGAAGACTCCACATTCCCAATATGTTTATTCTATGTGTATCGAATACGTAGCTCTCTGGCTACCATTACGTATTACTTGACGTAATGATGAATTAATACATATATTTCAACTTTCATTATCAAATTCATGGTAACAGTAGTCACCTTTATAAGAATGATACACATTATTACACAGTTTCAGATGAATCGGATCAGCTGTTCTGGAGAAAATATCATAATTATTGTAGTTTTTTGGATCAATTTCACAAAACGATTTTTAAAATGAGCAACAAGTAGAAAAGGAAGACTGTGACCTAATACTTTCAAAATCAAAGCGTGTTCATAGCTTTTTTCACTGCATTTCACGTAAATAGATCTATATCGTTCATCTTACAATATATGCTGCGTTTTCTTATTCTAAATCAACGCATTTGGAGAAAAAACGTTTCTTTGGTCGGCATGAGTAACAAAACACCTACGAATTCATACACCTAATATAAAGGATCATCACTAGCTCATCACAGCAATCTCGAATCGTACCTGAGTAGACAACGAAGCCATTACTGATAGTATATACTGGTGTCAATCGAGTTACGTATAGAAGGTGAAGGTTTCCAAACGCGCTATTGCATTTGAGTGAGAGTATATACATTGCTATGCAACCCTCGCCGACAACCCTGCAAGGTTCACCGTCGCAGTGGACACGACAATGTCGAACCCGATCGACCGTCTTCCCTATCCACAAACTCTAGCGATCGGAAGTGTCGAACAGTCGTTGACGGAAGCCCATGCATTGGCATTCAAGCGCCAAGCCTCGAGTGGAGTCATGAACGCAATTACAAAAGGACGTGATCTTGGAGTCCTATTCACGTCTACATCGTTATACCGCGGGTGCGACGTGCAATTCGCTCAGGTATTCGTCAAAATTGTCAAGACAAAATAGATGAGAATGGAATTGGAATGGGGATATGAATTAAAACGTAAATTGTTGCTGAAACAATCAATTCGATAGGTAAAGAGAGTGATTAAGTTCGGAATTATCTTGGTGAATGAATATTAGGGTTTTAAGGCGCATCGACAGCGAGGTCATTTAGCTTCTGAATTGTCGTAGAAATGAACATACAGTCAGTATTAGTGCACAGTTATGACTACCTAGATCCAAATTAATGTATTCAAAATGAACATCATCTCCATCATCATCTTCCTTAACGGCATATGTAGCTCAGTCAGTATCGAACTCGCTTCATGTTATCCAGGAGACGTGAGGATATCGGGCCTCGGCTCGATTTCCGTCACCGTACATATTTACAAAGGTTTTCCGTGGTTTTCGCCTCTAGTGTGAAGGACTAATGCCGGAATGATTTCTACAGAATAACTTGATCAAAAACTATACTTTGTTACCTGAGAATGAGGAAATCTTCACTTATCATCTCGTAATCTCATTATTCATTCTTCTGACGCCAAAAGATCTTGGTTATCAATACAGTGCGTCGTTTAACGCAATACAAATCTTAAAAATCACATCCGTTTGGGCAAGAGGCCCATTCCGTCTTCAACGTGTCACTCTTTCCACGGTCGACCAGTCTTGTCTCGCCCTTCGTTTTGTTATGAAGGATCTATTTTGGAATTTAATTTTTTATTGTGGCAATCTCTCTGGCAATCCTGTATTGTGATCTATTCCTTTTGATTTCCTTCGCTCTCAGTTCATCTCTTATAATCTCATTCCTGATTTCATCCGACAATCGACAGTCTTACACTTATCTAATGAAATACATTCTTATCCAGGCTGTGTTACAATGATTGTTACAAGGATTGTGTTACAATATCAGTGACTAATGTCACTGATATTGTAACTATACTCTTTAATGCATTAAACTGGATACATCGCAAAAATTGTTACACTATTGAATGTGACTACATTATCTACCATTCTACCTCATTGCAGATGTTCTGAATTAGGTAAACTTGATAACTTGGATATAATAAAATACATAAAATAGTATACCATTTGATTTTCTCATTAATCCGTATAATCAGTAGCACATGTGGTTGGATGAATATGTATGTGAATATTTCATTACTTTGTATTTCGTCGAAATATAGAGTTTTCAATACGACGAGTATCAGACGGGAGGGTACTTTGAAATTTCCCATCTACTTTTCTTAATCGTTCTTCTCTTTTTTCACAAGATAAGATCATGGTTTCTCCTCTTGTCGATGTATCTCTTTCGACAGAGATGCCGAATTATGCCCTTTCCTCGAATTCACGGTCGAATCTTCACGTAAAGAATTGAAGGATCCGTTGCAATACATTTCTAGAACTTCCATATTATGATTAGTCTCAACGAGCTCGTCGACACTTTTGAAGGGTGATTGAAAAACACTAACATTTTCTTCAGACACGTACTGAAAAGAAGTGATTTTCTGTTTGGAATCCAGCGAGTAATAATCTTCCAGACTTTTCTCTGATACGTTGGTTCTTTCTTCAACTTTTTCATCCCCTTCTTCTTCTTCTTCTTCTTCTCCTTCTTCTTCTTCTTCCTCGATATACTTGATTTCATGATCATTAATTATTTCTCCACCAATTGGAAAGTCGAAGAATTCGGTCAAGTTATGCTTGGTTAATAACTTCCGTAATCTATTTGCGTTCGATTTAAGACATTCATATTGTAAAGTTCTCTTCCTTCTCCATTTTTTCAATTCATTCTCAAGCGACGATATCTCCGCTTTTGTCTTAATATAACTCATCACATCTGGAACAGTATATCGACGTCTCTTTTCTCTTAGGTCCTCCAATTGTGTCCTAGCAACATCAATTTCGACATTGACCAATTGTATCTTTTTCTTCAATTTAATGGTGCCAATTTTCCAGCGCTCGAGTTGATCACTCATTATTTTCAATTCATTTTCTTGTCTCGCTTGTTCTTCTTTATGCTTTGATATTTGATATATGGATCTCGACACTATTTTTTTCACCTCGTGACAAGAATAATTTAGACCATCAAGTCTTACCTGATTATCCTGCTTTTCGATTTTCAATCTTTCAAAATCAATTGGTTTCAATTGTTCTCCTGCTTCCACTTTCTCTTGATATTTCATTTTGAGGCGGCGATAAACAACTCTCATTGTACTTGTCTGTAGAAGCATTTTACCACATTCGAAATCAGCCGACTTATACCAATCTTGCATAAAATTAGTATATATTTCACCAGGAATTCTCTTGCTAATTTTTTCAACACCATTGATTATTACCCTGTTTGTAAAGTTTAATTTAGTCTTTTTGATATCTATTTGAGACTTCTTCAACTGTTCAATATTAGCACTCTTGTTCGCCTTGGTCAAATCAGAATATTTGTTCATTTTTTCCGCATCTCTTTTCAGTTCCTCCATCTCACGACTTAACAATTCTATCTTGAAAGCGGTCGTCAACTTGGGTAAAGACTTATCGAAGAATGAACTCACTGCTGACATAGCAATGGACGGCGCTATATTCAATACCGATTGTGTTTCTCCTATTACTGCTTGTAGCTCTTCTTCACCTTCATCGTCACCTGCTTCGTCGTCTCCAAAATAAACAGTTTTTGTAGTTTTAATCGTCGTCGAAGACGAAGAAGAGGTGGTTCCTGTATGCATGAAGACTGACGCAACTAGGTGTGCACGTTCCTCCCTTTTAATTGCTTTGCTAATATCTTCCTGTACGCTCTCAAGCAATTTCGGATCTGTGCGTTGTAAATATTTTTCAAATAGACTATTCTCTATAAACAGGTTAAGATTTTCATTCGTTATATCTTCAACGATCTGCATCAGTTCTTGGTTCTCTCTGATGAACTCCTCTGGAGTATCAAACAAAATTTTGCTCTCTTTATCCAAAGCTAGCGTTCGAGAATGGTTACTGCGCTCCTTTTGTAATACTGTGCTTCCTCTAGCTAGCAAATTTTTGCTCCCCATGTTGAAAGTCAGAGATCGAGAACGGTTACTTTGCACCCTTTGCAGAATTTCACTTACTTTGCTCAGTGAGTTTTTGCTTCCCATGTCAAAAGCCAGCAATCGGGAATGGTTACTCTTCTCCTTGTGTAAGACTGCTCTTGCTGATGCTATAGTCATGTTGCTGCCCATGCTGAAAGTCAGTGATCGAGAATGGTTACTTATTTCCTTGTGTAAGATTAAACTTCCTGAAACCAGCATGTTTTTGCTCTTCATAGCCGGAATCAGCGTTCGAGAAATTTCCCCTTGCTTCTTTTGTAGAACCTCTTCTCTGGAATCTTGCGATGTTTTGGTGTTGGTAGTAGAAGTCAGCGTACGAGAATGTTGACTCTGTGTTTTTTTCATATCGGTTAAGTGAAGAGACTCGTAAACTTGTTACCAAAAGCAAGTTGATGGGGAAAGAAATAATATATTCAAAACTGCATGTACTAATACAACACTTCGTATATATTTAATCAATTATTTTAATTTTTCAAATAATCGCAGCCATCTGGACAACGTGCTGTTGAGAATCTAGTGTCCACCCCAGAAGGCTGTGAAACTCTCATACTAGATATTTGGATATTTTGAATTTGTCTTCTCATTGGCCACAGGCATCGGTAACAATAATACAGGATAATCTCATCCATTTTTTTTTTCATTTAATAAAATCCAAATGATACAGTTATATTTCTGTTCGATTATCAATAAAAACTGTGAATTTTTCAAAAGTTATTATGGTTCAATAACGATTCGAACGTATATTTTAATCATTGATATTGTGAATTGTTATTCATCTCAATGTTGGTTTATTTTTTGATATCATTGTTTTTGATAAATACTACTGTACTTTTTCTGTGAATAATTGTGTTTTCATATTTTACTTCCTCCTCTTGAAGATTCAATATTTATTTCACCAATCATGAGGAATAAAACTGACAACAATTCCTAAATATGATGTGCCGGTAAGTTGGTCTGCTAACCACAGCTATATTTTGTAATTGATGAAAATGAATTGGATTGTATTCGAAGTGAGTGGTAATGTAACATGAGGTGAGTGTTTACGGGCAAATTCTCATATATGAGGGCAGTCGATCCCGTCATGAAAATGGATGAATCGTCAAACTGGAGATCCCAGACATTGTCACGATATGATATCAATTTTGAAGCGTCACAGAATCAGTGACGATATCTGAAATACTCACATTCTCTTTCATATTAAAGTTCTTTTTTATGTTTCTATATTGAAGTTCCAATCGAAACTGAAATTTCTCAAAGTGAGACGACCCCTTTTGTTCAAGTTTGAATTACTGTACAGAATCGAAGCACTTTTTACCTAACTGTGAAATTATAATTTCTGTTATCACTCATCTGATCAAATTTAAACAATTTCTTCAATCTCTCAGATCAAAATTTACGATCACTGTGAAATGAAGTAGTATTGTTCCACCTTGAGACATCAAAAATGATGCACATATAGATAGAGTACCTTCATTTTTCGTTTCTATTATATATTTCATCATTATATTTTCATATGTTTTACTCTATATTTTCTTTACTTTCTATATTTTATTCTACTTTATATCGTCACTCTGATTATTTCAATCATTCACTATGATCATTCATTAGTTTATTGGAATATTGAAATCACTCATGTGGTGCCCCGTTCAAAAAATCCCAATGACTGTATGTTAACTTTTCAATGTTGACAAACAATCTGATATTTTACAAATAATAAATATCGAAATATAAAAACACTGCAATTGTGTTATAGTTCGAATATGATTGAAACGTATGGTATTTGCCATTTCTCATTCCGTTATAATATCGAAATCTCGACACAACATTTTTTTTTTGTTGGTTACAAAAATAAAATTCAAATGATTGTCACTCCTATCGAGCCACAATATTGTAAGTTCTCTTATTATCTTATTCGGATGTAGTGGTTGTTTCATTTGCTGTGATTCACCATGTATATATTTTTCATGAAAATATATGAATGTCCATTATCAGCGAATAAAAAAAAAATCTGTGGTTCTTGAATTGCATCAGAAAAGGTATAGTGACGATCAACGAGCTATATTGACGAAATAGCATCACGTATTTCTGTCAATTATACATCGCCACGTGTCATCATTCATCATCATCAACAATATATACGATCAAATTAATTATTCTAGCAACATCAATATATTATTAGGTGACGTATTTTCAACGTTCGTTACCACGGAAGTTATCTGTATCATCACAAAATTTATTTGAATGAAAAGTTCACCCGAATTCCTATTGGGTAAAAAAAAGATCTCAGTATTTTAGCTGAAAATTTCATGTCACCAAACAATTTCATAAAATAATATATTGAAATAATTTTTTTTCAAGCTTATATGAATAATGGTGAAAGTTTTGTAGTTATTGATTAAAACTGGTCATGACACGATATAAGAAATTAATATTTGAGTCCAATAACCAATTGATGGACCCTCTATATTATTTAATTTTCACCATAGTCAGAAAAATGTACGATGTTCAACCAAATATTTTCTATCTTTCCATTTTCCTATTGAACTAGAAGAATAGATGATTAGAGCTATGAGAATTCCAACTTGATTCCATCTCGTCCCAGTCAAAAATGCACTTTCTCAAAGTATTAAATTAAATTAAATCAAAATAACATATTTTAAAGGGGGACCTACCCAAAGCGTAACAATTTCATAATATACGTAACATGTTATCGATCGCGGTGACTTTCCTTTTGAACATGTTGTAGTTAAACTGTTTCATACCATTCAGAGAAGTATTTTCTAAAATACTGTCTTTTCGTGATAAATATTCACATTATTCATAATGAAACATGTTATTTTTAGGAAACAGTCCGTGATGAGGTAAAAATCGCTGGCAAAAATATCCATTGTTACAAACATACCACTGATCTTTCCACCTTTGTTGTCATCAAATTTGAAACATTTGCATTTTCTACCAATTTGGGGCTCCTCTCATGATGTATTCATGTTGTTAATTCCGTATTTTGCACCGTTTGAGTTTTATTATCATTTATATCTGTAGAATATGTTTGTAAGTTTCTTGTCCTCCAAGTGCTATTTTCTTGTCCTCCAAGTACGTCTTAAATCGAGAAGAAGAGATTACTTCGGAATAAAAGATGAAAAATTGTTAGATACCAAAATGATCTCGTTCACGTCTGTCAAGTATTCGGTTTTACTATTAGTTCTCAGTCTCTCTTGCCGTCACACTTTGTCAGACACTTGGATTCATCCATGAAAGTAAACGTAAAACTACGTCTTTGTAATCACACATCAGTACTTTGAACAAAATTATATTGCCAAGTCTTGTTTATGATATTACGGTAGGTGAGTGTAGTTTTCAATCGGTAATTTTTTTATAATACCACATTTCAAAACCATTCGTTATTTTATACATTCAAAAACGACAAGCACTTAGAATTTCAGCTGTTAATGTAATATCTGAGCACCGAAAAGCTAAATATGTATAAATTGGTATTATCACACGGCCCCTAGTTAGTAACCAGGCAAATCCACCTCATATACGTGACTCGGTGGAAGCACTCTACGTAATGAACCACCTGACCCCTCTATATCACCAGTCCTCCACTGGATCTGCTGAGTTCATACCTGAGTGAATGAATCAATTGCGAACACTAGCAGGAGCAACTATTTTGAGTGATTAAAATAATAATATATGCAGCAAATGTATAGAGTGCGATCGTGAGGTGATGGATCTGATAATATTTTTTCCCGCCATCTATTTCGTGATTGGGGTTGGTTTTAGACATTTGTATGTTGGTACTTTTAGGACTTGCGTAGAGACTAATGTTCATCCTTAAAGTTCAAGGTAAATTGACCTTCTATTTGCGGTTGTAAGTTTATAACTTTTATAAACTTTTGAAAAAGACGTTATTTTATAAGTGATCAAGGAACGTTAATATATTCCAGTTTAATGGTCTATAAAACGAACATTTTCAGTATCACAGCTTTAAGGAAATAACGGATGGTTTGAACATGGATTTCAGAATGCATAGCGTGTATTTACAAGTGAACACATCTGATCTTTGACAGAATATGTGAATTGACAAGAAAATATGCATAGATGATTATTTTAATCTATATGCTTTGCAACAATTAGGATGAAAAATGGTCAGCAAATTTTTATGCAAGTTCTCATTTTCTCATTTCCAACTATTTTGGAACAATTCTCATATATTCTTGAAAAAATAGTTATATCTGAAAAATTAGAATTATTCAAACTCTCTGAAACATTCGTACGATATTGTATGAATGAGCATTTTCAAAGAGAACTGTTTCTCTCTTATAGAAAACTTTTCCAAACTTTCAGTAAGTTTGTGAGTTTTTTCCTCTTTGAATGAATAGTTCCACATTTGAATGTCTCAAAAAACGACGTGCATGATGAAGTATCAAACAACTGCGCCTATATATGATATCACCGCTCGCTATAAGTTAAAATTCATAAACCAACCGAAACTACATGGAACACGGTCGTGTAAAGATGGGAACATGTTTCGCGATCCACAAGATGAGAATTTTCGAAGATGTTAAATATATTGTAATACCTGATGTATGGAAGCTAGTGATTTTTTTTCATACATTCAAGATTGCCTGAATATGCCAACTGTAAGTTTGCCACCAAGCGTAAACTAACTCTAAAAATACTAGGAAAACTCTATAAATTATCGTCAAGAGAGTGATAAATATACATAACATTGATTGAATAGTACCTAGATAAGCAGCGCTCTGATGTTTCCCAGAGAAATTAGGTTCCTATCATCAATGTCAAATTGGTCACTTTTTTCAACTTACACAAAAAAAAATGACAAAGTAATTCATTATTTAAAACCGTCTTCTTTTTAAAAGACTATCGATAGTTTCATTCTGAACGTTGATGACAAAATATGTCATGCGTAATAAGAACTTCGACTGCCAGTAAATCTACATCAAAGTAATTAGAAAGTAATTCAATGCCAAAGTCCTGGAATCACAAAAATTCGAATACCTTGTCCTACAAATGGTCTCGCACGCTAATTGTTTTCACTAGTTCTCAGAATAAGGCCAAGTGCCCGAGTTACCATCATGAGTGTAGTTCTAACTGGGAATTAGACCCGACTATCACCATGGTCAGTAATGGTATTTGAATTCAACAACTCTCAAAATAATACCAACTGAACGTAGTATCACCGAAGCTATTTAGACTTAGTGATACATTTACCAATCTTAAAGCGTACTAAAACTAGCAAACTTGAAATAAAATGGCTCACCCTTTTGTTTTCATAGCTCTACAGACTGTTGCATTCTGTTGTTGATACAAACTTTCATGCCAGCCATGCAGTCAATGCATATGTCCTGTTATTTACAAAGCGCACAAATGAAACCAAACAAAGACAAATTCCATAGTAGTCAGGTGGAGTATTTACTCCGTTCCTCTACAGTTGTTATTTTATCACACTCAGCTGTTGCCCATGCTGATCTCACACGTCTAATAAATACACAGTACAAACAAAACAGACACTCTTGTAAACAAGTAACAATTCAGTGTTCCCACCACCACAAGAAGAAATAACACCGCTAAAATCACTATAATTTTCACTTCACTCAGTTATAGATAGAATCAATTCCGCTCATGTAAGGTACAGCGTGAATTCAGCATTCCCCCCTCCCAGAAAAGATCAAGGGGGCGCCTAAAGAGCGAATACTGGAATAGAGATACTACCAAGTGTGAACATGGGCTTGGCGTGTTCACTTAGAAAGAAGCTGTGCCTATTAGAGGAAACGATCAAAGCCCTGGCAAAATAACCCTAACCACAGCTTCTCTGTGCTCTAACCAATTCCCCGAAATAGTAGCTCCTACGGCATTATTACACGCCAAGCCCACCTTCACTCTTGGCAGTATAATTCCAGTATTCGCTCCTCAGTGCCCTAGTGCACATTTAAAGAAAGTAATAGGCCCTACATGGCACTCAGCTTTCATTTGATAGCACTGATTAGGCACTGAATGGTGATGGGATCTACACTATGATAATTGATTCAATGGTGAGTACCAGGTTCTCGGACTCATAGTGTTAAGTATTGACAAATAATATTGAGGTCCTACTTTTTCAAGCAACATTGAAGTATACATCCTGAAGACATTTTATTGAAAATAAAGGCAATGAAACAAGTATAACAAGCAGATAATACACAGTCTACGATGGCAATTACGTTAAAATCTGCATAGATTGTATTCAAATTCAAATTTCGAATGAACATTACATTTGACCATGAGCGTACTTCTATATCAGTCAGTACAATTCAAGCGCGAAGTTAAGTGGCTACTTTACATCTCACAACCCATGAGTAAAATCTGCAGGGAACGGTCAAAATAGGACAAAAGCGCCAATGCAGGCCTTTGACTCCCAGCACATGGTGAGTAAATGGTGTGAAAAAATCGTGAAAAGAATGAAAAACAGGTAGGAACATGTTGATTTTTGACAATTATTTTGAAAGGGTTGAAAACATACCACGAACTAGAGCTCTTCGAGCGAGCACGTATTGAATATTGTTATTGTAGATAATCGACAAGACATTAGTTCACTAATTTGTTTCTTAAATTGGCATCGAAACACTGTTTGAGTTGTAGAAGATATTATACACATTTGTATACGAGAAAGGAGAAGTATCAAGCGACCGTTTCCCTCTAACTCACCCTACTATACTACCGGTAGTTCGTGCGTTCTACTTTCGAATTTACACAAGTACAATTAACCCGAGATATAAAACTATTGTAGACCACTTCTCTGAAACTATTCATTTCAATTGGCTGTGTACATTTCAATGGCGGACTAGAATTGGCTGAGCATGTCTGTGAACGACCATCATATTTCCTTCAATTTATTGCTTGCTTAAAGCCCTGCAGAAAGCTACTCAAATTAACTCGAGCCACGATATTACTTGAGCAAATACCAAGTGAAAAGATACCATTTATTCGCTACCAAACTCGAAAATTATTTTGTTCTATAACGAACACATGTTGAAAATATTTTCCCAAGTCGTGATCAATACTCAAACAAACAAAAATGAATTTACCAACGAAATTAAGGGTGTATATTTTGAATATAAAAATCATAGTGGATATATCAATTTCATATTAATAATCATATATATATATTATTATTTAGATTATTACTGTACTAAATTTGTAGCGATTGATCTTCCAGTATATTTTCACTTCTGAACACCAAAGTCATCAAAAATCGTTTGTTGAGACACAAATGATGAACTCACATTTTCAAATAATTGAATATAATATTAATAAACTAATTTTTCCATCTAAAATGTTCACAGGAAGGCTAAATATGAATCTTCAGAATGAATTTATCATTATGAATGAATTTATGTTCCCAATTTATTTACCAACTTTTCACCTTCAAAACATGCACTGCATGTTTTTGTATTGTCCTATGTTATTCATTTTGTATTTATATTGGATTTGACTTCAACAACGCACGTAGTGGTTATTTAGATCTACTGATATCGATGAAGGATGATTGATGAAGGTAGTGATGAAAGACGAGAGGAAAGTTATTTCATATACTGTGTTCTGCACAGTGGGAAGAAAGTGATCGTGGCGTGCTGAATCCATCCAAGTATTTAAGCTTAAGACACTGAGAAACCACGAATGCTTGTGTCAGGATAGTCGAACATTACGGGAATCGAACCTCTTGGTCTCCTGAATAACGTGCTTAGACGAGTCATCTCAATCGGTCCTATTTAATAACTGAATGTAGGATATTATTATGATATATATCAAAATCATTAATGAGATCAAAATAATACACATATATATATATATATATATATATATATATATATATATATATATATATATATATTTATATATATATATATATATATATATATATATATATATATATATATATTTATATATATATATATATATATATATATATATATATATATATATATATATATATATATATATATATATATATATGTTCACGATTCACAGGTTAAACGAAAGTTTTGGTGATGGCATACACACATGTCAAAATCTAACTCGAACTTTTCTTCACTTTTCACTTTTCACTTTAGGTCGAACCACTTCTGAGAAGAAGAATTTCGAAGACAACAAATATGTAGAAAATATTCACTCAGAATAAATTCAAATTTGTATGGAATCTGAACATAAGAATGACACATATTATTCCAGAGTGTTATACTGATTGAATAAGCCAAAGGTAGAAACGTATATGTGAACTTCTTCACATCAATTGGAGTTATCAGGAGAACTACTGAATGATGGTCAACAGTTCTAACCACTCAGATCGTGAAACGATTGAATTTATCAAAAGTTGAATGAGGTAAGTAGTGAGATGATGAGTTCAAAATCAAGTTGTGTATAGACCCACACCATTACTCTTCTTTCAGCACGTTCCATATAAAATCTCGCTCATCCTACAAAAATGATACGTTTTCCAAGTATATATTCTCACACAGTTTTCATTTCAAAATATATTAATTTATATATAATGACTAAATATTTCAAAGATCTTCTTCATATATAGATATATGAATGTACTCCTTGTATTGCTGTTATTAACAGCATCCAATGGGGCACATTTTTTATTTCATCCAACCTCTACAAGTTCTAAGTGTACCAATTTCAAGAAACCAGCATCTATTTACCATCCCATTTACAAAATAATCATTGAGAGAGCTGTTCTATTAGAGCATTGTTCAGCGCAGCTCACTCGCTTCGTCTACCATGAAGACTGTATGTATAATTGAGTAGATAGATGATCATTCTACTGTACTTAGCTAAGAATTAACCATTTCATTCCACTATCTTCCACGGAGTTTACATAGTAATCCTTGCTATCTGAGCATAGGGTATAGTCATGTTCATATAGAATAAACCAATGACAAGGGTCCTTCACCAATGGATTATAATGCCAATCGTTATTATTATTTTAATGATTTAGATAAACTATATTTGAAATGACTGTTTTTATTATCAATTTCGAAAAATTGACACAAACTGATAAGAAAAGTATTGTTCCTAGTTTTCGTTATTTTAGTAAGTGCACCATCACCTGCAGAACTCATCTTCCATCTTTCTCAGCTGCACTCTGCAAAAAAGAGACGATCATACCATCATCTCCCACTCAATTTTGTATGTATGTATATCAAAACCAAAACTTGATCCAGAATGTGTGTTTCCCAATTGAAGCTAAGGACGAATCTTTCAATACAGCTAATTTAATAACTTTCCAATATTTTACTGAGAATAATCTCATCAATTGAAAATTTTAACAATATGGACACTCTATATGCATGTAGGCCTACTGGTACTATGTTGATAATGCCACCTCTTCACTGATGGCTAGACTGATATTCATTTCATAAAATTGTATCAGTTTAGTTTAATACCTCATTGATGTTTTCACAAAACAATTTGAATTATCCATTGGATATAACTTTGGAGATAATATAATTACCGTGCTGTTGTCACTTAATTGCTTTATTTCCACCCTCTGAATTCTAGCTATATAGATAAGCAACTGATGCTTATTTCTGATGCAGACACTCTCTGGAGCTAACCACCATGACGGTAATTGTTAGATCTTTCAGATTGTTCAAATTATATTGTGAATCGCATAATTGGGATTCTTGACGGTTATACTTGGTTGAGTATTGTTTTGTTCTCTTTAATGTGTACGAGATATGCTCTGCAATTTATATATATATATATATATATATATATATATATATATATATATATATATATATATATACATACATATATATTATATGAATATATTCATATATATCATATTTTTATATATATATTTATATATATATATATATATATATATATATATATATATATTTATATATATATATATTCATATATATATATACATATATATATATATATATATATATATATATATATATATATATATATATATATATATATATCTGTATCCAAGATTTTGTCTTACAATGAAACAGCTCAAAACAGAATAAAAATCAATTGACTAGAATATGGAAATTACCAAAAATAACTTATTTTACACGAGAAACAAAATATAAATTTGAATCTGGGAATAGTTGTGATAGTGATGAAATAATAATGATGATAAAAAACATGGAAATAAGTGAATTTATATAGCTTATCATGTTTGGTAAGGGAATGAATTAAATGGGAATAATGAAATGACAAAATAAAAATAAGAGAAATAAAATAATACATGAAATAATAATAACAGAAGAAATTATGCAGGGCTAAATTACGTGAATACGTATTCTTTCTCTTTTATCTTCATACTTGAAAAGATTTCATAAAGTACCGGTATGTAATTTAAACTAAACGCTGGACGTGTAGTGCAATGTGAAATAAATTGGTGTAATTTGTATCACGATACCAGCACATTTTTCTTTTCTTGTTGTTTTTGTTTTTAGGATGCACAACTATGGAACGTTGTTGCCCATCCATTGGTACGTAAGTCAAAATTCAAGCTCATACCGGATAGCTTTAATCCGAAAAAACAAAACAAAAATGAGTGGTTTCCGAAAAATACCACAACAGTTCCGACAATAGCACTCTACAAGACGTTTTCTCGTTAGTGTGAATTGCACATCCAATTCCGCTGTTCCATTTACCCGAACTTTTAAACGCCATATTAACTTATCTAGCAAAACACTCTATGATAATATATGTGGAGAGTGCATGCATCTCACTGTAGAGAACTATTACTTGAAAACATTATGCTAATTACTTTCTGACAGTTTGAGATTTCAACATTAAAATTTTACAGAAGCTAACATTATATTCTTCTTAATGTCTGAACGTTGAATGTAGGAAAACAAATGAAATTATTCCCTACAGTTTTAAAAAAGTATTAATCAGCAATAAGGATGTACTATAAAGTAGTGCATTGAAGAACGTACATTACGTTTCATTAATTAAATGAAAATTACATTGATTCCGTGTAATGGCTTTCATTCATAGATATTAAAAAGATATGTGAAAAAACATCACATATCATGATTTTAATACCTCGACTGGTTCAAAAGTTATCACAGAAAAAATTATTTACTCAATATTTTAATATTAATCTTGTTAATATTCACTCATATTTCTATTTTTCACCTCAATCAGACGAAAATTGCTAAGATACGTCGCTTTTCCTTTGTTCGACAGCAGTACAAATACAGAGGCATACAGAGGCAGTACAGAGTTGAATAAATTCAATTCACACACAGTTTTGTACGTATACTGAAACTATATGTATTCGAATTTTGAATAATTTAACCGTTTAAAAGTTACGATCAAAGGTTTGCTGAGTCAACTCACATGTGCGCTCAGATATTATGTACAAGATGCATAATGCTATATTATATAACAAAGAGGTATATCTCTGAAGAAAGACTTCAACACGTTTAGCATATCATTTGTAATAATAGTTTGCATGATCCTCGTTTACATTCACTATATTTCACTATATTGCCTATATGCTTCTAAAGCTATCGTTACTCGTGACAGTTCCGATCGACCGTCTTCTCTATTCACGAATACGAACGACTAGACATTCCGAGCTGAATATTCATCGAATCAAAGTATACATAAGCAACATGATAGAAAATTGACGTTTCGAAAGAAATCGCTCAAGAATGCATGAAATTGTGCTACGTCAGGTATATGTGTGCGCGTTTGGCGCTTTCCGCAAAAGTTTGAATCGTGTATATATATATATATACATATATATATATATATATATATATATATATATATATATATATATATATATATATCATTATGCAGATACGAGACCCAAGTAGGATATATTACACCAATGGATATGGGTTTTTGTGAAAGTACTTTTATTCATCATCACTTATTTCACAGTTGCATCATCACCCACTTTTTCTACCTCAAATAACCTAGCTGTTGAGGAGTAGTTAAGCAAGTGATAACCTATTCAAGAGATGATGTGTTCAACTGAATATGTAGGTAAAATGCTGACATTTTCTTAGCACTCACTTGTTTTGTATAGCTGAGATTTACTGTTAGTAAGCTATATATTTCACTAATTTATGATCATTCTACTCATTCTTTACACACATATGCATCGGAAATCTCGAATTATATCTTCAATGAATTACTTGATTTTAGATTTGATTTAGCTGTCACTTGAAAGTGCTGATTAGTGCTGATTGAAATTAGCTCTCACTTCTGTTGTATAGAGAGATTTAGCTCTAGTTAGCTGTATTACTGTACGAGTTGACGATTATTCAACTGATTCTTCATACACACTAGAAAGTATCGGAAATCTTGAATTAAATCTTCAATTACGGTCCCATCTGATTTTGGGTTTAATTTTCCCTTGATTTTCTTCAAGTTTTTGCTCCATTTTCTTCATTCCCAATATTCAGGGAGGTGTGAAAGCTATAGAAATAAATATGTTCTCTCGAATATATAATTTTTTTTTCATTCATTATATTATTTTCTTATTTCCAAACAGATCAACCAAACATTGTTTTTCAGTAGTTTAAGCTTTCAACTGGAGAGTCAGGAAAATCCCTGATTTCATTTTAATATTGGTACAAATTTGATGATGAGATTTTTCTATCGTTGAAATTAATTGATGTTCCTCATTTATAGAAGGCAATCTCTGTAGATATTTTCAAGTGAATAAATGTGAATGTCTATGTTATAAGTTTCAATTTCGAATTTTGAATTAATTATTCAAACTGACATTTTATACTCATCTGAAACTTCATCTGGAATATTGGATTGATATTGTTTAAACACTGACTCATTTTTTATTCCGACATGTCAAGTTTTACTTGAAAGCTGGAAGCTGAATTATTTCCCTCATTTGTTTAGTTTAAAACTATCTGTCAGTACCGTGTGATTCATCCACCATTCAAATATCGTGAAACTTTGATTAAAACAAAGTCTGTCTCAGCGGCATTACAAAATATAGGGATGTTCGTTTTCCTCAATTCATCTTCGCAAATAATTATAAAAGTTTCCAAGGAATGTTCGATCCACGTTATTTGATTGAAAGATTTGAAGTCTTAGGAACTTGAAAACAATTTCTGTTCGAATAAAATCACTTCTCAAACCGAATTCAATCGTTCATTTGACGCTTTTTCGAAGTTTCAGAAACCAGGAAACTACTTTCGGTTGATATTTCTGAACAAAATCATGAAATTTAATTCACTCTGAATGAAATTTTTACCAACAACTGGTGACATGTCGAATAATGTATGCAAAAAGGTTTACAATAATTCTGGGCAATTGAGGCTCGGACCATTGGTCTCTCTTCCGTCTGGAATCAGTCAAGTACGCATCCATGAGTGTCGATCTCATTCATCTTTAATTGTGAATCCAGATTAATTGTTTACCAATGCAATACGGTATATGAGAATAAAATCAATATTGATTGTTTTCATCGTAATCTGGGTGGTCTTTGGACTCATATGTCTTCTCAAATAAAAAAAAGCGGGTTGGGCGATATCAATCGTCTTATCATCATTTTATATCATCAATGCCCTTTTATCAATTATCAATGTTATAATGTTCACACTTTTGAATAAACCAATGAATTGAAATTGGAAATAAAATGTGAATTTCAATTTTAATATATCATTTTTATGCGCATTTGAAGATGGCTTTTCACACTTCGTTTTGCATTGAGTTAGTATTTATTCACATTATTGGCATTTATTTCGGATCTATCTATATATGTTTCTCGTTTGTAGCTATGAGACAATCAAAAGATTAGCTATCAAAATTAGATTCGAATGTTATATTTTGTACTGTTATTTAGCATGATATAGGAAACATGATAACATTTAAATCCAATGATGATGCCTAACCTTTTGAAAACCTACCTATTGTCGACCTATCGTCTATTGTATATCAATATTATTTTGTATCTTCTGGCAACCTTCACTTCAGGCATAACCTTTGGGAAATATATTTATTCACTGGAAGAATGCAGCGTATGCCTTGTAAGATGAGCGGGATATATTTCATATGGAATGTATCGTACTTGAAAGTTTATACACAAAGACACCTCTTGGTATTCAAATTTCTAGGTTTTCCTCATCCATTAATTCATATAAATTCATTCTTGTGGCTCATAGCCTTGCAACCTGTAGAGTTTGATTGACAAACTTTGATTTCATTATTGGGCTTTATAATATTCTTACAAATTCTTTTCCTCAAACACGAGTTATCCCAATTTCTTTGAACATAGTAGAGATGTGGTAGAAAAACATCTGTGATAGTTTCATTTCGAACAGATGAAATGTTTAAATTGGAAGATCTGTACAGTACCATTCTTATGGAGATTTTCAAAAGTTACCGTTTTTTTTCGAAATAATTTTTGAACCAATTTTACTTTGAAAACAATCCCAGCCCATTCTGATATGACACCAATATACAGGAAACGTTTCAAATCGATTGGCTGCGTTGCCTGACATGTAGCCTATGCCGCGCACAAAATTTTAAAAAAAATCAAATTCTTTCGGTTAATGAAGTGGATGTCTTCGCTACTCTCATGCATCTAACAATATTTTAAGAAATAGGTTCGACCGCTTTTCACAAAACCGAGGTATAAAATTCAAACAACCACGGTAAGCCTGGTAAAGTTTGTGAATTATTCATCTGTTACTAGTAATCATTGAAATTGTGAGTAAATCGAAGAATTATACAAAGATCACACATTGAAGCAAAAAAAATGTACAGTTTTTTCTAGATACCACTAACAGACATAATAATAATTATACTAATTGTTGCTTAGTTGTTGGTGAGGTCTTTTGATAAACATGCAGTAATCAGACGAGTCTTAAAAAATGTATACCTCCATCCTGCTTGAATCTTTCATCCATAAAAAAAATAATAATTGAATTGAAATCACTGTAAATAAACAACCATTCACAGATATACGCTAACGGTGATGTATGTGAGAGTCCATATCAAATTTTCCCTAAGGTTAAACGTACAAATTATTAAACATAAAAGTCATACAATTAATGTTCATAATATCATACGATCGATCAACTTCAATGCTATAAATAAGACCATATAAACAATTATTATTCACCAATTCACTGAATCAAATGATCATGTTAACACGTTTAATTTCAATTGCCATCGACAGGTTTTTATTGATAGTGCCGAGGGGTTGATTTATGGAAATAATACAATTATTTCCACGTATTGTGGTGAAAACACTTGAATGAAGTAGCCCACGAGTGCTTGTGGTAGTCGTGCCAACTAAATAATATAACATGTCAAACTTCCGAAGGGCTCTTGATATTGTGCTTATCAAAGTTTATATATGAGGGAAATAATTAAATTTCGAATCATTTCAGTTTTTACTGATTATTGTTGATTATAATCATTTGAAATTGAAATGATTCGAAATTTAATTATTCCACTTCATAATATCAGGTGATTTCTAATCAACTCAATTTGACTCACATCTCTTCAGTTTTCCTTATTTCCTGAATATGAAGTCAGAGATTGAAGACTTTCTAGAAGCTATTGAGTGCACTCACTGTGAAAAACTATAACAAGCTAAGACACTTGCTTCATCTATTTTGGGTGAATTGGAATTATGAAAATTTACAATGAAATATATTCTGTCAGTTCACTATGAATCTACAGATGTATGATTAGGCTTACTCCAAAAGATTAACTGCTGGATGGAGTTCTGTGGAAATGTTGAGAAGATTATATATGTAAATTGTTATTTCTGTGTTGTTTTGCTACTGTGCCACTCAAAAATGAATAAAGTATAATTAATTAATCAATCAAGATGCAATTCTTCGATACGCTCATGTAATTAATTGGAAGAGTCCAATAAAACTTTCGTTTCACTCGTAAAAAAAAAATCGAGCTCCGTCTTTATTTTTTATTTTTTTGGAATTTTTCAAATGTTCTAAAGGTTAGGAAAAGTAACAATCGACTTCGCAAAACTTTTTGCGACGATTCGACGAGTTTCTTGGGAAAAATAAATTAGGAAAGGTTTGAAATTCCCATAAGAATAACTCGGAACGAAAATAATTGAGTAACAAAAATCATGATGTTGATGATTTTGTATTTGCCCAACGACTCCACCAACAGCTAGATTATTTTGAGGTACGGACGAGAAGTTGACACATTGACCACCAGTAATAGGCGTGGCTAATCGCCAGGCTACCTAGATCTATACTTCATGTGGGCATTTAGAATAAATTTCCCAGATAACAAAGCCCATATGATTGGATGTTTTGTTTTGTAACGTTTGTGGGCGGGTCAATCACTAGTCGTCAATTGACAATTGAAGTGTTGAATGATGATAAGTTAAATAACGTGTACAAAAACCCATGCCTAATGCGGGACTCTAATCTACGCTTAACGGCGACTACAATTTCTAAAGCGGTCTCTTATTTGACTGAGCTACGGAAGGTGTCAAAAAACACTATACGCCTGGAAGTCAATCCATATTTCTCTTTGCAGTAATATAATATTCTAGCTGGATTACAATAATCTAATTTGAAATTGCAAAATGGGCCTCGATACCTTATATGCAAACGTCATAACCACATCTTGTACAAAATAACTCATATAATTCTATCTCTTTAACGATATATTGTATCTTGATTTCATCATTTGTGTGGTATAGAGATTTCACAATTCTTCTTCTCTTAACCTTATAGATATTATTAGATGAGCGTCAGCGATAAGTCAATTTTCCATGTCTTGATAAAATGAAAATACTTACCTCAGAGGCTAAACAAACAAGAGCTGTAATGAAGATTGAGGTAGATCTCACATATATATTATTGATCAACTTGATACTGTATAGATTTTAGGTAAAAATGCTGGGCCCATTTTTGAGAGAATCAATAAAAAAAAATTAAAATTCGTATGGAAATAATAGAGAAAGTTGACAAAAAAAATTGTTTTTAAATATTAAATTTGTAATTGAATTCATACACCTGACTGATACCCATTTCTTACAAGCCGTTTAGAAGTATGATATACATGTGTCAATATTAATGTAATGATAATAGAAATTTTGTTTTGAGGTGAAATTATCAACAGGTACAAGGCCGCGCTTCTGATCTCAATAATTTCATAATAAATGTGTGTAGATTTTAATTTTGTGTACATTTATACAAATTCTCTCTCATAAAATATGCATCTTTCCTGGCTGCGTTTACGTTAGATAAAAATGGATAAGCATGAAGTTATTATATCACTTCAAACAATGCGTGTCAGTTCGAAAAATTTTGAATGTGTACGTGAAAATGACAATGTAATAATGAAAAGAAACAAAATAATAACTAAATAACTAAGGCCCGGTATTACCAAGTCTAGTTAGCCTTTATCTGACAGTTCAAACTTGCTATCACCATGGTTACCTGTGGTATTTGTTTTCACCAACTCTCAGATAAATACTAACTGTACTTAGGCCTAAATGAACTGGACCTAAATGATGATAAAATATTGTTACATGAAAATAAATCTGGGCATAATTCCATGAATACATTTTTGTCTTCAGTTAGCGTTTTCACATGTTACTAATTCATCATGCAAGTCAAACGAATATGTTGTTTATTTTCTTATCATAAAGTAATAAAGTGTTTTTAACTCACCTTACGATATGATTGGTTATACAGAGTGATCCCATGATATGAGTGGTTTGATAAATGTTTTTATTCAGTCAAGAACGGAAAGGAACACACGATGTTAATAATAAAAAGTTTTATCAACTTAAAAGTATTACGCTTGAAATTA
The DNA here is from genome assembly GCA_964007535.1 of Brachyptera risi. Lineage (NCBI taxonomy): Eukaryota > Metazoa > Arthropoda > Insecta > Plecoptera > Taeniopterygidae > Brachyptera > Brachyptera risi. The sequence goes on along the minus strand of OZ023329.1, from coordinate 35,285,852 downwards.
TTTCTTCCGCTGCTCAGTACAAATTCACTTCAATATGTTGACACTTTCAATCTGTTATTTTTTTCTCGATTAAGGTAAACCTTTATTATTCTGAAATTCAAGAAATACATTAAATACATAAGCGTGGGTATACATTATTTTTTTTGTCCCACGGGTAGACTAGCCAATTAGAGAATAACGGTGTAGATTAAGCACTAGTTTACCCCACTAGCTCGTATAGTGTGTCATAAAATATCACAGTACTAGATCAAAATTCTGGGTGTTAATTTTGATTTTCAGACATGTTATTTTACCAAAAATTCCGGTATTTCTGGAATGAAGTTGACGAACTTTGACATTTAACTGTGGCTTCCAACAACTGATATATCGGTTATTGCTGGGCAAGCATAGTCAGGCAACCAACTACATGTATGTTTGCAGTTTGTATTATTGACCCCACCATGGCCCACCTTTATGAGGCCCGGTATTACTTAAGTCCACTTAGTCTTCAAGTGAGAGTTGGTGAACACAAATAGCACGGGTAACCAATCACAACTCTGAACTGACAGAGCTACTCCCACACTGGTAATTCAGGCACTAAATCAAATATTGCAAATTATCTTTGCCAACATTCGGTCGATCATCTGGATGTATTCTGTTTTTTGTTGTATGTTCGTTTTTTTGTTATTCATTTCTGAAAAAGTTAATAACCTTCGACTTGATCATACATTTGTATCAGAATAGCTGTTAAGTAACAACGTTCAATAGTGATAGTCAGTGATCTTGAATTGACAAAATCAAATTGTTTTCTTGAAATATTTTTTCAAAAATCAAATGAGTGATTTTCTTGTTTTAGTGGACGCGTGAAATGTTATATCATCGGAGAAAAATAAAAATAACCATTTTCAAATCAAATTACATTCACACAATTTTAACGATTTTTGACATTCTGTATGTATGGTACCAATAATTGGAAAAAGTTGATAAAATTGATCATTGATGTGAAAAACAGATTTTATATTTCATATGCTTAATTTTCACTTATTTTTGAGCTCGTCAAAAGTAGCGTACTTTATAATAATGGAGAAAAAAAATATTTTGAACCGGGGAGTTTATGAGTTGAGACTTGAAAGAATGTGTACGGTATGTTACACAAGTCCCCTCTCTATATGCCTCTCTCTTTCTCTATCTATCTCTCTCTCTCTCTCTTTGAATCTCTCTCTCACACACACTTCAGGCCAGACTTTATAATTAAAAATTTGCCCAGCCATACTAAGTTGAAAAAAAATTCAATAATTCACGTAATTACTTTCAAATCATCAAATTGAATTGGTAAACAACTAATTTTTCCAGACAAATACATTTCCATAATATTTGCACGATGATTTAATATGACTATTGAGAATTGTATTTAGGCCTATATTCAACGTTTGTGCAGGAATTGGATATTTTTTAAAATTTGAAAGGTTTTTGAAAAAAACGTTTTAAAACCACCGTACTAGCATTTTCTCAATTCTCTCCATTTGATATGAATCATATTTTTAAATTATTCAATCATTATTCTTTTTTTCAATTCCCAGATGATATCTATATCATTGAGAAACGCAATATTTATTTCTGTTATCATTTATTATTCAAGATATCTCTTCTCATTTGACAAAGGCATTAATGAATACCACCCTACTATGCGCCTACTTTTATTACGTTTTCCTAATTACTTTCACGTATCGAACCTATATGTCAAGAGACCAAACAATAGCTAATGAAGACGTAAAAACTTCGTGACTCAGTTATCAATCGTGAACTTATTTATGAGACGCGTGTATTTCAAGCATCTTGAAACGACAACGTGGTATCAGACCACCTCACACACCGCATAGTGACACGATAAGCGTCGCGGCGCTACTGAGCAACTGATAGTAGGGCGTCTACCACTAAACCCGACCAGTACCCGAACGCTTACGGAGATAACCGAGTAACATATCAAAGAGATCGACAGTTATTGTTATATAGTACACGAAATCAGTTTATTTCAGGGTTGCGGATTGAAATAATCACATTGATTGAGTTAGCCTTATGAAATGGTGTATTACGTAGTACTTGTAGGGCATACACAAGTCGTTCACTAACTTCGGTGAAATAATTAATTTATGTTCCCAGAAGAGATTTCATTCATTTTGATAAGTTCGCAATGTACCTCAAACGATTCTCTTTGAGGAAAATTATATAAACTATTTGTAGGTTTAATTGAGCTGGTAGGTTATTATTCAATCAATTATATACTCTGTATCACATGAGCTGCAGGATACGAGTGACTGTCTCGGTCATAACAACGCTCAAGAATGTTGCTTCAGGTGCCAAAATTCATGGAGACAAGTACAGAAAACCAATTTGAATTATTGTTATTAGATTGATTGGAACTCAAAGTCATCCAGAAATAGATAGGCCTAAACAACTAAACAACTGTCAACTAACATTTGATAAAATTAAGAAAACTCAAATACCGTACATTAAAAAATGGGAAGGTTTGGCAGTTGTGAAATCTGTTGTTCGTTTTTCTGTCGAATAAGATATCTAACATTGTCATTGTAGATCGCAAAGTGTAGTCGTGTCACGTGATTCATCTTCAGCCAATCAGAGAGCTCTGCGTGGTTAGCGTATTGAGAGGACAGCGTTATAAGAACCAGAACATGCCCGACTCTAAGAAAACACATCACCGAACGGTTTACTTATTATTAGGGAGGTTTAAAAACAGCTAAGGAAATGGTATATAGTTTAAAGTAGAACTATATTCGGCCGTTGAAAATAAATCCTAGATATACAATGTAGCAATTACTGGAAACCATGTATGACTTATATGATGCCATATATTTATATGACTTACATAATTTATATGATAATATTACTTATATGATGCCATATTTGTCATTTTTGCCTATTCGTGTCCCACTGTTTTGTCTCACTGTGTGTCTCCTATAATGAGACTTGGAACAGCTGTGATTAAAATGACTGTTTGGCTTATTGATTGTAATTATTATTCAAATGAATGAATATTAGGGTTTTGAGGCGCATCGACAGCGAGGTCATTTAGCGCTATTATTCAAATTACACTAAGAAATAGATTGAAAAGATGGAAAACATACACTTAGAATGGTCAATCCGATATCAATGTTGGAATATGTTATGATTAGATGAACGATGTGAAGGTTTAGACTAGTGACTCTGAATTATCTTCTGCGTGATAGTCATATTGTACGAACAGCATAAGTCAGATGAATTGACTGATCAGCATTAAAGTTTCCATCGTTACTCTACTTGACCTAGTATGGTTAATTTATACTGCTTGAAGTGTATAGTTGATGAATAAATTGTTGATGAACTGTAACTTGATAGATTTCAATACTATACATGAAACATCTTCATAATTCAATTGAGCAAAATTGTTGAATATTGAGGAAAAAACATCAACAGTGTCAAAGTTTCCTGGAAAACTGGATGATTCGATTTTGTTTGCTAGGTTTATTGCCTTTCTCAGATCTGTATATCGTGGAAATTCAAAAATATGGTATCATATCTTTTCATATATATAAATATATATATATATATATATATATATATATATATATATATATATATATATATATATAAATATATATATATATATATATATATATATATATATATATATATATATATAAATATATATATATATATATATATATATATATATATATATATATATATATATATATATATATATATATGTATGTATATATATATATATGAATATATATATATATATATATGAATATATATATATATATATATATATATATATATATATATATATATATATATATATATATATATATCTATATAGATATATATATATGAATATATTATGATGTAACTTCTTGGATACGAACCAATATCAAGATATTTGAGATGTTATAGTCGAGTCATAAGGATACGCCTCGATCAGCAATCGATTCCCGACTCAATAGGGAGAAAAAACGCCGGAAGATGAGTACTGGAATGTATTCGAGAAGTCGCGAGGAGATAAGGTCCGCCGGACCACAAATCCATCCAAAAAGAGGCCGAATCACCGTGAAAGACATAATACCACATGATGACTGTCTTGAAAATCTACACTATATATATATATATATATATATATATATATATATATATATATATATATATATATATATATATATATATTTATATATATATATATATATATATATATATATATATATATATATATATATATATATATATAGTATATACAGTATATATATATATACATATATATATATATATATATATATATATATATATATATATATTATATATATATATAAATATATATATATATATATATATATGAATATATATATATATATATATATATATATATATATATATGTAAATATATATATATATATATATATATATATATATATATATATATATATATATATGTAAATATATATATATATATATATATATATATATATATATATATATATATATATATATATAGTATATACAGTATATATATACATATATATATATATATATATATATATATATATATATATATATATATATGTAAATATATATATATATATATATACATATATAGATATATATATATAGAGATATATATATATATATATATATATATATATATATATATATATATATATATATGTATATATATATATATATATATATATATGAATATATATATATATATATATCCATATATATATATATCCATATATATATATATATTTATATATATATATATATATATATATATATATATATATATATATATATATATATATATCTACAAACGATAGTGTCTGAATTATTAACATCATCACGATTATGAATGGATCAATTTATTAATCATACAATCAGGATTCAATTCTCAAAGTTATGATATAGCAATTCAAAGTCATTTCCAATGTTCTATGAATCTCGTTGAATATGCTTTTTAGACTTGATTTCGCTGTTCATTATACCATTGAAGAATAACTCATCATTCTCATCAATATGCAGATTCATGAACTTTAAACTATCGCAAATTATCATCATGGATCGGACATTACTGGTGATGTGAAATATCATTGATGTAGTTTCGTATATTAATTACGTATGACATTATCTATTGCATGATACAAACTTTGTGACTCCTTCACGTGAATAAGTTAGTCGAATAACCTATTTGTATTTCATCAAATTAATCAAATGCATGATTAATTAAAACTTGTTATATATATATATATATATATATATATATATATATATATATATATATATATATATATATATATATATATATATATATATATATATATATATATATATATGTAATTAAACATGAAGTTGTAAGATATCAACGTTCTCTGCAAAGTTGCAGATATCCTTAAAACTCGAACTATAATTATATACTTCTTGTAAATTAGCATATCCTTCTCTCTTCGAATCGAGTTGCTTTTCCTCTGTTTTAAAACTCATTCGTTTCAGAATAATTGATATAGATTTCAGTTATGTAATAATTACTCATTACAATGATATAGTTCAAAGGCTCATTCACAATGCAACGTCAATATTAATGCGTAACACTAACACAAACGTGAGATTTTTTTATTCTTATGGGTAGTCCTTGGTCCATTCACAACCACCACTAACTATACTGCTAAAATGAACACGAACATACAATCTTGCAAGCTCCAAGCTCCCTTGACGTTAGCGTAGAACTTAAGAATCAGTCAATAGAAACCTTCAATTTAGGAACATTGAGATATAATTGACCACTAGTGATAGGCGTGGCTAATCGCCAGGCCACCTTGATCTACATTTAGAGATACTATGATAGGTAAATGTCAAATTTCCCACATAGCAAAGCCCATTCGATTGGTTTTTAGGTTTTGTGACGTTTGTGGGCGGGTCAATCACTAGTCGTCAATTGAATAACAAATAAAGAAATCTACTTTGACTGGTCGCCATTTTCAGTTTGACGGTTGAGTTTGTACTCACATTTGCAATAACTTTGGATTCTGATTCACTGATATTTTTGTGGCCACGTTAATGTTGGTGTATTTCATGAACAGACAGTTTGAATTTCATGTTCTCGTCATATCTTGGGCGTTGGTGTTGTATGTTAATTTCAGTGTCATTTTGCATTGTGAATGAGCCTTGAGCTAGAAATCGTTTGCAGCAATTACTACAGAATTGCAGACATGATTTGTATTTCAACGATAACATTTATCAAAAGTTTCATGAAATGTGTCCTATTATCACTCTTATCACATTTTTTTATTTTAAACTTTCTGTGAAGTTTAAATTTATTGTAAAATATAAACTTTCTGAATACTTGTGAATTTTGCTGAATTGAATATGAAATATTCAAGAAAAATAATTTGTGAATGATGTGAATGAGTTCAAATGATATGCATTGGTCATTCATTTGTACATCTTGACAAACGACATTGCAGAGAGTTTTGATCAGTGTTCACATAAAAGCGTGCAAGCTAAAAATATCATCACCCAACACGACAACAGTGTATGGATATATTACACAGTTTTCGAATAAATCATCGATTATTTGAGAAAATGGTTATACAACGCATGACTTCTCTAGCTTATTTAAATTCAACTGTAGTTTTTTCTCATGATGGAAATATCTAGAAAAAAAGTTAGTATCAATTTCCTACAGTTTATTCTATCTTATAGAAATAGTCGGGGGATGAGAGAACATTTTCTAATATCTCACCGAATGTCTCATGTTATTCTTACAGACCACTGAGAAAAGTACATTTACTTAAAGCAACGTTCACATATGGGTTATGAATGACCCTTGAACTAAACCTTAGATACGAGTTCCGACAATCATCAGGCAATCGATCGGGTCATTATTCTTAGACATGGAGTTTTTCATTCATAATGGATAGTTATTATCCGTACATGGGATCGTTTGCAGTAAAACAGAAGTTCTCGAAAGGTTTTCAAAGTACAATAATGAGTTCATGTTTCTCTTTCGAAAATGCCAACCAAAAAAAAACAAGAATAACCTAGAACTATTTTTATTTTATTACATTCCTGGCTTGTGTTCATGCCTGTAGCTACTGATAATAATCACTCACGTCTGATGATAATTCTTCAGATTAGAGCAAATATACAGGCACACAAATTATAACAAATAGAATAAATAGAATAATTTCCATCAAAATTTCAACTTTTGAGTCTTATACATTTGTCAGTCACAAAGCTCATCTTAATTCCCTCAAATGTAAGAAAATGATTTGGAATTTCGGTTTGAATAATAAGGGTTTGTTAGCGGACAAGGAGGTAGTGTGGAGAGGGGTTGGTCTGAAGTAATACACCAACTTTCTCCCGGTGACATTCAGAGCCACTGCTGAAAGGGAAAACCAATAGTTTTATGTAAATATATTCTAATTTCATGCACAAACCCGGCAAGACAGAGTCAACCGTGAAATGACTCCTTCGTTCGTCTTCTCCAGATAGATTAATTAATGTCCAGGGATTGTAGAAATATGAAATGAATAAAAACCCAAGGAGAAAATTCTGTTCTCCAATTGTTGGAAATCTCATATTCAACACAAATGTGAATTTTAATGGAATAAGGTGAAATGTGTGAAACTCTGAAATAAAATTGAGTAAAATAAACCGCCGCGTGTCATGTGAGAGACATATGATAAAGAATGATAGATATAGCACTCAAAATGTAGGCAATGCTTGTTGTAACAGCAATTGAATTGCATTGTTTACGTCAGTCACATTCATCTGGAAACACATTTCAGTGAAAACATGATCAAGTAGACGCATACGAACATGCCACACACAAATTCATGAAGCACATCCATGTTTGAACAAATTGTGTAATATTACATTGACATTTCATTTTGAATAATACAATAATATGATAGGGTGTTATTCCTATTCTCTATAATGTTTGCTCATCAAGAGAAGAAATCAGGTTTGAATAAGATACCGAAAGAGCTGAGAGGTGTGAGCCAACATATGAATTTATCCCGAAAGAACTCGTTCTTAGAAGACTTCGTTTTGAACGTTTTTGTCAGAAGAATTCTAAATGCTAGTAAACCGTGAAATTATATGATTAAGAAAATTCACCTCGTATATATGAACTTATTTGAACACTGTCAGAAACGTTATTATATAGAATCAATATACTATTCAAATATCCAAAAACCTTGAATGAAGTATTCCTATTACCAAAGATATTGTAATAATAATTCCAATTGGAATTAGTGGAGCGCGATACCATTTTGAATAACACATCTATAAATATAAGTTCACATATTTTAAAATCTTCCGAATCATTTCCCCGTGTGATAATCAGAGCCATGAGTTACGTATTATAGTTTATACAATCTATTTTTCAAAACTGCTGATCAACTTGGATATCAATTTCATTTGAATCAGTGATGATTGGATTGAAGCTAATCGTCGGATGAATAATTACAATAAACTGAGCCCCAATTTAAAATAAAGCTCGTTTTTTCAAATTCAAAATTTTGTGATTGATTGGTGATTGGTAACTGATCTGATTGGTGAGACTTGATCGGAGAATTTTAACATTTCCGTCATTCTTTGTAGCTTCAACAATAAACCATCCAAATGACTATTACAGAGTTCTGTCAGAATGCAATTTGTCATTTAGATTGTTTGTTGTTGAAGCAACAAAGAATGACGGAAATGTTAAAATTCTCCGATCAAGTCTCACCAATCAGATCACAGTTATCAAACACCAATCAATCACAAAATTTTGAATTCGAAAAAAACAAGCTCCGTGATCAATTGAGGCCCGGTTTATTGAAATTATATTTGGTCTACTGTTTGTGCAATTTACTGCGATAATTTCTATGGTGATGTGAAGAACCAGTCACAATCAGTTCCGTCCTCTTTAAGTTGCGAGCGCCATCTTCTTATTAAAGAGCACGCCACTTCCTTACTGTAAATTGTCCCCGATAACAAAATACATATTTGATAATTACAAGCCTTTGAAGGAAGCGTTTATTTTATATATTATTATCTACAAAGCTCAGTCTTCATTAGTGCAAGCAACGCCATTAAAAGATCTTTGTAGATTATTATTTAATTTAGATCTGAGCACCACTGAACATTTTAAGAAAGCATGAAAAGCTTTAACGAGTCTCATTAGAGTAGTTAATTGAGAGGATAATTTTTTCAAAAGAATTTACTAAATACTTCGAACATGATTACCGGCTCCTTTTAATCGAGATAATAAAGACACATATTTTTCTGATAGAACATTTCAGATCTTTTTCATATAAGATGTAATCTTATATTTGATTATGACTAAGAGAAAATTATTTGTCAGTTTGAAATTACTTCATTGTGAAACATTCATTTTCAACTAATTGGTAGCAGTTGGGTGTAATAACATTCATTTATTCGTCTTCCACCTTTGAGGATCGAAAAATCCGCTTAGAAACGGAAATCAAAGAAAAGCGTGGCTAAAATAACATTGATGAGCCTATATTGAAAGTACTTAGTGAATACTGGTTCTCTTTTTGAATGCGTTTCATTTTATATCATATATGAATATAATTTATACGTATATATATAAATGTGGTCAAGTCTGATTTGCCTTTGTTAGCTATAAAAGTAAAATAATTAACACAATTCATGAAGACATTTCACCTACAATCCGCACATGAAACCCCTAAATGAAACGTCATATGTTCGAAAAAAAATAGTCAGTATATATTAATAGTATATATTATTAGTAGTATATAATTGGAAAGTTACCTCACACTCAATTCAATATTGGGCGGTGAACTTTTATAATGAATGCGTAAAAAAAACGCGTTCTGGAAAACAAATGCATGTCTTGGCGAATTTTTCGTTGAACGCGCGTTGGTATTTTGTGAAGTGAACGTTTACTCTTCAAAATTTATTTCAATCGTCAACTTTCTCAAGAATTATCCAAAGGTCTCCAAGACCTTTGACTTTCTCACTGGTTTGAACTAATCACGAGGTATAATTCACAAATACGATAGATTATTCAATACTGTGTATTCACTGCTGAAATGAAGACACATATGTGTATGCTTTGAACTTTTTGTATCGTGATGAATAATAATACACCATCATCAGATAGTGAAAGATTATCGTAAAAGCTGAAAACCTAGTTACGAATATCAGCTGACTTCCAACCTTGTCGGGTGAAAACAAGAAAAATGAATGGAAAATGAGATGTACTTGTACTTTTTGAATGATTGTTTATATAATTAGGAACTGAACTTTTTTAAAGTTATTTCTAGACCAACTTGTGAATTACTCACTTCGCACTCAATTATTTCACTTTAGGAATTACTGACCCAACCTTTTTACCTTTCTATGTATTTTAAATACCCGTTTTTACTTCAATATTCAATCTTACTCAATACTCATATTACTGGCATTTTGTGAACAGCTGATGAAAAAAATTATGTGATTATCATGAACAAAATATTTGTTTGTCAAATCATCACAAATAATACATACAAACGATGTATGTGCTGACCCACCAAGGTTCCAAGCTCAACATAAATTATTTCATCTTTCCATAAGGCCTATTAACTCTTATAGCGGATTGAAATTGAACTCTAGTGAGCACATAACGTCTATTTGGAGTTGATCAGATTCAGACCTTTGGCCAAGTATACAGGATCGATCTCCAATCCTTATAAGATATGAGCTGATAGAGACGGTGTCAAGTATTCAAGTATCATATTTGGTAACTATTAAGTCAAAGGGAAATATGAGACGAAGGATGTGAATCATCATGACAGAGAAGAATGGAATAACTATTATCAGAGCAGAGATTTTGAAAAGCGAGAAATATTTCTCCAATTTATATTTTCTCCAATTTTTTTTGTTTTCTTGAAGGCCAAGATTATTAGAAAGCTGGAATGGTCAATTGAAAATGTAATTGTGAAGAAAAGAATAGACTGTGCAATATTTACAGGGCATATTGTGCATGATAACAAGCCATGGGTGTACAGGAAAGTATTCCGAGTTGGATTATGGAGTTTGAGTTAGAGTTGGGTGGTCTGAAAAGATTAGGCACTTGACTCGGGGTGATTAATTGAACCATGAAATATTCCAGTGTAATACGGTAATACTGACAATGAAAATAATTTCACTGAATAAATGTGTATACGGTCTTCTATTCGCAATCACACTTACCAACAACAAAATATTCCTTTTTTTTTAGTATGTGCCAACAAAATACCACTGTCACGATGTAATGATACCAACCTATTTTATCATAATATAAAGGTGACCCAACTCGGGTTTTGAAAGTGGAATATTTCCGGAGTCAGAATCTGAGTCCATCGTCCCGATTGCCTGTAGCGCAACCCTCGCTTTTATATCGAACTATTTAGAAAAACAATGCTATACAATGCTATACACGGCCCTGTAGATTACGAGAATTATAGATTCTCTTAGTTCAACAATGCCACCGGTACCTTAGCCACTCTTGTTTACATCTAGTTCACAAGGGAATCCGCTACACCGTGACAGGCAATCGGAACGATTGGCTCTGAAAAAAAACGACCGCAAAAAAACACAAATGCCTTCCATGTAATCAGTATCGGGGTTGGAGCACCTTCTTTTTATTATGGTGAAATAGGTTGGTATCACTAAATCGTGACACTATATCGTGACATATAGAAACGATTTTTGATGGACTTCTAGGGACGCAGAAAAATGTACGATAAAATGAATAGAATAAATATTAAAAGAAGATGAAACAATTACAAATTACAAAAATCCAACGATTTCAAATGTCGAGAAAAATATGTATGAAGATACCGAGTTTTTGTGTTTGTTTGTTTTTGTGTAGTAACGCTTCAGAAAGATGGAACAATTCCAGATTCTACGTGTAATTATTGAACGAAGAGAACATATCGATGGAGGTGCCGAGTTTTTTGTGTTCATGAACGATGTAACATCTTGACTTAAGAAAATAATTATTTTTTTATATACTCGTATTCACAAGCGATTCAGTAATTCCATATCATCTCTAAAATTGAAGTATTTAACAGTTTTGAAAGATGCAGCAGCGTTTCTCATTGTAAACTACATCCTGAAAAAAACGGCTCACTCACACGGCTATACAAAAATAACCGTGATATTTGTATTTGTTATATTGAAATACAACAACCTTTATAAGTTATGTCAAAACTACACATGTAATGATTGAACATGAAAATAATATAAGGGTGAATCAATTTGTAAAATACCAACATTCAAGATTAACTCCAATGATATAAAGATATAACAAATATATTAAACTAGTTTTATACAAATCAGATGAGCAGTTTTGAAACCAAAGTTTTTAGATTTCTATCACATTTCATAAATATATCTCGGAAATGCGGACCCATGTTACGTTTCTTCCCAGAAACATCAATCTAGCACAATGTATACTCAACATTTTCTAAGAATAAACCCACACATTTTCATTCTTCAGACCTGTATAGATCACATTCTATTCGACTAGTTGCATACATGGTTTCAAATTATATTTTTCTATTCGTATCCAAACAATGATTGGAATACGTTCCATCTGTTATTGGATCCATTTCACCTCAGCCTATACATCTGTTACGCAATACGGATATGTATAAATGGTATAGACTCATAGAGTGAATGTAGCTTCATGCAGGCCTATCAGCTGAGAGGGTATTACAGTACGTAGCTAACTTCACGACATTGTAGGACATCTTGGAGACTGTGATTTACTTCTTTTCAACCTTTCTCAACCAAAATTATGGGTGCGTAACTCAAGACGCATGACAACACGAGCGAGCTCGGAAAAACGGGAAGAATTATTAAGCTGTCACCTTAAGCTGAATCAAATTCTCTGAACTGCACTGAATAGACCAAACCGTAAAAGGGATTAGGAACATTTCTTCAGAGTAACCAACATTTGCATTTCAAAAATGTGTATAATATTTATTTCTCTATAGAAGCAGTAAGCTCATTAGTCTCTTCCTGTAGGTACTCTCATATATGAACGTTGTGAAAAGAATTATATAGAATTTTTTATTTTCAATTTTTTTATATATTTTGAGATCAAAAAGCCACCCTCTGTGGCTCGGTCAGCTGAGGCACCGCTTCAGAATCTGAAATCACCGTTGGGCGTGGGTTCGAGTCGATCCCGCCTATGGCATGGGTTTTTGTAAACGTCCTTTCACTTATCATCACTTCATAATTTCATAATCACCTGCTCATTCGTACCCCCGTATAACCTAGCTGTTGGTAGGGTCGTTAAACAAACAATAATCATAATCATCATAAAATCAAAAAGCAGCATTATCAACTGATGGAGTTAACTTCTAAGATACAAGCGTCAATGATGGTTAGTGTAGCTTCAAATATATATATATATATATTTTTTTTATAGATATATATATATATATATATATATATATATATATATATATATTTGAATATGTATATATATATATATATATATATATATATATATATATATATATATATTTGAATATGTATATATATATATATATATATATATATATATATATATATATATATATATATTTATATATATATATATATATATATATATATATATATATATATTTATATATTTATATATTTATATATATATATATATATATATATATATATATATATAAATATGTTTATATATATATATATATATATATATATATATGAATTATCGCATCTGGATAACTTTTTGATGATGGGCCGTTTCAAAACATTCTGATACTTTCTAAGATTAGACATTCTGTGAAAAGGATCTGTCAGAAATAGATAATATTGTGCGTTTTTTATAGCTACCGCTCCTAGCGCCCATTGTATGAAAGCTCTAGACATTGTACGTTATCTGGAAAATGGATGTGCCACCTTTTGACCCGTCTCACTCCGCTATCAGGTGAAAATAGAACACTTATTATATCCACACAAAAAAAAAGAATATGTGCACCGAGTTGAAAAATTCAATGAAAAAATGTTGTTCGAAAGAAATCTGAATGTATAATGGAAGAAATAACTTCTGAAACAATTTTAAACCATGAGTTGAATCTAGGATTATAGCTTGATAGCTATAATCTTAGGTTAGGTGAAAATGAAGGAAGATGAATGTTTCAAATGACATCTTGATATCTAACGTTTCTGAAAAGCTGGCCGGTGCAATTGACTAATCGTTGATGCGCCGTCAAAACTCCATAGCCTCTCTCTCTCTCTGGAAAACTAGAAAAATGAAGGTTGAAAAAAAGTTTGCAATACATATCTACATATGGCAGTGAAGCAAAAAGTTTAGTTGATTAGTTGACCATAAAGTCGGGACGATAGATGTTGCCCATATCATTTGTTTTCAATTCGCTCATAATAGATTGAAAATAACGATAGACATTTTCTGAAAGTACTTTGTATTTCAGTTTATTGCTGATTTGTTCGAGTTTCTGAGCTGGTTCCTATATAACATTGTGCTTCATCTCTTACTAGTTTTTAATTAATAATTGATTGATTTTATCTACTAAAATACTTTGTGAAGAAATTTATACCGTCACTTTTCATGTAGTAGATTATTTATTGATCTCTTATCCGTTTCAGAGTTTTGCGAGAATTCAATAATGATTCATTCCAAGTGAATGCGTCTGCGTAAAAACGTTCCAGTTACTGTTTGTGTCATTGACGGATTGAAATGTGATGCTTAAGGGGACTGCTGCAATTGGACCAAACCGTTATACTCATAGACGAAAGGTATACAGCCACCCGCGTGGCTCAGTTAACTATTGCACTGCGTAAGGAACTCAAGGCAGATCGGACGTGGGTGGGTTCGGGTCCCGCATAAGCATGTTTTTTTGTATACTTCTTTTCAACTATCATCACCTCATCGCTTCTTTATCACCCACTCATCCGTTGCCCCGTATAACGTAGCTGTTGGTAGAATCGTAAGGCAGCATTGAAATTTATTTACCTACCGGTATATGTATATATATATATATATATATATATATATATATATATATATATATATATATATATATATATATACATAAATATATATATATATATATATATATATATATATATATAAATTATTTTTAAACAGTTTTAAAAATCATTAATTAAAATAACCTACTGGTGGTCAACCAGGAAGCTATTGAAATCATATATATAAATATATATATATATATATATATATATATATATATATATATAAATCTATATATATATATATATATATATATATATATATATATATATATAAATATATATATATATGTATAAATATATATATATATATATATATATATATATATATATATATATATATATACTCAAGACCTGCTCAAATTAAACTTATATTACCTTCAACCCCAATTATACTTCATCAACAATCCCTTTTAATCCCCACCCTGTAGCACCTTGTACCAACTCCCACATCGCTAGAAAGAATAACAAGTGGGTTGGATTTTGAATAGTGATGGCTATCGGTCTATTCGTAACTGGTGTATTGGTAGATTCTAATTGCACACATAAGCGAGGGAAATGAAGGCGTACACATGAATTTATTTTATTTCTGCCAAACGAGCGAAGTGTCTTGGTAGTATATCTATCGCTCATAGTTTTACCATACACTACTCATTAATATAGGATCTATAACGCAACATAAGCGTTGTAAGATGAGCGAGATATCTGAATAAGGTATAATACTGTATCTCCGAAACTATGTAGATTAATCTAGTTTGTTGTTATTGAATGAGACGCCATACACAACACAACATATCAAATTTCAGCTATATTGGATGAAACGTCTGGAAGTTATAGCACTGTGAATTTCATACTTTTTTTTCGTTTTCTTCTCCTTCTCCTTCTCCTTCTCCTTCTCGTTCTTCCGTCAGCACCTGCGAAATCGGCTACAGGCCAAACGAATTGTCCGATTCATCTGATTTTTTCAGGAAATATGTGGACCCATATGGAAATGTGCTTTTTGTATTTTTTTCGTAGAAGTCATTTTCAAAAACCACAAGTATTGTCATTTTAAACTATTTGTCAAGGTTTTATCATCTTTAACATTTTCCGCAGATCTCGATAAAATGTCAAGAGCCCTACTGTCCTAAAAGTCAAGAGCCCTACTGCTATATTTACCATTTGATATCTCATCATCTACGAGAAAGAAAAGAAACAATGCTAGTATTCAACTGTGCACTATACATTGAAATACGAGCCTAATACGTACGATTTGATGTGAAATTGCGAATCTCAGAAATGTACACGAAAGTGCTGATTCCATCATTGTGAAAACGGTCTAATGTTAGAAGGATAGGACTTATGCCATGTTGCTTATCCCGTTACGTTATTGATAGTCATAGGTTACAGGCACGCTGTGATTTATATTGACAATGAACGTTTCGGTTGATGATATCAGTATGAGTGGAAAATCTTTCATGAATGAATATTTGTGAATTAAGAAGCGTCAACAGCGGGATCATTTCGCTCCTTTTGTAAAGTGTAGAAAAGATTTGTTTTAAACGTAGCTCTACCGCTGACGATTTCGTCGCGAAAAGCATTTCCAAAAAAACGAAGTTATCCGTGACAGAATCATATTATAAAAGGATGGCATTGTAGTTAGGAGGTAATACTCCAGTCTATTGGAAATGATACTAGGGTGAAGTTCGTTGATTATCTAGTCCTAATCACAGTATCCACAACAAATACTGAGGGAAACCGTGTTGAACCTCAGACAAAATCGCATTTAGTATCATAGATAAAGTAGGCCGAATCATGTATTTTCTGTAATTTTGTGATAGTTTGATAGTTTATGACATCCACATCTAGGTCTATCATGGCTCAGCCTAACAATGCTATCTGGGCGTTCAGGCATATGATATTTTACTCATTTTGTAATGAAAATCACAGTGAAATCACAATGCTTTATCTCTGTATTTTAAGCTGGAAGTACATAATAATTATGTATCATATCATTCTATAAGGGACAACAAGGGTTGACTGCATCGTTACCGTCTTGTAAGAAGTCAGAGTCACAAATGTCCCAGCTAAAGTTAATAGAGATTTACAGTCCTACAATAGAGTGTGAGTCACTTTATCACTGGATGAAATTAATTAATTGAGTCTACGCTATACGCTCATCTAATAATCAAGTTCTGATTCCAATTATATGACTTTGGATTTGATTTGAAAAGTCATAAAGCAAAAAAAGCTGTGATATCCCCACTAAAAAAAAAAATTGTGAAAACAGGAAGACAAGTATTTGCTATTCAAACACTTTGGCATATGAGAAAAGTTTTGACCAAGTTAGCTTTTCAGAAGAGGGAAAATGCATATGTGTGGATAGATGTTGGGCAAAATCTCGGTAATTATAACTGGGCTTTAGCTTTTTTCTAAAAATTTCCCCAAACGTAAAAAAAAGAGAATACAGGACCATTTTTTTAAGGATGTGAAATGAAATCTACTCTGTGCTCTACAAATCAATTTCAAACATGTCAAGACCTCAGAAAAGTGTCGAATTTCTTCACAGAGTAAACATGTACATGTGGGCTAAAAATAATTCAAATGAAAACTCAATGTTGAAATCATTGATTACAAGGTTGTTGCAAATCCTGGTGATACACTTACTCAACATGAACTGTATATATTTTATGAAGCTGTTCATGGGCAACGTTGCAACAAAAAATTGAGACAGTGGCATAATAAAAGATATTTTAGTAGAATTATCAAGAGAAACTTTTTTTTTCAAACGCCTTTCTCAATCAATGTAAGACTTCGTGTAGAGTGTATCAATCTAGTGGCAACATTCAGTAATAAGATTTTTGAAAGAAACGAATAGTTTTCATTTTTTTATTCATTGGAAAGTATACATTTTCTTAGAAATGGTTGAACCGATCAAAACCAAGTTGTACATATTTAATTTGTATGAATCAGCGTGTTTCAAAGAAGAATCAGACTGTGGTTGATCAAACCATCCGACCTGTGGAGTGCATTTTGTCGCATGTTTCTCCAAAAACATTCAAAAATGCAAGTTTTTTGTAAGTGGCAAAACCGATTACTCATCAAAACTATACAGTTCCAAGTTGGTTCAATATGTGTGTCTGAAATAAAAATCATATTGATCAATCAAACATTCCGACCTGTGGAGCGCAAACAAAAAAACAAACAGACAAACAGAGGAAGATACATCTCTGACCCAATGAGGTTCTTTGCTTCGCTCATCCAATTAATTAGTATTCAGATGCCTGAATGGTTCTAGAAGGGTTAGGGTATTTTCACTATCATATTTTGTACCACTCTTTCATTGCAGTCAATGCTCATTTAGCAACCATTATCTATACTGAATGATCCATGTAGTAATTGCCTCTGTATGGCTAATTCAGATATCATTTGGGTATCATCTTGAAACGGTGGGTATCATCTTTGAACGTCATAACTAAAACTCTGAAATGTCATTCACTTGAACTGTTGCCTCATCTGAAATTAAGAGCACCCGATACTCTACGTGATGTTCACAAATATATTTTGTTTCACGATAAGAGTGAGCTAATCACCTAGTGGATTGATGGTTCATATACTTGAAAACAGTACAATCAACTGTCTCAATCATTTCCATAGGAAAGAAAAATAATGAAAATGAATTAAAATGATGATGAGAATGACAAACATGAGAAAACAAACATAGCAATACATTATTACAAAGGTTCCTTCAAGATATGCCACATATTGTTGTAATAAGAAGACAACAAAGTTCCCAAAATTATCTTCTCCAAATGCACTCACAATTTCATTACTAGTTCATTTTCCTCCAACTATTCTAGTTGCTAAACGGTAGTCTCACAAGCAAGTTATTTGTCATATAAGTCATTTGCTTCAAGTTCACCCCTATATTTGGCTAGTTGTGGATATAACGAATCATGCATCTATTCGGTGTGTTATCATATGAGTGATAAAATGTATTGTCGTCACGGTCCATAAAAGGAATAACAATAACTGTTCTGAACCGATCCTGGAAGAGAAACTGGGTTATATTTCATTCACCTAGAAAAATGATTCCATAAAAACAATATGAGATGAACATGTTTCTCTTTATTTACAGAGTTCCCAAAAACCATTCTGAAGGGAGTTTGTCGTGTTGACTCAGTCGGTATGAAGTAAAGATTTGATCGGTTCCCTACTTTCAGGTGAAGTCTAATTTCCACCCACCTGTGAACAACAACTTCATAATGAACAGTAGAACTAATTTGAGACTAGGAAAACACAGTTAAAGGGTCGTTTGAACTAGATACGTATAGTGATAGAAAACTTTACAGCTTGGTAACCGCTCACCTGATATTCATAATACTTGGCATGTGTATCTGCCATTGTTGTCTATAAACATCTCCAAATTAATTCGAATGTTTTCATGTGGAAATATTTCTCAATTTGTTTTTAGTAAAGTTATTACTATGGGTATGGGTATTTTCAAACTGTCAATCGTGAATTTATAAAATCCTACTCGACCAATTCCAATCAGAAACTACACATATCTGATATGAAAGGTGAGTAATGCCAAGAAAAATTGTCATATGTATCGGTTTTACTTTGCGATTTGTGGAGCGATTACAAATGAAACAGAGAAAGCGGAATAGATGTCTTCGCCATCGCCCATGCACTAAAAAGTGTGTTAAAGTTGACATATCTCCGACTCTTGTCTATTATACTCAAATTTTGATTTCTTCATTTGATTTCCGAGTAGTTGTAAGAAAAAAGATAAGTAAACCATATCGAGCACTCTTAATACAAAACAACTTGGCGTGAACGGTCAAGGAAGAGACTGCTCGACCGACCAAATGACGTAATCAAAAACAGCTGTATTGGAAAGACATTTACTGTGTCCAGTTAGAACCACTTTCATTTTGACGCTTAGATTAAATGCATTCTCAACAAACCGGTTTGGAAATGTACGAATTGTATATTATTTCGAACTCATAGAAATAACGTTAAATGAAATGAAAAAAAAATTCTATACCATAAGTTGAAGAGTAATTTTGAGCCAAATTCTTGTCATTCTTTAAACTGTCAAATGCAGACATTATAGTGCACTGAAAGCAATAATATAGCTGAGCGTTTAATTGAAACATTCCTTCTCCCTGCCCACCCCACACCCCTTTTCTAGTTTCCAATCCCTCAATCCATAGACAAAACTCAAGTGTTGAATGAGTCTGCGAGTAACAATTTGAAAAGAGCTGCACACTGATTCGATCCTTGATATCTAATATAACAACGAATGGATAAAAATGAATAATCCCAACTGTGATTGCAACACTGACACAACTGCAACACTTAATATTTGATCAATTCAATCAAAATATCATCATTATTATCATTATCACTATATTTTTATTCGGTGAGTTTTTTACAAGCCAGTCGAGATATTGTATCAAATTCAAATTTTTCCTCAACATGAGATAAAATCAGAATACAACGTACGCCATAGTTTTAATTGTTATTTTACGAAAAAAAACGGTAATTTTAATTATTACTGAATTGAGCTCAAAATTTCAATTCAATTCTGAAAATTTATGAACTAAATGCGAAAATTTGAATATCATATGAAAAATGTCAAATGTAGATTGAATCAAGAAAATATTTAACCATTTTTGGTGGAGGTGCCATGTTCGATTAAGTCTAACCAGGCACTTCCACCAAAACTTTGTTTTGTTTCAAAACGAAAAATCATCAAGATATTTTAAGCATAGACACCAAAACTACTGGTACTAACGGCACCAACATAGTACTAGAACAGTCTGGAGTAGCCTACTTACAAATCATGTCCTTATCCATTTGTCTTATCATTTGTCCATTGCATAGACATAGAAATGAAGAACTATTACATCGCCTCAGGAATGACATCACTCACCAACTCACTGCCTCAAGAGTGACGTCATTACGTCTGATGGAAAGGTGAACCGGAAACGGAAACACGTCCTGCATTTAGTTGTACGAATGATCAATACGCAAGTAAAGAAGCCGTTGATCCAATCTGATCTCGTTCAAGCAATCTCTCTTACTCAATGTCACCTCTACATCCGGAACTAGGAAAACTCCATACATGTGTACATGTGGAGTATTGATTAATGAACAAAATGAGAAATACAATGTTCTATCTCATGCATGGGACAAAACGAACAGGAATAATTCGTGAATAAAAATAGACGACACTCATTCTGATTCTATTAACATGAATTGATTGTCGCGACTGACTGGAGTCGAATAGCACGTTAGAATATTTCTTAGTTTCACATTACTCAACTCAGAAGGAACAATTTCGTCACAATATACATCAGATACTTTTTGTTCAAAAAAGTACAGTGAATTAGTACGAAGAAGATGTAGTACATTGCTTGGGAGCAAACGCGATAGTACCCGTAGAATTGCAAATATTTCCATGAATCAAAAGACCAACCACGGATATGTTCTCGATGCGACAATTTGTTTTGAGTTATATTAGGTGACGATCAAGCTACGAATGTGGATGTTGAGAAAAAAACAGATTCATGAAACGAAAACTTTACACTTGAAAACCACGTATCGAGCATCACTGTAATTGGTCTTTTTATAGGCGCTATAGGGACAATATCATAAGACTTTTTTCAGAATTGTGTAGGAAGTTTAATCTGAACAGTGATTTCATCAATTTGATATGGTTTCCAGCTTTAAGAGGGTCCATTGCTATTCTGAGAAATACACATTCATAGCATAATTATTCAACATTTTTATTCTATTCATATATTACTGTTCTTACTAATACTTTGTCTTCATTTTCTACAAACATTTTTTCATTATTCATTCATATTTGAATTATCATTATTCGAATATTTTTCCACTCAATTCGTCATCATTAACCATTGTGTGTTTTTCATATAGTCTTCATTTGATTCAGAAAAAAAAAAATATATATATATATATATATATATATATATATATATATATATTTGCAAGACTTATGATAGACTTGCATAGTTTGCATAGTTTCAAACAAAACAAAAACAAAACAAACAAAAAATATATATATATATATATATATATATATATATATATATATATATATATATATATATATATATATATATATATGGGCTACATATATAAGCAAATTCAAATTCATATTATATAACGTTACTTGTCAACGCATTATTGGAGAGGACATTTTATTCATTCATTCATTAAAGTATTAGCATATCTTTCCCATAGAGATTACTTATATTTACAATTATATAACATTATATATGAAGAAAAAATGACTATATAACTGTAACTGCAGCAGCTACAAGGCTCAAACCCTCGAATGTACTCATATGATTGTCATTATACACTTATTAGTATATTTTATAAAACACTCGGAAACTAATTCATAAAGACTAAATATTTGAAGCAGTTCGTGAAAAAAATTGTACACTCTCAAATATCAGCACACAATGTAGTTTGTAAATGAATGGATATAATGTCAATACGAAATTTACCACAGCTAACTTCATTATGTATCACACAATGAAAAGTCTTTCATTAATGTCGAAAATTTTTCTGAAAGCATTTTATAAAACTTGAAAAAAAATTGATATACGACTCAATAGAATATTTTATTTATCAATCGTAAATTTTTTCTTCCATCAAACTTTCACGAAAGATTATTCTTCAAAGAAGCAACTGGAAACAAAATTGGAAATAAACTCAGACATTCTATTTTCTTGCCATGGAATAAAATGATAATGAAGTCACGATATGTCTGTCAACATTTTCAACAACAAATTCCGTGGTATTAAACAAAGCCGAGAAGAAATAGAGCGTGAGAGAGAGATAGATAGAGAGAGAGAGAGAGAGAGAGAGAGAGAGAGAAAGAGAGAAGGGAGAGTGGAGGAGAAAGAATACATTTTGTCTTGTGAAGCAAACTTTAACTTGAGCCACTCGTAATGTTGCACGTCTTCTCTTCTCAAATTGTCTCGTTCTGTTTTCAAACTGTTATCATTTCTTCACGTCTCGGTTCTTTCTTAGAAACAGTGGCGCATTGCAACCAACTTATAAACTCCCATGCTTCGCTTCAAAAAATACAAAGCAGTTTGTAAAACATTATGTCCACAGCGTGACGAGAGACAAGGTTCAAAGAAAATGTTCATACAAAGGAGTTTACAAATGAAGCATCAAATAACGTCTAATGATAGGCGTGATTACTAATCGGTCAACTAGATCTATACCATTGAAGATACCCTGATTGGTAAATTCGAAATCTCTCATAATAAACAGCCCTCGTGATTGGATGTTCTGTTTTGTGAGGTCAGAGAGGCGAGGAAATAAAAGTGGTTGATTAGCATCTCCAATACCAGAAGCCCAAGGTTATTAGAATATATAATAGATTGTCTCATTGATAGAAGGTAAATTTGCGTGACGCCAGGGCCGTTATTATATAACTTTAAAACGAAATGAAAGCGACCCATCTTGATTTTGTTCCGGCGATTCCGTATACTTTAACATAGTGTATCGTATGGGCTCTGAAACTTTCGTCGGGCTTTCATTTCGTTTACTGTTATAGAATGAGGATCATGTATGGATTGTGTATGGTATGTATAAGCGGTACAAATTGGAAGTTACTGTTACTATTTAATCGAATGAGCAACAAGTCTTAACTAGCATTCAGATATCTGTACTCAACCACTGGACGACAGAAACAGACAACAGCTGCCGTTACGTTATAGAAACGGAAACTTTCGGAATGTACTTTAGAAAAAATTGTCTGATCGAAATTCAAAATATCTGCCTATGAAATGGCTCATTCCTATTATACTCGGCGATAATATCACTTTAGTCCTCGAGTACTTCACACGAGAGTTTTATCTAACTAGCAAGGTTAGCATATGTATTTAATGAATTGAAAGATGATGTTGGTAAAATTATTTGTTTTTATAGGAAAAAAGCATATGTGGTGTAGGATGAGTGTCGCGATATAAGCATATTTATAAGAAATGACCGAGACGCGTGGCCGAGTGGTAACACACTGAACCGGTATTCGGGAGACCGGGGTTCGATTCCCGCCATGGTCGACCATCCTGACAGGGGTTTTTCGTGGTTTTACTCTGTCGTTCAGATTAAAACTGGGATGATTCCTTAATAACAGGCCATGACCGACTCCTTCCCACCATCCAAAACACCTAATAAAATAACCTTTCATCTCATCATCACATCATCTCATTCATCATCCACCGACTTCAATAGATCGTAGCCATCAGTATAGTGCGTCGTTAAAACCCAATATAAAATTTAAAAAATATAAGAAATGGAATGGAATCTATACACACGCCGAGATTTTGAACTATTGACACGGCCTTCCTGTTTTATTGAGTGTATATTTAAATCGTTTTATCATATAATTGGTTTATGCCAAGAGTATGCCAAGTTTCAACACAGTTTGTGCTGTATGAACCGTGGAAAGCAAAAAAAACATCCTTTTCGAGGATGATTAAATTAAGCCCTCGCCTCGCTCATCCAATTATATTTCATATAAATACATGCCTTTATCGTCCATTCTACAGCGCATGTGTTGCGTTCTCCTAGTGTGTATCATCCTTGTTCTTAAATTATATACATTTTAATATACATTCAAAATAAAATCTTTTTTCTCTTGGTTATTCTCATGAGAGTTTTCAAAACTTCTACTCAATTTTTCTAAAAAATCATCTAACCGATTGCACCTCAAAACTTTACAATATCCGGTTAAATGATGACATATTAACTTGGCACGCCAAGTTTCATAAACAATTTCTGTTTTTCCGTTTGACCCGTGGAACGCGAAAAAAACGTTTTTCTTTCGAGTACGATCAAATCGAATCTTCACTCCGCTCATCCAACCAACTTACGGTTCACCTCCAGCGTCTCTTCATGTATCTTCTAAATGAGAGTACAGCGTATACTTGTTCAAAACCATTGAAACGGCCGAGAATAAATCTCGACGATTTACATATGCACTTCGCTAATTTCAGCTAATGTAACTTTCCCTTGTGTTCTCACGCAACACTACCTAAGGTACTGACCTTTCTACACGGACTATTATTAAACGCACAGTGGGCCCCTATGAACACCAAACTCAAACATAACAACAAATTAAATCCTTCCAACTAAGTAAACCATCACAATGTTTTAAACATCCCAACGTGCTAAGGGAAAAGAAGGGGAAAACGGGAATTTGAATCCCTTACTATAGTTATATTGTATTCAATTGTGTGTTTACTGTATTAGATTATTTATTTATTTTATTACATCGCAATTGTGCGCAGCACGGTGGCGAGTTCTATATTAGTACAGTATAACATATAGTATTAGTTAGTACGGAACTGTCTTAGAAATATGTGTGGTTTATTGAATCTTTTTACTATTTTTATAATATTTTGGTACTTTCTGTTCATTTTTGGATATTATGTATTTTAACTTATTGTATATGACCTATCCAATATCATGTATATGATCACTTCTGGACGGAAATAAATATTATTATTATTATTATTATTATTATTATTATTATCATACAATGTGGTCAAGCACTCAATACATTAATTAATAATACATTTGAGAATAACTAAACATTTGATTTAAATTTGCGAAATCATCACTTATTCAATAGTTGACCCATCTTCTCGTCATCTACCCTCTTTCTGAACTCCTTTACTGCCAACTCTTCGCCCTCAAACGCTCCTTTACTCAGCTTATTCCATTCTCCACCGGTCCTTGTCAAAAATGAATATTTCCCGACATCGTTCTTCATTGTTCTGTGCACCACATGTTCACGGTGCCTGTCTCTTCCCATGAATCCCGGCTCGTCCTTTTCAATCATAGCACTCAACACATACATGAGATATCAGTGTTGTCAATAAACATCAAGAACAGTCTTGACATGATCGAGACTATAGATACATAGGCCTATATTCGCAGGTTCTCACTTCAAGTTAGATTAATGATCAATTTCCACTACTTGAAAATGCATTGAGTTAGATCGATTTGTGATGTCAACTACACTGATATAATATTAATTTTATCCACTTCACCATGGGAATGATCGACAATATGGAATTGATTATGGAACAAATTATCGAATGTTTATAGTATAGTCTATTAATTACTATTGTTTGTGAATATTATTACAATAATATAAAATGATGCCAGTGTTCCGGTATGTTTTTGATGTGAAGTAATATTCTTCATAAGAAGAAAAATAACTCAAAGAAAGTCATCTTTTGCCCGCCCAACTTAGCTCCATTAGTGGCTTTAGTTGACGTCCGACAAGTGACGACGACAGTTTTACAGCAATAGTACATTTCAACTTTCAAAGTTCAATCTCAACAGTTCAACCAAAAAATAAACAACACTGAATACGGAATTGACGACTATAGTGATTGATCCACCCACAAACGTCACAAAACAAAACATCCGAGCAAATGGGCTGTTTGTTTGTGAGAAAATTGACATTGCCCATCAGAGTATCTCTAAATGCCCACATGAAGTATAGATCAAAGTGGCCTGCCGATAAGCCACGCCTATCACTAGTGGTCAATTCAAGACGGCAGTGCTGGAATTGATGACTCGAAATAGGCGTGGCTTGAGCAGTACGCCAGTTGAATCATATCATTTGTAGTCATTTCAAGATACCCCGATTGGATATTTGTATTTGACTACAGTTCTAAGAGCCCTGTTGATTGGACGGCATGATTTCTGACGTCATGGGGGCGGAGTCTGCGAGTCGTCAATTACTGATAAGAACAGTGATTTTGAGACATATCTGCGGTCAATGAATTTTTCAAGTGCATATAGGTTGCAAGCGGCGATTGACAAGTTTCAATGCGATAAAATACCGTCGGCAAGATATCGGGTAGGTTTAGTTTCCTTCTATGCTCAATCTCAGTTCACTTTATCTTCAGTAGGTATTAATCCCACTATATTACTAAGCCAACAGTAAAGTAACCAAGAATAGTATCATTCAACAATCACAACTGAAAGAAAGCCACAATGGGATCTATTTGGGATTTACAATCCTACCTTGGCTAGAACGTTTATGACTCCCGAATGACAAGCCTCCTGCTTTATTTCACCTCGACGCTACCTGCCAAAGAATGTAGTTACAGTACACGAGGGAATATTTCACAACGTAAAAAAAGGTGCAAGCACTCAATGAGTCAGAAAGTTTCTTTGGCGTAGTTTCCCTTAGTTTTGGAAGATGGTGTCCAGAGAAGGATGCTGTTTGGCGTATAGCTGTTATTTAGAGATTAGTTATAAGAAAAAATATTATTTGATGATTAACTTCAATAGTATTCGAAAATAATATACTATGTATATATATATATATATATATATATATATATATATATATATATATATATATATATATATATATATATATATATATATATATATATATATATATATTTATATATATATATATATATATATATATATATATATATATATATATACAAATATATATATATATATATATATATATATATTTATATATATTCATATAAATATATATTTGTATATATATATTTATATATATATATATATATATATATATATATATATATATATATATATATATATATATATATTTATATATATACATATATATATATATATATATATATATATATATATATATATATATATATATAGGTATATATATATATATATATATATATATATATATATATATATATATTCATTATTTCCTAATGGACTTCCTTCAAATGATACACACACAAACATTCTACTAATGAATGAACTTTTTTATTTAATGAACTTTACTAATGAAAATTGGGAACTCGATTTGGGGGAAGATATATATCTTCCCCCAAATCGAGTTCCAAATCGAGTTCCCAATTTCCCAATCAAAACTCTATAGTACCGGTATTCGTTTGTTTGCCCCCCAACTTTCCTAGTTGCTATGGTAACCTGACAAACATGCTATATAATTTATTTAACTTCCGATCCTTAAAATATATTGATCAATACAACACTTCGATTGCACAATTTATTATTATTGTACAATTTGGAAAATTTTAATTCCATTGACTTAATTGACAGCATAAAAAAAAAAATCACCACTGAATGATTCATAAACGTGAAAACATGAACTATTATACTGATTACCTACTAGATGTTCCGTTATTATCAAAACTTCAAAAGTTATCCGTATTCTCATCAGATAAAAAACTCATAGTTTAATTATAATGATAAATATTACATTTTCTAGACCAATTTATAAATTGACCTAAATGTATCCAACATTGGTCACTTTTATGTGGCTTTTGAGCACGATATGAGACACAAAGAAAGCATTTGAAATGGAAAAGGATCCATTTTGCTCACGCATAATCCATCTTGACAACACAAAACTACTCGAACACTCAACGGAAGTACATTAATAAATTACACGTTTTAGGTTGGCACTTCCAGTTTCGTCCAACACGGTTTGACAACAATAGCTATCACGTCTAGACTCAAGATGGAATTGAACTAGAAAAGAAAACGACACGTAAAGAAAGTAGCAAACAAAAATGAAGAAATATCATTTATTTATCACTATTGAAATGTGCGAATCGGTCTCGAATGATTGAATATCGACACGTTCTTGAAACGTAAAGCTATTGCAATTCCAGATATCGGTTCGTTTAAGTAAGCCTGAGAGAGCATGCCGTTGAAGCATTTAGAGAATCGATTAAGAGCCAATCATCACTCTCATTTGAGAGGTAAACGTGAGAAAGATCCAATCAAATATAGAACTGACCGGCAGTTGTAAAGAGTGCAAGCAAAAATTAAGGTTGAAGTTGGCGAAGATAACCTAACAAACAATTGTGGAAATACTTTCCAAATGTAGATTTAAAAGGCGTTGATTTATAACAATAATTCTCCTACATTAATCAAGATCAGTTAGCATAGCATATAATACTTTCAACAGAATTTGATTATATCTCTGAAAACATCATTCAAGGAATATCAACATATGAATTTTAAAATTGAACTCGACAACTTCTTTACTCTACTTTGATTTTGTTTTAGTTTTATAGAACACATAATTTGTTCCATTCCACGCCTTCGTTTAGCTTTATCTCTTTTTACTTTTACCTTTCAACAATGATATATTCATACACGTGATTTTTGACATGTTTCCAAGTTTTTACTGAAAGAACAAAGATCTCATGCACAGCGTAGAATAATAAGCCAGCTAGTTGGTAAAGAAGTGAACCATGTTTGTATTTGGCGTACCTCTAGCCACACACTTGTATACTGATCGTGTCGGAACTAGGAAGTTCCTGACTCGAAACTCAAAATGCTAATATTTACAGCGTGTGGGTTTTAGGGCGGAAGAGGGGAAAGGAGTGGGTGGTGGAACTCATCCCTGACCCCTCTTATCGTTTGTTCGGTGTATACATAGGTGTGGGTTGAAATGAAGTATCAGGGTTCTACTCCCTAATCATAATATTGGTCTTTTTCAGTATTTTAAATGTATTATATCTTTTTATCGTATGAAGACCTCAGACACAATTGATTGATGTGGATGATAAATGAACACATGGAACAAGCACACACACAGACGCGTGAAACGGTATGTTTTGTTGATTTTTAGCGCATTTCATCATCTTGAATCCTTTTGACTGAAGGCGTATATCCAAAGTATACGCTAGCTCAACAATTTGATACAAAAAAAAGCCAATAATCGAGTGCACAGACAATAAACGTTCAGTCAACCAACATTACCAAAAGTCAAATATTACGAACATTTTACGAACACAAAAGCAAAAGAGAATTGTAATTTTTTAAATGCAGTCAGAAGTTTTTTTCTCTCCAATCCGCAGTGATTTACATACAAGACTTATATTGGATTTACATAATTATAATTGTTTCAAAATGTGTAGCTATTCAAAAGTGGTATCACCGATTATATCATTTTGATGAAGTAATATGTATTTAATATGTGTACTCAACTCTTCAACTTCCATATTGGAATCAAACGTGTTCAGATATGTTATTTTTTTATGAGTCAAACACAATATCAACCTCTTATCAAAACAGAATTTTTTGATATAGAAGATTTTTCGAAGGTTGGTAAATATTTTTTAAGAAAACTAGAATAGGCTTCTGTCACGTAACAAATGACAAACAATCGTTACCATAGCAATACAGCGAACTGGTGGACTACCAAACATTCTGATTGGTCAATTCCAACTGGTGCACATTGTTGTCTGTCTCTTTCAACAATGAGTGACGTCACTTGACAGAAGCCTATAGAGTTTTATAAATTTAATACAACTCGAAGTGGCATATCCGTGTATATGTAAAGCAGCATTTCACGCAAACCGACAAAATAACAGATATCATTCAGCTTTTCTATCCGATATCATTTAGTTTTTTGAAGACTTTAATATTTCGGTAATTTCACATTGATTAACATTCTGATAATGAGCGATATGATTCATGAGTTATCATTTTTATTCATGCATGTATAGAATCTCTCTGATGGGATGTATTTTCTATCAGAAACTTTGCACATCAGGTTTAAATATGCTTGTTATAGTTCATGGAATAAAGGAAGAGTTCGTGAGAGTCCATTTAGCAAAAAGATTCTTTTTTTATGTAACTTTGGTATGATATGATATATGACAATTCTGATTAATCAGAAACATCATGCTTATTTATTTGCTTGTTTGACTTTTGAAATTTCTTCTTAATAATAAAAAGGTTTGTTTCTACTAACTTGGAATTTTGATATCTCATATAGTTCTGAAGTATCACAACTGAAGTACTCATATTTCCCGCCATCAACTCCCATGTGGTTTTAAAAGTGAAAATCACTCTGCTTAAACTTTTCCCCACATGAACCACGTTAAAGATTGCGAGGCGGTCAGAGGTCAGCTACGTGCCACGTACAGATACGCGAACAATACGTTGAATAATCCTCATGATTATTCATAAGACACAATCGCAAGTGTTAGAAATGAATACGCGTTTCAATAGAAATGGTAATTTCCAATGATTGCATAATAACAATTATTTCAATTATTACAACAGCTTGAATCGGAAAATACTACCAGAGTCTTTCTTTTGATATCTAATCTTCCGACCCTCGGTTAAATTGTTATCTACCTACGTGCACGTTGAATAAGCATTGTATTTTCTTTCAAAGAAAATAATTACCATTGTTCTTAATCTATTTTTTCCCTCCGTTTTTGTGAAGTGGGGGGATTTAAATGTTTGCATTGTATGCGTTGAGTACTTAAAAAAGAATTGTATTATATGGCAATATTTAAATTTTCTTTGTGACCTCATGAATAAATACATCTATATATTTATATGTCCAATTGTATATGAATGAAATGGAAATGGTATTTTTAGAAAATCTTTCGTGATTCCAAAAAGAAGAGAAATATGTCTTTTGAATCAAAATAATGTCTCAATTTTGTATTGCTAGTATAAAGATGAAATAATCAATAATCAACTTATAGGCTCGAGTTTAATACGGTGCCTTCGAATCGGTTTGTAATCTGCTTTTGAAATCATTGAATTTCTACACAAAGTAATAGAACAAGCGTAGTTATTTCCCTCGAATAAATTCAATTTAACAAAAGGGAGTAGGGTCTATAGTTTGAAAAAGCATAATAAGCATATTTTAAATATTGTATTTTAATTATTTATAAAAGCATATTTTAAATATGCATAAAAGCAGAAAACAGTGATGAAGTTTGAATATACTGTATTGCATAGTATAAAACATGGGTCCTCATCTAAACCAATGGCTACTAAACTGTAGCATCTTCAATTTCGTATTTATATTAAATATATATGAGATGAAAGGAAGTAATTATTATATTGGGTTTTAACGACGCACTATACTGATGGCTACGATCTATTGGCGTCGGTGGATGATGAATGAGATGATGGGATGATGAGATGAAATGTTATTTTATTAGTTATTTTGGATGGTGGGAAGGAGTCGGTCGTGGCCTGTTGTTAATGAACCATCCCAGTATCAACCTGAACGGCGTAGGGAAACCACGAAAAACCCCTGTCAGGATGGTCGACCATAGCGGGAATCGAACCCCGGTCTCCCGAATGACGGTTCAGTGTGTTACCACTCGGCCACGCGTCTCGGTAAAAAAAAAAAAAAAAGAAGTAAAATTGACGTTATAATAGTATACAGTAGAGTATAACTTCAATAAATATAATATAATCGTATGAATTTTACTCATAAGTGAGACATTGAATATTGAAAGTAAGGATGAGTAATCACTCTAGTACGGCAGCTATGTAATACAGGAATTATGACTCCATCAGTTTTTTAAGTATTGTAAAGATCAGTGGCCTACCAAATTAGAATATAGTTGAAAAAATATCGCCATAAATTGATATTTATTTTCTCAATTTTCTCCCAATCACGTTCAATTCCTTGATTCTATTCATTAGATATAAATCATAATATTCTTTTCGATCAAGTCTCTCATCTTCGTAAATCACCCAACACACACCTTTAACCTAACAGACCAATAATCACCCTTTCTACTCATATATCCAGATGTCAAATAACGCCGATCTATTACAGGTTTCAAAATTCAAATATAATTCCATCTCTAATTTCCCTTCCATTTATTCATGTGCCAGTTAACGTGGAAACAACTAGGCAGATGTTACCACGCATCTTTCTACATCATGCATGTATAGTCAGGTATTGGCAGAATGTGGCTGTAAACCAAGCATGGCGCTAGACTTTCAGCACAGCAACCTCTCTTTCCTACACGAGTGAGAATAATCCGTGAAATACGTGAAATAAATGATAAGTAATCATTTATATATTTATTTATATTATTTATATGGTATTTATTTTTATTTATATTGATTCAGATTTGAACATGGTCAAAGAAGCTCATCAGCGGTCATTTACAACGTCACTTTTGATAATCTCTCGGAGAAATGTCTGTTTTCTTTTTGTTTTTCATCAACCGAAAATGATGTCCCATGTAATTTTAAAAAAATTCATTGTCAAATTAAATCGAGATATTAATTTGTCTGATTGTATCCCTTAACATTCACCAACTGGGTTCCAATTTGACTTCAATATTCACTAAATCTCAATGGATTAATCACTTGAGGCTCACAATTTCATATCACATATTGCCTGGAGTATACCAGAACTCTCGCACGTTAGCTCACTGTACAGGTGTTTACAGACGCAGTTACTACCGCGCCATTAGACTCGTATCATGACGTCAGTGGAACGTGGCGACGACAGGTGGCACTACTAGACAGCAATAGAAATGAAAAGAAGGCCTACGGTTATCGGTTACCGTTTAGGAGTCACATAAATTGGGTGAGCTACCGATTAGGATTTATAAGTCACATCAGGTGGTTGGATACGACTCTGTGATATGAATGTGAATATCAAAGGAATATTAACTAACTCTGTTGACCTTTTTTAAAGTTGCCATTTTTAGATGTGCTCTTGAAATCCTGAAGATGGGATGGATGTTGGAATCTTTACACATACTGTATACAGGTGGACAATGACAATCAGTTAAAATACGTAACTTTATGCCAGGTGTATGAAAGAAGAATTCTCGTGATTGTTCTGAATTTATTTAAATTCAATAATAGCTCTGAATTATTTTTCAAAAAATATATTTCAAATGATTTTTGAATAACAGAATGAATGAAAATCTAAATATTAGTAAGAGTTAATGAGTATATCCTAGGATCTGTGCCTCGGTGTAGCCTTTCCCACACCGGCCGCCACAACCATGTGAACAAAATGGAGTCTTCAGGATTTTTGTTTGGTGGTTTTGATGTCGGCCAGTCGTGTTGCTCGAATGAGTAGATTAAGTTCATAACTGTTTGTATAACACCCTCGTTAATATCATTCAAGATGCTGGCCGATTACAATCTTTGTCACCATGGTACCTCGTAAGTCAGTCTTGAGTCGTGGATGTACAAAAATAATATATATATATATATATATATAAATATGACCACGTAACTTATTGTACATTGTAATGATATGAATTATCAGAATGATCGAAGAAAATCTAAATTGATAAATAGCAAACATTAAACATTGATAAAACCACCGTAAAAACATCACCCAATTTTAGTTTTTCCTTCATGTTTTTTTCTATACGAGGGCACGTTTGACGAGTCACAGCACAATAATGTCGTTGGTCACGGCCCTCTTGAACACATCGAATCGTTTCGAAGGTAAATAACGAGTACAGCAAATTGTTGTCACGTAATTAGTCATCTACCCTCACACACACGTCTCCGTCGCAAACCAATGGATACCGGCATATTGTATTTATGTCAACATGAGAACACTTTTCCCACAGATCTGAAATCAAACATATAGAACATCAGTATTCATCTTCTGTATGTCTTTTTTTATTAAAATAATTTGCTCCCGTAGAGTCCCATAAGAGAAACATCGTGAGACTAAAATTAGACTAGTTTATTTTGGTTTTCATGTGTGCTTTCATAAAAATTAAATTTATATTTCACGTATAATCTAGCTGTTGGTGAGGTCGTTGAGCAAACAATTGAATCAATATTTTTAAATGTTTTGGAATATCAAATTAACGTATGTGAGTAAATATTTATTTATAAACTAGGAAACGCAGCATATGCATTGTAAGAAGAGCGTGATATTGTTATGAATAACATCAAAAGCTACAGCATACACACCTTGATTTTAAGGCCCTCTTGTCTACCACTGCCTTCGTTATACAGCACAATTTGTTAATCATCCCTCACAAACTCGAAACTCTCGATTTATTGTTTTTACCAGCACATTTTTTTCCTCAAGAAGGACAGAACCAGATTTCTTTAGTTGGAATGAACATGTATCAGAAGAATGATAACATTATATCATGAAAATGAATTTATTTATTTATTATTTATGAATTTAATTTATTGGAATAGAATTTATAAATTTGGAATTCCACCCGATGCGATTCTGGTGGGGATTTTTGGGGATACTACACCAATGTTCAGCAAAAGTTTTGAGTCGTTATATATGAACAACCTTTATTGGTCCCTGGCTTATAAAAAGTTTACAGGATAACAATCAGTATGAAATACAATTTTGATATCAATATATATAGAAATGAAATATAGTTAAATAATTGAAAAAAGTGAAAAATTGAAAATTGTAATAAGTAATAATAACATTATGCTTAAAAAAATTGAACTAATAATGAAAATTGAGAATATAATTGGAGAAAATTACCGAATTACTGTGTATAACCTGTATGCTACGTACAAAAAAAAACATAGAGATGAACCCCTATTTCTTTCAGTATGAAGTGAAATGGAAGTCTCCACAACGCTCATTCAACCAATGAATCAATAACGATGGTGCAATGGTTATATAGTGCAGTCGCGACCTAAAATAGGGTCGCGGTCATATTTGCACGGGGTCGCGAAGTTGTCTAAAACCCATTATTGAGCTGACACTATATATAGTCTATATAGCTATGCACCAATGCTTCAATATTGAAGCTACTTCAAGAAATAGAATAGATGGATTGGAGAATGAATACGAAATTGTATTACAAATTGCAATTGCTTGTCATACAATCTACGCGTACACTTGCATGAAGATACAAGGTATAGTTAGATTGCTAGGTGTGGTGGGACAAAGTTGGAAGAATACTTAATCCTACTCAATCCTTTGGCACACAACTTTGGTTGAAAATAATTATAGAAAAAATCATCTACTCTCCCTAAGAGTGCAACTGTTTCACTATAGCAGTAATATTTTGATTAACAATTCGTAATACTATAGTAAATGGTTATTTAGGGGGCAGTCATTAGGCCTAATCGTAATTAATTAAGATAATCAATCAATAATAAATAAATAAAAGAATTGTACTCTGAATCACCAAATCATTTGCTTTCTTGAAAACGTGTCGTGATTCAAAAAGGTTGAGATCCACTGTTGTGGTGTATTTCATAACTCACTCATCCCTCAACAACTGATGAATATTATTTATCGTTTCCTTAGTATACCTATATTTCTATCCACCAAAGCAGGTCGTTCCACGTCCATTGACTGATTAATTGTAAAAACTTCGGTAATTGTAAAGAAACTCATTGGAAATAAAAATCATTTTAAATTTTTGAAAGAAGTAGTTGTATTTCTAATCATAAATCTCGTATACTGAAAAAAAGTTTACTCTTAAAATACCAAAGCCAATGCTGACATTTGTGTTTTGTAATTTCAGTAGATGACATTCTTCCTCAGTGAATACAAGTCTATAATTATGTATAATTTTACCTAACGCCTTCGGACATCTCGGGCATTTCTCAAACGGCAGATACACGCCACCGTTTCGTCGACACTCCATCTCCGAGATCGACGTTGAGCAGTTGACCAATGGGCGGAGCAGATCACCGCTTTGTGCTATGACTACAAGGCAAGAGACTGCGACCAACACTGCAGGAAATCGCCACTGAGACAAAAGACATAACGTGATTGTGGTTTTTTCCATACATCGTTCATACACACTTTACTCAAAAGAGATCATTCGAGGGCGCTGAAGAGCCAAGATTGAAGGTGGGCTTGGGGTGTAACAACACCGTAAGAGCTACTATTCTGGGGCATTGGTTAGAGCACAGAGGAGCTGTGGTTAGGTTTTTTTGGGGTCAGATTTTGATCGTTTCCTCGAATAGGCACATCCTCTTTCTAATTAAACACGCCAAATCATGTTCACTCTTGGTATAGTATCTCTATTCCAGTATTCGCTCTTAAGACGTCCCGATCATTCTGACATTATTTTAGTTACTTCTTTGACCATCATATTGATGAGATTGTGATAGTATTCCTCAATCTGTGATCCAATAGAAAAAATCATGACCTTATACTATTGTAGTTCAAATCTAGTTCAAATCGCATACTCCAAACTAGTCAAGGTATACGAGTGAAATCCGTTTACTCGAGAGTAATGGGATCTTCCTATATCAATACATGTGCAATATATTAAATTGTTTAATATACACAGGGAAAAAACACTTGCACAATCCGATTGAGCCCTATTGGAAAGAGCAAAATTTTCTGGAACCTCTAAAAAAACATATACCGGTACTCAAAACGTATAGATTATTACTTTTCTCAAAATTTGAACAACATGTGATTCGTGATGAAATAATGGGCTGCTATTTGTATTTAATTTGCAATAATTGTGAGAAGTGATCGCGTATAAGATGAACGTAGAGAAAATAAACCCGAAAAGTCGTTTGTATGCATGATATTGCTATTTTATCAAACACAATTAGTATTTTTAACGTTTGCATTTCAAAAGCAAACATTAACAAAACCAATTATGTGATTGTCGGCCTAATTATAGTCAACATTCAATTTGAATGAACAATATTTTCTAGCGTCTCCCTCTGTTTGCATAAATAATCACTTTACATCAAATATTTTCTTCATATTGCTGGGTTTAACGACGCACTGTACTGATGACTAAGATCTATTGGCTTCGTGAATGATGAATGTGGGATGGATAGGTTTTATGAAATGTAATTTTGTTAGTGACCTGTTGTTTAAGAACCATCCCATTGACAGAGGAGAACCTAGAAAAAACCTGCCGCGATGGTCGGCCATGCCCAACATATACAGGGTACGAATCACCGCCCCCCCCCCCCCTCCCCGTTTCCTGAATGACGGTTCAGAATGCTAAGCACTGATCCACCCGTCTCAGTTTACGTCACATAACATCAGATAAAGCCGTGCAACGAATGACCTCTGACGTTTTATTCACACGTTATTGCTAGAACATCAAGCTATATACCTTAAGTTATGTAAGTTGTATCCACGATAGAAGGAGGTCATCTACCAACCTAACAAACAAGAATATAACCTTTGTGTTTCTATAGCTATAGTTTTTTCAGGGTATTTTGATTTTTCAGAACAAGATTTACAATCAGAAACCCAACTGTGCATCTTTCGAAATCGTGTAATACTAATACTTGCAAGTTGCAACAAGACTATGTAATTATCGAAATTTTCACAATTCTATAGTTGGTAGATGACCGACTTCTTTCGTGGATACACGTATATTATGAAATCTGAACATAAATCGGTCAGACATTCATTGAAAATGACACAAAAAAAGGATTAACAATTCAGCAATATGGAGGGGCGTCGGAACACTTTGACAGATGCCAACCAAGAAGTCACTCGGAGGAGGGCGGGAGGAACGCCCTTGTTTTATAAGAACCATTTGGGGGAGAATATGTATGTTGTTCGATGTGTTGTTTATGTGTTACAACATTACTATGAGGTTTTAATGAAACAATTTCGAAAATATTGAAGATTGTAGAGACTAATTGCACTAAGAAGTGTTGTAAATCCATGATGTTAGTGATACGCAGGTTATGGTTAGTGATGTATGCACATAAAATCCATTCTCTTGTGATATTTTGTGGAATATTTTATAAAATAAACTTCCCCGTGACTCAGTCAACTATCGCACTGCGTTAGGCACTGAATTAAGAACGAGTGCGGGTTCGAGTTCCGAATAAGGCATGGGCTTTTATAAACATTCTTTCACCTATTATCACTTCAACGTTTCAACATCATCCGCTGATTCGTACCCCTGTATAAGCTAGCTGTGGTCAGTATTAGAATTAAAATTATAATTCATGCATGAGTATGGAAGAATATTATATAATATTATATAAATATTATATGGAAAGAATGCAATCTTCGTGAATTCTGATTTCATCACTGAAATCGTAAATTCAGACAAAATAAAACATTCAGTAATTCAATTGAAACACTCTATGGGCTTTAAAGACGAGCCAAGCTATATGAATCAACGTCATCTTGAATAGTATATTCCTTGAAATGCATGTTGATTTTCTTTTTAAGTAATAATTTCCCTTCACGAAAGATAAAAAAAAATAGATTTTATTTCAATGGGAGGTACCTTCAAAGATTCCTTTATAGTGTGTCCATTTGAAAGAAGTAAAAAACGGGAGAGCCATTGTCTAGATATAAGAACAAATACTGTTTTATTGAAAATGTTTTACCACTCTATGGAGCGGTCACCGGAAGGTACCAACGAAGTTTCAGAAATTTGGTGATTTAAAATGTAATGTCAGGCGTGATCTTGGCTTTAAAAAAATCGTTTCAACACAAGACTTTCATAACTGATTTTTTCATTCACAATATTGGTATTTTTTTTCATCTTTTTTGATAATCGAGATTCTTTTTACATTGAGTCAGTAAACATAATCGCAGCGTCGGTAGTGAAAACATTTTGACAATCAGGTCACAATATCTAAACAACGGTTCAAGAGTAAATTACGAGATAGTATTTTTACATTGCTAATTAAATCAAGCCCCAACTATACCCTAAAAGTCTGAAACGTGAAGCCCAACGCCCATTACACGACGAAGAACTTGTCACAGCTAGAATCTAGGTTAACAATCGACATAGGTATGAAATAATGAAATATGTCAACCACAAAACATTGAAATCAGTTGTATGCACTCGCCTCTTTATGACGCAGTATTTGCTATTCCTTATTGCTGGTTGTTTTACGGTGTTTTGTAGGAGCGTAGGCCTATTGATGATTCAAAGATTTACATTTTTCCACACATCTGGTATAAAATATGACGAAAAAAATTTGTAAAACAGGACAACATGCTTTCCAGCTGAAAGTTGTGGGGAGACCGTGACAACACAAGAGGTCCAAAAACAGGACTTTCCCCGCGTCCCGGTAAAAACGGGATGACTGGATACTCTGTCATAGCCACGTCACTCCTTACATGCTTCAAACAAAAATTATTTCCTCACGGAATTCTCATATTTTGGTTACACAGTAACTGTTAGTTTCAACTTTCAACGAAAACCAACAAAACAAAATAGTGTATACAAAGATTTTTCTTTACCTCCTCCCCCCTAGCCGAAAGTTGGGGGAAATGTTCACCCCTACCCCACCTCCCACCCATCGGTTCCAATGCCAGTGAAAATAATATGTAATTTCATATTTGTCCCCCATTGTTCATATTTCAAACACCAGCCATGGCGCCAACACGTCTTTCCCACATACGACCACACCCTTATTTTCCGGAAATGAGGGTGAAACCTGATATGATAATCTTTAATAATCTGATCTTTAAAGGAGGGCGGCCGAATCAAGGGCTGGAGTGTGTATATCTGTTATTTCATATTTTTTGAATGAATTGTGAAAGGTAGCCAAAATCTAAATGTGGCCAAGCTGTCCGGATGTCTAAACGTGCAAATTTAAATCTTTAATGACATTTGACATATAATTTTTTTTATCAGTTTTTGCTTCTCACTATCAATAAATCACCTCAATATTTTCGTATCATTGAGTCGCTTGAAGCTTTGACATTTGACCTGTCGGTCGAGTATCCAGCTCACTCGAGAAAAACGGTAAAAAGTTAGATTAAGTTGAATGGGTGTTTCAATTTCGCTACGTTCATAGGCCTACTAATTATCATTTAATTCTAGAATATCAAATTAAAATAAACGTAATAATAGTAATGACGTTTAATAATAGATAGAGAGTTAGGCCTATAGTAAAATTGTACACAGATGACTTGATTTACTGGACTACTTATAGACGCTACTCTAAAATATCCATAACAATTTTGATTAGATAAGGTGAAGCGAATCTACCATTTCAATATTCTGGCAAACGAAAGCGTCGTTTGACTGTGGAACATAATCTATTTGTGCGTGCTCCAAACGGACAAACCAGTTATGATCAATTACGAAATACATTTACTTTAGCCTATACTAGATTAAATCGTCGTAGATTTTGTGAAAAATTAGTTGAATCATCTTTGTGAAAAATTATTAGAATTTCTTAACACCCTATTAGAATAAATAGAGGCGGGAAAAAAGTGGGAGAAAATCTTCGAAGGGATTGAAAAAATTACCGACTGTAAACGCTACAAAATTATTCACATTATTATTTGTTTTCATGAATTTACGTTAAAATATCAACAGGTAACCTCCGCTGGTCAAAATTAATGTGATTATAAAGGTCGAATTTACCAAGAGATTATGACGTGTGGACCTATTACTTTTTCACGTACACTTCACCCTTACTATCACTCTACTTACATCACGCATACCGTCTGCGTTTTCCTAGTAACGAACAGTTTTTAAGTACACTTGCGGTCATATAAGTGGTCGATCAAGTCACATTAAAATACACCCCGAGAAAAATCTACTGATAGACGCACTGAAACTAGCGGACAAAGTATAATTATTATGCGTGCCAAGCACATATTATGTCTGTGAAAAAAATGGCGTTAAAAAATACGACGCGATTTTATTTC
This sequence comes from Brachyptera risi, assembly GCA_964007535.1. Classification (NCBI taxonomy): domain Eukaryota; kingdom Metazoa; phylum Arthropoda; class Insecta; order Plecoptera; family Taeniopterygidae; genus Brachyptera; species Brachyptera risi. Next base: position 35,244,412 of record OZ023329.1, on the reverse strand, counting down.
AAAATGAATGCTCATTTCGTATAAAATCATTTCAGTGATCGTGAGCGTACCATCTGAATACATCTGTAATGTAGAACTTATTATTTTCTTACCATTGTATGTAATCTCTAATCTGGTGTTTGATTAACTGCAACACAATTCAACTCGACAAGTAAGCGAACATACGACGAGCAATATCAGTTTCAACTTAAAACACAGGCTAATAATGTATTACTAGACAATATATTGATAAATAACTTGTTCTATGTTGATTATTTATAAATTATTGCCGAATCTGACCCTATATTACTAGTTTTGTAGTACAATTTTGTGCTGAATTTGCGTTAATACACGTGCTTATCTACAAGGTTAAATATGTCAATTCACAAATAAGCTTTTGTAATTAACAGTGTATTGCAGACATGGTATTTAATACGTAATAATAATCATAACGTAATGTATACATCATTTTCTAAATCAATAATATAAATAGTAGGTCTGACCAAATTATTATACAGTAAAATTAATCAACAATGTTCAAGAATTACCATGCTGGATATCGTCCCAGAATATCAATTAATTAAAAAGTACTGTTTGTTAGAGTAGTATTGTGATTAAAATGTAATTTATACATCAGAGATGTCGAAAACTCGCATCGGTGGTCACGGTTTGTTATTCTGTGGAGTGCTCAACATGTCAAACCGAACTACCCAATCAATTTCAAAATTCAACTAAACACAAGCTTTAGCATTGAATTGAATGTACATCTTTTAGACCAAATCGGTTTTTCTACTTTTGAGATGAACAATTATGAATTTTTTAAAAAGTCCATGAAGGCCAATAGTAAGCTGAAAACCATTTGAAAAGAAATATTCTTCAAAAAATTATTACATTTTATCGTACTTGAACACAACAATGATACATACCTTTTATTAAAAGATTGTATATAAATGCTGTGTTTAGTCGAGCTTGGGTGAAGGTTCATTTTCAGAGTGCAAAAATGTGCTATATTGCCTCGGTAAATGCATGATATCATCAGCTGCACCTTTACATCAAAAATCTGAGATGCCAAAAGCGAAAAATCATTATCTATTGATCAATAAATCAAAATCATTATCATTATCTTCACTCATCGTATCCCAAAATGAGCAAACTGTTGGTGGGATTGTATCATAGTCATGTAACTAGTTATCAACAAGAGAATGAATTTGATGAGGAATTTGATGAAGTTCAGAGTACGAAATAAAGAACAAGATGGAGCATTATAAATACATGTTTATTGTAAAGTAGAGTACCAAGTTCATATAAACTCATTTATTTTCTACACTTGTAAGGTGTTTAATCCATGTACGTCTAAAATTTGAGCAATCAATAGTTAATTGATTTAATTTGTATTTTAATCCCACATATTGAATCAGTCTTGGAATCATTAGTTAAAATTGTTTACTCACTCCATTAAGGAAGAGTGAATTTGTGAGACTGAGGAGAAGGGGGTGGGAGTTTAGTTACCCCTTTTCTCCAATCTCAAATAGACTTTCGTCGATAAAGATTTTCTATCTATAGCCCAAAAATGTGCAAGTTTCACTCAAACAATTTGTTTCCATTGATTGTCACATACAAGGATTATAAAAACTACAACAAACAGCGAGTTTTGTCCTAGAAAAAACAATTCACATGGAAACAAAATTGGTAAGAATCTCACAAGTGAGAGGTTACATTAAATAATGTTTAGTGTGTTTTTTTGGGTTCAATGTAATCAATTGCTTGAATGAAAAATGTATATTAATAGTCATCTACTGTTAAGTCAAATCTATTGCATTATGTATGTCGGGTTACCTGTGAACACGCACATTATGAATTACTTCCACTACTTATTCTCAAGTACATAGGCCCTAATTGCATTACCTCCCTAGGCTTTTATGGTTAACATTTTTTCATATGATACAGTACATGATTATTTTTCTATCAAGTCTTACTACAATGTATGCTCAATCTTGAATTCACTTGGTTAGAAATTCTGTCAACGAAAATTAAAAGTATACCACTATCTAGTTGTACAGAGTAAAAATGTATTCTCAAAGTTGATAATGTAATGGTGTCATAATATTTCAAACAATTACTACAGTGATCACTTGATAAATGAGTACAGAAAGGCCCATGAGCTATTGACATCTCCTTTTACTACTCACTACATAACCAACTAAATCAATAAACTTGGACCAAATTTTACTTTTTAATTTTCTATTCTTTGGGTATTAAAATAATAGTATTTTAAATATTAACATTTATTAAATAACATTTCGATGAAAACGTGTTCATTTACGCGATATTAGTTCGTTTCTCTCTCTCTCTCTTCCCGTACATTTTCAACTTGACAACATTGTTTGATTAGCAGCCATACTACACAAGGCGCAGTCTTTACACGAATGAAGAGAAATATATAAGAAAGAAAGACATTTGCTGACAATTTACTAAATCAAGCAAGTTTTTGGTGGCTATAGTGATCCGTTGATTCGTTTTTTCTATCTCTTTGAACAAAACTCCAAGTATTTGTGCAACACATATTTTGTTCAATAGCAAATAGGCCTGAAACAGCAAATCTGTTTTAAAATTCTGTGAGTTGCTAGAAGTGAAAACTGGTAATCTAGAGAAATATATACGCATATGAAAGAATTATATTACTGTATGAACTTGAAAATACACAAGCCAAAACTATCAATTAGTTGGCATAACTACATAAAATGAAGTTGACAAAATTAAGTACATAAGATCCTCAATTAACAGCTGGTACGTAGTGGTAAATACAAGCTTAGAACAATGTTGAAATCATATTGGTTTAATAGCGGCAGTTTTACAAAACCAACTAAATTAAGCTCGACTCTACTGTGCTAACAGCAACTATTAACTTAATAAGGACACGCACAAGATCTAGCTTCCCAGTTAACCTAGACGCCCATCACGAAAATTCAGCCACTATCTGCGCTTGGACCAATCAAATGCCAGAAAGCAGCAAAGAATTTTGGTGAGGGGAATGTTAAGCAGGCCGCAACTTGCGCCAGGAACATATTGTGAAACCAATAGGGAAAGCACAGCAAAAGTCAAGCCTAATCTAGTTGGTGATGGTTGCAGCATCACTTCAATAACAATGTAGTTTAAGTTTGCACAAAAAAGGTCATTAGTCTCAGGATGCAAAATGAGACATATACTACACGTAAATTACACATTCATCTGCTTGTAATATACGCATTCCAAACTTTTAACCAAGACCTTTTGCATCAACCTCTGCAAATCAATGCACATGATCACACCAAATTAGAAAAAAATCATCATGGGCTCTCAAGTAATAGTATAGCTACAAATATGTTGGTGAATATAAAAATTGACATTGATAATGTTGGCTTGCAGCAGTGCCTAGTACGTGACAGTGTTTTATATGTTTTAATACTAGTAATAATGATGAAGCATAAAATAGAAAAGAAAAGCAGTGCCTTGATATGTGTTATCAAAAGATTTGGTTGAATAACGTCTATCCTCATTCTATATTTTATAAATAAGCATTAAAATTTAAAACCGACTTTTCATACCACTGCATTTTTTGTAATACAACAACTTCAAACAGGCCTATCGCCAGCTTTCACGGGACTATATTTACGTTTGTACTTTGGTTTGTTTCCAAACTTGTATAACTTTCACGAAAGCCCGCTGTTTCTTTCCAAAATCCAAACTAGACGTAATTTTACCTTGAAAATGAAAATGACTTCACAAACTATCAGAAATAGTTCTGATCCAAAAATGTTTCCCCTCAATACACATGAATAAAACATTGAAGAAAAATGCTGTAGTGAAACTACAGACAACTCAAGGCGATACCAAACAGAAAGATACAGAAAACATAAAACAATCCATCCCATAAGCAAAATAGTTGATAACAATGTTTGATTCATCTACACTAGGTATTAGGTAAGCTGCTGGTTCTCTATACAATTTTCTCTCTAGATTATATAATAACTCGATATCTATAACTATACGAGTTATTTGTTATGAAATAACACAACTACGTTTAAACTTTAAAGATAGCCCTTGATGGGTGATTGTACAACATTGGTAGTATTAAATATAAAAAATGCCGATGGATAGCAAATAGCAATGTACAATTACTGCAAAACTGCTGCCAACTGAACAATGAAAACTCGTCAAATTAGGCTCAGTTTCACGAACTGATAGTGGATTAAGCAATAGTTTTGGATTTATCACCCTTCGTTACATATGTTATTTCTGTATCTCAATTAATACTTAGCTAAGAGTTCATAAACCAGCTCTTTGTTATGAAACTTGATCTCTTTTCAAAGTTAATCTTTCAGATGGAACTTGTAATTAAATAATTTGATAAATTAAAAAGATGAAGAGTAGTGTAACACTTTTTAATCACATTTGTATAATTATCGGTTCCGTGAGGGATTATTGATTTTTGACAGAAGTGGTATGTTGCCACAGTACAGGCATTGATGGTACAGGTCAAGATGCATTGAGGGTTGCGTCTGTTTGCGGCCGGGAGATGGTGCCTTCACTTATCTTGAAAACACGTACCATACCGTGGGGACATTTCTGTGTAATATGGATCACTGCTCTATCTGGTGCGTTTTTGAAGAAACGGCCGATAGGCTGGCAAACTTGATGACAGCGAGCCGGCCTTGAACATAACATTAGTTCCTTCTATCACCACTTATCTACGCACGGTCAATAGCACTTTAAACGTGGACCGTGAATCGGAACATATTTTTAACATGGGAGGGATAGGAAGTGAAGACACCATCTCCAATGGGCAAACGCAACCCTCAATGCATCTTGGTACAGGTACTTACAGTAGTGGGTGGGTCCCCTGGAAGTGCTGCTTCTTATGTTAACCACAATACTTCACGAGTACTTTTATTGATTATACAAGTGACTGATTATGGTTAAGAATAATATTGAACATAGTATGCATTTTATTTTTCACATAGATCTACATCTCAGACTTCAAGATAACACTTTTAATAAAGTGTGTTTCCATTGGCAGCGCTGTCAGTATTTTAGCAGTAATTGTGACCTATTGTAATATAAGCATCAAAATCAATATTTTATTATCATAGTTTCTATACTGAAAACCACAGAAGCCAAACCAGCCTATAAGTATCACCAAATATAAATCTTGATATTCAACTCAAATCCCTCCAAAACTAATTTAAAATCATGAAGTATCGTCAATCAAATATAAATAGATAGGCCTATATATTTTGAATAGACAGAAAAAAATGTATAAAAACATCCAAGATTATAAATTGGGTCTACTTATGATTTTAGATCTAAATATGAATGCCGATTGGTTATTACAGAAGTACGGTATGTAATTTAAAATAATGTTGGTGTTGCCATGCAGTCCACAAAATGATGAGACTAAAATGATGAAGTAATAGATCAAGGGATATTTTACCTGCTTTCTATAATCACAGAATTTATATACCACCTTGACCCACCATTTTGACAAGTACTATTGAAAAGTGATAACTAAGTATTCCAATTCACAATGACTTAACACTGTATCTTTTAGGCAACAGTTGTAACATATAATATCTTGTTAACGTCTTGTGGTTTCTAGTACAGGCAGGTATCAGTTAGATTAGGGTGCTCAACAGTGGACCAAAGACCAATATCTAACTCGGTCAACAGTCTATCTTCCAGCACTAATACCAGACTATTCTGAAAGTGTTGTCTTGGTGCCCTTCTCAACAGACCTTCGTCTCTGGTGGTACCCAGAGCTATAAGGAACTATTATACAGGAACCCTCGTTAATACAAAAATCACATAGTTGTTTCTCAATCTTTTCCCCACAAAGAATAACCGAAGTTTTGAACATACTTAGTTTGTAATCTTAGAGAGAAAATATTCTTGGTGAAACATTTTACTCTTCAAACTTTCATTTTCAACATTATAATGATGGTCAAGTGCCGTGGGGTCATCCAACAGCTGTTTACAACTTGCAAGCAACAACAGTTCTCTGTTCGAAACAGGCGAGGTATAAATGTCATCGCGAAGTTAAATAAACTTGATTAGTAAACAATGGATTTATTTGGTATGTGTCGGAAAAAACACTTAAAATTGAACAATGATTTTTACAGTAATAAATTACTGATTTGGGAACAGAAAGAGTTCTAATTACAAATTATCGAATTATTCAACATTGTACTTCCTACACATGAGGTTGAAAACAAAGTTTGCTTTGAATTGACGAATTTCAAATTGACCGAATTTGAATTAACGAGGGTTTACTGTACGTAGTAGTAAACTTCCATCTGTGGCTGATCAACACAATGAATTTTTGAAACTAAGGTTGGGCATCCTGTGAACCAAGTCTGCAGATCAAGAGAGAAATTGGTTCAGATCTTTAATACGTACGAGATTCTCATGTTACTTTTCATATGCAAATGACAGTTTTCTAAAATATACTTCAATGTACTTCAAATTCACCATATTTACGGTTATTTCCAATTAACAATTAATCACACAACAGTTATGGCCAATCTATGCAGTATGCTTGTCCGCAAATCAAGCTTGCAAAATCCGAGTTTGTCATTGAAAACACCTCTTACCGGTACAAGTTTAGGAAAATTCCTTCAACATGAAACCATGACATCTGACCTATCACTCAAGAAATACTATTTCAGTTCCAGAATACATAACTTCAAATTTTTAATTTTAGTTGACGTACAACAGCACGGGAACTACGGTATTATATATTCATCACGCTCGGTTACTGTCTCACTTTATCTCACCAACTTTCCAAATAATAGATACCATATTTTCGAACATTGTCATTAGAAATCATGTGACACAACGACTGTGACATTCTCACAATCGTTGTTATGTCATACTGTTAGCACCCGTTACTAGCCTACTACATGAGGTCATGATGGCCAGGCAGTTTGGTTTGCTCATGCTTTCTCCTTGACGTTACGGCCATCCTCTGCCCGCATCGGATACATCTTGAGCAACTCAAGAGCATCCTGAGCTTGACGTTTCTCGCACAAGAATCGACCGCTAGCTTCTTTTACGTGCTCCAGGAAGATCCTACTGCGAGCAAAGATAAACCTGGCAATTAATTATTTTCATACTGGTACAAACTAAAACAAACTTGACACTTATCTTAATAGTCAAATCTACTTCATTTCAAATTAGTGACATGGCACATGGGTGTTACGAAGGTTATAGAGAAGGAGGAAACTTATCCCTTTGCCACTGTCACAAATCAGGGAATCAAGGGTAGAAAAAATTTTGTTTCAAAACAAATCTCACAACATTGATTGCTAACTAAAATTTCAATTGAATATTGATATCATTCAGAGTATTACCGGTAGCGGTATATATTTAGTTTGTATCCCTTACAAATGAAGTTACACACATCAAGTACAGGCAAGTACAAAGTGGGTATTAAGGGAGGGAGGGAGGTGCTACGATATCATCAATTGATTTCAGTTCGAAATAGACAAGTGAATTCAGCTACAAACTAAATGGCAAGCCTACAAGCTAAATGATACATCTCAAGCAATTTTCAGACGACACGTGAAATTGTTTTCTGTCCACACACGCTCATTGTAACAAGTTGCTATTTTCGTGATTGAAAAATCTTCAAAGAAGCCTTCAGTATCAAAATCAAATCAGCAATGTATAATTTATCAAAAGTTCTGATATTGCATGCTTAACAAAACAATGCATTTGTTTTTAATACCACGTGTAGATATTTACAACAGAAAATCGTTACTAGAAAAGTGTTTTTGACAATATTGAAAGTCTTGGAGAAAATTCATCTCAAGAGTTCAAAATAATTTGAAATTCATTTTCATTTTTCATGGATTTCTTTTTTCTTCATTATTGACTATTTACGTAGCTATACGAGTGCCCTGAAACTCCAACGCTGCCAACTGAGTCAAGATTCACACTTTTATTTGTACTGACCTGTCTGGTATGATGTCTGCTAGACTATCAGGGTCCATGTCCATCAATAACTCGAGTTCTTTTCCACCGAGCATCGAGATATGTGTCAGGTTGCCGTGTAGCTGGTCTACCAGGCCTTCCAGTTCTCTCCGAGGATAACCGCCAGAGTCTGTTTCATCGCCCACTGGGATGATTCGGTAACTGCACAATACACAAGCAAACATATGCTGAATTGCTGTCTGATCTAAAGCCATCGGTATTCGATACTGCTAAATCGAAAGTCTGAATATCCAGCAATATATGATAATAATAATAATAATAAAATATCTCTATTTTTAGGATAACAAATAGAATGTTAAATAAAAATAGGCAAGGTTTGGGTGAGTCATCTGCCACCTAATCATGTCAGAAACATAAAACACTAAACGGCAATATGAAAATGAAAGAATAATATTAGGCCTGCATTAAACCATTATTACCGTAGTATTATTAACAACTTTATTTTGCGAGATTTGGTCTGGTTTGGGGGTAGGATTTGAATTGGGTGGTTTTGCCATTTAAATGAAAAACGAATGTTTCTTTCACCTAGACTTCAAAACTTCTAGATTCAGGTTCTATATATAGTTCATTCGTTGGGGTAGGATTTATTATACTTGTCGGTAAATCGTTCCAATTACATGGTCCTGCTATTGAAGAAGGAGACGCATTTTCAAGAAGGTCGATGTGATGACATTTGGAGACGCTGAGTTCTAGTTTCATACTGATGCACTGTTTTAATGGCGTTGATTTGTTTCTGGTTCCTGGTATGTTTCAAAAGTTCCTATTAGACACAGTGAGTGTAACTTTCTTCTTTGGTGTCATGTCAAGAATTTCTAAATTATTTGAGACGAGGCTGATATTGTCTCTATAATTAAAATTAGCGGCAAACCTAATTGAGGCGTTTTGAGCTTTTTGTACCAACTGTGTACGGCCTACATTGTTTATTTACACCAATATAAACAGTGTCAGCATTGTCCAGGATTGACACCAATAACGATTCAACATGCATTAATTTTGTGTGTCTAATAGATGTTTGACCTTATATATAGATGTTAGATGGAACTTAGTTGAATGACCTAGGCCTAATTAATGTATTGTTACACAAGGTAAGAGAATATACGTAGGCCTATGCTAAGCTATAATTTGCCAACAGTGTAAGCTTACCTGGGAAGTTTTCCTGTAGGCAACCATCGTTCGTCGTTAATCAAAACCATAAGAGTTGTGTTATTATCCATCGTACGGAAATACTCATCATCATCCACCTCTGTTCCATCTTGCTCTAGTACAACCTTCAATTGAGTTGCAGCATCGACAGACAACTTTGATCGAGCTGAAAAACAAAATAAACACCTTTGTTGATTTGTAATAAAATAAAAAAGTATGTGCAAACAGTGATGGGTGTCGTAGGTTCCAGAAAAGAAAATCTACTGATGTTTTTAATTTGAAAAATGTTCACAATCAAGTGAATTCATAAATATTTGCCTCAAAGGGCTGTCAACATAGGAGACGAAGTCATTAATTATATATAACAAACTCATGACCTCTTTGTGTGTGTTGAACATTGAACGAAAGTCTTGAAATCATTGTGGGATGGGACATAATTTTTGACATTCCTATTTCGGCAAATTCTACCAAGAAACCGACACACGCATTGCAGCGGTTAACGCGCTTGCTCCATGTGATCCGGGAGGTGAAGGGGCATATCGGACCTGGCTCGATTCCTGCCACCATGCATCTTCACAGGGGTTTTTCGTGGTTTCTCTCTGTAGTCTAGGTTAATGCTGGGATGGTTCCTACAATATAGGCCACGACCACTTTCTTCCCATTACCTAAGAAACATTTATCTCACCATTCCATAATCTCATTAATTATTCATCCAACGCCAATAGATCTCAGTTATCATTATAGTGCATCGTAAAACCCAATCCACAAAGAAAATGTTTTGAAATCACACGGGATAAAATATTGCACCAATGCCCTTGAAATGACACTTGAGTCTATTGGAGTCGATTCAGCGAAATATCAGTTTTTTGGGGTGATAACTTTTGAACGGTATGAGATATCGAAATTCTAATACAAGAAAAACACAGATAATAGCTTCAAGATGGTATGAGTTATAACTACTAACTAGTCGAGTCATGTCTCATAATTGCCAAGCATATACAGCTAAAAAATGTGTTTTTTAGCTGTATGCACTTGACAGTTATACAACATGACTTGAATAGTTATAACATCATCTCGAAGCTATTACAATTAGCTGTGTTCATCGTGCACTAGAATTTTGATATCTTGATCATTGATTATTGAAATTTATCACCAAAAAACTTATATTTTGCTAAATCGACTCCCATGGACTATTGAGAGTGTGTTCATTTGACAAGGTGTATGAAGTAGGCCTGACGGAGAGCAAGAAGGAAAATGACTACAGCAATAATGAAGAATTCAACCAAGTCAATCCTGTACAAATAATTTGTACTGGTACAATAATCTTTGTACAATAATCTGGCTTAAACCATAATCAAATGAGGAAAAACCGAGACGCGTGGCCGAGTGGTAACATACTGAACCGTCATTCGGGAGACCGTGGTTCGATTCCCGCCATGGTCGACCATTCTGACGGGTTTTCGTGGTTTCCCTCTATTGTTCAGGCTGATACTGGGATGGTTCCTTGACAACAGGCTACGACCGACTCCTTACCACCATCCAAAAACGCATAATAAAATAACCTTTCAATCTCATCATCCCATCATCTCATTCATCATCCACCGACGCCAATAGATGGTGACCACCAGTATAGTGCGTCGTTAAAAGAATCAAGCGTCGTCAAGAAATTTTTTCAACCAAGAGCCAAACTGACGATGGACAGCTAAAATACAGCACGGACTCAGTCACGCCCATAGGCCTTAGAATATTGCACCAGAACATTCAATCGTTGAGAGGTGGAAAAGTGTTAGAAGTTGAACTTGCAATAAATAACTTGAATGTGGATGTGATATGCGTCAGCGAACACTGGCTCACAGAAGATGAACATACACTTCATAACATAGCTGGATTTAAAAAGGCATCTTTTTATTCAAGGACTAAATTTTTGCATGGTGGAGTAGGGATTTTTGTTAAAGAAGATCTATCAGCGTCCCACTTCAAATGCAGACATGACCTGATGGTCCATAACTTGGAAAAACATTTTGAAGTATCATGCATTGAGCTGTTGGTACCTCAACAGGGACTAATCAATGCACTAGTAATCATTTCATTGTATAGATCACCAACTGGTAATTTTCAAACATTTATGAGGAACCTAAATAAGGTATTAATGAAACTTTTTGCTGCAAATGTGAAAAAACAAGTAGTGATAAGTGGTGACTTTAATGTCAATTTTTTGTCTGACAACAAAGAGGCTAGAGAGATAGGAGATATACTAAAATCATTCGGTATATCACTCACCATAGACAAACCAACCAGAATAACGGGAAAGTCAGCAACGTGTATTGACAACATATGCACAAATGTGCCAGAAATAAGCTTTTCCTCGGAAGTGCTTAACCTTAACCTCTCGGACCATATGGCTCAGTTGATTCAGTTGACTGGGTCAACGAAGACTGGTAGACAAAAATCAAAGGCATCCAAGCAGAAGAAAAGAATATTTAGTGCTGCCAACATACAGCTGATGAACCAGAAACTGGCCGAGGCAAATTGGAATCATCTCCAATTAATGGACGATGTAGAGGAAATGACAGAACACTTCATCACAATCTATTCACAGAATTTTAAGGAATGTTTTCCCTTAATAACATGTAGTGATACAAGAAGACATGATAAGTGGATAACGAAAGACATTCTAAAAATGAAAGAAGACCTTGACATGATTTACAAACAAGCAAAAAGTAGTAAAGATCCACGGAAATGGCAACTCTTGAAAGATAACAAGAGAGAATACAGAAGACAAGTCAAAAATGCAAAGAAGAGAGCACTAGACTCTAAAATAAGTAAATCTAAGAACAAGGCAAAAACGTCGTGGAACATAATAAAATCTGAGGCGGGCCAGAGCACTAAATCCACGGTTATAGACTGCTTAACGATAAATGGAGGTAACTCAAGAATTCCAGAGGAAATTGCAAACGGACTTAATAATTACTTTGTAACCATTGCATCCCAAATTACAGCGAACCTTCCAGATGCAAACAAAAATGAAATCAAAGCTGTCACATGTAAAACAATTTTTATGCACCCGGTAACAGAAGATGAAATCTCTGCTATAATAACAAATTTGAAACCCAAACATACTCAGGACATTTATGGGTTAACTCCCTTTGTGTTGAAAAATACATTCAAGTTTATTTCAATGCCACTAACTAAAATATGTAACTCATCTATTGAAAGTGGTTTCTTTCCATCAGCTTTCAAAAAAGCCAAGGTAATTCCATTACTAAAAAAGGGATCGGCAACAGATCCATGTAATTATCGGCCAATATCCATTTTACCCGTGTTTTCCAAAATTCTGGAGCGTGTTATTTTCAATAGACTGTATAATTTCTTACTTAAATACAAGTTACTCTCCGCAGACCAGTTTGGATACCAAAAGAAGAGATCGACAACACAAGCAATAAATGTTCTACTCGAACGAATACTTCTTGAGTTGGACAAAGGAAAAGTGGTGGCCGGCATATCTTGTGACTTATCAAAAGCCTTTGATTGTGTAAATCACAGGATAATGCTCAGCAAGTTACATGCGTACGGAGTTAGAGGAGTGGGTAACAATTTGATCAGGTCCTACTCAACAGCTCGCTCGCAAGTGGTGGAAATAGCAACAGAAACACATGAAAGAACTCTGTCAAATGCCGCAAATCTCTCAAGTGGAGTACCGCAGGGATCCATTTTAGGTCCCTTATTGTTCATAGTGTATATAGACGATTTAGTATTGCACTCGGCAGGCACCTCTAAAGTTGTATTTGCCGACGATACAAATGCACTTATCAGTGACACATCCCTTCCAAGACTAAAAGCCAAAGGAGAAGAAGTGATAAGGTGCTTCAATAATTATTTTACATCTAACAGACTTGTTTTGAACGTGGAAAAGACCAATCTTATTCACTTTAAAAATAAGTATAAGCCAAGTGCTAGTTTTACTGTAGAGAGTGAAGACACCACGATACTACCGTCACCAAACGGTAAATTCTTAGGAATTATATTAGATGAATACCTCAAGTGGGATGCTCAAGAACAACATCTGGTAAAGAAACTTCGTACAGCCTGCTTTGCTATTGTCAAGCTACGGGACCTCCTAAGCAAGGAAATCCTGAAGACCGTCTACCATGCCTATTTTCATTCAGTGGCAACATATGGGATATCAGCCTGGGGTCACTCAAAATCAGCTCTTGAAAGAGTGTTCAAACTCCAAAAACAAGTGCTACGAATTTTATTGAGAAAACGAAGACTGAAGAGTTGTAAAAATCTATTTTGTAAGGAAAAAATCATAACCATACCAGGAGCGTTTATACTCGAGACACTCATGTATATCTACAAATTCAGATCTAACTTTTGTATTCAGTCATCCGTTCATGATCACACTACACGCAGTGCAAACAATTTTGTAACACCAACGCATAACCTGGCTCTTTATGAAAAAGGTCCGCACTACTTTGGGCCTAAACTGTTCAATAAATTACCGCTTAGCATTACTGGTATCACAAATGAAGCATCTTTCAGAAAAACAATTAAAACACGACTAGTCAATGAAGTAATCTATAAAGTTGAGGACTATTTTGATATCATATTCTAACATGCTTAGGCTATGTACAAAGATTTTCTTATTACTGTTAATTATTTTAATTAATGTTTTTTTTTTTTTTTCTTTCTTAGTTTTTCAAATCTTCCCTGACCTCTTTTGCAAGTTACTAGAAGAGGAGTGTATGTAACAAATTATATAGCCCATGTTAATTAATTAATTGATTAGTTTATCTCTGATATCAGTCTAATTAGTAGCAGTATCATCTGATCAGTATAATTATTTTATAATGTCTATTTAGTATTTATCTACATGTATAATATTTTTCAGTTTTCAACAAGTTATTAGTTACTTATTACCAATATTATAATTTTTAATTGATTGATTTGATTTGGTTAGTCGATGAGTATATCTCTGATATCATCATGATGTCTATTTGGTATTTATCTGTAGGCCTACATGTATATTTTTTTGCAATTTCATCAACTTATTAGTTACTTGGTATTTATTAATATCATACTTTTTATCTGACTGTCTTTAATGTCCTATGTAGTTAGTTTCTAATTAGCTGTATGTAAAGGAATGTAAAAAAAGACAATAAACAATCTATCTATCTATCTATCTATCTATCTATCTATCTATCTATCTATCTAAAAAACCCAATATAAAAAATGGGGAAAATTTCTCAGTGAGGAAATCAACAAAGTTCGGAAAAAAGCTGCACGCTATGTCACAAACAACCATAAATGATGGAATTCGATCCTGAAGAAACCAGAAATCAGTATTTGGAATATACCAGTAATAAAAAACCTCGACTGGGAAGACCTTGTAACAAGAAAGACACGGGCTTTCCTAGAGGGTGTATGTATAAGGGTCTCTCAGGTGAACCTGCTTGGATGATCTCTCAAGCTACACTGAAAAAGCAGGCCACTCGAGTAGAAAAGACCACTCACCTAAACTACATCTTCGTCGTTACAGCGGTAAATTTGTAGATTGACATACCATGCCTATTTTTGCGATGAGGGGATCAACTCCCAAGTTTTTTCTTTCAATTTTTTAAGAGTATTTAAGCATTTAAGGTGTATTTTTCAAAGTATTTAAGCTCCATTCCACCTGCCGGCAATATACGCGAGGTTTGGACACTAACCTGACCCAATAACCTAACCTACTGTCAACCTTTAGCACCAACTTCAAGTGAGTAAAAAACATATTAAAACAAATAAAATACAAAATGTCCAAACTACACACCATAGATGTAAACAAGATCTAACAGAAAACACCAAAAACGCGAACATCGAACAAAAATTCACCATGGTATGTTAATCTACAAAATTTCAATAAATTAAAATAAAAAGTTCTATTGGCCTAAACTGCTTGTCCAGGAGAGACAAATAATAGAATCAATGATAGAACCTACCTCGGGTGATAAGATCTTGGAGGGATGATGCTACAACTCCTTTCCGCACTTCTCGATTTACATCAACAAGTTTGAATGGAACTCCACCCGCCTGCTTTTGTCCTTCTCCGGAGTCTTGATCCATCTAGCAAGTTGACAGGTTCAAATTAAATACACTAGAAATCAGTAGCAAGGTCCTGAAGTTATAGCAATTGCACTTCTCAGCTGCTGATGCAAGACTACCCTGTTCTGATTCATAAAGTAGGTGACCTACATTCAAACCAGGGTAGGGCAATGGGGTAGTTGCCCTCTGCTGACCCAAAACATTGGAAAATAGAAAGAAGGTCAAGAAGGTAAATCGAGCCTCTGGTCTTCGGTCCCCACTTTTTATTAATTTGCATCATGATCACTGATCTAATAATATGGTGGAACTCCTCGTAAACCTTATCCTAAAACCTAAAATTAGATACACGGTAATAGAAATAGTGTGGTTTGTTTACATACCTAAAAATGACAGCTGAAGCAGAATAGATTTCAATGGTATGTTTGGCCTAAAATATGTTAACGGAATACCTGTTACATACGAAATAAAGTACTAAAATATACGTTCAGACTGTAGCCAACAACTTGAATTAAACGTTAGATGTACTTTTACATCCGTAACTACCCTTATCAATTAAAATATTCTGACACACCCCGCACTACAAACTGACATCGTCAACTGTGAACTGACGCTAGCGCTAAAATAGCTATGCGTAATGCGTAGTACAAAAGAACTAAATAATTTCAATAATACGCGGGATTTCGACATATTGTAGTTATATTGAGTTAATAATTCTATGTGCGTTTGCTGCTACACGCGATTGACTGTCTCCCATATAAATTCGCAATAAGGGTTTGGTGTGTTGATGAATCCATGCAAAATGAATGCATAATATCGCGGATGGCGAACCAAACGTCATGTGTCAAATGCGCACTACTCAATCAGCTGTTACAACTTGTCGCTCCGATTTTTCTCTTTGCTACACTTGGAAATTCATATAAAGTGCATATTGGCATTGAGTTTGATACTGGTAACGTTATTCTCTCATACTATCAGTTCTGAACTTGAAGAGAACAGAGTCGTAGGATGTCTTCAGAACAAGATCAGGTAAATATGCTGTGCACTTGGATTTAGTTTAGGTTGCTTCTATCAATGCTCCTTTAATAAATAAGGTACACCAAAAACATTATTTAGATTAGGTCAGGTTAGGCATTGATTCTGTAAGATTCAATGGTTAGGGTAATGGTTCAATGTAAGATGGTTAAAGTGTGAATAATAATAATTATAAATAATAATAATAATTAGGTTGAGTTGGAGAGGTTAGGTTAGGTTGAATTTGGTTGAACCATTGAGTTTATAGTGTTTATAAATGAGTTTATAAACTCAATGGTTGAACTAACCTAAACCAGAACGGAAATCTCGTACACCAAAAAGTAGTGCCGGACTGGCTCTCACAACCGGCCCGGGCAAAAATCGGCCCACGGAGTACGGGGGGGGGGGGGGGGGGTCTTAAATAATGTTTCTGTGATTGAGGTATATTTTTGCAACTTCGGTTTCAAGCGTTCCTAGCTCAATTTAGGTATAAACTCATTAGTTTTGTCATTGTATTGTATGTAGTTTTTGAAATTTAGTGGTGTTGTATAGGCCAAGAACAATTGATGATGTAGAAATACCAGTATTGTAATAATTATATTCAAAAAATACAAATTCCGTATTAGAATCCATGTAATATTATGACCATATATTATTCATTTTCAATTAACAAAATTTGACTGAATATTGGGCACGAAGAAAATTGGTGTACTCCTGCTAGCTGGATTACTCGGAATTGACGAATGGTTAGTAATTGGTTAGTTGAAAATGGTACAAAAAAAGAATTGATAGTAGGCCCTATAGAATCATTTTTGATTAGTAGGGTCAGGGGTTCGAAAATATTTTCATTGAATATCACTCGGTTAAATAGGAGAATATTGTTGAAAACACCGACGCTATTTCTTCTATATTTGACCCAGTGAATCTTCTCTCGCAGATTAGATGTTCTGTTTGAATGTCAGTATTCGCATAATGCAGCCAACCCACTGTGGATGGATTTTCATGCAGGTGAATTATTATGTTTGTTCCTCAATCGGAATTGAGACTCAATTAATCAGTGTCATGAACATTTTCTCCTGCCGTCGCTTGCTTCAAGTTTGTCTTTGTCGTATTATTTAGTTATTTTCCTAAAGAAAAGTAATCGAAATCTTAGCCAATGTCTCATGTCCACCCAGGCATAATCACAAGTTTATATTCTTGGTACCGCGAATTTGGAAATTATGCTTGAATAACGAAGTCAGAATTGTTAACCCTAACGGGCGTGCAGGTTCGGCGCCGCAGGGAATATTTGAAAAATCGTGATTTTTTTGTGTATATTTGTTATTTTTAGTAGAAGTCAAGATGCATTGAGTTGCGTTTGCCAGTTGGGCAAACCAACGCAACCCTCAATGCATCTTGGTACATGTCAACACTTGTGCTTATTGCTGTTATTGCAAAAGTCCTGATTATAAGTTGAAGCTTGATTTTTTTTTGTGAGTTTTATCCCAACTTCAAGCTCATCACAACTGATAAAATATATTTCGATATTTGTCTCCATCAAACCACAAAATCATTAAAATCTCAATTCTAATTGGGTGACCATCTCAAAATATCTATGTGTCTTGATTTTTTTCACCGGTGCCTGATTTATCAAGGCTATATTCACCAACTAGAAAATAAATTTCGATAATATATTTTGTGAATAGAAGAATATCATATTCTAAATAACGAATTATATTTAAAATGCTCGGCAATTGTCAGTTTTGATTACTCAAATGATTATCATGTAGGTAAAAGTTTGGATGAAAGTGAAACGTTAAAATTGAAACAACAGTACGAACGCATAAGAAGATATTCGCGGTATACCGCGAGTCCGCGGCCCATATTGATATTGATTTCGCCAGCGGCCCACCGGGCACTGCCCGATTACCCGGTGGCCCAGTCCGGCACTGCCAAAAAGAACAATATTTTCATACACGATGGTATTTTATTCTGGTTAGATGGTAGTAGTCCCCCATTATTCAAATCCATCATTGTAACTCCACCCTGATTCGTCCTTCTACTTGGGTCTTGCTTCCCAGTATAGTCACCCTCTAAATTGAAGTTTTTGATGCACTTTTTTTCAGTGTAGGTTATTTTCGGTGTACGTTTTTATTGCGCACGTTTTTCGGTGTATAGGAGGCAAGTCGATGTAGTTTTAGCACATTAGTCACTTCATTATCATTATGCTCTGCATGAAACTTTCAACACTTGGGCCTACAGCCACTTTTGCTGTCTACAATGAAAGTGATGCTGGTGACATCTACAGGGGGACGGTTGAACTCAATTCAATGCAATTTGAATATCATTTTATTCTTGTTGATGTAATGAAAGATTAACATATTTATAAGTTGTGCATTAACATACAGTTACAAACATATATTTGAACATATAGTTTTATAACAATCTCATAATACTAAATCAACAATACATTGAACCAATATCTCGACTCTATAAATATATACATCAATTATAAACGTTTCAAGGTAAAATGAAATTGATCGCAAGAATTCAATTTTAATTTTAAGAAAATAATTACTTATAAACTACAATTACTTAAATAACAAATAAATTCCATTAATAAATGATAATTATAATTATAAATTACAATTACTTATATTAGAACTTATAGTGAATAAACTACCGGTTATTTATATGGATTCAAATGCAAATCTTTTATGGGTGGGAGATATTAGAAGAAACTGAAGAGTGTAAAGTGTTCGACTTGGTGTAATGATAATAATAATGAAATATAGGCCTAATTTATTTATAAGTGGAAACATATGACATGAAAATACATGATAGAGGTAGACACTAAAAAAGGGCGATAGTCAGCGTGTGATCAGACAGAGGCAGATCAATTAAATTAATTAAAACTAGTGCCATTTAGCGCCAAAGTTAACTGACATTGGGAGCCTATCCTATTAGCCGTATGTGTCATTGATGTTACTATTGGACTTACAACATACTTGCATTTACAGGAACATCCTCGTAATCTCATTCCAGCATTGTGTCGACAATTCTACGATCTTGGCTGGGTGACAGGTACCGGAGGTGGAATTAGCATAAAACTAGGGTTAGTATAATTTCTTCTTAATAGGCAACATAAATATTGTGTTATTATCATTTTTGTGTGGCAGACCTGACTATCAAGTGAAAATTGGAAAAAACCATGTGTATTTTTTACTTGCAATAATAAGTCTCCCTCAATTTTTTTTTCACTGTCCCCGTGGCTCAGTCAGCTAACAGGCACCATGCTAGAAACGCTGGGCGTTGGTTTCGAGTCCTATATAAGGCATGAGTTATAAACATCCTTTCACTATCATCACTCCATCATTTCATCATCACCCACTCATTCGTATCCCTATATATAATCTAGCTGTTGGTGGGGTTGTTAAGCAGAAAAAAAATGTCCTCATATATATACATATATATAGATCTTTTTTTCTTTCAAAGCTTTCACAACTCATTCATTGGGAACAATTATTAGTATTGAATGGTTAATTGAAAAGTTCTTTTATCAATAAATATTTTTATTTGGTCCTTGAAAATGACTAGGTACTATAATACAGTTGAAACGTCAGACAATTAGACACATATTATACGTAGGCCTACTCATCCGACTTTCAATTAACCATTAAATACCGTAGGTACTGATAATTGTTCATATATATGCACCACCTGATATTGAAGCCGTTTAACTGCGGCCGTTGATGAAAAAGAAAGGATTAAGGCCTATTTTGTGATTGGTAAAAGAGATGTTGACATTACATTTTTTTAAATGTCAAGTTTCACTCTAATTTGACTCATATATAACTTTGCTCCATCTCCTCTCCTTTAGACAAACATGAAACCAACACTAGAAAGATGCATCAACAGTCAACTTGCAAGTAGAGTAACATCAATTCTTTGAGAATTGATTAACCCTTGAACCAAACCTGAAATTATTACATTGATCTTCTTTATTTTTGTATTCCAACCATGAATAGAACATGAATATTCTAGCTTGAATCCAACTATTTTTACTACCATTCTTTATAAGAACTGGTTGCATAAAGTTGAACAGTTTGAACCAAAAGTAAAAGTCCTAAATGGTTTCTTATATACCAGTCAACCTTGTGAATAGGAATCAACAAGTAACAAATAAACAGAAAAGGACTTTTACTTTTGGTTCAAGCTTTACTACTACCATGGTATTTCTGGCCAGTCCTCTCAGTCGATCATATAGCATTTGATTAAACGATCTAGATTTTTTGGAATCAATGTTATCATTGTAGCTTGTAACTTGTTATATCAATGTAACTTTTAAAAAAATGTGTAAATTTAAAAAAAGGGATTCAAAAAAACTGTTTGAATATAAAACTGTTCAAAATTAAGTGATCTGAAAATAAAACTGTTTGAAAATAACACTGGTCAAAAAATATACCGTTTGAATAATACAGTAATGTTGTATTTTTATGTTTTGTGTAGCATTGACAACATCAATTTATTTAGCTGAGCAGTTAAATTCAAAATTGAATTATTGAACCTAATCTTACCTTATTAACCTGACCTCTAATTAATTAATGATATCAAATTCGAGCTAACCAAAATATCACAATACATCATTATTTCCGGTAACAGTTTTATTCTCAAACACTTTTTTCGAGTACTAGTTTTATTTTTGTGAAGTTTTGTATTTGAACACTTTTTTTCATAAACCTTTTTTTCAAACACTTTTTTTTCTTTCCTTCTTGTTCCATAGACATGAAATCTACATAGCACCATCCGGTGTTCAGAAGGAACGAATGTTACCAGAAGATCTGTTTATCCAGAACATCGAAGGAGATGATTTAGAACTGCCTCCACCGTACAAGAAGTTGAAGAAAAGTCAATGCACACCTTTGTTTATGTGTGCTTACACTGGTGTGTGAGTGTGATTGTATTGGTGTTGTTTGCTACAGATAAAATCATATGTAGGCCCAAGTTGGAAATACGACAGCAACAAAAAACATACAATGTAATGTTGCAATTTTCCTTACAATGGTGTTCAATGAATCCATTGTGTAAGTGTCCCTCCCTAAATTATATTTCAATACAAAATTATCAAAAGGAGCCAAATTTAGCAATTGTGTACAATTAGGTGAGATAGGATCAATGTGTTTGTACAATTTCTCTTGACTCAGCGTGTATAATTATTATTTGAAATTTATTATGTATATATTATGAAATCATTTCTCTCAAAAGTGGTTTGACCGATTTTGTCTCCACACTATCAAGTTAGACGATGACATATGTGGAGGTCTATGCCAAATTTCATTATAATATTCACTTTCATTTGAACTGTGAAACATAAACCAAACAACAAAATAAATAGAACAAATTTTTTTTTTCAAGTTTTTTTCAAGTAGGCCTGCGGTAAAATTGAGTCTTCGCTTCGCTCATTGAATTACTTTGTACCTAACCCATCAAACAATAACATTTGCTCTCTATATATATATGCTCAATAATGTCAATGCCTTTTGATGATAACGATCTGGAACTTTTTCTCCGTGATTGTCTGTTTGGAAAACATTTATTGTATTATAATATCAACGTTATGATATTCTTTTTTCAACATATAAAGACTCGTCTATAATAGCCGAGGCCTATAATGAGATTTAGATTTATTTTCCTTTCAGCCAGAAATGCTGGTGCAGTGATCCACACTCATTCCAAGTCTGCTGTCCTGGCCACTTTACTTTATCCCGGCAAAGAGATGAGACTAAGCCACTTGGAAATGATAAAAGGCATTAAGAACCAACAGCTTGGTCGATTCTACAACTACGACGAGGAATTGGTTGTGCCGATCATCGAAAACACACCATTTGAAGCTGATCTGAAAGATAGGATGGCACAAGTTATCGAAGAGTATCCTCAAACATGTGCTGTTTTAGGTACCGTATAAATTAAGCTTTTTTCTGAAACATGTCATTAAGGTAATCTTAAGAATCAAAAAGTTACATCGATAAATTGAATTTCTGTGATAGACGAAAAATTACAAAGACGAAAAATTATTGATTGATTGTATGATTACAGTACAGTAATTGAAAAAATAATCAGCAACAATAAAATTATAGTTCAATGAATATTCACAATATATATCCGAGCAATTACGTGAAAGTAAAAATATGATTGCACATTCTGCAATGGCATCTTTTGAACGGAGTTTCAAAACATGAATAAATGAAATGTTATAATTCGTGAAGTTGTAAAATAAAGTCTCTACCTCATTACCATGTACAGCATAAGCTTATGTTCTTGACAAGACAGCCGCTTCAACATGGAATAAAAAGTATCAATAAAAACATAAAAATATCTACCAACATGATCAAAATTAAATGGAAGCCCAACGTCTACTAATACAGTGCTTGTTGTTTCCAGTTCGTCGCCACGGAGTTTACGTTTGGGGCGATACTTGGCAGCAGACAAAAACAATGTGTGAATGTTATGATTATTTGTTTGATGTTGTCGTTCAAATGAGACTTCATGGATTGGATCCACTAGCAAAACCTGATGAATACGAGATGAAATACCAAAAAGAAAATATGAAATCCAAATGATTTATTTAAAAAACTGTTTAGGCTACTTATGTAATTCATCTGACCTGAATAATATAATGCGATATTATCAATTGTGTATATAACTGTTATTATTATTATTGTTAGGACTGTAATAATTTTCATAATATCTTATAAATATTTTTCCTGGGCGTGTTCCATATTATGCCCGTTGTTTTAGACCCAGCTTTGAAATCTTGCATTTGTAATCACGCTGATGACATTTTTAAAACTCATGCATTCCAGGATCCATCTCCCAGGACACTTTTTCTGAAACGACGAATCGTGACATAGACATTTCTCAATTCAGTTCATGTTTCTATACAGAATCGGTAATGCCTACGTCATGGCTCATGACTCATGGACTCTAAGACCCGGTATTACCACGGCCAGTTAGTATTTATCTGACAGTTGGTGAAAACAAATAGCATGGGTAACCATGGTGATAACAAGTTTGAACTGTCAGATAAAGGCTAACTGGACTTGGTAATACCGGGCCTAAGAGTACAAAAACATTCATTTCAATTACTGAAATTGAGATGATAATTTCTAGTTTTCTCCAAAATTGGGAAAATGAATACCACCATTATTCATTGATATCAGATATTTCAAATATTTATCAGATGATTAATTCATTGAATCATTCAAATGATTCATTGATATTGGTTTCAGGGTTGTGATGTCCTTTTAATAAATACATAATTAGTTTAAATTATGCAATGGCCCTCGTGAACACATAATCCTCATTCTGAATTGTATTTTATATTTTTAAATCTATATACAAATCTAAGATTAGCTGCCTTCAGTAGCTCTGTCAACTAAGGTTGTGTTTCAGAAATTGAAGTCACCTTTGGGATTGGATTTGAGTCCCACATAAGGAAACTTTAACCCAAGTATACAAATTTTTTTATCAGATTTAGGCATTGACTATGTATTATTTGTGGTCTTGAAGACACATGCTTATCTGCTATACTTGGAAGAACGTTTCGAGCAACCATCGTCTTATCTGGGATAGGGGTATCGTGCCTTCTTCTTTCGTGGATATATGTTTATTAGGCAGATTGGTGATAGTCTAATCTCATAATAATAATAATACCATTTTTTTCTATTAGCATTGAAACTTCTTACAAAATAATTGTTTTCGTAACTAAGGCTATGGATAATAGTTGGATCGTTTGGACAGGCACCATAAGGATGAATTTCTCACCCCCTTCAATTATTTTAAATAAAAAATAATTAACTTTGAAATCTATAAATTTTATTATATCATTGATTAGCATATATATAGGCCTTATACAAAAAGATATCTTCGACTCAATGACCTCATCCCATTACGTAATAATTGACTAGTTACGTTATTGATAGTCATAGCATTACATGGAGTTATTGTATTGTATTGTTATTAGACATTTTAAATTTGACGCGCGCGGCGCATGCGACTGATACGATGAGCAAAGCCGCTAGGAGCAAGGGAGCTTGCTCCGAGCCCACTGTTTTCTCACAACTAGCCGTGGTGCTAACAACAGAGATCGCTTATTTCTGAGCGCGTTTTGCATTTTGATAACGGACATTTCATTCAAATTGATAATTATTGTATCATAGACCTAGTTCGTGAAGGAAACTTTATTTATGATAATATAACCGCACAATTACCACTTCTACAAAGAAAATTGTCTTAAATTTTTCTGCTGCACTGAGGTAAGTGAACTTCGCGAACCTTGTTACGTGATTTTGTCTGATAGAATAAAATATTAATAAATGTGAGGTTATAGGCCGAGGCTAGCCTAAGCCATTAAGTATATAGTGTTTAGCAGCTCAGTAGGTAACTACCGGTAGAAACCGGCTGACTTATTTAGCATTGGATGAAGTCTCTATAAACACTATATACTTAATGTCCCAAGCATTCTTTGTGAATTAGCCCTATTGTTGAAACTTTTTGTAGCGTAGGCCTAGGCTTATGTTTGCTTATGCCTATGTTTGCATGACCAAAGGCTTATGGGCCGATGCTTAGGCATTGAGTTTATAGGCCTAGTTCGCCTCTGAGGCCTCTGCAACCATCCAACCAGTTAGTAGGCCTGGGTGGCTCACCCTCTGTAGGCCTAGAGGTCTGTCAGCTGCTTTACTGTCAACTCCTCTGCTTTAAAAAAGACACATAGGACTAGGCTAGCCTAGGCCTAGCATCTTATTGTAGACTTCGAGTATTTTTTTATACGGAGTGTCAGTTAGACCTAGGCACAGCATTTTTTATATGGTCCATATAAGCATATGCTCATATATATATATATATATATATATATATATATGAAGGTAGTATTAGGCAGATTTAGGCCTGCCAATGAAACAGAGGATGACCAGTGTTTTTGAGGTTTACTAGGGCCATTCAATGCTAGGGCCTAGGCCTGAGACCTTAGTTTACTCGGCTTGAGCTTGATGGGCTAGCCATAAGATCCATATTAATAGCTCACATAGGCCTAGTCCTTGGCATTGATTTCAATGTCAAAATCAATGTCCTAGGGCAAGTTGCCCAAGTTACCAGTTTGGAATGTACCGGTAGGCCTACTTATATATTCATTAAATTTGTCTAATACCATTGCCAATACCTATATGTTACGTTTCTCAGCTAGACGTCAAAGTCGACGTAGGCCTACAGGATGGCTGAGAATTTTTTGCGGATGGATGAGCCAATAACGAAAGGTCCATTACCTCGTTGGCAGAAGAAATGTCTGGAAGTCTCGAATACAAGCATTACTGCTACTTTAAATGTTTCAAAGAATAAACTATCTACATCAACAAACACCAGCAATGCCGGTGTATCTAAAACTCCAAATAAACGAAATGGATCTGCTGAGAATTTCTTGAATAATAAGAAAACACCCTCCAAGACACCGAAGAAATCACCAGGTAATCAGAAAGACTTCACTCACTCGACCTATAGGCCTAATAATATTCATATATATATATATATATATATATATATATATATATATATATATATATATATATATATATATATATATATATATATATATATATATATATATATATATATATATATATATATATATATATATATATATATATATATATATATATATATATATATATATATATATATATATATATATATATATATATATATATATATATATATATATATATATATATATATATATATATATATATATATATATATATATATATATATATATATATATATATATATATATATATATATATATATATATATATATATATATATATATATATATATATATATATATATATATATATATATATATATATATATATATATATATATATATATATATATATATATATATATATATATATATATATATATATATATATATATATATATATATATATATATATATATATATATATATATATATATATATATATATATATGTATTTAATTTAGCCTTTATGCAGGCCTACATTCTTTCTTTATGCTCTTTTCTTAGGTTCCAAAACTCCAAATGGAGGTGACCGATTCATTCCTGCACGGTCTTCAACCAACTTTGACCTAGGACACTTTTTGGTATGTATTAGCTCTAGAGCTACTTTCAGAAATTTGTTTCAGATTACTTGATTCTTGAAAGTGTGGTTTTAGAAGGATTAAATTGACTACAGGTCTACCAGCAGGTAACTTGAATGCAACTGCTTTATCAAATGAGCCCACTACCGGTATATATTTGATGTCTCTCAGCCCCAATTTGTTTTTCACTTTATCAGCTATCCTATCCATCACTCTATAGACCTAATAACAGCTGTCATACTGACTTTTCATTTTCCTTCATTCTAATCTTACTTTTTTCACTTTTTGACATCGAATGGCAACCCTAATTTTCACATAATTTACTAAGCATACTGCTAGTATTTTGATTCAATCGTACACCGGTATTTATAACGACTTTGTGTATCTTCCTCATCTGGTCATATTGTGTTTCAGCTAAATCAGCAGGCCGCTGACGAGGCGGAAGCAGTAAGTCCATCAAAGCTGGAAGCTCAGCGTGTAATGGCGGAGAACCTGCATGGCAATGATCTTAACAACATGCGCATCCTCGTCTATAAAAACAAGGCACCAATGGCGCCCGAAGGCTATCAAAACCGGCTCAAGGTCGTCTACAGCAACTCGAAGACCCCTAACTCAGTCAAAAGTACCACGAGATACATTCCGCACGCACCAGACAGGATATTAGATGCACCCGACATTATGGACGATTATTGTAAGCACACATGACCTACGTTGGATTTAAACACAATTTTCCAAATGGTGGAAAATTATTCATTTTGATTACGTTTTTTATTATTCATGGAATTTTAGCGCAGTCATGGCTGTAGAGACAAAGATGGTACCGGTAATGCAGTATCAGTATCATACCTTCAAATAAATAATTGAAAAGGAGAAAGATTGCACAACAAATATTCTAACAAATGCATACTGTTGGACAGCGCTGTCCAACAGCGTACTGTTACCGCGGAAGAATCATCAGCTGCCAACTCCCCGAGTCTTGATGTCGGTTGTTACCTGATGAAGGCAATGAGAAACATTGCCTAAATATTGTTTGTAGTTTAATGTTTGACAAGTACCGGGTGGATGTCCAACATTGCGTGTTTGTTCAAATAAGCACCTTCAAATGCTGAAAGAACACTAAAGCAGTGTTCAAGTGCCGAAATGAGCAAAGGGAACAGTAGGTCTATGAAACGGCAAAATAAGTAGGGCCTACTAGTCCCTATCAAAATTGTCTTTAAAAAAATGTGATATTAGTAGCCTAAGCCTAGACTTGAATTGTGAGAAAATGGGCACTAAACCTTGACACTTCATTTTTTATTTTAAAAAGTTTTGACGTGAAAGACAATGTAACTGCTGATCTAAAAGCTGTGGTTATGTTTTAGATCTGAACCTTATCGACTGGAGTTCAAACAACATCCTAGCCGTCGCTCTGAACAACAACGTGTACCTGTGGAGTGCAGCGTCTGGAACCATAGAACAGCTTATGATGCTGGAGGGAGCGGATTACGTGTGTTCACTTAGTTGGACGCAAGTGGGCAGCTACCTGGCAGTTGGCACCAGCTCAGGTAGGCTGAAGCATTGATTTGCTGAAGTGAGGGCTTCAAGATGAGCTGTACGAATGTAGCATTCATTTCCAATTTTGTTAGTTCATTTTATATGAAATAAAACATTTTGTAGCAAATCACGCAAAAAAAGGAGCTACCGATACAAGCTCCATAGACTAGATCAACAACGGAATTATCGACAAAAATTCCTCATTTTTCCCGACCTTTTAATCTGAGCCAGGAAGTTGTCCAAAAACCACTCATTTCGACAGTTGTTTGAGGAAATGGATAATGATTCTTTTCAATTTGACATTTGGATTTTTCTTGAACACGTTTTTCGTAAACAAAATGAATTATAGATAGGCCTACTATGCAGCTCAATATCTTCGAAATTGTGCTTATTTTCGTGAACTACTACATCTAGGTAGACCAACTGTAGCTAAAGACTCTTGAAAAAGATTCTCATAATTTTTAAAAATAGTGGATTAGATTGTATGTTGTTAAATTAATAAAAATAACGTAAAACATGAGGCAAAAACATTGAAATAGGCCTATTCAGCTTTGATATTTTGTATTTGTATTTGTAAACATTCTTGTAGATGTGCTAGAAGCACGGTGGCAAGATATTATAATTAATTATAAAATTATTATCATTCTATTGCATCATTTTCTTGAATTCTAATAATTTCTTCACAGTTCTACTTTCTTCAAGTTTATTCCAGTCTCTTATCCTCCTCTGGACAAAACCGTTTTTCCTATATTTGAGTCAACCCTCCCTTCTTTCTCCTCCCCTATTACTGTTTTGGATCCCCTTTCCAACTCTTTTGCCTAGTTCTTCCCATCTGGTACAGTTGTGTCTTGCTTTAAAGAAGTTGCACAGTCTAGTCCTTCGTCTTCTTGCTTCCAGGGTTTCCCATTTCAGTTGTTCAATCATTAGGCCTATGATTGGTCTTTCTAGTTCTTTCTGTATCACTCCCTTACTATTCCTAATGGTCCTCCATCTCTTGACTCTCCCCAATACCCTATTGGATCATTCCATATCAAATTGGAATCCCCCTTGATCAATCAAGAATTTGATGAAATTCGGCACTAATTGTTTAAAATGTTGATTTGAGGAAACTTTTTTTTTTTCACTCAAAAAGCTCAAAAGTTATAGGGGGTTGAACCTTGGACATTGTTTTCCCAAGGGCACATATCAACTTCACATTAGAATATATATTATCTAGGGTTGTGCATGAAAGCTAGAGTTCAAGGATAGCACATTTGGAAGGTAAATTAATGCTCTACTTGAATATATGGTATAATAAGCCTAATATATTGAAAAATAATTACATTTGGTTGAGACCAATTTGATTACGTACATGATTTTTACATCTGCATTTTCAACATTCATTTGAATTTTCCAAGTATGAATTAATAAGGTTGTCGGCCTACTGTACCTGTTCAGCAAACCAATAAGCATCACCATAATCATTGGGAAACAAAAAGTCATGGGATTGCCGTTTGCTTGTTATTAATGTGAATGTGTCTAGGCAACATCGAACTGTGGGACTGCAGCACGATGAAGCGTCTCCGCGTGATGGGCGGCCACACTACACGCGTCGGCTCTCTCTCCTGGAACGAGCACATATTGACAAGCGGGTCGCGTAGCGGCCTGATCATACACCACGACGTGCGCCAACGGGACCATGTCATAGCTACGCTCAACGGACACTCGCAGGTAAGAAAGGTGTCCAAGAAAGATGAAGGTCGTCAACCAAATAAATAACTGTAAAATCTTTGATAATTATGTTTGTTATCGTTACGTCTGGTCTACGTGTAACTTCAGAGGAATTTAACGGGTTTTTTCAAGGTGCAGTCATGTTTATTGTTATCATAAATCTCATCCTGAAATTCCTAGTTCCTAATTTAACACAGCTGACTACAAAAAATATATCATTTATTGGTATTTGTAATGTTGGTAGATGACCTTTTTTCGTGGATAGGCCTACAACTACAAGTAAAAATTAGCTTAGCCTATATGATTTATGACCGCACTAGTTGTCAAAAATAATTAGCAGTACAGTGAAACCTCTATGCATTGTTCCCGGATCCATCGTTTTCCTGCTTGCATTATTTTTTTTCTAACCCCACTCCCATATAATCAATGTTAAATTTTCCTGGATGGATGGTTTTATTTTCCTGGTCCCTTGAAAAACAATGGATAGAGGTTTCACTGTAGGCCTAGTTGAAAAGTAGGCCTGCTGTGAGTAGGCCTATTCAGGCATATCAACGTTTAATTTATGTGTAGAAAATTAACAAAGCTTCCAAAGACTTCCATTTCACACACCGAAAAAATGCACTTTGTTCTTACGTCATTTTTATATATTTTAAATTTTTTATATTGTACGTGGCGTGACCAAAAAACTTGGAATTTTTTCTGAACATTGTTGTCAGACCTGACTAGGCTGGGATTGTTTTTGAGCAGAATAAGGATTTAAGCGGATTTTTGGGAAAAAATTGGCTACTGGAAAAACCTCGTAAGAATCCATAAGTAGAATTTTCAAATTTTTAATTTTGCCCTAGTTGAAGTCTTTTTTTTTAAACTTCCAAAGTCATACAATTTTCAAATTTAATAGGGATCTAGCCAATTTCGTAATAGTTTAGTCATGCATTGAATGCATTCAGCATGTTTTGGGGGTTTTAGGGGAAAACATTGTTCTTCTACACCTGCTCATTTGTCCCCCCTCCCCAAATAACCCCACCACTCTTTTACATAGTGGGGTTGTTGAGCAAAAAGTAATCGTCATCAGTAGGCCCATCTGTCAAATTGTTATTCGTATTGTTTAATCGGCTTTAGGAGGTGTGTGGGCTGAAGTGGTCAACGGACGGCAAGTTCCTTGCGAGTGGTGGCAACGACAACCTGTTGAACGTGTGGGCGGCCGTTCCTGGCCAATCCTACTCAGAAAGTACGCCACTGTACTCTCTCAGTGCCCACCAGGCAGCGGTCAAGGCCCTGGCCTGGTGTCCGTGGCAACCACACATACTGGCCAGCGGAGGAGGCACTGCTGATAGGTTGGTTTAGCACAACAGTAGGCCTAGCCATCAAAATGTAATAATTAAACATTTTTAAGCTGATAAATATATTCCGTGATTTTTATAACTAGACTCGTAGCTTATTACGAAAGACACGGGCTGTCCCCGTGGCTCAGCCAACTATCGCACTGGGTTGGGTTAGTGGGATCGTTCCTGGATCCATCGTTTTCCTGCTTGTATCATTCATTTTTTCTCACCCCACTCCCATTTAATCAATGTTAAATTTTCCCGGCTAGATTGTTTTCCTGCATGGATGGTTTTATTTTCCTGGTCCCTTGAAAACGATAGAGGTTTCACTGTAGCTATAGAAGCAAGGGCTAGCCTACTAAATTATTTATATTGTCAATTTAAGAAACTAACAGTCATTTGCCTTTCGTGAAAAAAAATGTGAAAAATCCTATAATTTTATCTTATGAATGTAATACCGTGATTGGGCCGAATGTGATTTTTCAAATGGATGTGATTTTTTATCAGATCCATACGCTTCTGGAACTGCAACACTGGCATCTGCATCAACACTGTTGACACGAAGTCGCAGGTTTGTGGCATCCTCTGGTCCACAACGTACAAGGAGTTTATATCCGGCCACGGTTTCGCAAACAACCAACTCATCATATGGAAGTATCCGTCTATGACTCGAGTGGCAGAACTTACTGGTTAGATTTCTTTCCAATTCCAAACTTCAGCAAATGTCGACTAATCTTTGCTATACGTAACTGAAAATGATTTTTATTTATGACCTTTTTTTTTGTAATTTAGGTCTATGGTAGGCCTACCATAAATGAATACAGCCGTGTAGTTACTTGGCATGATGGAAGTCAAAGTGCTGTGCAATTGATGGCAATCTTGTAAAACTTAACTGTGCGTTATACTGTATGTACGCTATCTATCTATGTTTTGTTCTCAAGTGATCTAGATGATTGCTACTAAGCAGCTAAGCAACATGCACCCGAACATTTAATTTCAAGTGCTATGCGTGCAAAATAGTATATTGCTGTGCAAGCTACATGGCAGTTGTATACAAAAAAAGTGTTGGATTGAAACTTGATGATGAAATGAAATATCAAAATTTGAGCCTTGGAACATTATAGGCCTACAACTTCTAGAATCTAGCTTAAAATACAGTGAAAATGCTATCTATCGTTGAAAATAAACCATCCAAGCAGGAACGATCCATCCAGGAAGATTCAACATTGGATATATGGAAGAAATATTTATTGGATATTACATATGTATTGGAGAAGGGTTGGAAAAATGGAATAATAGAAGCAGGAAAACAATGGATGCGGGAACGATGCATAGAGATTTCACTGTAGGCCTACACACAATTAGGCCAATATAACTTTAAAATACTACGGTAATATCTTCATAAAATCTGGACTGTATATAGGTCCACAATATAAATTGATGATTTTTAAACCTTTTTAAATTTGCAGGGCACACGTCTCGAGTGCTGCACCTGGCCATGTCACCAGATGGCAGTACCGTGTTGTCTGCAGGCGCTGACGAGACGTTGCGATTGTGGAAGTGCTTCGCGCCCGATCCTGCCAAGAAGAAGGAAACTACAGAGTCCAAGGTTGTCGCAAGCGTACTGAAGCGTGGCATACGATAGACCAACACTTTCTTCTAGGGGTAACTTTGAGATTTTACAAGAATTGGTTCAAGAATCTTTTTTTTCATATTGTGAATGATAATAAAAACAGTTCAAGTAACAACAATAGTGCAACTGTAGCTTACAACACAATTTTTATATGTAGATCTTGTGTATCATCCTCGAGGCCATTGAACAGATGACAAAAACCTCTTTTTTTGCTTTGTAACATTAAAAATGCATGTATGTACTAGCATTGTGTCTCTCGTTAATAGTCCTGATATAAAATTATAAATTAGAAAATTATCAAGGATTTTAAATTTTTGAACAATTTTCCAATTAAATTTCCCACTAACATATTTAGGATGGGCATTATTTAGCCTACTATTTAGAAATTGAAAAACAAAATGGTTCAATACGTCCCCACTGAAAAAGTACAAATCTATTCGGATTTTCATCTTGTAATTGTGCGAGTCTTTTTTTATCCCAAAATCGATTGTCAATAATCAAAGTTATCCCTAGCTTATTCCAAGGACTTGCAGTTTGTTCAACGATATTATTGGCTGCTGGTGAGAGGTTTAACTTATTTGTTGTTTGATGAGATGACCAATCAGATTTTAACTTTTTACTGCGCACATTGCATAAATTGTGCATTTTTGTAATGTCATACTTTAAAAATGTAAAATATTTCACGTTTCATCACTGTCAGTAATTAGGAGTATATTTAGGACCTACTAGTTCTAGTGTGCTTGGTGTGGCAAAGCATAATGCCATTCCTGGATTTTGAAGAGAGAAATTTCATTTGTATTAGGCTACATTACTGCAGTGAATCCTCGTTAATTCAAACTCAAATAATTCAAATTTCATTGTAATTCCAACAATTGTAGGCCTACTGGTCCGTTCGTAGTTTTTACTTTTGACCCCATAGTTCGATTTTGTATATTCTGATAATTTAGATTTTTATAATTAAAAATTCTTATTTTTGGGTCCATTGAATTTGGAATTAAAGAGGGCTTAGTGTGTGCTATTTGACTGACTCACCTTGTATGTTGGAAATGATTATGAACTGTATCCATGTATGTAACTAATGCCTAGCAATCTTCTGGGAAGGCCGTATTGTATTGTTTCAATTTTCATTTTTTAATATTGAAATTATTGCAATGTTTGAGCTTTTATTATGTAGACCTACCCTATACATGAATACATGGTTTATAATTGATATAGGCCTATAATTGTGGCTCAACATATTTTATTAGCTACTTCCTCACTGGCTGATTTTATAATAATGATTACAATTTATTTTAATTTTATTGATTTTCTGTTACACATCATTCCTAGGTTTAACAGATGGTATTGACAGAACTAGATTTCACTTGCAGCCCGTTACACATTGGTAAACTTCGTGTTCATGTTCAAGTGTTAATTTACTTGGGATGTGATGTTGTATTGTAATTGTATAGGCCCACAGTACAGGTTCTAATTGTAGGCTTAGTTATAAGTTATAACCTAGGCATAGCATGATAATTATATTCTGTACATTTTTTCATCTTGACAAAATTAAATATGAATTGTATGAAAATCAAAGGTTACCCATACTATTTGTTTCACCTTGGATTATATCTATA
Source organism: Brachyptera risi (assembly GCA_964007535.1). Classification (NCBI taxonomy): domain Eukaryota; kingdom Metazoa; phylum Arthropoda; class Insecta; order Plecoptera; family Taeniopterygidae; genus Brachyptera; species Brachyptera risi. The sequence continues at coordinate 35,210,201 of OZ023329.1, read as the reverse complement.
TGGATAAGCAATTCATCAAATTCCTAATGCAGACTCCAGAGCTACAAAACATGAGGTTGAGGAACTTTCAGTTTTGCAAGGTGATGGAAGTTCAAATTATATTGTGAATCGTATTATTGTCATTGTGTTCTTGACATTCACTCGATTGCCCAATGTGCAGATTTTTTCAGATTTTTGCGAGATATGTTCTACAAAAGATTAAAAGAAGTCATCAATGGAGATGAAAGAGATGCTGAGTGATGAAATTGAGAGAACACTCATTTTGTCTTTCTGTTCTTATGCTTGAATAGGTTACTTTACTTGCTTTTAAAGTGCATAATTTCAACCATAAGACTAAGTGAATGCATGAGAAACTATAATAAGAAACTACATAGTAAAGTTTGTACTGTAATAACAGCACATGTTTGGTTTCTAGTAAATAGAGTAGGGATAACATTGAGTAATCAAGAATCGATTCTAACGTAAAACAATTCTCAAATCAAAAAATTGATTTAAAAAAAAAAAATTGGGGTCATTGTACTTCTTCACGTCGCAATACGTGCTCATTTTGTAGTCCATATAATTCTGTATCAATAATAATAAAATCTTTATTTATTTTTCACATATCCAATTACACATCGGGTTAGGGGCAACCTACGGTTGGCAAAATTTGGCCAATACCTTTGATGTTGTGCTCGCCAGGCCCACCACCCCCTCACCATCTTCTCCATCTTCCACTCTCTCCACAAGCTCTCTCCATACTCCCCATATCGTCCCACCACTCTTCATACTTCACTCTCTCCCACGATTCTCTTCTACATCAAACCTTATCACTTCTTCCCACCTCATTCTTGGTCTTCCTCTTCTCCTCTTTCTTCCGACTGTTCCCCTTTCAAATTCCCGCCTCGGTAGTCGTTCATTGTCCATCCTTCGCATGTGACCATACCACCGTAGTCTCTCCCTTCCCATTCTGTAACTCAATCCATCACTTCCAATTCCCTCCTTATTGTTTTACTCCTTACTTTATCCATTTTACTCACACCCAACACACTCCTTAAAAATTTCATTTCCGATGTTTGCAATATTCTCTCTTCAGTTCCCCCAATCGGCCAAGTCACCGCCCCGTAAGTAAGTGTTGGCAAGAAGTAGCATTTATACATTAGCAATTTGCATCGCCTCGGTACCTTTTCCTGCCATAAAAGGTTTCTGACCGCTTGGTAAAACTGCTCTCCTTTCCTCACCCTCTCATTCAACCCTCGTTCCATCTGCTGTCACTATACTACCAAGATATTTAAATTCTGTAACCTCCATAAAACTATTTTATTCTGTATTATTGAGATGAAAAAGTAGACTCAATAATTTTACTATACTTGCAAAACGAATGTGTTCCTTATTTTTAGTTCTTTTTGTTTGCGCTCCACAGATCAAACGAATACACAAATGTGAATGAAACTTGACAAGTACATAATATATATATTATATAATATGTATAGTGTATAATATATTTTCTCTAATGGTAATGAGTGTTTTCAATCTTGGTGTTCAATTGCTACAAAATATATATTCAAAATCTCATTACATTTTACATTCGGTAGACTGGGGTTCGATTCCCGCCATGGTCGACCATCCTGACGGGGGTTTTTCATTGTTCCCTCTGTCGGTCAGGTTGATACTGGGATTGTTCCTTAACAACAGGCCACGACCGACTCCTTCCCGCCATCCAAAACACCTGATAAAATAACCTTTCATCTCATTCATCATCCACTGACGCCAATAGATCGTAGCCATCAGTATAGTGCGTCGTTAAGACCCGATATATATTTAAAAGAAAATCTTCCAAATTCCTCTAAAAGCTGTGTAGCTTGGAGGAGCAATCAGTAACAATTTTTGAATGAAACCATCTCAAAATTTTTAAAATCTCTTAGTCATAGCTTAATCTAACCCAGATGGGAAAATTTGGACACACCATTATCTAATAATAAAATATTCCTAGGCCTACCACATTAGCTCACGAATGATTAATATTCCAGAGTGTAGAACTTCAAAATCGAGTTTGTTTTATTGCTTTCAAGTAATTTACACAAAATAACTCGCTCATCTTACGATGCGCTCTCAGAGCTGCGTTTTCCTATTTCTAATACATCTTTTAAAACAAATAGAACAAACCAAGTATCGAGTTGATTCGTGACTTGTGAATCACGGTCTCGAACAAAGACCTTTAATTACTTCGGTCTCGAAAGTCAAAAACGAGCGGGTCGTGAACCGAAAATGAGCAAAGCCTTCTTGTTTTACTTCACGCCACATGCTTTTCATGGAGCCTGTTTTCGCAGGTAGTAGTAGTAGTAATAGTCTTTATTAGCAATTTAGCTATTTACATACACACAATTATTACAACAATACACAATTAATACAATACTATAACAATAATAATAACATCAGCATAATATTACAAGAGAGTTATCATGCTAATTATACATTCAATTTTTCAGTTCTAATAACCCACTTCATCTATTTAGTTAATATACATGGGGAGTATCCCAATAATTTTTTTTTTTTTCAAAAGCTTTAGGTAATAAACCCTTTTCTTTGATTACTTTACTACACTCTCGACGAAATATATCAACATTTTTGACTTCCTTCACAATATTTGGTAACCTATTATATATTCTCATCCCTTTGATAAAAATAGAATTGTCTTCCTTTTTTGAGCAAGTCCTAATAATGTTAATATTTTTACTACCTCTGGTAAAATGATTATGTTTATCATTATTTAATTTCAGTCTATCACAGAGATAACTTGGAACCAATCCATTGATAATTTTATAAATTAATGTAAGGCTATTTAATAATATTCTTTCTTTAATATTCAGCCAATATAATGTTTTACACATTTCAGCAACTGCAGTATCTTTTTTTTTTTTTTTTTTTCAACTCTCAAAATACTTCTCATTGCTTGATTTTGGAGTTTTTGCATCATAACAATTTCGTTTTTTTGTAATAGAAATAAAATAGAGCTGCAGTAATCCACATGTGGTGCAATTATAGATTGGTATAACATAATCTTGGCTGTTGTTGGTAAACACCCTTTCACTCTCCTGAAGAATCCTACTTTCCTCGCCATTTTTTTTAAAACGTAATTTGCATGATTCTTAAAGTTTAAGTTATTATCGACATATATACCTAAATATTTTATTTCGTCAACAATTTCCACCATATTAGGTGACAGGCCTGACAGTGACAGCTGTCATTTCGCATGATTTTCGCCGGGCAATCTTGAAAAAATCAAATCTTCGAAATCTCTTATCTCTGAAAAAACATTTCTCCGATATGTCGAACCTATGACTATCAAAACATATATCTTATATTATATGACTCTCGAAAGTCAAAACCGAAACGGCAACAATTTGATTGAGTACCAAAACGAGCGGGTCGTGAATCGAAAATGAGCAGAGCCTTCTTGTTTTACTTCACTCCACATGCTTTTCACGGAGCCTGTTTTCGCAGGTGACAGGCCTGACAGTGACAGCTGTCATTTCGCATGATTTTCGCCGGGCAATCTTGTAAAAATCAAATCTTCGAAATCCCTTATCTCTAAAGAAACATTTCTCCGATATGTCGAACATGTGGTTATCGAATATTTGGGTTTTCTAACAAATAGGAACGAGCGGGTCGGGAACCGAAAATGAGCAGGGCCTTCTTGTTTTACTTCACGTCACGTGTTTTTAATGGAGCGGTCGGAGCCTTTTTGACAGTTGTCATTCGCATTATTTCGCCGGCCACATTTTTACAATTATACTTTACCTGCATACTGTGACGGTGTTGGTTCTCTAAATCCATTGAAATAAAGTTTCTTTTGGTGTTTCTAGAATTAGACATAGCCCAAAGCAGTGCAACTATAATGTACACTAACACTAATCTTAAATATGGGTTAGGCATCTCAGCTGCAGTGCTATCCATAACCTATAAGTTGGTGCCTGTTGGTTTGCTGATAGTCTGTTATCGGCTTGGGTCTACTTGAATCGAACAAGGCTAAAGCTGGTTATATAGCTATCATAAATAATGGACTAGTAGTCATATTAAGAGTATCAATAGGAAAATTATTTACAAACCCCAATGCCTATTGAAAATTTGCACTTTATACCCTTGGCGGTGTTTGTATTGTTTCCTTCTACATTTATAATTGTGTAAGTAAACTTACAATCTTGATGATCATTCACAGTCAATATAACGCAGTGCCGTCATGGTGCCGCATACTAAGCTTCATACCTCTTGACCATTGATCTTTGGCCTATGCACTATTTGATTTGCAAAAGACAGTTGACGTAAGATAGCTCGAAGGGATTGCCGATAATTGAAGATCTTTAAATTGTTTGTTTGTTAATTTATCAACAACTTAGGAAATACCAGTGTTGAACAGGCTATCATTTCCGGCTATCATTTTTTTTAGGGTAGGCCTACTCCTTGACATTTCCAATGGTGGGTCTATGTATTAAACGCATTACAATTGTCATAGGGCCCTAAAGCATATATCACAACATCATTTTTTTTATCCTGAAATTGGTGTTTTCTAGTAAACTTGATTAGATCTATTGAATGAAGCCAGTGCACTTTGAGATTGTTCTATTCGAAACCGGTACCGTAGTTTCAAACTCCCTTGAGCATGATGTAATTTACATGTACCATTTTTTGATTGTGCATCAAAACATTTTCAATAGGTCACTAAAAAGAAGAAGAATCAGCCTTTATTTATCTATTGTTGCAAAAATTTGCACATAATACAAATAGGCCTATAGGAAATATCAAAACTTGAAACTAGAAATAAAAATGATTCAACAGAAATAGATAGGCCTAATTGGTAAAAAACGAAACAGATGATGTATGTATGATGGTGAAATGGTTGTCTAGTGTAGTTTTGATATGAGAAATTAATTTGGGTCATAGAAAGGGTTCTGAAGTGGAAAAGATTTCAGGTTGGATGTATTTAAAGGATGAAAGTTTGGTAATGCTTGTTATATGGGCATGTAGTTTATTATAAATGGTTGTGCAAAGATGGAGAGGGCTGTCTGTGAAAAAAGAGTGGGAGTGTGTAAGTGAATATTTAGAATGATGGATTGGAAGATATATCAAAAGATGAATGATAGCCTTAACCCTTGGCCAACAGCCAAGCTGTAAGTACTACAACTTGTCTGTACTATAACTGTGTGTATAGCAACCCATACGCAAATATATAAAACGGATTAAAATTACAATTGAAGATATTGTTTTTACAATTTTTTTCTCACAATAATGCTACAAATGAAATTGGTGATGATGCACCATAATATATATATATATATATATATATATATATATATATATATATATATATATATATATATATATATATATATATATATATATATTATATATATATACGGTATACGCTATAGGTCTATATTACCACAAAAGGGTAATTTGAGTTGGGCAATTTGTGGAACATAAAAATTCATCATATGTGTTCCAAGCGTAAACCTACTGTGTTGAACTTTTTGTGAATTGGTATAAAAATGCTGATGATTGATAACAGTATTTTAATGTATTCATTGCTCAATGCTAATTCTTTATCGACATTTTTTTAGCTATATTATTGCGGTCGAACTGAATCATGTGGATCCTGACTTTCCTTACGTGAGCGATACAGCCACAGAACCACCAGAGAGCTGTGTGTTTGGCCAGCTACTCAATATTGGGGCTATTCTATGTAAGACTGGTACAATTATAATTGTGTTTAAATCAGTATATTACAACAAGAAATATAAAAAATGATTATTTAATTGGTTTTTATGTAATTGTGAATTGATTATAACTGTTTCAGTATCAATGGTGGTGATTATACGATACTATCAGGTTCAAGAATATCGCCGTCACTTTGAGCTCAGATTCGCAGTCATGCTGTTGAATTCAATTGGTTTGGTAGTCGGCGTGAGTTCATGCCTTGCGATTTCAATGACAGCCAATTTTCAGGTTACAAGTGCTTCGTTACTTCATCTAATAGCTGCTTGGTTCTCCTTTGGTCTGGGAACAATGTACTCTTGGATTCAGGTGATTTATATGTTCTTAAATTACTTTGCTTTGATATATTTATAAGGCCGATTAAGGCGACCCTATACCTTCAAATGTTTGTACCAATAGCAACCATAAGCTAACTAACATGAAGCATAACATAACTAGCATAAGCTACTATTCCCATGTACCGTTCATGCTGGGAAGTCTAATAAATACTATTCCCACAAACTGTTTGTGTCGACAAGACCTACATACACTATTCCCACATGAACTGTTCGTTACGACAAGACAAGTCATCCATATTCCCAAGAACCATCGTTGTTCGAGTCGTGGCAACAGCAGAGCCACGCGGCCACTTCTATTCCCACGGACGGGCTACAAACCAAACTCCCTGTTTGCGCATAGTTCATTTGATTGCTTCCAGTGTGATGTTGCTAATTAACGTAAAGTCAGATTGAGATGGATAACCTGACCTGACCTAGTACCCTCTTTAACCTTAACCATACACAAACTAATTTAATAACTTTGAGCCATACTCACTGTTGATGTGGAGGGATAAGAAGCGTTAGAGGGATGCTGTGTTGTCAAGACGGCGGGAAGGGAATATTCAAAAAGATTATCTAGTTTATATACAGAAAATTTTGTTTCTGCAATCTAATATAGAAAAAATGCTTCATAATTCAATGCTAAAAATATTACCAAGCGTGGATCGAACCCTCAGTCCTGAGGACGACAGGCTAGCATTTTATCCGGCAAGCTGTGGGAGCTGTGGAGATTGTGGTATTTCTTCTGCAATATATATATATATATATATATATATATATATATTTTTTTTTTTTTTAATAACATCGAAACTTGATACAAAATCAGTGTTCCCCAATTAGGCTATGAATGGAAGATAGGATCGTTTGGACGGGGCACCACAAGGTTGATCTTACCACCCCATTTTGATTATTTAAAACCAATTTGATTATTATTATTAGTGACATTTGTGTTAGTGTGTATCATTTTTGTGTTCACATTCAGGGATAATTTGAATTGTTTTGGAGAGATTTTATTTTTCAAATTTTCTTGCTTAGCCTAATCTTATGGAGTTTTTAGAAACTTTGAGATGATGTTCCTTAAAAAAAATAGTTCAACTGATTTAACTTAAAAACTATACAGTTCCGAGTCGGATAAGTTTGTGCGAACAGAAAAAGTTTCATGTCGATCAGTCAAACCCTACAACCTGTGCAGTAGGTACAAAAAAAAAAACACACACACAGACAAAGCTCCATTAGTGTGAGATGAAAGTCTTTGCCATCACTCATCCAAATATTGCCCCATTCTGTCCCAGTGCTATCTGTACTATTTATGATAAGTAGGCCTTTCTCTGGCAGTGTCTATGATTGTTGATAATAATAGGTCAACAGTTTTAAAATACACCCACTTAAGTTTTGAGCTTTCCTGAACATATCGAAAGGAATAATTTGAACAAACAAATTTGGCTTTGAACAATATTGTAGCGTGAAGATTGACATATTTTCATATTGATTCAGCCTTCCATGTTTTTATGATTCTTCTTGGCATTTCAGTTTTTGTGCCTCCTAGCTTTTCTAACAAAGTTTATGTGCACTGTCTGTGTTTTTCAGCTAGGCTAATATAATTGTTCGGTCTTCTTGCAGGCTGTTATCTCCTGCTACATGCATCCGAAAGCTCACGGCAAGTGGATTACATATACACGTGTTGGACTTGCCTTAATTTGTTCTCTGGCGTGTATAGTAAGTGGTGTTACGGGAATAATATCAGACATTGTGTATCGAGACAATACAGGCGAGTTCTTTCTTAAATCTTTCTGCACGCTGTAGACTTATACAATTCTTATTTGCTCTCTATGCCTTTCACGAATATAGCGCCATTGTGCATATATGCATTCTTCTTTCAAGATTGATGATCCAAAGGTTGCTAGTTGATGGTCTGAATGACCAATGGGAGGAACCGCTGGCCGAGATGTTCAACTCCCCATTTATTTGCTGCCCACCCCTATACGTAATATTGATTTGTAAAGGCCCTGAGAACTCTTATAATAATTCAAGTTTTCTGTAGAGTGACCTATTCCAGGGGCGGTCGATGGATTTTGCAGTGAGTATGCTATAAAAGGCTTATGATTATGAAGCCGGCAAAGTGCGCGAAAAGGAGATTTTTCAAATTTTGTACTTTTTTGTAGTGAATTTTGTAATGATAATATATCTGACATCATTGTGCACTCACCTCTTGCGCCATATTAGTTATAAAGATCCTTATAAAAACATAAAGACACGAAGTGCAATTTAAGTAATTGAATCTTGATTTTAAAAAAATCAGTTATAAGAAACTTGAATTTGTGTGTATTAAAAATATGATGTTTGTATACGGGTGCACCATATTAAAAACAAGTGAAAAATAAATCGAAATCATTGGGCAATTGACTGTGAGGCTCACTTCAAATTTCTCCATGAAAAAATGTCCATCTGAAATATCTAGTTGGAAAGCCCTGCTATAATACATATAGGCCTATATTGTAAAAGTGAAATTTCAAACTTTCCTATTTTTCAATGTATCATCATTCATCGAACCAATTTAGTATATAAATTATGAAACTTATACATCCAATATGATATTCCAGAAATGAAACGGAGGTATTGGTTCAGCAAATCAAAAAGCAAAATCGGTTGGCAGCTCCATAATATAAGTTCTGCTTCGGAGTGGGTGGTAGGCATCGTCTTTTCTGTGTACATATTGACATTTGTACCAGAGTTTCGTCGAATTAGCATAGACACGCCGATGCTCGTATTCCAAACCCTCGACACCACTGGCGAGCAAACTAGACCAATCGTCACATGATTGAAGATCTCGGCCGAAGAAAACACCCAATCTGAAGGCCGATTGAATACACAAGATGATATTTCTGACTGTTGGAATGGATTTGATAATGTTAATTATTGTTACGAGCACGATGTTTCAATAAAACGTATTTGCGTCAATGTGGAAAGTGTTGACTCTGAATTACCGCAGGGTTTGGCAATAGCTTCGACTTCTTGTAATGTTACCATGCATGCTGACACAAGTTCTTCTGTGATATCAAATGATGAAACTGTCACTGTAGATTCGGGTGTTAATATCAATCCATTTGAACAGAATGATCACCCGTACGAATTAGTTCCTAGCAAACTTTTATCATTGTCTTTGACATTATTGGTTGCTGCTCTTTTACAAGCAATTCGCAGCTTACAAACGTTCATTGAAGATGCTTTGACAAGTTTCCGAAGTGATGATTAGGTCATAGGTGGCAGCGGTTCTGTACTATATTGTGATTTACTAAGATTATATTCATCTCACTTTTTACTGCCCTGATGCCTATTAGTGAAGTGATAGTACTGCATTTGCAAGCTACATAAATTGTGATATTTTATATTTATTCTGAATATTTTCTTTGTATAATATATTCAGACTGAATTTTATGTAACAAAAAATGAAATAAAGAAGTAACATTTTATCTACTGTACATGGTAAAAAATGATTGATTTCATATTGTACTTCAACACATGAATGAATGTATATTGAAGTCAGATACCTATGTGTGCGAGGCAGCGATCTCACCGACAGAGCGTTTAAGAAATAGCGGTGCGGACATTTTCGTGCCGAGCTGTTAAATAACATATCAGTAAACGTAAGTAAAATAAAGTGGAACAATTCTTCTTCCACTCTAGAAGTTCGATACTTATATAAAACACTGCATTTATTATGAAGACCTATGTGTTGGAAGAAACACTTGAACTGAATAATTATTTTACATTTATTAAGAAGTGATTGGGGACAAAAAGAGTTCAAAATTTGTTTATGAATCATTGGCATTTCAAATTATCTAATTATTCAGCATTGTATTCTCTATACTGTAAGTATCTGGGGTCGGAAACTGAGGTTGCTTCAAATTATGACGAATTCAAATTATTTGAGTTTGAAATATGTAACGTGGGTTTACTGTATAAGCCCAGGCATTATAGGTTCAAGGTAAGATTCGTTCAATACTTTCAGACACGTAATAGAGTTCGAAATTTTGTAACTCTAATGGAAAGAACTTTTATTTCAATTACAGGCCTATTGAAAATTTTCTTGACTTATGTGAATTTGCAGACCCCTTCCTTCATCTCGCACTAAGACTTGGGACACATTTCAATACAATTTAATCCTGGTGTGTTAATACTTGTAGAAACTTGACTTTATTCAATTTCCTCTATTTTCACTTCTACATTAGGAACAGGCTCTTCTGTAAATTCCATTTTAAACTCTACCATGTCTTCTTGTGAGTCAGCAGCAGAATCATTTGTTGAATCACTTGGCTCGACTTTCACCTCCACTCCATGAACTGATTGTTCGTCAATACTTGTTTCTGGTTTGAACGTTAATAAATCATCATCACGTCCATCAGGTGCAGAGTTCTCCTTGGGAGAGCCACTTGGCTTACGTTTCGTTTTTAATTTTTTGAAGTTAATTGGCGAACAAGCAGTGTTCCTCTGCTTATGTTTCAGAGAGTATTGAGAAGCTCTACTTTTACAGCGAGGTTTCCAACAATATTGTGTTGAAACGTCTTTCATTATCACATCTTTTCTCTTCACGTCATCGACTTGCACATTGTTTTTTACTTTTACTGTCAACAAAATACACCAATCAGAAGTACACATAGAGAACAAAAAGATTAGAATCAATATAGTGTAGCTCACATTATATAGACTAGGATAGAACTCAAGATATAATTATATAAATACATATCTGAAAATTAATTCTTATTGAAAACCTTGTCAGCCATTTGTGTTGTAATTATGCTCAAGGAATGTTTGTCAAAATTATGGGGGGGGGGTGTTTGTTATTGCTAGAGGTCAAAATATTGAGGATGACAAAATATCTGTTGTCGACACATGTCATTAATCATCGATCATTTGACTGGCAGTCATCATGGGATGCGGATCGTGTGGTTTGACCGTGTTTTTTTTCTGATGGCTAGAGAGAGTGGTTGGTGTAATTAGGAATATAATAAAGAGTGTCATTTGAGAGTCAGATTTTTTTGTCTTTTTTTATGTGGTGAATCAGTGGAAATGCTAAACATGTGATAGCTTTTTCGGTTGAGGTTAGTGGTCGAGGTTAGTGTCGCAACCTTGCTTGGGGGTTGGCAAATTATGGGTGGTACAGAGTATGACAAATAAACTTGAATGTGTCAAAATTGCCCGGAAAGTGGATTGGAAGTTATTATGCACGTGAGTTTTTGCCGTTTTTCAATTTATTGCATTTGTGTAGAAAGTGTTTTTGTGCATTTTCATGTTGTGATGTGCCAGAATCCCCCCCTCCCCCCTCAAAAATACGTGGTACGCGAATCGGCAAATTTACTGGAAAGTGGTGTAAATATGGCAAAGGCATATCCTCAACCACTGAATTTAACCACTACAAATTCAATACCTCAACCATTCTGTTTTAGGGTTATGTTAGGTGGTGGTGGGCTCTAGATGATGGTTAGGGTTGGTAGGGTAGGGCAAGAACCCCAAAGTTTACCGAAAATAGTAATAAGAAGAGTGGAGACTGGTTTTGTAGAAGGCACATCGATAGATTAGCCCCAATAGACCACAGCAAAAACTATCAGCGCTCCAGCTAGCGAACTAAAATCAGCCGCATTGCTTCATGGGTCCAGGGTGTGACGAATTGGCGCGAGTTCAATACTTTCAATGCCGCCAAATGGTAAGTCTATGACATGACTGGACTTATGAGGAAGAGTTTTAAGATAGGTAAAGGTAAGGCTACTAGTATTTTAATACCTTCTATTAAAATAAGGATAATATTAATAACAATAATAGGAGCCTTCATTTTCGAAGCTGAAACAGTGTTTAACAACACAAGGAGAACAACCACCATGTAAATAAATGATGTCCACATGCCTCTATCAATATAATGCTAATCAATGTTGATATTGAAGTACCAGTATGGGAATTGATAATGATTTAAACCTTTTCCAGGTGCGTGCCTCAGTTGAAGAGCCTTAGGTAGGCCTATACCATATACAAACCTGTATAGGCCCACACACAATGTAAGCAGCAATTCCATTAAATTTATTTACTCATAATTATTGTTTAGAACGAATAGGCCTAGGCCTATTAGAACTGATTTTGAATCAGAAAGTTCTTATATTATGTACTTTATTTTTAGGCTAAGCACTTCATCACTGGAGAACATTCCAGGAAACTGTCGTGACGGTCCTGGCTCCGCTACCCGTAGCCCTAGTCAAGGACTAAAAGACTTGCCCAGAGGAGGCTGGACGAAATTTATATATTTATATATTTTGGACGAAATTTATTTATTTATATATTTTATGGTGATTACTTGGACACCACTTGCTATATTTTCCGTGGTCTCCTGTGCGATTTACGCGACGTATCCATTCGGCCCTAAGTGTCACATCTTTGGGAAATAGATGCCATGACACATTACGGTTGAATTTTGTGTTGTTTTTGCAGTCAGGAACACAACAAACCGTCCCATAAGACCTGTTACTTCTGGCATCACTCATACTAATTATTAAATAAATAAACTTTCGAATACCAGCCACCTAATAACACACTGTAATGGCTTTCGCGCGCTCCTGTCACACATACATTCCTCAAGTAGCAAATATACTCGCGCATGCGCAGTTAGTTTTTGCTGTGGTCTATTAGGCCTACGATCATGGTTAGGTCAACATAACCTAGAAGATATTTACCTCGATGAGGAGGATTATGTGTGCACTCGGGAGTAGACAACTCAGCCGAGCATAGCTCAGCAGGAAGAATAGAATAAACTGGATTATCTATGGACAGTAATTGATTCACGATTTCCCTTTGTGCATTCGAAACATCTTCTTTGACAGCAGTCGTATGACACAGTGGTCTGTCATGTTGACAGGTGAATAAATGAGGTACTATATCAGGCTTTAATTTAAGACGCCCACCACTCAGCTTGTACCTGCACCAGTTTAAAGCGTCTTCTGGAAGCTGCAAAAAGAAGACAATATCAACATGAAAATAGGCTCCATGTTTACCCTATATATGGCCCTATGATACCTGTCCTATAGGTCCTACTTACATTGAAGTGGTCTTCACAGCAAAATACAGAGCTTAGTAACGACATCTTTGTCTCTCTTCGTACAGCTTGTAACCATTTGATACGGTTATTACCTTTAGGGACTGACAGAAAAATTTTATCGGGTGTTTTACATGTTGTATTGCCACACTGAGGGACTATGCAATACTTATAACCAATATTAATTTCCCCACTTCTTGACTTCGCACCTATAAATTCGGCCATAATGACTTGTGACGTCACAACTCAAGTCGTAACCGAACACAGGGCATTGGAATGGCTTTGAGGATACTTAGATTTTTTTTATTGTTCACCAAAAGTAGTTTGTATTAATTTTTTTTTAATTGAGATAATAATCTGATATCCCACAGATAAGCCGTTGAGATTTTTTAGACCCTTTGAGAACATGTATGTGGGCATGTTTTCATTAATATTTTTTTGTGTTAATAAAAAAAAAAATATATATATATTCAATAAAATATATGTATAAGAAAAAAAGTATGGTTGGTTTGTATCAAATATCTTATCACCACATGATAATAATTGGTAATTATATATATATATATATATAACACACATAGGCATAAGCTCCATAAGAGTGGAATGGAAGTCTTCGCTATCGCTCATCTAATTTTTTAGCATTGTGGAGTGGTCATTGAATGATGAAGGAAGAGAGTTTTTGATATTTTAGACTACCGTACCATTTTATTGGATTTGATACATTTTTCACATGTTAGAGCAATTCATACCAAGTAACTCATTGTAGTGACGACATTTGGCTACCGTATATTTATCACTGTTCCTACACTGTTCCTTATTATTTTAAATGAGTTTCATACAGTCTTTCATATGGTTTGAGAGTAGGCCTAGCTTTTGTCCAAGCTTTAATTTTGGCTTTGATGCTAAAACCATAGTGTGGAGGCAATCCAAGGGGTAGAATCCTAGAAGAGCGTTTTTATTCATCAAGTAAAAAAAATGTGTAACTTATTCATCAAGTCAATTATCACACATGAGGGAATTGACTCCATCATTCATGTTAGCATGCTCTTCAACGGATGATCTACTCTTCACAAACTATGCTCTTCATTGCTCTGTGCATCTATTGAGAAACTAGATAGTTTGATATTATTTGAATCACGATAAGTATGGAATAATTTTTTTGTTTTCATGTATTATTAATGTTGTATGTTAGGGCTAGGGGGATAATCCTAGGTTAGGGTGATAATGTCAGCAGTACCTGGATAAGGTACCTGCCTATTTCATACTATAGGATGTTTTACAATAATGAGGTTAATAATTAGAGACTGGGATAGATATGTTATTATTTCCTTTATTATTTATTGAATCTTTATTAGCAACGGGGCAAGCAGCACAAGTGCAATATAATATAACTAAATATTTTATTGAACACTAAAAACAACAACACAACTTGGATTCTTGTAGGGTATGTTATTAGAAACAGGTCTAGTGTGAGTAAAATGTTATGTGTTTTGTTGTATTTGTCTTGACAACGTGCATTCTAACGTTTCAATCACCGATAAGAACACAGATAGGAAACATATTTATATCTAGAGCAATAAGATCAAATACGATAGCCTATAACTGAAATCAGTTGGGTTGCAGCCAGTGTTGAATCCAGGCATACCAGCGGGGTAGGGGTTTGCCCTCCCCCCAGCTCGTTGTCTGCCCCCCCCCTGGATGAAAACATTAAGCACTAGGTATATACTATATTTTTTGATGAACTTGTATTTCGGTTTTCCTTTACCCCCCGGGGAAATACAAAAGCCCCCCGCAACAAAATCTTTGAATACAACACTGGTTGTAGCTGTCTTGACTTCTAGGCCGATACCATGAAATGATACCTGTGAATATCAGTGATGAATACCAGATTAAAATTCGTTAATGATCTTATATTTGAATAATGCATGAAATTTAATTTATTATTGTAAGTGTAGACAATACTATGTTCGTCAAAATTACTTATTATTTCATTTACGTTAGGTACGACATTTTCATTTTCATTTGTACTCTCCATTTCTTTTTCTAAACATTTCAACAGATTAAAAATAGGTGATGATGATTATTGCTTGCTTAACGACCCCACCAACAGCTAGGTTATACGGGGGTACGAATGAGCAGGTGATTATGAAATTATGAAGTGATGATAAGTGATAGGACATTTTCAAAAACCCATGCCTTATGCGGGATTCGAACCCACGCCCAACGGTGACTTCAGTTTCTGAAGCGGTGCCTTAGCTGACCGAGCTACCGAGGGCGGCTTAAAAAATAGGCCTACACATAAAATCCATCTGCCAGCTTGAATTAATGTATCCAAATTCTTAGTCTGAGTATTTGAATTTTGGGTGTAGGCCTATTACCAAGCCTGAAACAGATGTAAGAATAGCCTTTTTCTTCACCCAATGACTCAACAATATTTTATCCACAATATTTTTTTTCATAAAACGTAGTTAAATTTTCATTTATATAAACTTCACTCTGATCATAATTGTTGATAACGTCCTCATTTGCCACTCTCATTCTCGATTTGTTTCTGACAAATTCATCTCGTATTAATTTTACCGGCTTTGGCTTGCACGGCTTCAACGACTTTTTCATTCATCTGAATTTTTATCTTCGCGACGTTAATTACAGTGATTTCCAGATTTTTCTTTTTCATTTCTTCGACTTTCCCCAGTTCAAAGTTATGGTTTTGATTTCACTGTTTAAGGAGATTTAGTCTTCCGTTAAGATTATTATTAACCCCGTCACGCTACAGTTCCACCTTGCCCATAAGATCTTCAATCGTCTATTCAGTTCATTAACTTCTTCATTGTTGCTCGTTATCTCTATTGACATCTCATCATACCGTTCTGATAAGAATTGCTAACGTTTTTCAATATCTTTTTCAAATCGGCAAAAAGGTTCATCTTAGTCTCGTATAAGATGATACGAGATGGAACAAATGATATATAATCAGTTGTTGATCCCTACCCTTGCAAGTACTAGCTCAACGCCAATTTGCACGTTTATTTTACGTAAATGACTTGTACGATATTTCGCTAATATTTGCACAGCTAAAATGAAAACTATTGTCGCAGCCTAAACTTTCAACACATGACTCGTCATTTAGTTTTTTAGTAACGTTTCAATACAGTTTAAACATTTCATAGTTTATGCTCGAAATGGTCGAAAGTAAGAAATAGTCGAACACACGTCCACTCTAGACACGCGTCGAGATCCAGAAATGGTCATTGTTGGTCATTGTTAGATGAACGTAGCGAAGATTTTCATTTCATATACCGAAAAAAAATAGGCTTCGTTTTTTCTTTTGTAATTTTGTAGGCCTACTTAAAAACGGCATACAGGTCAGGAAAAATATCCAATCAACTTGAAACTTTTTACACATATTGATGTCATGCCAGAATAAGTTGAGATTATTTTTCAGAAAAACTGTTCGAACGCTTTTTCCGAAAAGAATCGTGAAATTTGGAAAATCCACATAAGAATAACACGGATAGAAAATACTTGAAATATGATTTTTTTTTGAAAAGCTTCAAAATTTGCACTGAATATGGAAAACACATCATGCATATTTTCAGTGACTTTTGTAACAATCGAATGATGAATAACAAAGAGAACGCAATAAAAGTACACATTTTATTGAATATTGGGATCAATTGGTTTTGCAAAGTATATATGCGACAAGTTGTAGCACTATAAATATCAACTAGGAAAACGCGTTGTGTGTTTCCGCGTTGATGGATGAGAGCTAGAACATATCAGCATATCTTTGGAATGGTTATAGGGCCTATATACCCACCTTGAGATCCAAATTCAAACAATTACGTCACTTCCCTCCTATTTCCTAATTATAATATCTATAATAATAAAGAAGGCCTTGTTTTAGCCGTTACCAATTAATTGGTGACACTTATTGCTTGGATTTAATTGGTATCTTGGAAACGCACAGACTTGAAGTGAACAGATTCCGAAAGGTCTCGTCGAGGCCTCTCAGAAAAGTGCAGTCTAAAGATGATCAGACGCAGCTTTGAGTGATTTAAAAAAATTACATCATATTTTTTTTACACGGATCGGCTGATCCGATTTAAGTGAGAGTTTGGAGTAATGTGTATCATTATTATATTAAAATTATCTGGGAATTTGAATTCTCTCGAAGCAAATATTTTTTACGAATTTTTTCCTTCGATTTATTCATATGGGATTTTTGAAAACTTCGAAATGAGTTCTCTCAGAAGTGATCCAACCGATTACGCTTCAAAAGTATACAGTATCCAATCAGATAAGGATACTTGTGTACGCCAAGTTTCAATTCAAATTTAATTTTCGTTTAACCTGTGAAGAGCGAAAATAAAAAAAACATTTCTTTTTTTGGAGTATGGTTAAACTTAGTCTTCGCTTCGCTCATCAAACAAGTTGCAGGTAAGGTTTTTGAACTTTCGAATTAATCCAAGGTCCGTAGATGTGGATTGAGCTGACAGAATATTTTTTATTCTTGAATTCCATACTTTTAAGCTCATCTCTCAACGCATATCCTATCCCGCGTTTTCCTATGGTGATATAGATTCAAATAATTTATTAATAGATCTAAAAAAACTCACATTTGCATCATTATTTTAACATCAGTTGATCCGATTCATGTGAGACTTCGAAATAATCTGTATCATTATTGTGTACAAAATTCCGTAAAAATTGAAAAAAATGACACCATTTTATTCACTTTATCGCTTCGGGGTTATTCTAACAAGAATTTTCAAAATTTCGAAAGGTTCTTCTCAGAAATAGTTGAACCGATTGTGCCCCGAAACTGTATAGTATCGAGGTAGATCATGACATTATATATGCACGCCAAGTTTCACCACAAATTGTATCTCAGTTTTATCTATGGAGCGCAGAAAAAACTTCGTTGCTTTATCAAGTACTATATAAAATTGAGTCTTCGCTTAAACGATTATCCAATAAGGGAAACATGCAGCATATTCCCCGTCTCATTTTGTTTAATTATTTAATGTTTACTATTGGTTCTACAGATTCAAAAATTAAAAAATATCGCTAAAAAAGTATGATTTCAAATTTATACGTGCTGGGCTATGTGCTATCCCCCTCCCTTCCTCCCACCTTCCGCTGTAGTACATATAATTCCTTTTCGTGACTCTGGAGTGACTGTTCTATCACTCCTGAAAAAAGTTTATTGCCTCAGACTCACTATGAAGTAGCATATAATAATATTTTTTCTCAGACCTAATTTACATGGTATACTGACATTTAATTAATCCTATAAAATCAAACTTGGTCCATGCAACCTGAGTAACTCACTCGACCCAAAATATTTCTAAATTAGATATACTCGTAATTCATCATCGTGTAGCTTGGATGAATATAGCATCTCAAATTGAACAGGGTCAAAATTTAATACCACTTGAAAACGCTTTGCTCGTGAAATTATTACACCCTATCCACATTGTTCAAAACAAAAAAAAAATGTTGTAGCTACGCCACTGTTAACCTAGCTGCCTCATTGAGACTCAACTTTTG
Source organism: Brachyptera risi (assembly GCA_964007535.1). Lineage (NCBI taxonomy): Eukaryota > Metazoa > Arthropoda > Insecta > Plecoptera > Taeniopterygidae > Brachyptera > Brachyptera risi. The sequence continues at coordinate 35,191,505 of OZ023329.1, read as the reverse complement.
ATTAACTGTGTTTGTATCACGTGACATACATACATGACAGTGCAATAATACCTGACCTCAAGGGATTTCAGTTGATATCAACGTATACTTCGTATAGTATGTAATGAATCACAATAATGCTAGCATTATACGGACGAGGTACCAACACTGCACGTTGAAAACAGAATTATAAATCAACAAGAACAATGTCAACTAGGACACCTCGCGTAGGGATGTTGAATCATGAAGGTTGGCAATAGTGACAATGTGGTGCAACTAATAATAATTCATTGCTGAGCTAATGATGATAAATAAATATAATTGGTTATTTTAGCAATTTTATTCAATTAGTATTTTTCAAAGGAGCATGAAAAGGATTTTCGACATTTCACTGAGACGTTACATTTATTTTTCATTAATATAAACAATTTGACACAAAGTAATTGATACCCAATTAAGTCTAAGACTGTAGGGTGAGCTCATTTGGACACCACAAGGGCCACATTAATTCATAGAATTCCACGAACAGAAAACTATAAATACAACAAGTTTAGGGAAAATGTACAATATAATTATTCGAATTGGAGAAATGGAATTTTGATAATTCTTATTCATATTTTTATTTGATTCTTTGTTTGTTTGTTTCTTAATTCAAATGAGTCAAGATAATAATTTATATTCTGTTTTAGCTTTTGAAAATCTTTTGGTGCTTCAAGTTCCGGTATTATTAAGTGCAACTAGTTGGATAAACCTTCCAGTTCAAGTCATTTAAATTACGTGAGATCCACTTCTTCATTACTAATTCCTTCAACTCACGCTTCAGTGAATTAATTTATATTGAAGTTTAAGGACGTGTAGACGACGTGGCTATATTGCCCCGGACTTTAAATATTGTTATATTATTATTGTATATATTCTATTTGGCGCTTCAGTATATTTCTATGACTTTGAAAATATTCCCAACTTTCACCTAACCCCACACTCACACACAATCATCATTATATTTCCATAACAATAATAAAACATAAATAAAATATATTCAAGAAATAACAACGCTGTGGCGGTATCCTTTAATATTAGATATGAAGCGTTTAGCTGTTTTCTTATCGAAGAAGTATGAATGTTCAGAAATTCACTACCAAATTCACTTGATATTTTGAAATCTAATCGTTTTGTTCAGCTAATGAGAAAATAAAATACAAAAAAAACACCAATATATTATTCTCGATTTTTGACAACACCACCGATTTTCACGTTTATTCTATTTTAGTGATGAAAGTTATTATTATGTTCTTCAATATATACCTATTTAAGTCTAATTGACGATAATAGATATTTCTAGTGAGCACGTTACTTTGACAGTGAAAGATGCCGTTACGAACGTTGCTAGTTAATGTTTTAGTAGCAATAGTGTAGAGAGCTACTTTACTTGAGCAGAAGTGATAGTTTGTCTACCTTTTGAAAGTAGCTGCGGTAACTACACTGTTACGCAATGTTTTATAGTTTGATTACTGCATCGTACGTCGAAACATAAATCTCAAGTCTTATAAAAAAACCTTCCACATTAATCTAACTTTCTTAACAGTTAAATACATCACCACTAGAAGTTGAATTATAAAATAAACCTATTGAAACTTTGTTTCGTTCCCAAGTTGTATGCATACACCATATTAGTCCCATCTAATGACGTAGTTAAAATGTCATTACCACAACAAGCAAAGTTGGGGAGGAGGTTGAGGTTCCATTGCAGAATATAAAGGGTTGTTAGAAATGAAATATTATTATAACTAACGTTCTGTTGAAATATTAATATTTTATCTCGTTTGATTTCATAACTTATTGTTTAACCCTCATTTTGAAGGTTCATCGTAGTTGATATCGATATAGAGTTGTTCGTTGATTTAAAAATGTATAGCGATTATCGTTCACATACATCGATAATTATATATTCATAAATATAATATATTTATAATTATATAGGTGGATATTTTATAGGATATATTATAGGATAATTATAGGGTTATTATTATAGGATATATTCTATCCCAAGTTATTCGATAATCGTATCTAGCGTTTAAATATCGTGTCGTATTGTAATTGTCAATGTATGATTTGGTTGATTTGCCTGTCCAGTAGAAGTCGAAGATATTTGACCGGAGGAATCATTCAGAAAAAAGGCAAGTTTTGAGACCACTAAAAGATACTTTCGATAATCGAAAAAATCACATTGATTATCGTATTATAGAAATTGAATCGATTCTCGTATCGTTTGAAATAATATTCATCGTTTCGATTTATTGATTATTGTTCACAGCCCTATTTAAAATAAAACGAAGCTTTTAATGACAGTATAATTTCAAGTCAGGATGAACACCTTCTGTTCTTACATTTGATTTTCTTGTCAGGAAGTCGTAATAGTTACCATATTTTCCACCATTTCCCTCTATTTGAACTTATTTAGAATCAATAGAAATAGTCATGAACTTTTATGAAAGTGTGCAAACTCCCAACCGATTTTCAAAGTAACTCAAGTGAACAAAGTGTAGAGAGCTCTGTGGCTGGTTTGATCAATTAAAGTGTTTGTAATTTTACAAGCGAGTGCGTGGCCTAGACGAGTACGAGTGATTACGAAAATACAGACTTTGTTGTGAGAGTAAACGAGGTCTGAAAGCTCGGTAGAGTTTGTTCATTAATTATTAGTGAAGTGGAAGTAATTTCGATATTGCACAGTCATGGTAGATATGCATTATAAATGTACACAGTAGGTCTACATATTGAAATATTTAGTTTGTTTTTGGTTGATTTGCATTTTTTAGTGATTTTCAATACGCCGTTATATCATGATCAACTAGAGATTATAAAGAGATTAATTATATCATGTTGTTGTCAGCCATTTTATTTTCATCATTCATTTGATTGTAGTTTATAGACCAGTGTAGTGTGTAGGATTATAGTGAGAGCTTTTAGTATGTTGGAATCATATGGATTGTATCTACGACTGCATCTAGGAAGCAAGTCCCAAGCACAGCTATAGCTAAACACTGTTTACACGAAGATCTTCAACCGCCTAAAATTTTTGAGGAATTGTAACTTGGCAACTGAGATATTCAGAATACTTGGTCTGTTGTAATTCAATAGCTCAATAGACACGACGCAACGTATCAGATTTCAGTAGAATCGAAATACGGGTTTAGAATATTTAGCAGTAGGACATAGGCACCGAGTATAAGCTTTTTTGATATATTCTCACTTAAAAATCTAAGAACTGCGAAGTCTAATATGCAATTTACTATAGCATGAGAAGTGTCTCAGTCGAACCCAGTCCATACGAAATATATTGTTCTTTATAATGTCACGCTGAATGTTGAAATCAGAGACCCGGTGATATAAACGTTAAAATGATTGATTTTTCATTACTAACAAAAATAAATCAAAATGTTTTCGGTTATGAAAGTGTGTATAGTGAAGAAAACAATGCTTTCAATATAGATTTATAGCAACCACAACTCTTCTCCATAAGCTTTATATTGGCGATTTTCTAAAATAAGTATTTTAAAAATAGAAAGATTGTTCGATCTGGAATATTTGTCTATAAAAAATTTCATTTTCTCTCAATGAGGCATTGAAGGCAACTGCTCTAAAGCATGCAATCTGGACTTGTCATGTCTCGAATAAGATCTTCATTCTCGAACGAGACTTCAGTTCCGAAGCAACCACGATTCTCTTTTCTTATCGAGTCTTTCTTCTTGTTGAGTCGTGAGTGACAGGGACTAGACTAGGGGTGCACAAAAACATTGCAAACATCAGAGAAAAGTCGAAATGATTTACTCAGAGAAAAGCGGACAACGACGTCTTTTGGTGTTTGGTTTTCAATAAAATATGTTGAATCCTTTTTTTTTTGTTCCTCATGGGTTTCACAAGTGTCTGTATGACTCTTATCGTGAAGAGGTGGGATAGGATAGTGGGAAGGAAGCGGTCGTGGCCTATATGAAGTTTCTGATACAAGTCACTAACATATATAGTTCTTAAAGTTACCAATACAAATATCAAATCAAAATTAGTCTTAATTTTTCACTGTAGTGCACTGATTTTTGCATCCTTTTTCGTTAGGAGATGTACGTGAAAATATTTAGGGGGTGGTTCATAATAACGCTGGCATCCCTATTAAAAAAAATGACTTTTTAAAATCAAATGTGAATCGCTATTTCACGTAAATAGATGAAAATCACTGCAATCAAAATTTTTTTGACTTCTTCTTAATCAGTTGTGTGTTATAACAATACAACCCGGCACCTCCACCAATACACTGCGTACTTGTAAGCAGGATACTCACATTTGAGAAGATTTGAAGCTTACAACAAATTGAGAGCTAAAGTGCTCCGAAGAGTCAAAATAATATAGAATTGAATATAATTTATAGAATGACTATGAAAACCCCATTTGTGCCGATGTGCGACGACCGTGCACGCCATAAGCATGGATAAAATGTAACACGGTCGATTGAGACGAAACTGTGTCAAAGCTACTAAGCAGTAATATGTTTTAAAATTTCATAGAAACACACTCTTATCGAACAATAATTATATTTTGCTCCGTTGGAGTATCCTTATTGAGTTTTTGTAAATTTTAAATTTAATTTTATCATTATTGGCTGGATCTATATTGTCACGATATAAGATGGATCTATAACGGTATATATTTTTGATTCAAATTGTTTGGTGTTTTCGTTTGAACTGTGGAAGATTATGGATTATATTACAAATGAAAACGGATTCTCACCAGTTTCTGGAATTGCTGTTTACAATTTGGTTTATACATATTGAAAGTTGAAACGCATCAACTACAGAGTCCTGAAAATTTAAGGATATCTAGTGAAAGCTTGGGCCTACATTTCATTGCTGTGTGCACATGTAAAAATTATAAAATTTAGATCAAGCGTATTTTTGATACTGTTTTCTAGGCGTTTCAAATATTTGAGTTTTTAATCTATAAAGATATCTAAGAATATACAGTTGAGAAGTTATGTGCAACAATTGAAACTTCCTTAAATCAAATCAATTCCACAGCTCTTGTAAAACTATTTGCTTGAATGAATGAATATATTTCAATGACCCCACCAACAGCTATGTTATTTGGGGATAATAATGAGTGTGTGGTAGAGGGCTGATGAATACAAAAACTTGTGCAATGTGCGGGACTCATCCAAGTCCATCTTGCTTTCAGTTTCCAAGTTGATGCCTTGACTACCTAAGCCAGACGGGCAGCCAACTGTGTCCTTTATGAAATATCCGCTTCTTCTAAATCTAAAAGCAGATAAAACTTGTTGATATTCTTTTCTCAAACCATAATGAAAGTTACTATTTTCTTGCCACCCTTGTTTCTTGAACTCAACAACCCCACCGGTGTAACCTGATCTGTCGTCTTTATAACGATAATTAGAACAGCACTGTGTTGACCATCGTGACGTCATGAAACAATATTTACCCGATCCAACTGGCAGTGATTACAAGGATCGGATAGCAGACAGGAGTACCAACAACAGTCATTCAATCACCGACCTAGACTAATACCAACAGTACAACTACTTCAATGTTGTAGAAGCTTTTACTGACGCTTATGTGCAGATCAATTACAATCATGCCGAACTGCTTTTACATGTTTCTTTCAGTTTATGATGACTTCTACCGTTTTTAAATTCCAATTCAAAATTTGAAAAATATTTTAAAATATCCTGGAAGTTCGTCATTGATAAAAGCAGTTGGAAAAGGTATCTTTTAAAAGAATAATTCAAAAAATATGATCAAATTGATTTTCTCAAGATTATTACAACACTTTTAATTATTTGTTCGATATTCTTCCATGACTGAAAAGTTGTTCTTGCTAAAGTGGACCAATTAAAGACAACATTGATACACTTGTTTGCACGAAAGAAGGCGCGAACCGCCAGCGTGCTAGTGGGGTTGGATAGGGGACCGTCGCTCGGAGCCCTCTTCTTTCGTGGATTCAAGTAACTTATACTGTTCATAATAATGATACATTCTCAGTTTCATTGTTTTTTACTTCAAATGGTGAATTATTTGTTTTTGCCATTCGAGTTATCAGTGAGAGAAACTAGATTAAGACTTTACCGTTACTCGTCTGGATAATAATTGAATTTCATTTTGCTAAAATCACAAAATGCGAATTTGCGTTTCCAATTCCCAGAGATTTCATTCTCTAGACAAAGTTCTTCAATGAAAAAATATTAAACAATCCGTTAGAATTTTCTACATTTCGAAAAAATTACGTGATTAGTAATTGGTCTGAATTACTATTCAAGTTCCTTCTCCATGTAAAATTCGTATATATAATTATTACAGGAAAAAACATTTTATATGACATCATCTGAAATGTGAGGAAGTGTAGGCCTATCACATTTTATTCAACTATTCTTTTTTCGAATAAAGATAGTTTTGAAACTTCAATACATTGTAACTGAAGAAACTATAGACATTCAATTATTTGTTCATAAATAATAACTAGCAAAGTGTAATATTTCTGTGTCATCTAAATCCCTGCGCTACTACCACTCGTATCGATATTAATCGATTACTGGTTTCAATAATCGATTTGTGGCTCGAGTCACGATGTTTTGGATTACTTGAGGGAATTGCTCGAAGCAGTTGGGGGGAGGTGAGGGGTGTACTGAATCTTCAACCTGCTGGCTTTCAGCTGTGCCCCTATAAATGGATTATGCATATGGTGGCTGATTTAATAGCACAGTTCGGCGGTCCGAGTTTCGCTCAGTATTTGTTCAAGGAAGGACGCCGTTTTAGAGATAGCTATAAATAGACTACATTGTAGGTCAAAGGGGAACTTTAGGCCTGTATTCATTGATGTTCAACAAATTTGCAACAAACATGATAAGGTTTTGTAAAATGGTTGATATTGATTGATAATTTCCACAATTTTATACATCACTACCAATGGATACATATTTTTTGCACAATTTTAAAATTTGAGACAAGTATAGAGATTTATCTCACGGATGATTCATAAAAACATCTATTTTGATCTAGCCCAGTGAACATGTTGTAAAAAATCATTTGTCGCTATTCTATGAATCACTGTTTATTTTGTAACCAAAAATGCGTTGCAATTTGTAACTAATGATGCAATCAGATATATTGTGTTTATTACGTCAAAGTTACTACAAGTTAATATGTACTAGTAACCAGTGAATTATACAGTTATTACAGTATTATACAGTTATTACGGAGTTTTTACTGATTAATAAGAAATCACAGAGTTAATAAATTCAATCCTTTTATTCTGCCTTTTCTTCACAACAAAGTCCCACAAACTACAACAATCTTTATATTTTCATCCTCTGTTTTCACTGCCAATATGATTGATATACCTAACCTTTCTAGGTCTATATATTGGCGGTAAAATGTTATAAATGTGAACGAAAATTATAACTAGGGCCACATATGATTATACCATATGATAAAATTGGTCAATATGTGAAAAAATGAGAATCGATTCGAATAAGAGTAGGCTACGTGTCATGTATAAAAGCAAGTTCACCGTGAACAGAAAAATGTACACATATAGTATTTGACCATTTGTAGCTAAAAGTCTGAAACTAAATAAGTGGTTATTTCTGCTGTTCTTAAGGTAGTCTTGACATCCACAGGTATCAGAAATTATGAACAGTACACATTGACTGAAGTGCATTATTCATATAGCAATCTCGGAAGCACAAATGAGTGTCTAAATACATACATAACTTCACAACTATCATAACTTTATAATTTCATAATTCATGTCACAGCTTCCAAAAAATACTTTTTGTATTTTTGCAAGTGATCTAACGGCTGTATTGAGTTATTACATAAGTAAATATAGCGCTTTGTGATAAGTTGATTACATCGTCAAAGTAGCAATTAGTGTTTTGAGTCAATCGCAATAAACCTTCGTAAAGATTGGGATCGATTAACATTTGACAGTAAGCATCGAGTTTTTTCCACGACGTATAGTTTAATTTCCGTGTCGTTACATTATAGTTATATTAGAGTGTCGTTATATTAGATTAGAGTTTCATATTGGAGGATATAGATTATATTAGAGTCGAGATTAGATTCATGGAGTTCATTTAATGATTCATTTAAGAATATCCAAGTTTCTGTAGCTGCAACAAATGGATAAAGAATGCATAGTGAACCATTATAGAGAGAACCCAATTATATTTCCGTCATACAAATATATTTCCTTCGTACAGAAATCTTAGCTGAGGTAAGTCAGATTTTATACATTTTTCCCCTCCTTCATCCTTTTTAAACCTACCCGTTTCTATTTGTATCGTCTTTCGTAAGATGTCATCCCATTATTCAAATAATGAGAATGAACGGAAATCTCTGAGGTGTTTTTTTTTTGTACTGATTATGAGATTAGGTCAGGTGGACAACCCTGGCGTAGATAGACACAGCACTCTCTTGGTGAACATTAGATTCCGTTCTATCCCTTGAATTAGAAAATGCAATTCTTCGTTTATTGCATGAGAAAAGTTCCGTGGGGATCAGTCGAGTCTCTCTTGAAAGTCATATCGCAATCGATCTAGACATTCGATACATCGTTAAGATACGATACGATAGTGTGACTACTGACTTCGAGTTTTAAAACGCGCTGACACGTGGTTGGCAGAGGCTATCAAATCTTCTTTTCGTATTTGACGGTCAGTTCACGTTGAAATCTTCAAAACGTAATCTTTCAACTCCATACATGACGAGACCTAGCAGACATTTCTGGAATTAAGATTATAGGCTTCATACTATATTGAAGTTTGAGAAGGTTTTATGTGAGGCAAAAGCTGAAAATAATTTCTTAAAACGTAGCAAAGAAAACACGCGACAGGTTTTTCATTTTTTCAAGTTGATCATAACTGTTTGGTTTTTTTTTTGAACTGAAATAAGTTGCATTTCGTACAGAACCGTTTGGCCTCTGGCTACATATTTATTACCGAATACGTCGACATCTTAGCTACACGGGTCACTCAAACCCTGGCTTAACATTACACGCTTCGTTTGACAATTCGTGAGCTTACGTTTACAACGACAGTTATGTTTCAGAAGAAATATCAGAAATATCAAAACTTCAGAAAAATATCCTCGGCATCTGGGGAAATAACTTTCGCTTGTGTATCGAGATATATAGCAAATACAAATATTTATTGAGATAAGAGAAACCGAGGGTAAACATATTGATAGATCGAGTGAGGTTTATATATTTTTTAATCACTACTTTAGAATATCGAGCTATATCAAAATATCGAAATAATCGAGCTGTACTTATTTCTCTTTGTTATTATTATTTTTGCTGTCTGTCTATTCATTTCTCTGTGATGATGACAATATCTTTTGGAATCGGTAAATGATGTGTGAGATGACGATAGATGAGAGGAAAAGTTATTCTATCAGGTGTTGTTGGTAATCGGACGGAAACGGTCATGAACTATTACTAAGGAGCCGTCCCAGTGGGCAGTATTTCACCTCAATGACAGAGGGAAAACCACAAAAAATCTCTGTCAGGATAGTCGACCATAGGGAAAATCGAATTCCCGGTCGCCAGACCGAGTGGAAGACCAAGTGTACACAACCCACTTGGCGTGCTCATAGGAATAAAACCATCTTAAAAGCTTTAATTTATTTCTTTAAATCTGAATTGTATGTTTCAAGTGAGTTGATACTTCAATCTGTATTCTTCGCATCTGGAGTTACGAATTGCAATCTTTTAATGCATCAAACTTTACTACTTCATCTCCGCTGGATGGATAATTTTTACTGTGCTCGTTGATTTGAGTTACAGCTCCGAGAACCAGATTTAAGAGGTCTTTTCTAAATGCAAATCAACTTTATTCAGAACACTAATAAAGTACAAGAGAGGTATTTCTTTAGATTCAATTTTCTTCAGATGGACAAATTCTACTGAAATTTATATATGATGATATTAATTTATTATTCATATAGCTCAAGCTATATTATCATTGGTGCTCTGATATTTCTGTGGGAACGTTTATGTGGTAACTAGACAATCACACGCTAGACATTTTTCTGTTGATGTACGAAGTTGTTTTCTTGGTTGATATCTCCATTTTTCTTAATAATTAATTTGATTAAAAAGCACAAACGAATGAAGAGGATAGAATACATTTGCATCATATTGTTCTAAATTCTAAATTTGGTTCTAATCTTTCATTCACAATTATTGTGTTGGATAATAATTGAAGGTTTTATTTCATTATTACAAAATATTTTCTGTAGAAGCTATATTATTAGATGTTTATATTAGGTTAACAATTATCTCCGATTTTTTAGATTTCACTCTCTGTTTCCCACTTTTTCCAAAAAATATAAACAAACAAAATAAAAAAGAATACCAGCAAATTTTTCAAAACATTAAAAGTTGGGAAATTTTTGAAAAAAATTCTACATAGCCTGTTGAATCTTTCCAAGGAAATGAGAATAAATGAACACTTCATCATGTTTTTTTTTCTGAAATTCTGAAGTTGTTCCTAATATTTCCACAAATTTCAAATATTTTGCTATAAAGTTGATATATTTTTTCAAATTTTGACTTTTTTCAAGAAGTATATTTTTTAATTTGTTGAATAAGTTTGATTACGATGGTTGAAGATAGTCGGCAACGTAAAAAGTTGGTATTGAAATGGAGAACGATTGCCAAGCCATCTTACAAATGAACGAAGTTTTGACAAAAAGTGAGATGGATTTAAAAAAAAATGAACTTCGAAACTTCATACAAAATTATTGTTCCGCAATCAGGGCCCCAAAAAATGGGATCATTCAGTCGCGGCAACACAAGGACAATTCTTTGAAAAAACTAGCTACATTTCTAAAATCCGAACATTTGGCTATTCAAGGTATAATGAAGAGGGCATAGTGAGAACACAGAAAAAGCTGAGAAGCTGGAATTAGATGGTGTTTACGTGCAATATACTAACTTCCCAGTCGTTTATTTTTTCTTTCAGTCTCGTTTCTGATGGTTACAAATTATTTTATCTCTACCATATTTGACAAAGAATTAGCATATTATTCATATAAAATATTATCCAGGACAGAGTCTTGAGCAATACGACGTACTATTTTACACATCACTGTTTATTTATCACACCGTGTACATCTACATCTATTTATACCGCTATAGTCAATATTTTTGATATAATCTTATCCGGGCCTACTATATTGCTACTTGGAAGTGATATTAAATTTACGTCACTCACTATTGACATCCGGTCCGATAAAAGCTTCGTTTACTACTTTACGCCTACTTTCTAACAGTTGTGTAGATTCCTACTTGTATCAAGTATCTAAATACTGATATAAATCTGACTTTCGTTGTTTCTGTCTTTATTTCTCCTTGACAGAGTGATCAACAGATTGGCCAGTATCTCCGACCTCTTTCTGTTGAGATGAAGGAATAGGGGTTCCCAGAACACTCTACTTTAATCCAAATAAGTTTATCCATAAAGGTCATGTCCATTCCTTCCCCAGTTCACTCAAATCTATCATTAAAAGCAATGGTGATATCATGTTTTCATCTCTAATTCATCCTTTTATATTTTTGGTCCCCACGTTGACAATAAAACCTCATCCTCTGGATACACTACCTCTATATCATGTAGCACTTGACCTACTGGTCTGCCTTTTTGACATGTATATGGTTCATTTTAGCACCAACTTTCATCAACATTGACCCTATATGAAAAACCATCGAGTCTCCTACTACATACAACATATATAGATTCACATTAGGTTTCTCTAACAAAGCAGACACACTAGTGGAGTTCTTATTCATTTGATTAAAACACTAAAATATATAGTTATAGGTTCAAAATCGAGGACAATAACTGGTGGGAAGGTAATATTAGAATCATATCATTGTAAACTGACAGTTAGGGTGTACAATATTACCTACTTCTTGCCTAAAATGAAAAAGTATTTCCATGGAAGATAGTATAGAGAGAAGAGCTTAATCTAGAGCTTGATCAACAGTAAATATTTCGTCACAGACTTGAGCAAAGATTCGGTATATTAAAAGAAATAGTTTGACAGTTTACGTTTAAACAATTAATTAATTACTTCTCTAGAACTGCTCATGGAACAAATGAGACTGATAAAATCGTCAAAATATCGAGGTCAACAATAGACTATGCTATAAAATGATAACTGTTTATCATTTACTCTCAGTATTCTCACCATCTAATAAATGATTGTTTCTCATGTTAGGTATTTTATGTAACTATACCATATCAATCAGTCAAGATTAGTCAATTAGTCTACTAATACCACTACATCTACCCATGGTAGGGACACGCTATCTGGGAGTCACTGAATTATAGTGAAGTATATAATAATCTTGGAGTGTTCAAGATTGTTCATGTTTATTATTCAAAATTAAACTTGGAATCTTTCAAAAGTCATGTGCATGTGTCTTCACAATAATTCTACATTCAACATTGAAGTTTTTATTACACTACTGGTGTTCGTCACAAAAACACATATACAAATAAATAGCCTGAAAAAAGTTGAAATGTTTATGACGGTGTCGTACTTTTGATCCTAATTTTGTACTGAACATTTGAATAAAACGTACCATACGAAGCCACTACTCTGAATAGATATTACATACTTCATCAATTCGTCTATAATCGTCTATATCGTATAACTATATCGAAATGTTGAGTGACAGTTGCACTTCATAAAATAATTTGCATTCCTGCATGAAATAAGCTAAAATATGAAAATTGCCTTCAAAACTATGTTGATATTTTTATGGTAGCTCTGTATCTCACCATAAAATACAAAGACAAATAAATTAAGAAAAAAGTGTTTGAATGTTTTGGGGATGTAATGAGACTGAATGTATAAGGGTGAATCCTCCGACTGCCACGGTTAACTAATAATTAACTAAATAAGAAAGACGGTCGATCGAGAATTTCAACTCTATTATGTATATACGGTATATGAAGTGTATACGGTGGTAGACGACGTCTTTGATATTGGCTTTCTGTCAAATACATTTCAGCTTTGTGTGTGTGCTACGCGTGCTCGTCTTGCTCGAATTATTGTTTGCGTGCTCTTTGTACACGTCTGCTCTTTTATTTCGCTGTTGGTGAGTAGTACTCACAGTGTTATTGCTATGCTCGTATACACGAGATATTAAATACATCAGGCAGAGACATCAAAAGAGATCATTTAATTGAATCATTTCTACTTTTAGATACACTAGATATTAGAAGTAGGAAAACGCTATTTTCGGAGACCGCTGACAAATGAACGAATATATGGGAAAATTGAGAGTGTAAATTGGTTGAAAAAAAAGCGAATAAAACAATTTAGTTTTTCAAAATCACCAATCCGTTTTTGATACAATTTCAAAAACATCTGGATTAAGTATGTATTACTTTTTTTGATAAAGTTTCAAATTCAAAACATGTTTTCGATTTTTTTTCTCGTCATATTATTCTCACGGGTTTTGAAAATTTTCCAAAAATAAGTCAAGTGACAGAAAACTATTCATGAAAATGTTCCAAGCATTTCACAGTTTCAGTAAAAAAATAGTTTCATGGTGATTTCATAGTTAACCGTGTGATCTGTGCAGTATGTAAAAAAATAAACACAAAAATACGGACAAATTCCCGTAAGAATAGCATGGAGCTCATCTAAAATCACACCATAACTTCATATTGATGGACGAAATTGCAAATATGAGATACATTTAGTACATTTGATACGTCTCTTGTGCAAACGATTGATCAATTTCTCACATTAAAACACATTCGAGTGAATAAAAAAAGGAAAATCTGTTGGCCATAATCGAATGAGGAGTGATGCGAAAACGAAACACAAGTGGTAAATTATTACTCAAGAGTTCATAAAATCATCTCTCATAATGAAATACAAGAAAATTATATAGATTGCTCTTTTATTTAGAAATATAATATGATTCTTTTTACATAATGAGGCAATTTTCTTTTAATTTACAAAAAAATATTAATGAATAAATGTACACGTTTTCAAAAGGTCTACAATGCCTAATCTCTAGGGTATTAGATTATTAGCTGAATTAAAAGAATACCAACTACTATTGGTGAATAGTAACAAAAAATCAAAGTTCCCTAACACATTTTGACAACAGACAATTCATTAGATGAAAACAAGAGAGAGAGAAATATATTAAATAGATTGATAGATCAACAGATAAATGAATTGATTTCCATTGTAACGTGGTGTGATGTGTGGCTAATTAGCGTGACCAATATGTCTTGTGATTGAAGACTCTCAAATCAAGTAACGCTCATCATCGTTGCTGGCATTCATTATCTATAGATTTAAAAATACAATAAAATCACCGAACCGATTAGAGGTTTTATATTCTACATTTTTGATGAAATTATGCCTTTAAAAATACTATACTTTTGAAATTTCTCTCATCATGAGGTGATGTGAATTAACTAGCCACTTGTCATTGTAAAATGTATATTCCAATTCAAATTTAACCCGTAAAGTTGCCACATTGATCGATATATGTCTACAAATGACTTTGACAAAGTTCGTGGTATTGTAAATTGAAGCACCTGGAAATAAAATATAATAAATTAATCTGAATCATCTTATATTTTAGAAGTGAAAATTCCAAGCAGTATAATATGAATATATTCATTCAAATTTCACTCCTATAAAGAAGTTCAAATAGACGAAATACCTGTGATATACATTTAACCATGTTTTACTTTCATAACTTTGAAAATATTCACTTGACTCTCTAATACAATAATTCAAATTACTATATAAATGCATATAAATGCGATCTTGAAGTAATTATACATAGTGTGTGACTTCCCATGTAGATCTATAAAACTGTATATTATATACTTTTTATATGATGACCATATGGTCTGTGTTCAACAACAAACTGTTGATTACTAGTGTTGGAAATAGTTGATTGATCAATTGTGAGCTTTTGTAAACAGTGTGAAGTCTAATAATAGCACTGTAATTACAGGAGGTAATGTAACACCTGGTTAATACGATACAAAATACAGGTTGGGAGGAGTAACAGTAATTCTCTTTCTCCGATATCGTAACAGTCTACTGGTAACCATTAGAATGAAAATAGTCCTGGGAAATCAGCGGTACACCATGTACGAAACGGAGAGAACCGAGAGCAAGTCAAGAGGAAAGAAATGGGAGTGAGAGAGGGCGAGATTTTGTGCGGGTCAAACGGAGCCCTGCGTTACGGTAGAACGTGATATTGCGCACAACGTTCCTCCACGAGTCTGTATTGATCATTCGAACACACGGAGATACAGAGAGAGAGAAAGAGAGAGAGAGAGAGAGAGAGAGAGAGAGAGAGAGAGAGAGAGAGAGAGAGAGAGAGAGAGATACACGAAGATGAAGAAGACGAAGAGACGAGAAAAGATAACAGCAGAGTAAAGAGCAAAGTGGAAGTACAGTATAATAGAAGGCGAGGAATAGGGGATTTGGTAGGAAAAGAAGTAAAAGAAGTCTAGGATGGTATTTGACGAGAGAGCCAGCGTTCAGTCTACGACGAGCGTCGGTCAGGGAAGGAGGCCGGTGGGGAGCTCGCTCTAAATGGCCAACAACAAGTCAACGAAGGCGCGTGACTTCTAAGAGGGATGCAAGTTGATTCGAACAACGGCGACGACATGGCGTTCTCGCCGGTCATCGAGCTGAACGTCGGTGGCGTGTTCTACACGACGGCATTGAGCACGCTCACCAAGGAACCAGACTCACTACTCGCACACATGTTCACCGGTAAAATACCACCACCGCCACGCGACGCCAAGGGGAAATACTTTCTGGACCGTGATGGTGTGCTCTTTCGTTACATCCTCGATTTCCTCCGTAACCAAGCATTGATCCTACCGGAGAGTTTCCGCGAGAAGAAACGTCTCCTTCAAGAAGCGACACATTTCGGATTGGCGACAATGTTGAATGTGACGACCATCAACAATGGTGTTGAAGGCGCGTCATCACGGAACAAAGCTACTGGTTTCATCACGGTCGGGTATCGAGGTAGTTTCGCGTTTGGTCGTGACGGCTTAGCTGATGTCAAGTTCCGTAAGATTACTCGTATCCTGGTATGCGGCCGTGTTACTTTATGTCGCGACGTGTTTGGAGAGTCGCTGAATGAGAGTCGTGATCCCGATCACGGTCTGACAGATCGCTATACAGCACGATTCTTCCTCAAGCATTCATCTATCGAACAGGCGTTTGATAATCTTCTGGAGCAGGGGTTTAAAATGGTTGGGAGTTGTGGTTCGGGAACGGCGGGCGGGAATAAGGATGAGTTGAAACCTGGTGTCGACGCCGAAGAGAATCGTTGGAATCATTACAACGAGTTTGTGTTTGTACGTGAGTAAAACATGTGACAAACTCTTTAATAAATATCTTCGTTATAGTATGCTTAATAGTACTGAAGGTGTATTCAAAGAGTTAAGATATTTGAACTCTTTGGATGTGTGCAACTGTGCGGTGAGAAAGTGGATGTGGTTTTCGAATATGAAAATAGATCAAATCGAAATCAATGTGAAGTTTTGTTATAAAAATGTTGTGAAGAAATATAAAGTTTTGTGATAAGTGAATGATATTCTTCTTAAGGTGATTGATATTATTATGATAAAATTAATAATAATATAGACCGGTTAGAAATAATACTTTCTTTCTGTTCTCCGAAACGTACACACAAATTGGTATGACATTGCAACGTGGAGCATTCAACTGAAAATATATTTCATATAATTATACTATGCTATTTCCGTATAAGAGCTACGTAGTATGATGTTTCCCCATATTAACCTCATAATCACTATGTCATTTAAATCCATATCGTGTAGCGAGTAGTCTCTATATTATAGATAAACCTATCTTTACTTGCAAAAAACGATCAATGTTCACGACATATTCTAAATTGAATTAAATAGAATCAAAACAAGTTATCAAAACAATGATATGTTTTATTTGATTATTACTGCAATGTTAACGCTTGAACGAATAGACTCCGGCGCTTTTGTAAATCAGGAATAGAAATTCTTTGAGGCGACAAACATATAACGGCGCTCTACGCGGTAACAGGGTAATAATATGAGCAAGCTGATAATTTTACTCGCATTCATTAGTAATAGTATAATTGTTTTTAAGAGCGATATCGCGGTGACATTGGTATTTTTTTGTCAAGCAAATCACCCGACGGCACGGCTCTACAGTTCCCGATAACACGTACATAATTCACGCAATTGTCATTTTGGGGGATATTTAGGGTGTTCTTCCCCCACCCTTCACCCCCTTGTACGATGACAATTTGTCAGTGAAAGTAACAGCAGTATGCGTGAAATTCAATTGGACGATCGAAACACAAGATTAAAGATAAATACCAACAATTGGTAATTCATATTTTGAATAAATGTCATTGTTGAAAATATTTTAAACCTATATACTATAGTAAATGCTGAATAGAATTTCAACAAACGGAATAAGCTTATTGTAATTGACGTGTTTTGTTGAAATTGATTCGGGAATGAATTATAATTCAATTTAAATATGCAAATTAAATAATACATTTCTTGAATCTATTCAAAACCGAGTAATGTGCTGGGTACTTAGATCAACAGATTGATTAAATAATTCACGGTTAAGATTCAGCTCTTACCTGAATATACCATCATATATATATATATATCTATAAATATATATAGGCCTACGACATGATTTTTGAATTTATTTCAATATCTTACCATTTTAGTAGCCTTACTGGTGGTAACCTGAAAAGCTAATCAACCAGAAAGTCATTGAAATATATATTATAAAATCATAATATATATATATATATATATATATATATATATATATATATATATATATATATATATATATATATATATACATATATATATATATATATATATATATATATATATATATATATATATATATATATATATATATATATATATATGTATATATATATATATATATATATATATATATATATATATATATATATATATATATTTATATATACATACATACATACATATACACACACACAAGCTATGCCTCAAATTAGCTGGCTTTCTATTTATATATAAAATGTTCTGAAAAGATTTCCGATATTACCAGCATAAAGCAAACAAAATAAAACGGGTATACCAACAATGTTTTCATATAGAATGGAGTATTTCAAAAGTCTGTGAGTGTAAAAAACTTATTTATTTTCAGAGTAATGCACGATCAAGGGTGCTCGAATGGGCGTAGGAGCCGTGCCTTGATAATATTGTTTCAACTCAATGTAAATGTGTGATCTTTTCGATGTACCCATTCTAACGTAATTAGCATTATTATCTTCGATAGTAACTGACGTTCATCACGAGTGCAATTACGGGAAAATCATGCATCATTTTCAACGGTAATTGAATTTTATTGCTGAAATAAAAGAACCAAGAGCATGAAACCATTGACACAGTTTTTCCAACTTCTATCCAATTTGTTGTGTATATTATCATGATGCTTATGAACATCTCAAATAGCTAACGTGATGGCATTGAAAGTTTGATGGAAATAAGATTTATATTATAAACATTGTAAAGTATTCTTCTAATTTTCACCAAGAATATTTGAAACAATATTCTGAAAAAGAATGGAAAATTTACTGGAATTTTATAATTGTTTCAACTTTTCCTTTCAATTCCAATACAATCACATATCTAGACAAATATGTCAGCCTTTCCCGTGACTGCTGCTCTTGGAAAACTTCAGTTGTTAATAAGGATTGTCTATCTATAAACGTAATTGTTGCATATATTGCAACCTTGTATCAACGACCAAAGTATCAACAACTTATTGATTCATGTGTGTTACTTATTTACAAGTAATGTCCAATATTTTCTCAAACAATTCTTGTAATCATGAATGTGGCCAGTTAGAAAAGCTTGTAGACTACATATTATAACATGTAACGTAGACATAATATACTGTTCGAGTGGGTAATGTTAACTAGCGACTTATGAAGGAAGAATCTGAATGTTTATGTAATTTATATGAAAGCTCTAAAAAAATATCAAACTGATAACGGACAGATTTGATTAAAAGGACGAGTGAGAGTAGGTGTTGATTAAACACAAACATTCACCGGAAAGAAGTTTCAAGTTTGGATCCTCTTCATTTGGAACAAAATTCTGTTGTGTTTCTATAATCTAATTATAACTCAAAGGGTTGCCACCTGTGTAAAGTGTGAAAAGTTGTGTTTAGACTGAAAACAAACTACAGATAGAAAGAATTTTAACATCGAATTTAAGATCTGACCTATTTAATTAGTACTCTTACTAAGTATATCTAAGAATGGTTTCAATAGATAATCCGTCTGCTAGGGTTAATCTATTTTCTCCATTCGACTAGAGATCAGACTATGATGTAGCATTTCCTTAGCGTCTTACTTCAAGAGACGAGTGCTCTTTGTGTGCTCGATGAAGACTAGAACATAAGATAATGGAAATGAGCTTCCGTTCGGAAACCGCTTTGGATATTCCGCGCGCTGGTAACCGTATATGACGAAATAGAGGAAGCCGATAGCAAAGCTTTGTGACGTACTAGTGAACGTAACTTGATTTTCACAAAGTTCAACTGAAATAGAGTTGAAAATAACGGTAATATTATCGAGCGAGGGATTAACATTGCTTTGCTATGTTAAAATTGCTACTTTCAACGGAGGATATTGTAGAAAAAGCACCAATTAGACGCAGTTGAAAAGGTTGAGCGTCGAGAGGATTTTATATGGGATTATACTAAATTAATCTTGTACAGTCGCGTATGCTAATCAGATTCATTTCTGTTGAAAGACTATGAAATACGTATGAAGTACGTAGGTCTAATTCAATAATGTCGTAATCGCCAGTAGTGAGTTCAACTGAAAATCTGAGTGATTTTAATAAAAATCATAGTAATACTTCTCAGTATGGTACCATAAATCACTGTTGTAAGCGACTTCGTAGTGTTGCACATACAACAAACACATACACATATGTGGAATCTTCACATTCATTATTGATACAGATTTATGATTGAGGAGTCAACAAATACACTATATTTATAATGGAAATAAAATCAAATACTAAACATTTGGATAATAACAATCAATATATTCTATATAAACCCGGCACTTCCACCAAAATCTCGTTGCTGTTATTTATCGGTAACGAAGGTGCCGTTGACAAGCGAACAGTTAGCCGTTCATTAATGAATGTGACAATGAAAAAAATGATTACACTACGTGATAAAACCGTATTTTGTTTCGCCGCGTAGCGTATACATAGGGTGCAGGTATATGTAGTTCAACAACACTCGGGTAAAGCAATTAATAACGTGATACCGAGTAATCAATCTCTCAGTATGACCTAATTTAACACAAATTGACTAACTCGACTGAAAACCTAGTTATATTTACATTTACACCTAAAATATTTCAATTATTTCGTTAATTACGGTTCACCTACGGTAAACAGACACTATATAAAGTAATTACGGTTAGCCGGCTTCACACCAAGCTATGGCATACGTTCATTAAAATGGAATTAGAACGATGTCATTATAAATAACACACAATTTAGTATTCAATCTTACTTCATATAAATCTATCTAACGAGTTAAAGTGAAACTATTATTCAAATCAACAAGTCATTTTCAAACTGGATACTATAACAATTTAAAAAATACAATGCAAATTAATTAGTGTTTCAATCACTGATAGTGATAAATAATTTATTAGTTCAAATTACAACAACATTTTACATCACGTCTCTGTCTTTAGCATTTTTTTATCACGATAAGTTCTAATATTTCAAATTCATAAAATTGAATGGTTGATCACAGTGCTAGTACTTTATGCACACATTATTTCATTATTATACTAGAGACAATTTGGAGAGTAGCCAGTGGATATTAAATAATATGAATATTTGATGGGCTCATATCACAAGGATAGTGTCGGTAATTTCCACATTATCATTCATCTAAAACAATATATAGACGACGTCACAATAGACATATAATGGACTGGTCAAACTCATCAATTCATCATTCATATTGTGATCATATGGCGTTATGAAAAACATTTCACACTCTTCATCGGAGTGAGTAATTAATCTTTGTGTTCGAATTCGATGCATTTCATAAACCGCCTTTTGTTTGCGGTGAAAACGAACCCCGCAGGTTTAGATAGAGTGTCCATTGATGAGGAAGAACTCAAATGAGCGACAATATACGGAGTGACGTCATCTGTATAACGATGATGACGACGAAAAGAATAGAAATAGAAACATGACAACAAAGTTATTGATAGAACCCGTTTTTCATGTTTCACAAAGGTATTATTCATATTCGGAATTGAATCACACAAGTGATAATGTTCGAAGAATATATTTTGAAATGTTGAAAACAAAGTTACATGATAGAAATTATGTGCTTTCCTTGTTAGTCCTTTCTCAAATTTGTAATACATTCTAGAAATTATCATGTTTATTGTGGTCAAATGTTGAAAATTGAAACTATATAATTATTTAAAACATAATTATTATTTCCCATTTTTTATTCTAATTAAAATCTCTCGGTCTGTTTCATCTTCTTGTCAATAATGTGGAAGAAAGGAATGTTTGGTAATTTGTAACATCGCTCCATGAATGAGTACAAAAATGGAAAGCCAGTAATAGATAATTATGTAGTGTTTGACTGTAGCTACATAACTATCATTAAATAAATACATAACTCTGAGACGGATTGTCTTGAAGTTTGTAGGCACGAAATGTTCTGATCAATAACAGAAGGCACAGAGATCATCAATCAATTAATCTATTGAAAAATGTATTACCAGTGTCCATTCTATACCCATTGATAAGAAGTTGATCTATTTAAGGCATGCAGTTATTCTTGTTACATGGACTTCATTTACCAAACATTAATTCAGGGAGTTTTAATGTTTGGTTTTGACAACCATGTTGCCTTGGAACTGTTGTGTTAATTAAATGGAAAAGTATTCTCAAACGTGTAATAGTACAAGACCACATGTAATGTTGTAGCACTCGCAACAAAACCGACATCTTAAAACGTGTTGTTGAGTGTCAAGAATATAATTTAATTTACGTATTTAAAAACTTTTTATTATACGTCATATTTCCTAATTGAAACGTGAAAAAATGATAAGTTGACACCACGAAAGTGGACTGCAAATTTATTGTGGAAATATTCTCACTCCACGCATATTATATTTCTATTTCTATTCAGTGTCCTATTGAACAGCTGAATGATTGAATTTATTCACTCAATAATTATTGTATATACAACCGAACTCTTCTATTTAATTATCTATTAACAATCTAATCCTATTTATTCAAGGATTGTTATTGAAGACAACATGAAATCATACATTTGTTATAATAATTGAGTTATATACGGATTACGACATCTCGGTATGCAATGTAAACCAACCAGAGTGGAATGCTCTCACAGCTGAGTCCATTGTAATAACAGCTAAAACAGTGTCTACGATCTCTAAGTTTGTATTCCATCGTAATGCGAGCTTTACCTCATATTCCAGCTACGTACGATTTTCAAATGCGAGCTTTTACCACACTTTACAGTATCATCATGTATGGTGGCAACTACTTAAAACTGAGCAAACCCTAGCTCAAACAATAGAAGTTTAATCAACAAGTACTTCGCATTCATAAGAACGAAATGAAACGATGTAACTTATTTTGAATAGACGAATTGTATAAAAACTGATTTATGAGATATAGTGAGTAATAATACAGCATGGAAATAGCCCCGCAATCACTTATAATAAAATGCACAAACTTTTATATTATTTCTCCTAAAATATCATAAATGTTTACATCAATAAACGACAATGGTTATTTTATTATTCTAATGCATTGTTGTGATGTCGAATGTAAATACACAGTGATACCAACTGTATATTATTATTATGTGGACCCTTACTATTAATAAGTAGCACTTCTGTAAATGTGTATAGAATATATAGAATATTACAGAGAATACTCATGGAATGATATTAATATTACGACAAGTATCATCTCTTTTCTCCTGAGCTTGTAACACAAAATATATCAATTGAAAATCAAATAATAAACATTAAGGTATGACCAATGAAAAAGATTGTTATTTACTTGTATGTCCTCCTTCCCTGCAGAGTACGGGAGGAAAAACGCTCTTTTCTTCGTTTGCTCCTGATAGCATGCATCTTATTCAGCGACACCTCAACTGACGGCACATCATTGCATGCGAATCAAGTAGTTTATCTACATTGAGTATATAATTTTGTATACACAATATACGTCGTCACGGAAATTGATCGCTCAATAACACTGAAGAAGTTTTCAATTCAAAATATTCATTTTAAAATATAATTTCATCTTTCTTGTATAGATTTATGTATAACGTACTTCATAAGTATATCGTACTTTCGTAGTTCAACCAAAAGTTGAAGTATTATTTCCAACTGTTTGAGCCTGACAATAATTTAGTATCGCATAAGATTCTACAGGTATCAGATGAACAGAAAACAGACTTATGCTTCTGATTCAATCTAGGAAACAATAAATATACCTACTTTAAATTTGAATTGAATTACTTTTTAGTAGAACTGATATCAGATCATTTTTGGAGGCCAATTAATGCGGATAATTATTGATATTTGAGAATGTTTAAATTTCTATCTGTAAGAAAATATCTAGTTTATTGACCATAATGAAAATAAATACCTGATTTCACTCTGCTTACAGAAGATTATGAATTTAGCCTGGTGAAATGTAAACGTACTAGTCAAATCATTTCAAATTGTGTTTCTATATAATTGAGTTCAGTGGTTTTCCCAAGTGTTTACTGTTCAGTAAATATTGATATTGAACAGAAAATGTTATAGTTTCCATTGTACTTTATTAAATAAACTCATTGTTACGAACTGCGGCCATTACTGCTACGTTCCGTTAGAAGAACCATGGTTTCACAGAAAAAAAGAATGACCCATGACTGGATCTGACTGACTTCATTGATTGAGTTAACGACGCATCAACAACGGGGTGGTTTTCACCAGAAACGAGTTGAATCATAAGAAGTATCATGCTATTCCACTTCATGTTCACCCTCAAGATAACCTGAATGCAGGTAACTCGCACCCCTCCCGTTCTACTAAATTTCCGTTAGTCCAAATCTAGGAAATAATAGATGAGTAAAAGATTTAAATGAGTGAAATAAGGACTGAGATGGGTGGATCAGTGGTCAGCACGTTGAACCGTCATTCAGGAGTACGATACTCGATTCCTGCCACGGTGGTTTCCCTTTGTTAATAGCTGAATTATATGATTGTTCCTTAGCAACATGTTACGACCTTACCCTTCCTACTTTTTGAAAGTACCTGAAGACAATATTCGTTTTTGCACCTTATTCATCATTGACCGATGCCAATCACACAGTGATTCGTTGAACCTTGGATTATAGTTCATAACTATTGTACCGGAAATAGTTCCAGAACTCTGAACCACTTATATACTACAAACCAAACATGTGCAGTTACAGCGGTACAAATTACATTATTTTCTTATATATTATCTTATCTATCTTGTCACTTACATATTTGTTTCTTATATATCTGATGTATAGTTCAAATTCTATACTTTAAAGCCTTTTCATGCATAAAAACAGAGAGACAATTCTAAGTGTGCACGCAATTTTCTCACGCAGCATTTCTTCTCTCTACATTGAAGTTTCTTCCATGTTTTTTTTTTTTAATAACATCGAAACTTGATACAAAATCATTGTTTCCCAATTAAGGCTGTGGATGAAAGGTAGGATCGTTTGGACGGGGCATCACAAGGGCGATCTTACCACCCCATATTAATAATTCAAAACAAATCAACTTCAACACCAGGACTGCGTTGTCGGTGACCATAAATTTCTTCTGCAGATAACAGTCTTTCAGTTTCCGAAAGTCCGGAACACATTATAAGTAAATTTGCCGTTTCTGTGATATATCCGGACATTACCAGCATTGGTATTGAGAGTAAACAAAACACACGAATGTTGATATCTTCTATGTGGATATATTACACTAACCGGAAGAAAAACAGTGCACCATTCAATTGAGTAAGCGTGGAGGATCACAATACTCCGATTCACAATCAAATGTGTACTTTATTCATTATGTAAGACTGAAAGATTCACCCCATGTTTTTTTCAACGAAGAAGAGAGTCTGCATTAGGAATTATTAGTATGAGTTGCGTATTTATATAGCTATAATCCAAGTTTGAAACCATCATAGGTAAATTGATTATTATTTTCTGAGAACGTGAACGCTGTTCGTTATATATTCAACCTGATTTACACGAAAATTTGAGAATACATACCGTAGTTACTAAATACTGTTACTAAATCGCCCCAAAATTTCAATTTGATATACAAATTGATATTTTTGACATCTTTTCATGTTATGTTTGGCTTATACCATGAAATTTAAGAATTAGGATTATTTGATGAATAAAACATGGCCGAATCTAGTGAACGTAAGAATAACTGCACAGTTTTATTCTTGGTTTGTCCAAATGTTGTCACAAATTTTCATGCTGATCGGAATTTTACCCATGATCTACGGAGCGCTCTGAAAAAAACAATCGTAGGTAAGTTTATGAAATCACATTGAGTTATCAGTCATTAATGCAACTATGAACTGATGAAATTAGAGAGAAAGTTAATCAGTTATCAATCAACCGAGTTATCTTGTATCATTTCACTTCTCGTGTGATGATTTCTTCACGATTTTGTTTATTTCCAGAGTGTTAAAATTCTGTAATATAATTCATTATTTAATAATTTATAATTCAATTTATGAAGAAACCAGCTTAAAACTGTTCTTTTCATATTACTTTATTCATTCTCTGTTCATTTCATTACAATGAACATTTGGATTTGAATAAGAGAGAAAAATTATTGTATTTATATTTATTTAGTCAACCGAACAAAGTAAAAACTTTCAACAATTCCCTTCCGATCGATTATGTCAGCTATTCAGTGCTTTCTTACTTTTAGTTGTTTGTTGTATATTCATTAACAATGTCCTTGATGCCATTGTGTCAAGTTTGTATTCATCAGAAAGTACAAGATTTACAGAAGGAGGTTTTCAAAATGGAGTATCTTATAACACAACAGTGGAGGAATCATTTACTTTGCTGTCTAATAGTTTTAATTAACAACAAATCGAATTAAGTACCGATTATTATGAAACTCACAAGTGAACATCTTTAATAATTTGCTATATTTATAATGTGTACATAAGTGTACAAATATTTACCTTTTGACTTTTATCAACAAAAATGCTATACCTTGAACTACATTTCATTCGTGAAGGGCACTCACTTCACATGCTCTACTTGGTTCAATTATAACCGAGTAAATAAATGTACTTTTGATCTTACAGCAATCTTCATCTTTCTTCAGCCTGCAAGAAAACACATCTTTTGTTTCATCAAACAATCTCTTCACGATCCTGTGATGTCAACCTTGGAGAATTATCATATGTAGCTATATACACTTGTTTATGTCTACTTCACACTCTGGGGATGAAACTTTAAAATGTAAGGTCATCCACCTTTAATTTTTTACACAATTTTGTTCATAATATTTGAAACTCATATTAAAACTACATCAAAACTTTACTATATAATGGACAAGATGTTAAGGTATACGTCACTGAAACACTGTGAACATAATGTTCTGAATCCGTTTCATACGAAAAGTTTCGTATTGCGAAGTGTTTTCATTTTTATTCTCGACGAGTGAGAAGAAAGTTTGGCACATAACTTTATGCTTTATTGTTGCTAGCGGATTTACGAGGTAATTCAAGTGACGTCATAGGCGGTGCGCTTAGGGACGTATGAGAGGAAGTTGGAGAGAGGGGGGGGGGAGCCACCGACCCATAAGGACATGTTCTACTAGAAGGCAGTGTATCGTCAAGGGGACTGTGGTGCTTTAAAACAATTGAGATGAAGTTAGGCTATGGCTTTATATTTAATGCATCTATATCAAAATGTAAATAGCGTGACTATTATTCTGTGATTTATTAATATGTTTGAGAAAACCTTTAACGAGATTCGAAGACTATAAAGACTGGGATTGTGGGAGATGCGACTTTTTTCGTAGTTTGTTGACAAAGCATTGTTACTTTTCGAAGCATTGTTCTCAACAATGAAAATAGTGTAGTCCTTCTGTTAATGGCAGATTGAATAACTGTCTAGTTTTTTGGTTAAAATTCAAAAACATTTTTGAAATTCAAAATTTGATGACCGAGACTGCCGAATATAACAAATGGTAATCTTTTATAGGTTTATTTTTTTATTTCTACATCAATCTCCACAGGCCAAATTACTTTGATTTTTGATAGTTGGTTGAATATGTAATTCATACTTTAAAACTTCAATTTTGGGTTGTCACTTATTATTCTGTGTATAAGGAAGAAAATTTGTCTGAAATACAGAATTCACCTTTTTTTCGAATTAATTCAATTTAAATATCTACTTTTTGGGCTACTGAAGAAATAATGTGAATTAATCCACTGGTATATTTTATACTAAACTTTTAACCAACTAGTGCTGATCGCTTCAGAACGAAATACATTTTTATGTTTGATCGTTGTTTTCTTGCCATCTTTTTTTTTCAATGTATTTTGGAATATGGAGAAGTAAATAAAATCTATTCTCCGGCTGGATGGATTTACACATTTTCTTGTGTGTATCCTTTGAACTAAAAAATAAATGGAGTTGTGCATTATTATCAGATTTTAAAAATAGAATGCATGAAGTAATTGATAAATTATCGAAATTATTGGATAATCTCGATCAAAATGATGTATGAGATAAATCAATTTGTAATTCCTACAGAAGGAAAAAAAGTTTCATCGATGCGAAATTTTTATCAAATGCACTTTCGAGAACACTATTGATTTTTTTAAAAACTACTTATCTCAGGCTGTTTTCTTGGAAAGGGTATCTAAAATATAAGATTTTTATAGCAATGTGTCTCAACAATTCTTATAATACGACGAGTATTGTTTTTAACTAAATATAAGAACTAATAACACTAAAATGAATTATAAAACTAAAAAATGGAATACATCAATTTTTATTTCTCATCTATACATTTTCTTTATAATTTCATGTTTATTCATGCAACAAATTCATTAAATGATAATTGGATGAAAAAATAACATATGTCATTTCACTAAAATTTTCTTCACATTTGAGAAAAATATATATATTTGTTTCATACTGTTGGAAGTACTGTATTACTTTTTGCTCACTAAAATAATTTGTATTTAAATTGCAAGTTGGAGTCTCACACTATAGCGTATGCTTTCAGGTTAATTAGGTTCTACGGAACGAAAATAAATAGTTTGGTAGCTTATGTGCTGATCAATTATGATATAAAGAAAATCATTCAAAGTATACTCAAATTGAATATCAACTTTAGAATGATGATTAAATATGGAATGATTATATCACGATCCCAATTACTCGAGCCATTTTCAATTAACTCTGAATTGAATTAGATTTTTAATTATAACCTTCCTTTCTTCCAAATGGTCTCTAATTGAATATTCCCATTCTCTATTCATTCATATTTCTTCTCGTCCTACTCACATTTTCCTATTAAACTTCTTCTTATAGACTTTAACCATTTCACTGCTTTCACAAGTTTTTCTATTCATTTCATTTCAGTAAGTCGAGCCTGTGCGACATACAGTCAGTACAAGAAGATAGACACTGCCTTGTCCTACTCATTAACGAGCGTATGTTTTCCACTCCGTTGGCTCTGTTGTGGTGGTTGCCTACACAATCACTGTTTCAAGGATGGGAGATCTAATCCGCCGTG
The DNA here is from genome assembly GCA_964007535.1 of Brachyptera risi. Taxonomy (NCBI): domain Eukaryota; kingdom Metazoa; phylum Arthropoda; class Insecta; order Plecoptera; family Taeniopterygidae; genus Brachyptera; species Brachyptera risi. Next base: position 35,162,516 of record OZ023329.1, on the reverse strand, counting down.
CCTTTGAGTGACGTCATTGCAAGGTTGCTAGGCTACGCGCGCAACTCACGACCACTTGGATACATGGCGAGGCATCTCGTGTCTAGAGGTGTTGATGTGGCATATTCTTTCTATGTGTGAAGTTGTATAAAACTAGGCAAACGCGTCATGTGTTTCCAAGTTGATGGATGAGCTGGAACAATATATCAACATAACTTCGGATTGGTTATATATATATCCGGCCACCTTGAGATCCAAACAACTGACGTCACTGTCATCCTATTTCCTAATTGATCTATGATAATAAAGAAGGCTTTGTCTCAATCGTTTCCGATTAAATGGTGATACTCGTTGCTTGGAGTTAATTGATATCTTAATAGCTTTGAGTGATTTAAAAAAATTGGAATATATATTTTTTTTACATCAAAACGGCTGATCTGATTCGACTGAGAGTTCGGAATAATGTTTATAATTATTATATTTAAATCCCCCTAAGTGCTATTTACACTGTCCAATTGCCTTTGATTCAAGACTTGTATCCAATAAATTATATACAAGATATTGGAAGGTCATTTAGACTATCCAATACATTTTATCAAATGATGACGTTTGTTTGGTATCTAAGAGGCCGTGCATAATAGCTGTTTTCTCAATTCTCATAAAACCTTTGATGGAAATAGGACATACTCTAAACGAAAAAAATGCTATCCAACCTTTTAAACGAAAATTGGAAGCGCTAGTTTTGGTACAATTTTACGATTAGACTATCAAATAACTGTGGTACAAGTCTTGAATCAGAGGAATTTGATGGGGAATTGGACAGAGTAAATGGGGCTCCAGAATTTGAATTCTCTCGAAGGAAATATTTTTCACGAATGTTTTTCTCTGGGTTATTCTTATGAGAGTTTTGAAAAATTTGAAATGAGTTTTCTCAGAAGTTGTTCAACCGATTGCGCCTCAAAACTATACAGTATCGAATTAGATAAGGAGACTTTTGTGTGCTAAGTTTCAACTGATTTTAAATTTTCGTTTGACCTGTGGAGCGCGAATAAAAAAAGGTATTTTTTTTTCTGGTATGGTGAAATTGAGTTTTCGCTTCACTCATCCAATGATGGCAGGTAGACGTAAATCACGCGTAGGGTTAGTAGAACAATGAATATTCACTTTCCAACTTTGCAGAAACTCTTTTAGAAAATGTTGAAAAATATCACGTAGATGTAAGAACGATTAAAAGTTGAAACTGTTCACATAGCTGTTCTTAATCTACTTTTGGGTTCACAGTTTTGATGTTTCCAGTAGGTCTTTTGTTTGCGCCACTACAGATAACAATTCCAATCCGTTGAATTGTTGGCAAGAATGCAATACGGTCACGCTATTCATATACCTGCTACAATCTGCGTCGTGATGTATTTATTACATGTTGCATGTGCACTTTTTTTGCATGAGCATTGTATGCAGAGTGAACATTGAATCATCAAAAAATACAACGTATGCCTCCGATGGCTGAAGAATATATATGTGGAGAATAATTAGATATAGTTGATATAAATCAGGGAAACTTCCAAGAAGCTGTCAGGGAAAATTGTTCCACACATGGATATGGAATGTAATCCAATGTCAGTGCTATGTAGCGTTGAAGCTCTAGCATTAATTTGTGGACTTTTCCAGTCCATCATTTCTAACCCAATACTCAAGAGAGCCGAATACTAAAGAAAACAGCAGGAACACAGGTCTTTTTAATAATTTCAAGGTGGTACACTTAAAATCTGAGCAACTTATATCGCATGATTTTCACATCTTCACTATTCGCACCTGAAAAATGTTTTTTTTCAGGTGTATACTTGTGGAAATGATGACATATAAGTCAAATTGTTTTGACGTATACCATCTTGGGGGCATTTAAAATGTCTGTGACTAAATATATACCAAACCAACATATAACCAACATAGAATAATAAATATGACGAATAAAAAATATGGAATTTTCATATCTAATACCGTTTTGAAGATATCACCAAAAAAGCTATATTAAAAATTGAACCAACTCATTGAATTTTCCTGGTTTTCATTTGAGTCACTTTTCTATTCTTTAGATAATGTTTAATAATGATAAACCAACTCAAGAGCACTTCCAAAACTGATATAAACAGCCATGCGCTGTGCTGAACAGATACGTCACAAAAACCCTCGTCAATCTCACTTTTGCGACTTCTATTTTAGTGGCGATGCACAAAAAGCAACAAAACTACAGAAAACCAATCAGAAAATAAAGAAAAAATAGAAATAAAATCTCGTCTATAGCTTCTGTATTCCTTATGGAATGAACAAAAATCCCTCACGTCAATTCCCAAAAGTCCAGATAGGAAGGAAGCAGCTTTGTGTTTAGTTGGTAGGTCTACTTCTGGTAGGACGTCTGGGTAAAGCTTATTCCAGGATATAAAAACCTGAAATTCCGGAAAATCAGACGCGTTGTTGCAAAATACCAAACGTTTCATTCCCCCTCAGGTATATTATATTGTTGGAATATTGTTGTTTTCCAACTTTTTCATAATTTGATATTTCATTTTAATGCATATTGTGTATCCTCTAGGGAATTTGAAAACATTTAATGATTAATGTGTATTTATTTAACCTTATCAAAAGCTCTATTTTTTTCGGAATAGCTACTGGCTTCCAATGATTTATAGCTAGGGAAATACTATAAAAGTTGCTAAGTGAGCGAGAAGACTATGGAATGGAGCACACTTGCAAAATTTTGATGTAGATGATTAGTATTGTTTGCTTAACGACCCCACCACAGTTAGGTTATTTGGAGGTACGAATGAGCAGCCCGCAGGTGATAATAAGACTATGAAGTGATGGTAAGTGCAAGGGCATTCACAAAAATCAATTCTTGTGCGGGGTTCGAACTCACTCCGAACGGTGACCTTAGTTTCTGAAGCTGTGTCTCAGCTGACTCATTGAACAACGGAAGGAGGCTAAATATAAGTTATTGTCTGCTCTCTGTAAATATTTATGCCTACTTGAAGATTGACTTTGTGAAACTGTTTACAGTTTACTGTTACTGTTTTCTATTACTGTTCACTGTTAACTATCAACTATTTACCTTCTAGTGGAGAATTTGTTTTAATTGAACATTAAAATATACTTTCTGTTCATTCTATCAAAATGTCTGTATCGATTTATTCAATAATTTAAAAAATGTCATGTTCAAATTTATCAGATTTTTCTCTCTGCAGTTTTCTTCCTTTGCAGTATTCTATAGATTTTTAGAAAATTGTAATCGGTTTTTCTCTATGAAAACTATGACTTTAACAAATATTGCCCAAAACCTATACACACATTACATATAGGCCTACACACATTATACATATATCCTGATTCAGAGTTTTTTCAAAATTGATTGATTGATTGTTTGAGATTGATTGATTTCTCCATACGAACTGTGAAGAACACAGAATGAAATCGAAAACCACACAAATGAAGTCTTTTTTTCCAGGAAGTGGAATACAATCTACGGTGAGTTCATCTCATTATTCGATCATTATAAATTAATGTAGTGACAATAACATCATTTGAGTGAATAACTCAACAATTGCATGATATTAACGCGACTAAATAATGTTTATAGTGATGTTATTATATCAAACTCTATCTAATAGCTTTTATTATTCGTTTCAACTTTTGATAATTAAAATTTCCAGAATAAAGTTTATTAATTGGAAGCTCTTCTTTTTCATTCGTGGATGATGAAAGCTGAAAGTAGAAAGAGTTTCTACAGAGTGATAACGAAATTATATTTGTCTTCTTTGACGTGCAAACAAGACAAGACTTATTAAAAAAAACAAGATGATATTGTTTGATTATATGTACGGTAGCTGTTTCTTGTTAAGGTGTTCGTGTTTAAGATCAGAAAATTAGATCTTGAAATTAGGGTTGAATTAAGGATGAAATTTGAGGCTGAAATTGAATTCAAAAAATCATGTGGCTAGACATGACGATGACAAATCATCTCTGAGTAAATCAAGGTGGTAATTTTGCCATTGAAAAGGTATATTTTAATTGAAGTGAAATACACTAAATGCTATGAACTAAATCTACATGATTGTATCATTAGTGATGTTCATTCATCAGCGAATCTATTGAAATAGAAGCTATGATATGATATTCAAACTGAAGTCGGAAAATCATACTTTCTCAAGAAAGTTTCTGAAGAAATGTACGTTAAAATGTATTGGAGACGTTTTTTTTGTGTGAATATAATCTGATTAAGACTAAATTAAAAACATTTGAAGAAGTAAATGAATATTTAATTCATAAAGATACAAAATATATATCATATGATAATTGATGTCAATACGCGCTGAAGGATGTTTCCACTAAAAATGTGTAGTCATCATGGCACTTCCACCAAAATGTAAAGGGTAACCTATGAGTTATAATTAAACTTACTGGAAAACAATATCTTTGGATAAAATAACGTCAATAGAGATTTTTTTTCATTTAAAAAATGTATATTTATCAATAACAATTTACGAATTAATAATTATCCTAACCAGACCACCAAGTAACATTGAGCCTGGGTTCTAATTGAACAATTCTAGAACACTCCTATATACAGACAATAACAAATGAAATAACTTTATACAAGTTCAAAACTGCCTGATACTGTATATCACAGTTTTTATATCTTTCATAATTCCTATTTTCTGGAAGTATTCAAATTATTTTCGAGTAAAGATATTTCAGTATTACAAATATCCAAGTTTTTATTAATGAACAGGATTATTGTGATAATACTAATAACCGTATGAGCCTAGTTTTTATTGAGATATTTTCTGAATTACTTCAAATATTTGATGATTGCGATGCAGAAATCAACGCTCCCTATTACCAACCTACAATCATAAGATTATGCTAAATACCGTACGTATTGTATTTTCAAAACTAGAATCATTTCAATGTCTCAAACCTGACACTAGTTAGTCATCAGTGGTTTGTTGTTTATTGTTATATTTCCATATACCTATTTTATATAGCGTACTCATGTGGTCCATTGTTATATTATCTATATACCCAGTAATCTCATGTTTGTTATTCCATTTCTTATGTCTCATATTATTTTTTATGTCTTATTCAAAGGCAGAGTGTAATCTGATGAGCAACGCGAAGACACAATTCTACCATACAAAAAACAAAAAACAAAAAATCTGTTCGCGCTTCACAGGTTAGACAAAATCACACATTTTGTCGACACTTGGCATACACATGTGCCATCATTTACCTCGGAGCTGTCTAGTTTTGAGGCGCAATCGGTGATATCAATTCTGAGACAAACCATTTCGAATTTTCTAAAAACCTCATTAGAATACCCCAGAAGAGAAAATTTGAAAATTATATTTCCTTCGAATAAATTTAAATTTTCAAATAATTTAAGAATGAGAATGATACTTATTATTCACAAAGTTGCACATAAATCGAATCAGCCGTTTTGAAGAAAATAATTATTATGTAGTTTTCAAGCTATCAAGAAGATAAAAGGATAAACCAATTAGTTCGTTAAACGATTAAATAATATGCAAAAAGTAGAACAGAAAGCTGTGACCTAATGTTCCTAAAATAAAGGTGAATTTATAGATTTCCATTATATTTCACATAATTTTTTTCCCTCAATAATATCGAAACTTAATACAAAATCATTGTTCCCCTAGGCTATGGATGTAATATAAGATAAATTGTCCTATATCGCTCAACTTACAACACACATACTGTCTTTTCCTGGTTTTACTGAAATATAAATATTTAAAATAATCGTCTGATTTAGCAATATTCACATTTTTCCATGGCTACCACACTGTATACTTTATAGAGCCATCTAGCATATGTGCTATGCCTCTTACAGCTAGCTGTACAGATAAAAAAAGTTGAAAAAAATGGACGTGTTAGTGTAATAGTACTAAAGCATACCGTTTTATAGGGATTAAAAATATATGTATTTCTACCAATACGGTATTTTTATGTATCTTATCCTTATTCATAATTTATCACAAACACTGACCTTTCGATAAATCATCCTGTAAGGAGGCTATGAAACAAAGTTCAAGTAGGAAATATGATAAATCAAGGAGTTATATACGTCGTTTTTACATGTTGCTTTTTTATGTTTACGTGTAGAACGTGTTACGTTCTACTGCCTATGTGTAAAGTGGGTTGCGTTCTACTGCCTATGTGTAGAGCGGGTTGCGTGCCGCCAACTTTCAAGGGTAATAGTGTGATAACGGATATCCTAATAACTTGGTCGTTCTCAACTGATATAAGTATGCATGTTTAACATTCAACAGGTTTACAGGATACAATTAGTTAGCAATGACACGCACTATTCTGGATGTCATATCCTGAAGGATAATTAATTACTGAAACGTGGCATGGAGGAATATCTCATTATTTATACAGTTTATATAAAGAGAAAGTTTTCTACGATTGGGTCTGAATTGATAAAAATTGTGGAACAAATTGATCGAAAAATGAGAAGAAAGGAAGAACGCTATATTTAATAGGAATTGAATAGAAGAGAATGCCGAAGAGGAATGTGAAATATCAGTCTTTTATGCTTCTGAACTTCTCTCAAGTGATGACACTCACTGTCAAGAAAGGCCGACAATAATGTCCACCAATTGATATCAAGCTATTGGAATATTTGATAGTTTTCCAGCTCGCTCAATTTCTGTGTAACAGTTGTTAGTCATTTGTTACCTGGAAGAATTGCCTATCGGGAAAGTGATTAAGCTGAATCAACGAATTAGGCCTTGATGAAGAATGCAAGATGGATGATAGTGTTAACGTAAATTGCCGATATTTTTCACATACACAATATTTCACTGAACACATTCGAAATAAAATAAGAAACATATTGATTAAATTTAATGAAATATATAATTATCTGGAAAGCTATTAGGCCTTCATCTAAACTGCACAATTTCAACGTGAACATAATCACCACAACTCTCAATTCCATATGGATAGAATATTTTAATTCCAAATATGAACTGGACGTGTACGAACCATTCCCTTTTCAAACCAATCCATCTCATTTGACACAAATTTATATGTTTTGAATCAAATACTCTATTAGTGATCAATTAGTTTGATGATCTAATTAATTCATCATGTAGGTCTAAACGTAGAAACTTCAAGAAAATACAACGTGAAGCTGATTGGTTATTATTGATACATCAGATGACGCTGATTGGCTAACAATAATACATCAGTTGACAGATGTCACAAAGTTTTCGGGACAGACAAGGATTTAGAAGTTTTATCCGTTGTACCACAATTCAATTCCAGCGACCTGACAATGTGTCTCGAACACGAACACATTTCACTGTCCAATTCTATTTTCTCCGAACGGTACAACTTCTACACAATCGAAGAAGAATAGTGAACTTGGGTTACAAAGAGAAACTCTCTCATTGACTGTTGTTCGCAAGGCGGCATTAGAATACGTGCGATTGGTGAGTAAGATGAACCGTGATTGGGGAGACCGGGGTTCGATTTCCGTCAAGGTCACGACCATCCTAATAGAGGTTTTTCGTGATTTCCATCGATCGTTCAGGTGATATGGTTCCTTCTTCTTATTATTTCTTGGTAAGAAGACCGGCTTCTTATCATCATTCGAATAGACTGAAAAGTGGTTGTTGTTCTGTTAATAGAATGAAATATGAGAAAATCAGAAATAAATCAGGAATATAAAAATAGTATATGAATCACTTACTGTGAAATAGTAAGTATTTTAATAGTTGGATTAGCGAAATGAAGACTCAATTTCAACGTACTCGAAAAAATACGAAAAACTTTTCTTTTTCGCGCTCCACAAGTCAAACGTAAGTACAAATCGTGAGTAAAAAGAAATAGTAAGTACGTAAGTTGAAATCTGGATCACACAAGTGTCATCATCTAATTCAATACTGGATAGTTTTGAGACGCAATCGGTTGCACCACTTCTGAGAAAACCGATTTATTTCGAAGCTTAAAAAACTCATAAATAATATAACTACATAGTTCGATTCTGTGGTATAACCCAGAGGAGAAAGTTTAGGAAAAACACGTCTTTCGAATAAATTCAAATTTTCATTAATTCTAATATAATTAGGATACACTTTATTCCAAAGTTTCACATAAATCGGACCGGCCATTTCGATAAAAACAATTACTATGCAATTGTTTTCCATCAATCGAAGCTATTGAGAAACCTATCAGCAATCAACCAATTGACCGAATAAACAATTGAAAAACGTATAATCAATTGAATTGTAGAGCAGGAAGACAGTGAAATAATTGTTTAGAACTCAAGGTACATATATAGCTTTCTATTGCATTTCATACAAATATGCCCATAAAACTCATCCAACAACACATATATTGATTGCATTTTACTAGTTATGACAAATACGGTACTTTCTGAGAAATGATAATAATGGACCAATTCAAATAATCATATTACAACAGTCCTAGCAAAATTGATAATGAAAGTAAAAATAGTGAAAAATATGCATCCAGCTGACAATTATGCCACACACTATAGAGATAAATGTAATTATAATGAATAAAGTAGTATCGTATGAATGAATTTAAAAGGAGTACGAGCTGTGATACTTTGAAATTCCAAATGAATATTTCATGACTGAGTTTTGACAATAAATCCTCATAATCTCTCCTTTGCAATTTCCTAATGGATAAAATTCAAGTCATTCATATTATCTCACCTGCTGATATTACACAAATATTACACAAATATATACACAAATATTTCACAAATATTACACAAAATTGAATAACAAAGAACATACAAATAGTAAAAGGTAGACATTGGTGATAACACCTGTTGATAGACTGTTATTTTGGAAATGATATATTTTCATATTACATCCGGTTGGTATACTCGTATTCACGAAAGAAGGTTTCCAGTAGGTTGCCAAGTAAATGATACTTGAAACCTCGATTAGATAATAACGCATCAACTTCAAAGAATTTACGCTTTTGATAGATGCGTTACCTATTTATCGCAAAGATCCCTGAACATATTGAAATATGCTTCAATTGATGCTATGAGAGCATCTTAATTGAGCATATTTAAAATATGCTTCAAATTGATTTATGTTAATTATGTTTGTGGCCGACTTTCGTCTTCTCTCATGAATTGAATATATAATCATCATCATAATTTAATCTGTAATTGATATGTTCTATTATAGCGTTATTGTATTGTATTGTATCTAATCACCGTTTGTTAGCATGGAATAAATGAATGAAGCAGGGTAAGAGAAGAAAAAGCACGTCCTAAAGTGCACAAATGTAATATAATACCATGAAGTCATATACAATATAGTAAATACTATTTATACAGTATTATATACAACTTCATGAATGATAATACCAAGGCACGGTATTACCAAGTCCAGTTAGTCTTTCTCTGAAAGTTTGTGAAAACAAAAAGCACGGGTAACTATGGTGATAACACCTTAAAAATGATCGTTAGAGCTACTCTTACGTTGATAATTCCTGCACTAAAATGAATGAATAGAATGATTTCAATTATTGTAAATTATAAGAGATAAGAAATTGAGAAAAATTAATTAATCAATGGCCTAACATATAACACGTATGACAGTAAATATATATATATATATATATATATATATATATATATATATATATATTATATATATATATATATATATATATATATATATATATATATATATATATATATATATATGATGATTAAACTTCTTGGATACGATCCAATATCGAGATATTTGGGATTTTATAGTTATGTCGAAAAAGATACGCCTCGACCGGGATTCATAATCATAATCCCGGTCGAGGCGTATCTTTTTCGACATAACTATAAAATCCCATATATATATATATATATATATATATATATATATATATATATATATATATATATATATATATATATATATATATATACATATATATATATATATATATATTTAAATATATATATATATATATATATATATATATATGTATATATATGACAATATAATTCATGATTACCATATAACATAAATTCTCGACGGTCACGTTACTGCAATGACGCTGAGAACTGTTGAATATTATCAAAGCAAATCGTGCAAAGCAGAGTGTAATCAGAACATATAGTTAATATTACTTCAACAGCTGGTGCATCACATGCCACATCTACTGTCAATAACTATGTCAATACAGGTGAAATTAGCTCGTGATACTACAAAAACCTTGGTGATTACACACCCTTAAGAGCGGATGGGGATGATTTAGAAAAACGATGGTTTTTAGGTGATTAACTTGAAATGATTCAAGTTATATTAATATTTTTATTCAATATTTAAACATTCTTCGAATTTTTTCAACCAAATTTCCTGTAGTTGTCATTATAGTCAATTTTAAAGTTCTTTCAATAGTGTACAATTGACAATTATATGGAATATTTTCATTGTTTTTGCACATAGGGCCAAGTGCCAACGATTTTATTGTTATCTCTGTTTTTAGTGAAGTCATCATTTTCAAATCGAATAACTCATTACTTGAAGGTCTTTACTTCTCAAATGAATACATCGCCGCTGAATATATAAATATTTTATTAATTTCAATCAGAGAGTCGATTGATATTTCGCTCAATCGACTCTCACAAACGAGCATGGGTGTATTGATTCAGTGAATTTGAGTTTTTTTAATACAACTTCTGAAAGATATGAAATGTGACATTTTAAGTCAGAAATTTCATAATTTCTGACTTAATTTCCATCAATCTAAAATCTGAATATTTTGAAATGTATAAAATAATCAATAAAATGTATAAAATGTATTAAAAAGTATAAAATCTTAAATCAATAGATGAATGCGGAGGCTTATTGATGTGATGAATGATTCCTGCTCTCAAAAGAATAGGAAAAAATATGAACAGTCAATTTCGAATTGAAAAGAATTATAAAGTTATTATACAATTTACCAAATTGAGAAAATGCAAAATAAAACACGTGAGCAGTGCAGGATATTTTGATCATATTCGGCATAATCATTTTACCGACGGTCGTTTTGAAGTTCCTTCAATTATTTCTCAAGACCAGGCAACTTTAATTCACTTACTCATCTAGTGGATAGCTAAATACGATATAGTGGTACTTTCAAGAAGTACACATTATTAGAAATCCAAGTTCTCTTCACCATAACTACGTAGTTATTTACTTTCTACGTTAGTATCCGAGTAAAGTAAATATCACGTTGATTACAACGCTCAACATATATTGGCATAGTTCTGTGTATAGCTAGGAGGGAAAGGTATCTGCAAACTATGTCAACTATGTTATGACTTTGTTTTCTAACGTTATTACATGGTGAGCCAAAAGACGAGCTTCCTCGGCTGTATGAAGATAATGTATGGTGATTACTTATTTTATCGTATATAAGTTTTATTAGTCATATAACGGGAACTATAGGGATGTATTTATTAGGGGATGAAATAGTAAAGATTGTGATGAATAAAGCAATCATAACGTATTATTATTATTATTTTTATGTAACCATCTTTGTTTAGGCTCTTGCCATCCAATTACAATGGCTGCCATAAATGACAAAAGAATAATAAATAAATGGTTGAGTATTATTAACAAATTGAATGATTGTGTAAATAATAATTCGATTCAACAAACTGAAACTTGAAGATATAAAGAATTAAAATAAGAAATATGTTTCAGAACTATAATAATTATCGTTTACAAGAGTAGGCTTGAATGAAAAAAAAATCAGTTTATTATTGATCCACATTTAAGTAGAACTTAATGTTGGGTTGTTATGAAATGGAAAATATCCGATGAGAGCGTTAAAGAGGCAAGCATTTAAAGAAAGAATGAAATGAACTTGGAACTGTATATCAGTTATCCACCCACCAATGATCACGGAGGATTCGATAAATTTTCTTTTCTAATGTAGGATGAGATTGCTTCAGACATATCATCAATTCAGATCGTAATAAAAACTATAATTATTTAGAATGATTCAGAAATGTAGAACTCTGGTATTTATATTACAACAAGATTTGCATTGTATAACTTCGTATAACTTGTATAACATTCATCGGAACAACGATTGTACGTACATACATATACTGAAACTACGAGACAACTTGTGGAAGTATTTTGAATCAGAACTAACTTCAACCCTCCCCCCCCCCCAACCAACTACTGCGCTTCTTTGCCAAAAATACTTTGGTTTACAAGCTTTGGGTCGTCAACACAGACGACCGTTGCTGCACCTTGATTGAGAACACGGTCGTTCGGAGCCACCAAATGACGTTGAACTAATACCACACTCAAGTTCCAAGTTCAAATCCATTCCAACTCCAAAACCAGTATTATATTTATTGCTTTATAGATTTATTGTTCTATTTTCACCCAACTTTGGATCATGTTGCCGCCCGCGTATCACTGCAACCTAAATACCACGGCAACCCAAATACCACTTCCACATAACTATAAACGTAGAATGTCATTGCAATACAGAATTAATTGGAATTAATTAAATAATAAAATTCAGAGCATGTTTCCATCTTCTGTTTGAGGTAAGTTATTAATTAGGAACAGATAATTGATAAGATTGCGTTTTACGATGAGGTAGAATGCATTAGTTGAGTCAATTATAAAATAGTGTACGAAAATACCATAAGCAATTCCAAAGGTAATGACGAGTTGACCCACTAATCATCTATTAATCTACTGATTAATATTTCGTAGAACTCATACTAAGATGAATAGCAATTTCTGAAAAATGAAACATTTTTAAATGAACATAATCGGAGAAAGTAATTAAATGTTGTGATTATATTTGATATGCAATAGTTGTCGTTTGATGATAACTGTGATCCATCAAATATGTGACTGAGAATAAACATGTTGATATTTTGAATCTATACACATATTTGAAATATCCTGATCATCCAAAATATAGAAGTTACTCCTAAATTTTATGTTTCGAGTTTGGAAAGTTTCAGTGGTAAGACTGACCACTGAAACTTCACTGAAACTCTTATGAATCATACAAAAAGCTCATATTTATGCATGCGATATTCATAAAAATTGCAATAGTTGGCTTGGATAAGAATTACGGCTATAACTTACTTTTACTTGACATGGTGAATAAATCCATGAAGTAAGTTCGATACATTTTTATATATCTCACTTGAAAAAAGATCAATAAATTAGGTTGTTTTTATTCAACTCTTTCATACGTCGAGATTTATGTCAGCAAACAAAACATAGATGCAATAATGGTCATATATTCGTTTCAGTTAGACTATTGCTACATTGAAAGATAGTTTATAAAGAAAAGAAATTTCTGTAACAAAAGAAGAAATAAGCGACACTGCGACAATGGCTCAGCGATACTGATGTAAGAATGATTGAACTGAATGATCTTGAGTTTCATTTTTAATTGAGATTGATGATTGAAACTCATGAGTTACATTCGTGGCACGTACAACGAAAGAATGAAACTCTATAGAAGTAAAATGAAATCCACGAGTGTCAACAGCTGTATGTGTACCAACTATTCAGTATCAAATATATATTTCATTTTATTGACACAGAAAAAGAATAATGAATACATGTACAAGTTCTCAAAAGATCAAAAAAGCCTATGAGAAGATCAACCCCTGAGATTATATTTACTGGAATAAGTTTCATTTTGATATATATTCTGATTTTGAATACCCAATTTCTTCAAAATCTAATCATATTTAACTTTTAAAAGATAAAGTATGAGAGTAATGTTGATGAAATGTAGTATATTTCTTTGTGTCAAGTTGGTAGATAGCCGCCAACAATCTTAAACAGATGTGAAAGTAACATATGGTCTATTCTCACACATGACTTATCTTCAGAGATCAAGTTTGGGAGTTGAAATTGAAAACTTATAGACATATTGGCCCACTCTTCCAGAAGATAACCAAGCATATCATCATTCATGCGAGACTTTAATAAACCCGTTATCTTCAAAGTTTGACGATGAATAGTGTTTCCCATACTTGATATCATGACAGGTGTTTTAGAGACTCTGATGAGATGGTACTTTTCACTTCTTTAAAGTGGAAAATACAATCATGGATATCCTTATTATAGTATTCTTCTAGTTCATTGGTCTAACAAGATGCCATGTGATACCATACAGAAACTGGGAACCTTCATACCCCAAATGACTATTCAATGAATTTTATCACTGATCACTACAATCTACTAGCGCAAGTTCATGTGGAATATAATGTTATTAATTACCAAGAAAAAATATACTTTTTTGAATATAATTATATAGTTTCTTTGAATCAACTATGAGAATATTTAAACATTATGTAATATTTGAAAAGGTCTAGTTGATAATTACTCATTATCCCAAGACCCAAGACTTTCCTCCAGAAATCTTAGTCAAGTTCTAACGCAGTTAAGATTGTAAGAAGAAGAATAATGCAAGCTCCTATAATGCAGTGCTGTACAATTTTACAATATTCTCATGATAACCAAACTGATAACATGAGCGTGAAAGTTATAACCTCACAAAGTGTATATGTATATATATATATATATATATATATATATATATATATATATATATATATATATATATATATATATACATATATATATATATATATATATATATATATATATATATATATATATATATATATATATATATATACATATATATATATATATATATATATATATATATATATATATATATATATATATATATATATATATATATATATATATATATATATGAAATGATGAGATAAAGATTAGGATGTTTTAAATTATATTCAAAATATATTATCATCACCTTTAGTACGATGATGAATTTTATCCATTCGATAGGAGAATCAGTTCTTATGAAGCTAAAAAAATTAGTATTCGAATGTTCTATACAAAAACAAACAACTCAACGCTGGATTATATTTAATTTATCTCATATATTTCTCTCATCACAAATATTCCTCGTTCAATTGGTTTTTAGTTTCTTCCACTTCTATTAGAACTGAGTATTTTTCAACATCTTCATCACAACAATTTTTCTGTGATGCTAACATTGTGTTCGTTTATTTATCACTACATGCTTGGTTTCCAACTTTCTCTTTTTCACAATCTACAGAAATTAATTTTAACAGAACTTTAATTGATGAGCGTAGCGAAGTCTCCATCCCACTCTTATAGGGCTTTGTCTGTGTGTTTTTTTTTTTTTTTTTTTTTTGTAAGCACTCCACAGGTCGCAAGGGTTGACTGATCAACATGAAACTTTTTTGTACTCGCAAACTCATCCAACTTAGAACTGTATAGTTTTTGGGATGAATCGGTCAGACCGATTTTGAGAATCATCATCTCAAAGTTTCTAAAAACCCCATAAGATTTGGCTGGGCGGAAAATGTTGAAAAATAAAATCTTTCCAAATGGAATGAAATTCTTTCTAAATGTGTATACATGGATTTTACACATTATTACGATTTTTTAAGCAATTCTGATCAGTTGTTTTAAAGAAAAAAAATAAAATGACTGATAATATTCATAAAATATATCATTAAAATTGTGACAGAATTAATTTGTCGAGATTCACTGCTTTCTAGATTCAAGAGTTGACCAACAATGAAGTATTTTTATATGCGTCAAGGTGTGTAGAATACCAGAGTCAATGAAGTGGCAAGAGTAGAACTACTTCAACGACTTTAATCGCTTATTCAGATATCAAGGTGTGTAGAATACCAGAGTCGATAAAGTAGCAAAGGTAGAACTACTTCAAGGACTTTTATACCTTATTCAGATATCTCGCTCATCTTACAACGCATATTTCGCGTTTGACTAGTGTAGTAATTTGATCCCAATGTTCACTACAAATGGGTCGTGTCAAATAAAGAAAATTTGATCAATGGGAGGAATGATATTCTTGATGTAACAAATTTAGATGAAGCTCATCATAAAATATAAAAAATAAAACGTGGGAGATATGATAGGGAAACATATACATCTCTTTTCATATAACGAGTATACTAAGAAATAATTACATAACGTTCCGACTCAAAGAGATTTTTGAATTATTTCTCTTCTATCATGGACCGACTTATTGGTACAAACTCGAGATTTTTTCATGAGATGACATCGAATTCAATCTTATTCACTAAACTAATTCTGTCTCTGTCTTTCCTCAAAGTAAAACGGAACATAAAACTTGAGTCGGGCTTAATTTTCATGTTATTTTTCTTGAATTTAAATTCAAATCAGCTTGACATTATTTGTTTCGATTTTAAACTTGATTCAAATTTACTGTGTTTTAACAAGCTTTGTTCATTCTGAAAATGAGTATTGTTGAACATATTTGTTCTCATTTTCCTACCTCAAAGGAACATTCATAGCGGTTTCTAAATGAGCACAATGTTTTTAATTAAAATCTATATTTTTTGTAAGTCAAACAAATAACAATTACGTTAGTAAATATTGAACTAAGCGATCGTTCGACAAATTACATTCGAAATAGCCGTTTCACTAAACCAGTCCAATTATGATCGTATTCTCACTCGTGAAAAGTACCCAGCTGTTATTCAGATATACAATTGTGCACACGGCACTGCTGTTTTATAAGGGTAACCATAGCAACGTGTGTCGGGTAGATTAGGGCTAACTGCATGCCTATCTACTCGAACCACCCTCTGCATTCGGTATAAAACCACTAAATGATGAACACGTGGGAAAATCAATATCGCCTGCCTATACCCGAGCATTCCGATACGAAAATAAACATATTTTAAAAAGGTCATTTGCATTTTTATTTTCTGTTCGATTCATAAAATGAGAATTTATGACTCAATAAACGTAGGGATATTTCATTCCTCGGTGCCAGGCTGAGAATCTAGTTATAGGTCAACATTCTTTCAAGTCGAATTAATAATTGATGAAAATAATTAGAAAGAATTGAAATTTGGGTAGAAATTGGCGATATTCTGGAATGTAATTAAAAAATAATCATTTTGTTTTAAGAGATAACATGTATGTTAATGGAATAAGATGTCGTCTGAACCATTGAATTATGATTCAATTGAACTCTAAATGTAACTATTCCGAAAGTTTGCTTTGTAAAGTAGTGCAATTGCATAATTGAATGCAGAAATTTTCGAGTTGAATTTAAAACAAAAATGCGTCCAATATTGCGTTTTAAGAGAAATTGAAATGTATCAACCAAAATTAATCTAGTTAGTCTAGTCTAGTTAGTTTTATTCAGTTGATGAATTAGGGTGAAACTTAGTAACGGTATTCAAGGGTTATAACAAGTTGGAAAGGATGGAGACTTTTCTATAGAAAGGAAAGAAAAGAAAATTCATAGAAAAACATTCCTAGATGACCAAACACATTGAAAAGATAAGCAATCATGAAATATGATGTAAGATCATAAAATTCACTTATAGATAATTTGTTTTGTAGTATTTTCATTTATGCTAATCATATACTAATTTGTCTTCAACAAAGATGGCGGACGCCAACTGATGTTGAGACGGTAGATTAGTGACGTCTAATGACGGCAAGAAAACTAATTTTGAAGTCGATATTCATACTATGGATCAAATTTTGAATCCTAAATTAAATTATTATGAATTATGAACTCATCTATCTGATTTAGCAATTTATATTTAAAAGTATTGATGATCACAGTGGCTATAATCAAAAGTCATTATTCTCATAGAAAGCTGTTTCCTGTGAATTAATTCATAATTCTATATTCTACATCGATCATCAATAGAACAGAGTCGGACAATTTGGTAGAATATTATGGTATAATTTGTTAGTTTGAGCGTGCAAATGTTTCAGAGAGTTTCATTAGTGTTTCATCAATGTTTTATCATCCATTGCTTGAAACGGCGGCAAGCGTGCGCGGCCGAGCCATGTAAATAAATCATATTATGCTTGAAGGAATGCTAGGTTTGTCAACTTTACCATTCTAAAGTTGACAATTAGTGCCTAGAAAATAGACAATCGAGTCCGAGGTGAAAATTAGAAACAACAACAACAATAGTTACACATTAATTAGCAAAAAGATGTTACCATAATGACAAAACATAGTTACACACTGAGGTGAAGTATAATAAATATTAAATAGATATACTCACAGTTTGAGTCAAGAATGGAGTGTAGAGATGAGGATGAAGAGAGAGGAAGAGAGAGAAAGAGAGAGAGAGAGAGTGAATCAGAGAGATAGAGAGAGAGAGAGAGAGAGAGAGAGAGAGAGAGAGAAAATATTAAATAGATATACTCACAGTTTGAGTCAAAAATGGAGTATAGAGATGAGGATGAAGAGAGAGGAAGAGAAAGAAAGAGAGAGAGAGAGAGAGAGAGAGAGAGTGAGAGAGAGAGAGAGTGATAGTGAGTGAGAGAGAGTGAGTGAGTGAGTGAGAGAGAGTGAGTGAGTGAGTGAGTGAGAGAGAGTGAGAGTGAGTGAGAGAGAGTGAGTGAGTGAGTGAGAGAGAGTGAGTGAGTGAGTGAGAGAGAGTGAGTGAGTGAGTGAGAGAGAGAGAGAGAGAGAGAGAGAGAGAGAGAGAGAGAGCGAGAGAGCGAGAGAAATGTGAATTGAACCATCAAGAGTGGTCAATGAGAGATGAGTATTATGAAATGATGAAATTATCAAATCTTTCAAAGATATGTACAAACGCTCTACTCAAATTATGTTAAAGTTGAATTAATTGAAAAATAATCATCTATAGATTTATGCATTTTCGATATTCTATAGGGGTTTCAAATATTCTACGTGATTTGTCTCAATTATACGTTACTGTTTCATGCAGAACTAAGCATAGCTATTTTGTAGTATGCTATTGTTTCCGGTACGTAGGCTCTATGTGAAAATAAATCTTCACAGTTACGAAGTTAAAAAGGTTTGTCAACATCATTAATTTCTGTTAACCGTGCTTGATCACGTTCATCTTCTACAAATGTGGAGGTGCCGAGTAAAACGTGAACACAAAATGTTATATAAGTGGAGGTGCCGGGTACAATGTGAACATCAGTAATACATGATAATGTCAAAATAATATATGCCTACTTATATTATCTACTCGCTGCTGAGATTACATGCTTGCCAATTCTTGAACTAAATATAATACGTATAATTTTGGTAGCATGGGCATACTCTGAGCAGTTTGGTATGGTTAAATTCATGCATCATTTGTGTGACAGTTCCCGACACTGAAAACGACAAAATCGCTTGAAATATTTACTCGATTGTCAATTTATGGACGCATCCTTTTTAATTTTATAATATGGCATTTTGAATGTTCATTGGAAAATTTAGTACAATTTTCAAAAACAATATTCACAACTTACTTAATATGACTATTCGAGAAAATTAAATGTAATCAGATGCGAGAGAATTTACATCACGAATCAGTAGTAAAATCCTTCAGATCATTTCGAATCATCTAATTCTAATTAATATACGAAGTACATGAGAACAAAGCCTTTTGTACGAATGTATGTGTGAAGCAATGAGTAAGTTCCTTCCAACTCCAATGGTTAATTGATGGTCAACTGAAGACTCGCAGCAAACGAACCTGTTGATAAAGTTGTGTCTCTCCCTCCCCCTTTCCACCTTCCAGGTAACGTCATGACGTGCTCTTCTAACGCGCGGCGGTGAAGGAAAACCGCGTCGATGTTAACGTAGCAACTAACTCCATTACGTTAGTAATTGCGTAACACGTAGAACCTCTTAATAGGCCTAGAAGGTTAATAATGAGCCGTAACGCCATCTCACCTCGTGCGTTCATCCGACTAACTTCATTACTATAGCAATATATATAACTATCTTTGTCGAGCTTCCTCGAGAAACTAGACTGATCTGATTGGCATATGGCAAGAGAACGCATGAAAATGCTCCGCTTGCCTCCATACGTCATGCTGTCAGTCAATAACTGTCACTTCTTTAGAACTTGAAAAGTAGTCGAATAGGCAATTTAGTCTTGAAAGGAAAATCAGATACGATGAAGAGGTGAAAAATTGTTGATTTTTTTTTTAATCGCACACACCATCTCCTCTATTGACCAAATAATATTGGTTCAGGATGTGAACATTATAAGTAACTCACTTGATTCATGCCAGTTCCTGGTATTTTTCAACTTCCTTGTTTTATTTTTTTATTTATTTAAAACTCTTACAATTGCACATAAATGCGCGGTGGCATGTTCCCTAACTATCCCTATCCCACCGCCTCCTTAACCTGTTGACGGGATGACTTTAAACCTACATCCCCTCAAAAACTTGACCCTATTACATAACCCTCAAAAACTTGACCCTATTTCATCCACATCAAACACTAATTCGAATAAGATATTACAGATATTCCAATTCATTGATGAAAGGATGAAAAGAAGTCGTCCATACCTTCTTCATCAAATATCCATAAATTCCTAGCAATATTACTTTCAAAAACTAGCCACCTGTTTTCATATTCACTGTTCTCCTGATTGGTCTCAAGTCTAATGTAGAGCTTGAACCAACAATAAAAGTCCAGTTTTTCTGTTCGTTCTATTTATATTAGATTTGAAGACGAACTATAATGATAGTTGAGATCTATGAGCGTCGGATGAATGATTGACGTGATACGAGAGAATGAGATGGATAGGTGATAGGAAGGATAATAGGAAGAACTACAGAGAGAAACCACGAGAAATCTCTCTAAAGATGAACGGTGGCGGGGATCGAACCTAGACTCGAAATATCCTCGCCTCCGGATCATATAAAGTAAGTATATAACCAACTGAGTTACCAGTGCCAACATGAATGTGATTTAAAAATAAATTCAAAAACTTCGATAGTTTTCAAAGTTCTATGTATTATATCATGATGTTGACTAGTTTGAAAATATAAAAAAAAATCTTTTTTAAAATCTTTCAAAAAAAGATTTTTTTTAATATATTTTCGAACTAGTCAACATTATGATATTATACATAGAACTTTGAAAACTATCGAAGTTTTTTAATTTATCCACGTAAATCCACGTACTATTTATGTGCTGTATTTATTATTTGTGACCATCACTATATTGACGAACCCATATCATGTATGATCCAATCGGGCAACACAGACATTATTATTATTATTATTATTATTATTATTAGGCTTTGTGGATTATTGAGAACTTGAATGTGGAATCTTAAATTGATAAATAAAGATCTTTGAAAAAAAAAATTATTAATAATTGAGAGGCCCTACATGAATGGTGTTTAACACCCTCCAACTTGACTTGTTAGAACCGGGCGTTCGATATTTATTTATTATTAATTTATTATTGATAATAATATTATTATTACTATCATGATTATATGTCGCTATGAGCTGAGATTGAATTAAATCGTTCTTTTTCAAAGGCAGCGAGATGCAATTATTTATCGATTATTCATTATTTGGCATACTCACACATCTACGCCTGGCAGCTGACGCCTGCATTAGCGAACATCACTTCTAATCAGCTTAATCGACGGTAATGTGGTCATACGTCATCCGTAGCACGTCAATTAAAAAACTTATCATGGGCCAATATTGTTTTTTTATGCCATCAAAATAGAGATAATTTCTTTCTTCACTAGACAAAATGAAGAAATAGAAGAGAACAATGAAAATTATGGGAAAATAATAGTGAAAATAAAGATAAATTGATGTTTCTTCTGTTCATGAATAAGTAAGCCTATAGATATTACGTTTTTTATTATCGAGTTGAATTTCATCTTTCAAATACAACCTTGAATATTTCCTACTCCAGAACCCCTTTTGTGACCTCAACTAATTCCTAACTTCAAAATCACACTAGACTATCATTGCACCATTACGTATATATATATATATATATATATATATATATATATATATATATATATATATATATATATATATATATATATACATCATTCTGTCTTTTTTAATCTATTCTTCTACTCATTTTTATATCTATAGTTGTTAGTTTTTTATATTTCCCATATTTGTGCAATGTGAAAATCTTTGGATCAAATAAATGAATAAGTAAATTCCTCATTTGAGTGAATACATGATACTTATCGAAATATTATATTTAAATGACACTGAAAAAAATATTGTATAATGAAAATTTTGTATTCATTTTTGGTTTGAAAGGCAAAATAGAATTTGATATGACGACTGTCGATAATATTATACTATTTTAAACAAAGTGCGCGTGTCTAAGGAACTTTTATGCCAGTTACAGATGATTACATAATAAATTACCGTTTCACGTATTTTTTTTCATCTTATCACAAATTGGATGAAATTTATCAATCAGATATATATTTGCAGAAAATGGACAGTTATTAAAATATTTCTTCTTAATTTATGAATCTGTAAATTGGCATTAAACCTGGTCACGAGACTCATTGCTCATGTGTGATGACTCTTATCCAGAGTTTAATATTCAAGTTGCTACTAAACCAATCGAACGAACTGAATTGACGAGTAATTGCGCAGAAATAAAAAATAATTCAAACATACATTACATGAAAGTAGCTACATAAAGTTCACCGAATGTTACTCTTTCCACACCTCCTTCCATTCAGTCACCAAAGACAGTCGAAAACTTGACTGATGTAAGTAAACAATGTTCCAATAACTTGTCATCAAGTAGTAACTAACATTGATCTGGTGTTAGAAAACACACAGAACAATTAACTTGATATATCCCCCAGCAGTTATCTGTTGACCAACACACAACGGTTTCTGGTGGGGAAGATGCGTTAAGAAGCGAGATAACATCGTTATTAGGTGTTGGAGGGTAGGCGAATGAAGATATGGACCGCATCGACTTTATAATTACAAATTATTTGTAACAGTAACAACAGTATAGCAGTAGCATGACGAAGTCGTCGGAAGAATGATTCTATTATCTTAGAGAACGCTGAAACTACCAATACTTAAAAAAGTGCAAATTCTTCAAACCATTGTCAGAAACACAGTTTTCTGACATGAAACTCCAGAAATGATTTTTTTTCCATCTCCCCCTCTCTCTCTTTCTATCTCTCTTCTTATAAACCGCGTTTCACTTCAATTAAAAATGTGTCACTTTTTCTAATTATCAATCAAGGTATGAAAAAGTATCGGAAAAACCAAAGGGTGATAACAAGTTGATCCATTAATTGTCGCTTTATTCACTAATTAATTCTGATTGAAACCAGATCCTAATCAAATGAAAAGAAATATTCAATAGAAGAAACAAACAATTTAGTGAAATGTATTCAACGGTAATTCTTCAGAGTGGGGTTGAATGAATACAAAAATGTCGCTTAGTATCCATTCCTTTTCAAATTGAAATGTTTCTTATGGTTCTAAGATCGTAAACGTGACAATAATTATCGATGAAATATGCATCACAATGCGAACATGGTAAAGTGATTCAATTTTTATCGATTTTGGTTGCTACTGAAGTTTGCTGATGAGTAGAGTATCTCTCGACGTAATTTAATAACCTAGAAACTCGAATCCATGTCAGAAATACCGTTTCAATATTCTGATACATTAAACTTTATCGAAAGGCAAATTGATTGTTTTCATGAAGTAAATAAACTGTTCGTAATGATATCCTGCATCGGTATATAGTATTATCAAATGAAAACAAACCTATCAAAGTCTTACGGAACTGTCTCACAAGCCATTAAGTCAAACATGAAATTTTATAGGTGTTTGGTTTATCTATCAAAAGCTGCAATCAATACATTTTCTTCTTTAGATAAATGCTCTCAACCAAAACATGCACAGTAGTGTTTGAACTTATAACTTTTTATATTCGCATCATTAGTATTATAAAAACGATCGAACTAATAGAATAACAAAGTAAGTTTTTCATTCACATTTGAAAGAGTCAGATTAAAGTTAAGAAGTGTTATGAACTTTTAAGAAGATTTATTACCTATAGTTATAAACCATTATATTCTATGTGAAGAGAAAAACTTGTTATATTCTTTGAAACTCTGAAGAAAATTTGCTTCACAAAATAATAATACAATACATAATTCATTTGAGAATACACTGCAATTACGTAGCTCTGATATTTTCATATGGATAATTTGATTATAGAAAAACCCAGTTTAATAATTCAATAATTAGTGCATACAATAGAGATCTGCATATATGGAATCAATGTTTTTTCGTTCATTTCAATTCTATATTATATAACTATGATAATAAAGACACGTTTGATCAATTACTTCTCGCGTCACGTTTCAAACGTGAAAATGTGCTTAATTAGTATGAGAGCTCACAAAAAGCGTCGCTTTTCAATTGGGTCACCCCGACAACTTCATCTCCCTCTCAATGTTGAATACATCAAAAAGATATTTAGTATATATTGTCTTTGATAAAGCTATACATTTATTTTTAAATAACTTTCTTACCGATGTATAGGTACCAATCTAACAGGTCATTCCAGAGCTGTGCACACAGATAAATGTATAGTAAAAATATGCTGTTAAAACTCAACAAACTACACTAGTTTCTTCCATCTTGCACTACCCGTCTAACGTTTAGTTTCATTAAAATACTTGATTAACTTCTCATATCTTCATATCTTCTTACTTCCTATGCACAAAAACGTTGAAAATGAGTATTCGAGCAATTTTCTACGCAGCATTACTACTGCCTATATTGAAGTAATGGTCTTGCAGTCTTTCAAGTATTCAAGTCTTACTTTGATGTAACAAAAATATAGAAAACAGTTCACTACTCAACCAAGTAAAAGCAAAAACCACAATAATCCGATTCACAATATAAAATTTGAGCTTTGATCACCATGAGGAAGTAAAAGATTCAACTATTTCAACCATCTCATATTTCATAGCTCTGAAGGGAGTCTACATCAGAAATCTAAAATATCAAAAGAGGGATCAGCGTTGTGTATTCATCGTTGCGAAAGATTTAATCCAAGATATTGTATAAATATGTCTTCATGAAATACCGTACCTCTCAACAAAGTATATCGATATAGAACATCATCCCCTATTAAAGTCTAGAATGATACAACCTTTTGATACAGGCTATAATTAATGTTGTACTGTACTCTCTATTATATCTCACCCTGTAACAATGTTTACAATGCCTCTGTCCACAGCTCATAGAAGAGCCCCCGCCATTGTTGCTAGGACCACCCCCCGTGTTGAGATCAGACAGGGGGTGGCAAATGTACACTCTACAGGTGCCTTCATGATGAGCCACGAGGAAAATAATATTGACTGAATCAATTGAAAAGGTATTGGAAATAGATTGAGACCAAGATGTTGACTGATGATAACGGTTGGCGAACAAGAAAACATTCGTGTGAGACGATCCGAGTGTTAGATTATCACGTTTTTAGGATATGGATTGGAATTAATTTTACGTGTAGATCGACGTGTTCCAAGCCCAGCATGCGATTTTTTTTTTAGGGAAGAGCTGAATCACAAAGTTTAAAAATGAATATGAAAAGATATATAGTATTTAAATGATGTATCAAGCATAGGGTTATGAAGAATGTTGAATAGAGAAAAGGAAAAAGGAAAGAGCTAAAGCACCAAGTTTGAAAATTGATA
This sequence comes from Brachyptera risi, assembly GCA_964007535.1. NCBI lineage: Eukaryota > Metazoa > Arthropoda > Insecta > Plecoptera > Taeniopterygidae > Brachyptera > Brachyptera risi. Next base: position 35,136,886 of record OZ023329.1, on the reverse strand, counting down.
TAAAAAATAATTGGTGTTTAAATGATGTATTTATTTTGATGGTAATTTTGATATTAATAGTATTTTTTAGTTATTTTGATAGTATTTATGTTGATTTTTTTATATTTGTCTGCAGAAATCAAATGATCTTGATGAAATCCAGTTCAATATCTAGATGCTTACTTTTCGTTGTAATGGAAACGCACAGCCCTCACACCACTCATTTGATACGGATCATGTGATTTAAATATTACTAACAAAATGTGGGCTATGCGTTGTGAGATGAGGTTAGTTAAGTATGAAAATTCAGAATGAATATTCTATCAGCTCAATCCATATCTACACACCTTGGATTACGTTAAACGTTCAAAAACCTTACCTGCAACTTGTTGATATTTATAATGCAACACCTCGCTTATGTACTTTGCAAATCTAACGGAATCTGATATTCTAAAATGTAATTTATCATTGCGTTTTCTTTGTTATTTCTTATCCGATTGTTGTAAGAATCACTGAAATATGTATGATAGCTTTCTTCATTTACTGTGAGAATTTTAAAGCTTTTGAAGTATTTTCATTGTTTAAGAATGTTTTCTTCAGATTATTCTCGTGAGGATTTTCCAATTATTGCGATTTTCTCCGTAAAAACCGTTTGACTGATTCTTGAAAAAACGATCCCGAACTATTCTGGTGTGACACCAATGAGCAGAAAAATGTTCGAGTTGATTCTTTTTTTCTCTCCTGTATGCCGCGCACAAACTTACACGAAATAACATAAACACAAAGCCGGTATATGGAATCGGTATATATAGCGGTTCGGCATATGGAATGGAAATATTTGCAACGCTCATCTGATAATATTCAAAAAATTATTCTTTTTCAGATATTATTTCAATATTTGGAATAATAAATTAATCTATATTAATTCATTTTGGTACATGGTGCTTTAGTGCATACTGCTAAAAAGTGCACGTGGGATACACACACATCAACTCATATGTTAACACAAATCACTGAAAAGGAATGACAAATTCACGATAATTTATATTTTGTGATGAGCAATTCACGAGGAACCATGCAGTTTGATAAAAAAAAGTAAATGCTTTTAAAACTTCAACATCGCTGAGTGTAAGCTTCTGGAATATAAGAGTTCAAAGTGGGACAAATGAGAGGTATAGAGAGTATTCTATGGCGAGAAGAGAGAAGATCAGGTATGAGAAGAGAAAAACGATGGTGGGTTTGAAAAAAAAAATAGGAGTAAAATCAATAAAATGTAAAATTTACTGGTCAAACGTAGCATGCGTACAATCAGATTGTATGAATGCGATTGATAAGCGATTGATACGTACAATCAGCGAGATATATGTATAAAATTTTCTCGAAATCTACAAACCTTGGTTTTGAATTCATGAAGTCTAGTCACACACTGACTCCGTTATGCAGCTCTAATTGGTTGTGCTACTATTTTAACACTGAAATCCTTACAGCACTTGTTAACACTTACTAAACTAATTTTGATTGTACATTAGCATATTTATTGTATATTGTTGTCGGCTATGTCAATGGGTTCAATTGATCTACAAAATATCAATCAATATTCTCAATGATAAATATTCAATAATCAATATTGGATAATATTATTAGACGAGCTTTAGCGAGGATTCAATTTGACATACTGAAAAAAATTGGTGTTCGTTTTTATGTTTTTTTTTTTATTATTTTTTTTTTATGTTTTTTTGTTGGTTCTCCACAGGTCAAACGGCTACAGCTATCAACTTCAAACTTTTTTTTGTCATGGTTCCTCATCTAACTTAGATCTGTATAGTTTTGTGGCATTATCGGGTGGTAACTTTTTTTTTTATGAATTTTAGAAATTTCAAAAATACCCATTAGAATAACCCGGAGGAAAATACTTGAAAAATCAAAATTTTTCAAGACCTCTCAAATTTTCGCCGAATATAAAGGAAACTATTAAGCACATTTTGAGAGATTTTTCGCATCAATCGAATGAGAAATAACGAAGAAAACGCATTTATAAAGCATTTTCCCATCAATTTAGGCTATTACGGGAACCAATTAAATCTATAGCAACAAGTGTCACCAATTAATTCAAAACGATTGAAATGAATGAAGAGGAAGGCCGTGACATAACTGATTCTCGTAAGGTTTTTGAACGTTTGGAGTGATCCAAGGTCTGTAGATGTAGATTGGGTTGACAAATTATTTTTCATTCTAGATTTCTATACCCCTAAGCTCGTCTAACAACGCGCATCCCGCGTTTTCCTAGTTTTAATCAATATCATCAATATTCTCTTTCAAGATGGTTGATCCTAATATTGATGTGTAATATTGTAATGTGTACCATATTCTTGAGTTTGAATATAGATAATATTATGGTGTTTCAAAGATTTAATTAAAAATTTCACCTTCGAGTTATTTTTATGGGATTCTTATTGAATTCATATTAATTTTTCTCAAAAGTATATTTCAATGTTTTTACCAGAAAGATATTTGAATATATATATTTGTATTCGTACCACAAATCTGTAGTATGGAGAGCGTGAATAAAAATAAACAAACCATTTTTTTCTGATAACGGTAGAATGGATTCTTCGCCAACGCTCATCTAATGAAGTACCGGTAGTGATGGACGTGAAGGGCAGTGAGACGAAGAGCAGAAAAAAACAAATGAAAAGAAAAATCTTGAAAAGAAACACGCAATAATACTAAGAATAACAAATTGAAGATTTAGGAAAGTTAACAGAAGGGAAAATAAAATAATCAAACAGGACTATTTACAAGGTGAGATCGCCCTTGATGGCTCAGTCAGCTAAGGCTCCGTTTCAGAAACCGAAATCACCGTTGGGCGTGGGTTCGAGTCCTGCATAAGGCATGGGTTTTTGTAAACGTCCTTTCATTCATCATCACTTCATAGTTCCATAATCTCCTGCTCCGTATAAACTAGCTGTTGGTGGGGTCGTTGTTTGACACATCGTTTGTTTGACAGATATAATGACAGATTGTCATTTTGAATGTATTTCAACTGTTTTTTTTTAATGTTATTTTAAATGTTATTTTTAAAGTATATATATATATTATACCGCATGTCTAATAACTGTATGTATAACTTATCATGACTGTCTGTATATCATTGAGATCTTCGGGACAGTAAAAAGAATTATTGTTATAAAAAAAAAAAAAAAATCATTAATCAATCAATCATCAATATAAGGTGAGAAATATACTGAAGTTAGCACTCCTTCGAATTCCCTTCAAATCTTGAGCCCAATTATTTTAAATCGACATTTCGTCATGAAAACGATAATAAGGCTTCTCAGGTAATAAGTCACAATGTGTTTACTAATTTTTTTATTAAATTTTGAGAATAAATGTGTTTGAACCCCTTCACCCCCCCCCCCCTCCCATCAAGATAATTTGAAGATATTATCAAATTTTCGAGCAGTTTTTCTCACAAATATTCCCACAGATTTTTCACATTCATTGAACAGTTAAATTCTGATATAAAGATTGTGTTGGGTGAAGTTATGACTTTTGAAGTTGATTGGTTTCACTGTTTGACATGAGGGGTAAAACTAACGACACGAGAAACTATCTTTATTCTAATTTGTGGGATTTCATCTTCTCTTATACACATCTAATTACGTCACATGTACTGACCATAACATATATTTGACCAAGTTCAGACGATAAAACTGAGAAGTTTACACGAATATAGCCTAGCCTTGAAGTAAGATATTCATCGTAAAAAGTACAGAAGTAATTTGACTCTACATTTTGAAGTATACTTTGATATACTTCAGTACATAAGACTTGGAATATTTTACTAACCGTCTATCCTAACCATCAGCATCAACGGTTGGGAGTGTCGACCCGTCAATGATGTGGAAAAACTGTACTTGACTCTTTAATTTTCTACATGTCGAAAACTGTGTAGTGTTTCAGTCCCAGGTGTGTTGTTTTTAGATAGCAACATTCTGATAACATTTCTAAAAACTAAATAAAGAAGCGATTTCAACAAATATGAAAAGTACATTCGTGGCTTTGGCTTCTAGTAAAACAAGTAATATACAGTTCTGAAGCTAGCATGAAGTTGTCAGAAACGTCTGCCAAACTAGAAATTTAATTGAGATAAACTTCCAGCAATAGTACACTTAGTTCAAGACTCTACCAGCACATTGCGCCACTAATCACATTATGCCTGTTGTTGAATGTTTCTCCGATTCTCTTAACAATAACTTATAACTTGATTAATTCAGAATATGTTTACAGAATTCTCATTGTTATGAAATTCAGATATAGGGCTTCCAGATGTACAAAAGAAAGCTGTTGCTTCAGTCTGAGACTGTTGTCTGTGTATACGCTATTCGTATCTACAAGTCATAACAATAATTTCCTTCTTGACTTGTCAATTTAATAAAGTTACAGTATATCATGACAGTTATTCAAGTTATGACACATCCCAATACAAGTTTTTTCTGAAGATATCGTGAGATATTGAAACATTCAGGACTGTATGGTTGTATATATATATATCACTGCTGCAGAAGAAATAGTTTGAACGTCATTCAAATTGAAAACGGAGAAAAATATATCTTTCTTTTTTCTATACATTCAGAAATGTATCTATGCAAAAATAGAGGAAAACTTTACACTCTTGACTCAGATTGTGATTAATTAATTCATAGTATGTTATTCAAATGAAATTCGGATGATTGTATGAACTTTCATGTGTTTATGTATTCATACTACAACAATACTACAAACTAAAATAAACTACTACAAACTATACCTACTATAAATAACTATACCTACTACAATGAATTAATTGTAGTAATTCATTTTTAAAGATAAACAAATCCGTACAAATCATTTTCACTGTTTTAAAGTATGTGTTTAAATTTTGAAGAATAATTATGTTGAATGTTGAAGATGAAAATAAATATTGAGGTATGAACTAAAATAAGCATTGCTCTGACATTCAATTTGCCTGAGGTATTCATGGTAAACAAGAGTGTTCCTTTATAATTCTTTAATACTTTCACGTAGGCCAACTTGTCTTGACTATAGTGATGAAAAGCCACTCATTAACAAACATCTTCAAACCGGCACATTCGCTGACGGGCAAACTCGAGATGAAAAAAAAACTTTGAAGTGAAGCTACCTTCGGCATTCTCACTCTTATTTTCTCATCTTTCTCACCCTCCCTCTATCTCTCTTTAATTCTCTTCGCTCTAATTCACCTTATCTCTCTTTCTTTCACGCCATGTCTTCTGATTGACGTGTTTTCAGTATTGAACCATTTCCCGATTAAAGGTATAGTCCCAATTAGAGAGCGACTTGCTACGAAAGGCTTCTTTAGAAGAGCTAACTTAATTACGACTGCAGGGTGGGAACACCCGTCTCTAAACAATTTGAATATATTGAAGTTACCAAAGTTACAAACTAGCAACTGTAGCAGAAGAGTAGGGTAACTTGATAATAAGAAAAGATAGATTATAGTTTCTCTTTAAAAAGAACGAAATGTTTGGCGATACTAATGGATGTCGTTTTATCCGTTTTACTTTCACTGCTTTCAAGTTTCACATAAAAGAACATTTTTACATTTGGTTTTGAATTTCAATATCGAATTTATGATGAAATTTAGTGTAGTGTGAGGAAATATATTGTGTAGAAAACAATAATCAGGTTCTAGAAACATTTAGAAACCGGGTTTCAAAAACTATTAGCATTTGAAAGAGAAATGTTTCAAGTGTAAGTAGTACAGTGGTTATGAAAAAATATGACGAAATATAAAAATCTAAATATTATCTATTCTGTTACACCTCGAACTCAATCAAATATTGAATATTAACAACTGATAAACGACTTTTGAACGAAGCAATTCATTGGTATCTCAAAATTGTAATATCAAAATCCATTTGAGTGAATACGTTTTTATTGTTCGTACCAGTCCCAATCATGCCTCCCTTGTTGAAATTCTTTTTTTATTCAATAAGTTATGAAACTCAAACCTAGTGAAATGTAAAGGCGATGTTTTAATATTGATAGCATGACAGAAAATCATTTGACTCTTCCAATATGTGTCTTGGAAATGTACACTATCATCATGTTGTAACAATGGTAAGAACAATGCTTTTGAACTGAAAAGAGTTGCTGTCAACAAGAAAAAAGACCACTGCTGCAAACTGATATTAACTAATAATAATATTATATTAATGATATTGATAATAATGATATTAACTTTTAGTTGAAAAAGAGTGTAGCCCATCATTCAATTTAAAATATATTCAAGAACCTTTTCTGTTTTTCTGATTTGATAATGATTATTATCTTCCGTAAAGTTGGAGAGAAAAGTTCGCACATGTGCCGAATTCAATTTGAACGAATGCCAATCATCAGTGCTTCGTTAGTGCAGGTAAAAGGTAGGTCGGTGCCGCAAATGAAATCGTTGGTGCTATTTTAGTACTGGCAATACTTTACCGAATCCATGTGCGGGGTCAATTTCACGTTGGAGGCCCGTAGATGATCGGAAATTGGAATTTTTTGGTACCATCATCTTGAATTATGTTAGTGCTCGTTAGTGCCGTTTTTTTCTTTAGTGACTAGTTTACTTCAAAAACGACATAAGGCATATGCGGGGCACCCACCCCCGCACATGAGCAATTATAGCGTTTTTATTACGTATACACTTAGGTGTTCGTTAGTGCTGGTTAGTACCACAAAAAGTTTAGTTAGTACTATCTTAGTTTTGCCACAATTAATTATACAGAATCGAGGAATAAGTGAGTAACGGTGCTATTTATTTGCGGGGCCAACTTCACGCTGCCACGCACATCAAACATCGATCGGAAATTGCCTTTTTTGATACATTTCCGATCATGTACGTGGCCAGCATGATGTTGGCCCTGCACATGCATTCGGTAAAGTAGTGCCAGAACTAAAATGGCACTAAAGATTTCATTTGAGGCAATAACCTGCTCTAACGAAGCACTAACGATTGACATTCGTTCAAATTGAATTCGGCTCATGTGCGGGGCCAACGTCATGGGGTTTGATTATTACTATGTTTTTTAACGCCCCTTCAACAACTAGATTATTTGAGATGAGAATTTCGCTCATTATATATCACGATTCCCTTACCACACCAGTTTGATTAAGTTCAACAATTCCCTTACAAATCCCTGGATCCCAATTCAAATTGAACAAGTCTGTAATTAATTTAATCCAAGGCAAATATGCAACACAGAGGCTCGATAATATAATCAATCTGAGTGAAATACGTTATATTTACTAGTCACTGATGCTCAAGCAAAACTAGTGCCATTCAAGTACACGAGTTGCAGGGCTTCAAGACGGAGAACTCAATCTAATGCATTGTAGATGGTTGTGGATGTTTGAAGGCTGAAATCAAATAACTTATTATAAAACTGATTATAGTGAAGAGGATTGAGGGAGAAAATCTTGAAGGAGAAGTACGCTTACACGTCTCGTCCTACGCGTAGACGTAGGTCTATAGTCTTTGTCTCCTAGATTTAGTGTGTATAAATGCCAATAAATTTTCTTCAGAATGCATTTTCATGTCGTTCAAACGACCACTTTATGTGACCGCAAGTGTACCTTGTCTGCTAGTTTCAGTGCAAACAATGTCAGTGAATTTTCTTCAAGATGAATGGTATGGGCTTGATCCACCATTTTATAAGATTCATGTGTACATTTTGTGACCTTATGGGCATATAAAGCATTGTTAATCGTTTATGAGCTTATGTGTTTTAATATAGAGAAGAGCTATCGTCTGAACGGTTGCCACTGCGATACGGTATTAATACTTCAATATTATTATAAAATATACGAAAATAGAATCAGATAATTTATACACAATATATTAAACAAAGCTATGGTAGTGAATTGATCACTTTTTTTTTTAAATGATGAAATGTCTGCAGTGTAGTTGTCTGCGGAAAATAGCAATTGAACCTTTGAAGCGAGGTTCGTGTTTAGGTTGAATGTTTTTTTTCTACTTAAGTGCTATACAAAAAGTGAGGAATGCTGTATTTAGTTGAATTTATATTCTGATGTGAAAAGTGCTATATTTAATATTGGAAAGTGCTAGAATTCATCATATGCGCTATCCAGTTCACATGAAAATGTTGAAAACTCATGAATAAATCCCACAGTTTTCCTTGTTGGTTATAAATGACGTACGTAACTTTCGTACCATGCTATGAATTGGAGTACTCTATTTTTCAATCCTTTTTTTGTCTTTTCTGTTAAGAAAGCGGTGCCAAGAAAGTCGCACTTTGAATAAAATTCAGACACGTATATCCTCTAGAAGAATATCAAAAAATGACCTGAAGAATCGATTCATATTTGAAAAATGATGTAAATTTGAGTCAATGAAGTATCGTGAACTAGCTACAGATATGTTCCACAAAAAAATCGTTCATCTATAAAATGAGCGAAAAATGAGGTTAGCATTCGTGAATTTGAATTTCCTAATTTTTATCCATCAATTTATAATGAAATGCTGAAAATCTGGAGGATGGTTCATTTTTATGGATACATTTATCATCAATGAAGAATAAAAAATGTCGACCTTCATAGCTTCAACCCTTTGTACGCATTTTTGTCGCGAATATCATAATTTCTTTCTCCAAAAAATTGTGATACGTAATGTGATATTTTTGATTGATAATCCTCAATATACAAAAATATATACCGGAAATTCATTCATATGAATTCCGTTTATAGACAAAAATAGGTCTGAGCGATTGGACGTGTACCGTAATGCGTTGAACAATAGGAATTTCTTAATTATTATAAGATATCGTAGCCTTGTATTCACCCTAAAACTGTATTATCATGGAAGATATTTCCACATATTTAATTATTTGAGGATATAATAGGCCTACTTGAGATAGCTTAAAAACAATTGAGAGTTTCCTGGTTTTGAAACAAGCAGAATTCGTATTGAATAAACAAGCAATGCTTGTGAGGAAAATATATATTTGTGTATTTTTTGATATTTTAAGAGCAATAAACAGGAAAACTTCAATACTTCAAATGTTTTCAACATCGGAGGCAAAGAAAATTTCCCATTCGTCATTTCATCGGATCTTAAAATCTAGAAGAGCAAAATAATTCATCTTTTTCAAATTCAGTAGGCCCACTATATCTCGAGTAAGATAAAACTATAAACATGTTGTCAAGTTGATTTTTGTCTATGTTAGTATTCTACCTGAATAAATAAAGTCCTATGCAGTTCTCTGTCGGGTCTAATCTCTCCGCAAAAGCAACTTGTTCCACGTCAACCGATCAGTGAGTTAAACCACATTAACCGATGATTAGTTGAAATTAACGAGCAGCGTCATTGCATAATACCAGACATGGTATCTATTAATTATATTGGTTTGACATTCACAATATACACACCTCTGAAATAACTATTTACATACTAAAATCATACTATTATATATCATAGATTGTTAGTCTAATGAGTCTAGTATTAATCTAGTAATTAGACTAGTTGTTAGTCTAATTACTCCATTTATGGTAACAGTATGCATGCTAGCAAATGTGGCTGTGGTAGAATGTAGGTAATTAGCAGCTATTTAGAAAAATACTATATCGCTTCCAGTGCAAAACAATTATATGAGTGTATAAACAATTGTAGTTTTACGCGTAAGATTCACCTCACCTAAAGTCAAACAATTGAATAATAAAATAATGATCCTTGAGATTTAGTTGGACTCGGTTTCACGAAAAATGAAATTGTGTTGATTGGACTAAATATTCACTGTGGTACAGAAATATAATTGGTTACCAAGGGTGATAACAAGTTTATCCGCTGATTATCGTTCAATTGATAAATTTATTATTCGTGAAACCGGATCTTGAAGAAATTAGATCATAGAGTCAGCAATATTATATCTTGACATATGTTAACACATCATTTTTAATTCTTTGATCTCAGTCTTATTCGTTCACCTGAAAATGAAAAGAACTTCTCCTGACAAATAATCTTATTCCGAATCAAGTAATGTAGAACAATTGAAGCGAATTGACATTGAACTGGTGAAAAAATAATTCGCAATATTTTGACCCGTTTTTTCCATGTACTGGCGAAATAAATGAAAATGCTCGTTCAATACGGGAATTCCACAGCAATAATTGTAAGCATTTGAAACTTGCCAAAGTTGATGTTCAAACTAATGAGCATGTCATCTGATATTTGTAATTTTCATAAGTCTTCGCGTTTTTTTTGTTCTTTTTATTGGTCACACATTGAATACATTATTACATGAAACATTAATCACGAAATCCTACAAAGCCAAAAATGCTGGCTTGATTGTATAGGGATAAGATAACATATGTTCAAAGCATCATGTTTCACTCCTACCTGAATCAAAATCAAAGATTAATAAATATAAATAAAAAAAATTAGCATAACTCGAAAGTAGTACTTCACGGTTTCTTATTTTATGGGTGAGTCCAAGAGAAAAAAGAAAAGAAAACGTTGATGATTTTGCATGCTCTACATAGTTGTAAAAAAAAGAAATTCAGTATAACAATTATTTCTTCTTATAATACATTGATGTAAACAAGAGAATTAGAAATTGAGTAACAGATTTTTTAACAAGGGTTTCATAGCGGAGTATTTGTCAAGATTTTTTATACGTGGAAGAATAGAATTCAATATAGTTGAAACTGCCTACAGCCATATTTATTATTGAATTAAGGAACTACATATATAGATTAGGGAGCTGAAGGCAAGTGTTTACATTATGTGAGGGTGATATTTTATAATTTTCATTGAAAAAGTATGTTAAAATAAATCTTTCAATAAGGCCCAGTATTACCAAGTCCAGTTAGTAATTATCTGAGACTTGGTGAAAACAAATAGCATAAGTAACCATGGTGATAACAAGTTTGAACTGTCAGATAAAGGCTAACTGGACTACCCCGAAACCCATGCCACACGACCGAGTTGACTTTATTCCTGTATACGCTTTTCAGCGCCCTAAATATATTTATTGTAGCTTATTTTACGTCCCAATAATCAGGCAATTAATCAGTTTTTATTTTTATATGAAAATGAAAGTGCCTAACAACAGTAAATGGTTGATAATCTCTGAACATGGGCAGTGGCAGAAGATGTGAAGAAAATTTGGCTCAGAGCTCTTCTATAAATTTCAGAGAATACACAAATAAATTTCCTAAAATAATAACCCAGCTAACGAAATACCCTAATACAAAGAAAACTAAATTTCAAAGTCATAAGTAGGGTATGCATGGTGCTTAGATTAAGAAATTCTCCTCTACTCTTTTTTTCTATGTTCACGTACCAGTGTAATTGAATAGAAAGTTATATCAACTTCGAGATGATTTTATGCTCTTCAATTAATATGACTTTCTATTATTGTGAATTCAATCAGTTTCAAGACGATACGTCAATAAATACCATCACATTCTTGGTGTTCATTGACGTATCATCTTGAAATTGATTGAATTCAGATGAATATAATGTGATAATAATTAAAGAGCATAGAATTATCTCGAAGTTGGGATACTATTTTATTCAATGACACATGGTTCGTGAACATCCATTTATAAAAAAATAGTGAAGATGGATTTATCTATTTGTATAAGCACCGTACAAGCACTCCCTCCAGCAGAGAATAAACAATAATAAACAAAAACGTAAAAACAAATTTAAAGTGTAGAACGAAACAATTAACCAACACAAATGTTGTGGATTATTAAATCATATTAACAGATTCTATTCCCCTTTTTTCTTGTTTTTTTTTCTCGTTTCTATATTTTTATTGCATACATTTTTTCTTTTCATATCTCCAAGTATTGCGCTAACATTAGCGCTCCGTTTTTAAAATTATGACTTTTAATTAGCTGAAAAGGTACTTGAATTAAATAATTAAAAGTCAGTGTTAAAATCTGCAACAAAACATTCATCCAATCTTCATACAGTTATTTCAATAATCTAGTACTGTTTTAAATCCATCTTTTTATCTGTGCAATGAGAAACTTATTCCCTCTACATTTATTTACATTTTACATTTCGTCAAACGCATATTTCTATTTTTATTCAAGAAAAAGTGTTGAATATATAGGTTGAGAATCCATTCGAGAAGTGTTAACAAATGAATGAATGGATGCATGTTCGAATTTTACGGCTAGTCGACATCTAGGTCATTTTGCGCTGAATGTGTTAACCAATAAATAACCACTCTATTCCGGCTTTGGTGAGTTTTTATTCTTATGTTTTTATTTTCATGTTTCTTGGCTTACTATAGCTCTTTGTGTTATAACTTGATAAGAATTAATGTCAGCTGAGCATTAGTGTGTGTTTGTTTACTCCTGATACTAAAAGCGATCACAAAAAACTTTCCCACTGGATTCTATGTTATAATGAAATGAAAGATGATAAATTCCTTATCTTTCACCATGAGAACCGATCAAAATTCTAGTTTTTCTCCTTATTTTTCTGTATCTGTTCTTCAAATTGAAATAAAAAAGAATGAATGAAAGTGTTATTCACTCACAAATATAACGTGATAATGTAAAAGCAATTTTATCAAAACCAGAGCAACCCAACAAATCTTAGTTTCCCAGTAGGAGCCTACTACTAGCTTTATATGGATTAAAGAGGGAAATTATTTCAAATATAAATTTTGTTGAATATTATATAATGTGAAAGTGATAATTTTGAAATTCGTGAAGTTCCTTATTTGAAGAATGAAAGCTCTAGAGAGACTCGAACTATGATCATTTCGTATTTCAACAAGAGAATTATTTCATTTAAAACTTTCGATACCCCATGTATCCTATATTTATATACTTCTTTTGCTCGATTGATTTACAGCAGAGCCACTAAATAAAGTAAAACCATCTTCACATTGGTCTAAAGGTGTTTCTGTGTTGTATTGCAGTGTGTATGGGCCACACGGGGTAGGTGTTTGTAGGTCGCTATAGGCAGTCTAGAGCCTGTGTAGCTCAGTTCTATCTCGCTTATAGTAGTAGATCAATAATTCACAAACGAGAGAAGCGGGCAGGCTATACGGCCGGCGGCCAGGCTCAAACAACCGAACACAAGTTGATGGTATGCTATTCAAGTAATTAGAAGGGTAACGCTATATCTGCGTGTCATGTTTGAGGTTGACTATTGGAAGATTTTGCCTTAATATTTTGATATATTTATTCATGTCTATATTAAATACAATTTTCCTCAAAAATAAATTGCATTTGTTCTAGCAACTCTCTATTGCCCCGATTATTCCTACGTTTTCTTCTGAAAAGTATTTGAAACCCAATATACATGTACAGAATGTTTGATTATATTTTTGAAATTGAAAAATAGATACTTTCAAATAATAACATGAGAAAAACTCGATTCCTAGTAATCACACGCTGATAATTCCTGCACCGAAAGAACAAAATAGATTTCGTATTCATTAATAATATTTTATACATCCAAATGTTTCACAATGCTACAAATATTTACTCTGTAGTTGTTCAACTGAATATTTGAGCAATGCAAACAGAGAAATCTAAATATACCCACATAAGGTGCGCATGAATTGAATCTACCAACTTATATGCATAATAAATAATTGTTTTATAATTTCATGCTGTTCGATGAACATACATGTCAATATACGTAAAACATTCGAGATCATCTATATACTTAAATCACATTTATCACATACTGGTCACATGATGGTGGATTTAAACTAATGATAAATCATACTTCTTCAATCACTAACGCGTGAAAAATAGCTCATTTTGTTTCTCTCGAAGTGATGGAATTAAATTAAATGATTAGAAAATATTTTATTATTAATAATTATTCACAGTTCTATTGTGTAGGTTTAACAACATACCCTTTACTGAAAGCATTTTATCATGAAGTAAAATACAATTAGATCGTTTTCCTTGTTGCACGCACAATGACCTGCATTGAATACCAACAGTGCGACGTAATAAAGAAGGGCCTCGGCATTATTTCAATAATATAATAACATATAAATCTTTCGTTCTACGTTCACTGCAGAGTAATAAAAAGCTGGTCACAAAGCTGACGTTTTCGTATTTATGAGAAAATATAAAGCAAAACTAAATCATGCTTATTGTACTTTCTTTTTGCCTCGGCTTTACTATTTTATTATTGTATTACTTAATGCAGTTGCACGTGCACGATAAGAGAAAAATATAAAGTTATAAGGACAAAAAAAAGTATTGACGACAGAATGCATAATGTTTCTATAAAACTGAAAAACTTGAATGATCATTCTAATTTAAAGGATGACTATTTAATACGTTCTTTTCCATCACTATCTATCTACAGTGTGATGTTGTTAATTACTTTGAATGAGAGAAGAAATCAGCTGGATAGGCCTAATCTTCGAAATACAGAATTGATTCATATTTCAAGAATTAATTATGTTTCGTTGAATATCAAATTTATTAGTCGACTCGAAGTGGTTCCAGTTTTCTCCTATTTAATATATTCATTCGAAACTCAGTTCTGTAATCAAATTTAAAACGTCATTGAATACTTATAAACATCACTCATAGTGTAAAGTAGAGTTTAATCAAATATATTCAATAAAAAAGTATTCCATATAAAATATTTAAAGGACATTTGAACTCACTCAATATGAAGACCAATTAGGCTCAATCATTTTAAATTACGAAATTGAGTCAATAGTTTGGATCCTCAAAAAATTCCCTCAAATCAAGAGATGAGCTGGAAATTGAAAATTACTTTTTAATGATTATATTGTTTGTCGCCAACTTCACCCAATACATTTCCATTCACAGATGGTTGAATTAAACGCGGTCACAAAACAACTCTTCACATATGAGTGAATCCCACATCAGTCGTTAATTCACTATCTTTTGTTCGATTTATCAAAAGCGGATGAAAACTTCACCTCACGCCACATCCAATCTGCATTGTTACCACCCTGATGCATCAGCCTTTACTGGCTATTCGATATTATAGCTTGACTTGGATTATGTTGGCAGGACGGGAGTTATAAAACGGATGGCATGAAGAGATGATGACGTAGTAAAGCAAAACATTGGTATTTACGACTGTTGGCGAATGTAATACCAACTGAAAAGACTGGAATATAACAGTTTACTTCAGGAAAATATCGTGCATGTATTTGTTGAAGATTGAGTACGATGAAATTTCAAACCCGTTGAAATTTCACCAAAGTTATATAAATGGTTCAACATCTTACTCACATCATACATCAACATCTAGCATCATACATATATATATATATATATATATATATATATATATATATATATATATATATATATATATATATATATATATATATATATTACATAGATACGTTAACGTTAAGAAGGCATAAGGTTAAGAAGGATATTTGTATCTCGGCAGTAACTCCACATCACTTTACAAACCGGGAAGTTTCCGCCATATTTGACACATATCAGTGACAATATAGAACGCTTTGCTTAGGTTCTATTTTTAAATATCCAATATGGCCGCCGAGATTGGAACGAGCATAATATGTCGCTATCAGCTGCAGGAGTAACGTATCTCGGTAAGGTTATATATATCTATGCCTGGAGTAACCTATTATATTTCAGTTATTTCAGTTGGTATTACATTTGCCAACAGTCGTAAATACCAATGTTTTGCTTCACTATACTTCATCATCTCTTCATTTTCATGCCACTCGTTTTATAACTCCCGTCCTGCCAACATAATCCAAGTCAAGCCATAATATTGAATAGCCAGTAAATGCTGATGCATCAGGGTGGTAACAATGCAGATTGGATGTGGCGTGAGGTGAAGTTTTCATCCGCTTTTGATAAATCGAACAGAAGATAGTGAATTAACGACTGATGTGGGATTCACTCATATGTGAAGAGTTGTTTTGTGACCGCGTTTAATTCAACCATCTGTGTATGAAAATGCAGTGGGGTGAAGTTGGCGACAAACAATGTAATCACCGGAAAGTAATAACTATGGTAATTTCAGCGGCTAGAAAAAAGTGAACCGAAACTTTTGAACGATATAATATAATCACAATTCTAATTAGACTGGAATACCGATATTTGCAATACCTTTGGTTTAACTTATTCACACTAAAACTAGGAGACTTACAACCTAAAATTTGGCATATATATATGCAGCTAGTTGAAGCTAAATGATTATAAGTTGCTTTGAAGTGTAAAAATCATAAGATATAACTAGGATATTCTTTACATAAATCCTGTAAGTACCGAAAATATCTTATGTGGTTCTCTACTATTCAAATCTACCCAATTTCTTCCTCTAATACAGGTTAATATTCACATAATATGCAGGATACAGAGGGCCTACATACACATTCCAACAAAATGAGACATAGGCCTACTCTAGATGAACATAAGATGTGCTTTTGTGAAGGAGAGAGCTTAATTAAGCATTCGCGGTAACAGGTGAATAAAAAAATGAAATGTCGGGGAACATATCAACCAACTTGAAGACTATTGCTATGAGACCTGCAACTATTAACGAAATAATTAACATTTTCACAAAGTTAAAAGTAATAAACCAACAAGGATAGACTGTAACTGTAATTGTAAACAATTTGAACTTTTGAAAAAAAAAACGGTGAGCGTTATCGCATTGATTCTAACTAATCTTGTTAATCAAACATTGGATACGGGTATTTTTCCAGAGTATTTAAAATGAGAGATCATAAAAGCTTCTTATAAATGAAAGAACATGAAAAAAAGAAAAAAAGAAAAAAAGAAGATGAAAAACCTATTGAGAACTACCAGTACAGCTGACCTGGCATTATTAATGCACTTCTAAAAGATGAATGAGAGTGTGAAAAAAGTAGATTGGTAAGTTTTCTTGATAGCAGTAATATACCAAGTGGCAATCAATTTGGTTTTCGCAGCAAACGATCTACAATATAGGATATTGAATTATTAACCATAGTGTAAATTTCATATCAGAATACTAATGAGAAATTCACTCAACAATATAATTGTTTAGTGGTATCAACCATGCAATGTTGTTTGAACAAAAGTAGAAAATTGGTATCACATGTGTTGGTGGTAAACTTATTCTTGACTATACTTTTAAAAATCGTGAATTTTTATATAATATAGAGCCTATATTCACATTTTGAGATACCAACATTGAAAACGATGTTCTGTATTGCTAAAGTCCTCTTCTGGTGTTCAATATATATTCTTTGAAACATTTTTGTCACGCCATTAAACACGTTTCAATATTATTATTTCAATATATTATTGAGTAACGATCAAAGTTTATAAAATTATCCTTCTCATTGATTAGCTCTCACGCGGACTCCTCATTCCTTTTCATATGCAAACTGTAAGAAAAAATCTTTTCGAGTCTTTATATTCATACTACTATTCACTGTACATGTATGTATCTTGATATGTTTGAGAATAAAAAAACATTATTATTAATATTATTATTGATTGTTACATGTCTGATATATGTATCAATATGGTTAAATTAATTACAATTATGTAAATAGGAATCAAGATTTGATTATTTCTTAAAAAAGTGAAATTACCTATAAAATTCCCCAGGGATCTATCCTTGATCCATTAATCTTAATTTTGTATATAAATCACCTGGATCGTAATAATGATAACGTTACATAATTTGCAGACGGCTCCACTTTTGTTACTCATGATGATGATAGGCATGCTCCTCAAGCTAATATGATTACTGTATACTTCGTAATGCCAGTGATTAGTTTAATACTTCTCCTGGAATACGAAACAGTCATGAGAGAAGTAGTTCAGTTCTAATAACACATTCGGTGAATATAATTAACGGTGGAATGTCATCAAATGTACGTAGTACATATTGTACTTGGCCTAATGAATTTAAAATAAGTTAAAAGCAGTGAACTTCTATATATGGCAATTGCAATTCAAGCTAGAAAGCTCACATAAAAATACTGAAATTTGAACTAATTAGCGCTTCCGTTTTAAGGAGTCAGTTTCGGATGTTGCATACTATGCAGACTTACCACGGTCATTGTGATCGAGTATAATTTTTTTAGTATTATTGCATGCAGCAACAATATTTTCTGATTGCAAAAATGTGGAGTACATATTTTATTAAAAAAACAAAGAAGACACTCTTGCAGGAAATTTATTCACGAGTAATAGATTACCGATACATCCTGGGTCGTATATATATATATATATATATATATATACATACATGATTCATTTGTTTATATGAGACAATACGCACTTCCACTGGAGTCGAACCCTGAATTGAACCAAGGTCACAACACAACAAATAAAAATAATATCAGATGTAAGGCTCACTCAACATAATTATTCGAGCATGACGTTACCTACAACGGTATTACTTTATGTAATCATTCATCAGAATGTCTCGAGAAAATATCGAATTTTAATTCATAAAATGAGACAATTAAAAATTTTTGGTAAATAAATGATGATATGGTTCATATGACTGTTGAATTCAGTGACTGTTCCTATCAACTATGAGTTAGATTCACTATATGACAATTTTTATATTATTGTATACTGGAAAGTTCGTGATTCTAACTTCAGTGACACTGTTTTTCGAAGAAGTATTCACTACAATTATATAGATATTACTAATTTGAATTTTTGATCATTAATGTACTCTTTCATCACCATTTAATTTCAAAAGTCTCTTGAATGAAGAAATGAATAAAATTTAAAAAATGAATGAAAATGAAAAAAGGTAGTAATTCAGCTATGATTTTTAAAGTATCAGATTGACAGTAGGCCTATATATATTTTCAATTGAATGAAGGACTGCAGTTTATGTTGATGATTGTATGATTTATAAGCTTCATTAATTTTATGATAAGCTGAGAAATGAAATAAAAATATATGAAAACATGGAATATTTCAAGCGGGCTTGATTAAGGAAAGTTAGGTGAACTATAGAATTCCTCTTGAGAATTTGCCGAAAATATTTGCTCAGTGAGTTTTACCAGAATAATGATATCTTGTATCGTTTGAACGTTATATGAAACAATTATATTGAGTACAGACAACTCGCCAAGCTCAACGAATGTGAATGTCGTGAAAACAAAACAGGTATCGAGTTATAAAATGACATATGTGCATGCCAAGTAACTTCCATCAAAATTTGGGCTTTCGTTTGAGTTGTTGAAAAAAATGAAGGTAAATTTGAGTCTTTGCTACGCTCATCAAAAAAATTGCTCAAACTTTCAATGATACTAATTTGAAGTTGAGAATGAAATCATCATTACATTTTACAATCATTTTCTGAATGGAAACCAGATGAGCAAGATGACAGAGACAAATGTTCTTGATAAAGTGATGCATCAGGAGTATAGATAAATACAATGTTAGTTAAGTCTAGTTACCATGATTGCATTTCCATTGACATACATATTCATGTCTGCGTGCTTCTTTAACTACATCAAAGAGTAATACTCTTTTTTATTGCACTTCTTCCAAATAGAGTTGACTACATCGCAGACATCTGGATCAAATTCCATTCAGAGACAATTTCCGTAAGGGTCAAAATAGTATACTTCGTTCATTCATCAATATTGACCAGATATAGGCCTATTGAAAGAAATAGAATTATCAGAAATAAGCTGAATATTGATAAGATCGTTAAACAAACAATAATCAATAATTAAATGAGAATTGATACATCATAGAAATAGAATGGAATTCAGATTTGAAATATTTATTATTATCAATTTATTCATGTGATTAGTTCCATCATCATGACGCTATTTTTAAGGCCCATTCACAACCGAAATTAACAGTAAAATTAGCATTAGCAGTAATGTTATTATTTAGTGGCTGTTCACAACAATAATTTAGCATTAAGGATCAGCCAATGAGATGGCTTGTTTACATTAGCTGATGGCCGATGGGATTAACGATGCGCCTGCTCGACATCGTCCGAACGATAGAAGCCTGTGGCGCGCCAAACGTTTACTCAAATCTGATTGGTCAGTGCTTACACCAAGCTGTAAAATTAACAGCAAGGTTTGGAGTTTGCAAACCTTGCGCTTACTGCTAATGCGTTACGGCTAATGCGTCGCATTGTGAACGGAGTGCATGGGGGCCATAAGACAAATATTGCTGCTAATGCTAATTTTACTGCTAATTTTGGTTGTGAATGGGCCTTTACACTTGAAACATTTTATCTTTGGATATAACATTATTGTTTTCATATCATCAATGAATGCATATGTCGATTGCTTCATGAATTTCTACTATCAAAATCAAATATGAATATTTAAATTATTCAAATCTATACATTATACATTCAAAATTCATATGAACCACGACTGATTACGTTTATTACATTTTCAATTCATTATTCACAATACTAATTTCACTTCGATAATGTAATTAGAGCAAAATCGTATAATTGTGTGTGCCATGATGTTCAATGGTGACATCGGTTGCCTCACCCATCTATTATTAAGGTCGGTCGGACCACCTTGTTGCAGGTTTTGCAGGGGTTGCGGGGGGGTGCGGGGGTGCGGGGGGTGCGCGGGGTGGGTCTAGTTGAACCCTGTTCCGAACCAAAGTCCACTAGGACTTGACAAATTATCGGTTTTTACGGTATTCATTTATTGAAAATATAGCACAATCTCAATATCCCAATTCCATTTTAATAGAATCACATAATATATTGTTAATACTTACTCAATGAATAATTTATATTAGGCACATTGGGATAGTACGTTTGTCAGGTTACCATAGCAATCAGAGGTGCTGAAGTCAAAAAGTATAATACTGAAGTTGTCTTTGGAGAATTCAATCTGTATAATATTGTTGCTCACTTGTTACAACATTGTAAGATAGGCTCATCACTTTAAATAAGACTAGGCCAAGAGTTATCAATTCATCATTGTCATTTGCATTTGCTAAAAAATTATATCTCATTTTTGGCTTGAGTTTATACCAGATTTCATCATGATTCCATGCATCTAACAACATCAACATCTATTTGTTATGTATACATGCAGGTATCAAAATGAGCCATGATCCTTGATATACCAAAATACCTTGAAAATATTGAATACACGAGTGATATCCTGAACCGAGCTCTCACATTTGATCTGATGAACGGATGTAATGTGCCCTTGTATGGCAGAATAGCAGTATTAACATATTTCAACCAACGGAAGTGTTTCAATTAAAATACTATTAATAAATGAAGAGTACTCGTGAGTGTATGAGAGAGAGAGAACGTGAGGGGGGAAGGGTAGTAGAGGATGTATAAGACTTATATAGAGAGAGAGGTGAAAAGAGAATGTATGTAGGAAATGAAAACTAACTGAAACTGGGATTCACGAGACAATAAAATTGAGAAAAGAGCAAATTTGTTAGAGGAATCAGAAAAATTAAGAAATCTAAAGAGGTTCTTGATTCATGAGCATGCAATATGGAGTGCCCTGCCAAGAACTTCTTCAAATGGTCTGCATGATGATTCAGAATTCTAGAACGGATTGAACATACTGAATATGCTCATTTATGCAAGGAAACAGTATAACTAGGCACCTCCACCGATATCAAGAAACCGGCACCTCCACCGATAAGTGAAAACTTCAATTTGGGATTACAATCAATGTTTTTATATAATATTAATAACGTTGAAACAACTACTATAGGAAGCATTATTAAAATTGAAACATATAGTTGCATATTTTTGGAGAATACACTTTAATCAGTGGAATTCTTCGATACAAAGTACCACCTCGAATGATACGGACACCTTGACGTATTATGGAAGCTTGCATGCTTCCGTGATATCCAGAGCTGTCGTCGAGAGCAATTTATTTTCTCGCAGCAGTGTCACCCATGGCGATAAGGTCTGGAATGGGGGTGCAGATCAAGTTCGGGCCGTCTCGGTCGAGTCCGGAAGCATTTTGGTCACCAGGGTGTATGGAGTGAGTACTAATCGCTGCGTTTTCATTATAACTTTATTTTCTTATAACTTATCTCCTCATCTATTGTATACTTCTTTCTCATCTTCTCTTACTTTTCTCTTTCTTGGTCGCTCCCTCCATGTCTAAAACATTCACAAACCTCAACAACTATGCCAAATTATATGGAAATGAACATATGCACAAAATGACCACGCTGTCGACGCGCTTTCATTCTCTAACGTTCAATAATTTATTTATAAAATGTGGAAAATTGAAAACATAAAGATAAATATGAGCTTTATATCATATCTAAATACTTATAGTAACTAAGCTTGAATTTCTGAATGCAAGAAACGTTTTAGGTACAATCTAATGTTTCAACTTTTCAGTGTTATAACTTTTGTAATTTTCAACTATTATAGTGAATGTGCAAGTGATCTAATCACTATAGTGCGGATATGGAACAGTATAGTATTATGGAAAGTATTTCATAAACAACAACAACAACTACAATCAATTGCAACAACAAACAACAAACAACAAACAACAAACAACAACAAGTGGACATTAAACATATCTTACAACAGTGTTGAATATGTCGACTTCCCATAAGTTTTCATACACAAAATAATAGCAGCGGAATTTCATCAAGAACTATCACTACTTCCGAAGTATCCTCCTCACTACGTCACAAGTCATGGGTCATGAGTTCATGATGGAAAAATGAAGAAAAACGTGAAACCTTTTAATGTTCACACCTGGTGACCAGTTCCACAAATATAAAATACGAGACAGTAAGATATTCATGAAATTTTTTTCCCAATAGGTTTTACTGAACTTGGATTGACAGTGATTTAAAGTAGAACATATTGAATGATATAATTGATTTCACTCTTCATCGATGCTATTGACGATGATTATTGTTTTCTTAACGACCGCACCAACAGCTAGGTCATACGAGAGTGGGAATGCATGAGCAGATGATTATAAAACTATGAAGTGAAAATAAGTGAAACGATATATAAAAAAAACATGTTTTAGGCAGGATTCAAACCCACGTTCAATGGTGACTTCTGTTTCTGAAGCAATGCCTCAGATGACTGAGGTTCCGAGGGCAGGAATCAATATAATTATATCTTATTATAGAAATATAATATTGTACACACCCTTGTAAATCTTATATACGCGGTATTTTTTTTCTATCTACATGACTCTAATTGACCGCCATGTCCGATCTTTCCCTAAAAAATCACAAATCTTACATTCAATTTCGTCACCGTAGCTTTCTTAACGAACCCCGGTCCACGCAGAGAAATAAAAACAAATCACTAACTCAATCAGAGCCAGACTAAATAACGACCAATACTTGATGCCACTTCTATGAAGAGCTCTTAACATCATCGTAGTCACATATTAAAGAAAATATATTGCTGATTTTTTTTTTCTGGACAAGAGACACGAGATAAAAATTCGAGACAATCCTGATTTTTAGGAATAGGTGGGCAATCCAATGTTATACATTTCAATGAAATGAGTGATGAAATGAAATGATATAAAATGATTGGAAAGAAAGATATGAATAAAAAATACAGAATGATTGTGAGATTGTCAGATAAAACTGACACAAGTGGAACTTTTTCAGGCATTACTTACCTTTTAACTTGGATCATTTAGATGGTTTTAGGTAAGGATCGGTCAAGATCAATACTTTGGACTTTTTGAAAATAATCATAAAATTAAAGTGAAGAGTATTTTCAACTAATAACATATTAATTTTGATATGTTGTAACTGTGAGAACGACGGACATTATTTTCAAGTCTCATGAAAATCGGATAAACGTCTACAGGGACGTTCCAAATGTTTCTCAGCTTACAACGCATGTATGCTGCGTTTTTTTTTATAGTTTTCAAGTGTATTCATTCAAGTCTTAGAACTCAAACAATTATAAATGTGTTCAATCATATAATCAAAATGAATATTCATAAAAGTCTGCAATAGTATGTAGATACAAATACGACGCATCGTATTTTAAGCATCTATTCTACATTTTCCACGCAACCCTTTGAAACGAATATTCTATTCTCTATTCAATTATATTCCTATTCTATTTTAACTTTCTATTTCTATTCTATTTTAACTTTCTATTTCTATTCTATTTTATTATTGCAAGTGACAATTGATACCGCATGTTAAAAATATACAAGTAAAAAGATACATAATTTTCAAAACGAGATACATTTTAGTTCAAAGTTAATCCTCACAAAGAGGCTTCCTGAAATCGCACGCGATGGATAAAACTGAGTATAGCAATTTTATATTTTAATGTTTTTCTCACTCTCCTTTTGAAGACGCGTTACGTCAAAAGTATACAGACGTCCTACGTCACTCATAACTGACAAAAGCGTTGAACAAAAAAGCAATTATAATAGAAGCAAGTTTTGACGTTTTAAATCTGCTATGGATCAACCGTGAAGAGTACCGAGAATATTCAATTTAAAGATAGCATATTGAAGTACATTGTAGGAATTTGTGTTAGAAGGAAAATAATAACTAACCAATTACATTCAACCATAATTATTATCAGTTCATTCCACAATATAATCATACATATTTTACAAATGAATGATCAATAACAACAAAAAATAGTAAATAAAGACAATGTAATAATCAATTCACTTCTTAATATATTGAGAACCTTTTCATCAAATTATAATTTACCACTAGTAATAGGCGTGGCTAATCGCCAGGGTCACCTTGATCTATACTTCATGTGGGAATTTAGAGATACTCTGATAGGTCAATGTGAAATTTCCCACATAGCAAAGCCCATTTGATTGGATGTTCGGTTTTGTTACGTTTATGGGCGGGTCAATCACTAGTCGTCAATTGAGTATCAAGTTGTAAATGATTGATTAAAGTACGAAAGAAACATTACTTAATTGTGATGAAAAGTGAATTCACCAATTATTGCCTAATTAGTATGTATTACAGTTGATGTGTTGTGGGACTGTTGATTTTTAGGACAGTCGAGTATTAGGACATTGATTTGTAATACAGTTGGTAACTTTTATTTGATTTTGCCTAAAATGTTTAAAGACTTTTTCAAAGATTTTCCAGTGTCAAGTTAAATATATTGTATTTGTTGATAGAAACTTTCATATCAAGTCAAGCAAGTCAAGTCATGTGAAGTCATCTATATAACTTATACGAAATAAAATAAACACATACTGACGCCCAAAATGTAGTTGATCTACAATCTCGAAGTAAACTTCGTATCATAATACAGAAGTAAAATCTTAGTTTGAAAGAATTATGAAAGAAAAGTGGTAAGAGGAGGGAGAAGGTTAATAAATTACCTGAAACAAATCCCCAACGTCTTTCTCCATTTGCATTCATTCCATGACAGTAATATTCCACATGATTTATAACCATATACGCCGTTGCCGTTCAGCTCCATCTGGAATCTGCTACTCTCAAGTATAGGTATATAATGTGAATTCAAGTTTGATAGACAATTTGTCAACGTTGCTCAAGGCGATTAGCAACGAAGATTAGTATTCCCGAGTAACGTTTACTTTGTATGAGCATGATGGATTATATATCACGTGGTGTCATGTACGTCACACACACACACACACACACACACACTGCCTTGTTGAGTCGTTGTAAGATGAAGCATGGCAGTGAAGCACAAGTATCGTAGAAACAAGTAGAGTGGGATTTCAAAAGAAAAAAAATGTAATTATCAAAATCGAAAACTTGATCTAGTCACATATGTTCGAATCGTTTCATTGGGGCACCACAACGGCGATCTCACCAATCCTAAAAATAATTAGATATATAATATAACTCATTTAACAAATTATAAAAATTGTACTCATAAGATCAATTCAACAGTTGTGTGTTGGTGAAAATTGAAAATGAAGTATTCGTTACTAGGCCCAAGTGACTAGAAAAACGCAGTTGATGCGTTACTAGGAATCTGAAGACGAACTCGAGATTGAAACCAAAATGAGTTTGTATAATTAGATGAGCGTAGCGAACATTCCACTCTTATAGAGCTTTGTCAGTGTTTTTTTTTTGTGTTTGTTTGTTTGTAAGCACTGCACAGGTCGCATGGTTTGACTGATCAACATGAAACTTTTTTGTACGGGCAAACTTTTATAACTCAGAACTGTATAGTTTTTGGAATGAATCGGTTGGATCGATCTTGAGAAATATCATGTAAAAGTTTCTAAAAAACCCATAAGATTTTAAAATGGCCGGGCAAGAAAATTTGAAAAATGAAATCTCTCCGAAAGAAATAAAATTTTCTCTGAATATGTACACATAAATGATACACATAATCACCATTTTGTGAGCAATTCGAACCAGCCGTTTCGAAGAAAAAAATTCAAATACGGTAACTGTTTTTATTCATCAAATTTAATGGGAATGATTAATAGCAGAATTAGGATGCCAAGATTCACTGCTTTCTAGATTTGACATTTGCCCAACAATGAACTATTCTTTATGTTCGCCAAGGTGTGTAAAATACCAGAGTCGATAAAGTAGCAAATACAAAGTGTGTAGAATACCACAGTCGATAAAGTGTTAAAGTAAAGTAGCAAATGTGATACTACTAATGACTCTCAGATATCTCGCTCATCTTACAACGCATATGTTGCGGTTGCCTATTCGTATATATAAGAGAATAGCATTAACCACAATTCTATTTTTAGACACATTCGGACAAAAAAATGTCCGAAAACAGTCTTCTTGATTACAATATGTCATTAAAATTCACATTGAAAAATCTTAAAATTCAATGTGGCTCTGATATTTGACGTCACCAAGTGGGTAATTGTGGTTAATGCTATTAGAACTAATACTAGAAACAAACGCTCATTGAAACTGATGTGAATCGAGCTTAAAATGACAGATTATACCATGTCGTCACTCCTTCCACTGGTAGATCTTGTACTAACCGACTCCCATTGTTGTTTACACTCAACTGTTGAACATATTAGCCACTCACAACAGTGACACACATATAGATGGCAGTGAATCATGAGCACTGGGTGATCATAAGCTTGCGTCGGCTCTCAATAGCTTGCTAATTCATCACAATAATACATATTGATGAGTTATATATCGAAGATTTGTTTCTTCTCATTTGAATAATGGACTATAGCTATCGTACCGAGAGATAAGCTGAGGAATATGAGGGTTAATTGTTAAATCTTTCAGTTTGGCGTGATGATTGTAGTTCGAATGAAATATTATGAATCGGATGATTGTGATCTGCGATGCTTACTTGTTTGCCCAATGTACTATACTCTTTCTGATTTTTCCGAGATATGGCAAAGTTTTTAGATTTAATCAGACATTGCCAGGAGCAATACGAAGCTAAAACTCGTATTTGAACTTATTTCGACCTTAGCGGTCACAACGCACATGACCTCAGTATAACACGTGATACATATTATCCGTAAACGTATTTCACATTGTCGTGTATATATCACACGAGACTATTCCAAACACAAGAGGCTATTAGGAATATAAAACAGTTGACCGTCTAACATGAAATGATTTATTTCACACAAATGAGTTCTTCCATGACCATCATTTACATTTTCCATCCCTAATCAACAGTCACGCCACTCTTTCGCTAAGCTCTTTTGTATGCGTTCCTTATTAACTTTACATAAAACCGTGATTTTGTAATAAGATTATCGCCATTTTTCTTTCACGCTCTCTTCCTTCTTTCCTATCTCTGACTCTCTTTCTGTCCTCGCTGCTTCATTATAACTACCTTATAATATTGATCAAGTTCATGAAAGAGCTGCTATGTGTAGAGAGTCGAATGCATAATGAGGAATGGAAAAGAAAGAGAGGTGAGAAAATTTAATTATCTCTCTGGTATGTTTCATAATTGATAAGTAAAATCAAGCTATCTCCAATTACCTTTGTACTCTTTGGGATCAACTTCACCACGCTCACTTTGTCTGGAATAACCATTGCAAACAATGAGTATCCCTGGGGAATATTCTGGAAATCAGATTGATGTAATATTATACGTTAGAACTTTTCAATAATTAGTTAATTAGTAGACGTTTGGCCAGTTTGCCCAAAGCGATTCTAGAAAGTTTTTTTGTAAAACTTTCACCTATTATAGACAAAGGATCAATGGGAGTGAGTATTGAGTGTGATTGATTACACTCAGTCGTAAATTGGTCAGATTTATGAAGGGTAGTGTCGACAAGTAATAAGGCCTACATGAAAATACAGCATGACAACGGATCTTTGAGTTTTGGATCATTTAAAACACGAATTGGTTGTAGGGCACGAATTAAATGCGCGTGAAAATGATACGTACTACATACATCACGAGCCTGTCAAACCAACTTTCATTTTTCCTTCTCGCAGAAGGTTTTAAAAGTTTTGATACTTGTTTTGCTGTATTCAACATTAAAATTTTATCAAAAATATAGTAAGCTGAATTATAACTTTGTTAACTCCATGTCATATAACAATATGACACCAAATGAAAACATGGACGGTAAAAATATGAACGAACTTATTTTATGAACGAAACTAACTTATGCACAAACTTAGACCTATTAAATGGAGTCTTGATAAAAAGAATGAAAAAATACATATAAATTTGACCTCTACGGTCATATTGTAATAACAAGGTTTCAGTCTCACTTGTTGCACTATTTATTATCATCAAGCTATTCAATTATATTACAAATGCATTTGCTACAATGTGATAGTTATACAAACTAATGTTGCATAATAAACGCCAATGGTGAAAATAAAATACATGAAAGAAGACTAGATTTACAATGCAGATTGAATGTTGACTGAAGACCGTACATATTTCTAAGCAATCGCATAATAGAAACAATAAAAACTCTAATTTCATTCGTTTATTGGAACCATAGTATCTATAATATTATTCAGAATAACTTTAGCATATTTTTATCTAACGTGCTGTAAAACAGACGAGTATAGTTTATTTCACGTAAGACTTTCCGTCTGTATTAAATTTTGATAACCAATTGGTAATTATCAACTTAGTCGACAATCTCACAGACTCCGCTCGATGAAACATGCATTTATTCAATTAATTACATAGATTATTTAACGTATAGTCATTAAATTGATTGAATATTATATTTGAACGATAGACATTAGTTCTTATCCATATGATTGAAGTCAATGCATCTATGCGCCGTTCAGCTTGGGCCGTACTTATTAATTATTCCTGGATCCAATTGTACTATATTTTGTGTTAATTTACAATACTCTTATTATCACTTTATTCATTTCCACCTTGAGGGTTCAATAATTTCAAACTGTATGAAATGTATGATTATAATTTGAATAGTTTACGGCTCGTAAGTTCGTATTTTCAACAACAATGATCATTCAACGGTGACGATATATTTTCTATTCGCCGTTCTTTTATTAAATGTACTCTACTTCTATTCACAACTAGGCAATATATATTTAGATCTAAAACACGAAAACCGAGAGACGTTATATCTTCACTGTGAATAATTTATTTTAACATTTCGAAAACTTCACATTTTTCCATCTTCAATATCGTACATGAAATATGAATCTCAACGATAAAAAATATAACCAACGAAACAGCCTCGATTTTATATGCATTATGATACGAAAATACAAAATTCGCCATTCCTTTTATGTAATAATTTTATATAGTTCGGGAGTTATTCTACTGCACGAAATTGTATCAGTTCTATTGAGTAGCCAAGTTATGTGAATACCTTTGTGATGTATGATACTATATTTTGTATTTTGTATTTTGTATTCATTAGCTGTAATGTGTCAATTTTATTTGATATACACGTCTAGTATAAAACTGAATAATAAAAAATCTATACAAGTTGAAAAAATCAGGGTTGCTGTTCGATACGCAAATTGCAGCAAACAATATCGAAACTTGAATATCGATTATCGATCGAAATATATCGAAATTTTCAATCGATATCGATTCAAATAATTATCGAATTGAATCGAAAATATTGAATGAGAAAAATGAGAGATTGGAAGTCTTGATCATGTTTCAGTTTATTTCTCATCCATTTTACAATACAGAACTATAAATAATATATAATATAATATAATTTCTTTCTCAAATGGAAAGTCATTGACAATCTGGTAGTTATATCATAACGATCTTATACTGGTAGTTATCAGAAAACATTACGAGCACGTCGAGCTCTTTCCTCCACGTATACATTATATACTCAGCATATACCATTACTGACAGCAACGAAAAACCAAACACAAAGGCCCTTATTTATTTTACTTACTTTTAGTTGGGTATTCACCTTTGCACTTTTTATGTCACCTGATTATTTGATTTTATTACCGTACTTATTTAAGCCATTTCAGATTTTTTAATTCGATAACGATAATTGTTTTGATATCGAATCAGTAGAATATCGAATCGAAGTTCTAAATCGATCGAAAATATTGAAATCGAACGGCAACCTTAATAAAATTAACTCTTTTGAAAAGATAAATTTTTGTGAATGTAATTTCTTATTTGAATGATCGTATACCTGAATAAGCAATGAATAATAATAATAATAATGATAATAATAATAATGATAATATATTTATTAGTCCAGAAGAATTAAACATACAAGTATGGTATTGGACAAGTCAAACATTAAATCATAGTCTACAAACACATCAAGTTTGTATTTCTTACGGATAAATTAAAATGCATTACAAAGTATGAAATAATGTGATATAATTGTAAAATGATCACTCCATTCATATGAATATGATTACAAATAATAAGAGAATAATATTAAATTTTCTGATATGAGAAATTAAAATTGAACGAAATCATTAACTTTATAGAAACATTTCTCAATAAGATATTTCTTTAATGTTGATTTAAATTTGAACTCATTCTCTTCTTTAATACATTTCGGTAAATTGTTATAAAAAATAGAGCCTCGCTGCATAGCTAGGACAATTATCTGAAATCTTGAGGCAATGTTTTTTTACATGTATATTGTCTTGTCCTCTTGTAGAATAATCATGGATATCTTTGTTTGCTAATAAAATATGTTTGTTTTCATATACATACATGATGGACATAAATATGTATAGAGAGGGTCAAGTTAAAATATGGAATATTCTAAACATATTAGCACAAGAATCCTTATAATAAACATCCCCACACGGATTAGAACTGGCGTTTGCTAAATGGCGTATTGCTTTTTTCTGCAGTATGAATAATCAATACCTGATAATCTTCATTATAAAACTCTCCTGAATTACAGAACGCTTCCCGGAGAAGAAAAAAAAATGGAGATATTTCCTGAACGCATCTTTGTTTCTATTCTCAACCGTTGTGTAAGGCCATTCATATTGTTCAATTGATTGTTATTTGTTGTACAGATGAGCGAGATATGATTAGACGAGCTTTAGCGAGGATTCAATTTGACATACTGAAAAAAATTGGTGTACGTTTTTTTTTGTTTTTTTTTTCATGTTTTTTTTCGGTTCTCCACGGGTCAAACGGCTACAGCTATCAACTTCAAACTTTTTTCATTATGGTTCCTCATCTAACTTAGATGTATATAGTTTTGTGGCATTATCGGATGTTAACTTTTTTTTTTGATTTTTAGAAATTTCAAAAATATACCATTAGAATAACACAGCGGAGAAAAAATGTTTTTATTTTCAAAAAAAAATGAAATTCTGCGTGACGTTGAGTTATATTCTGATACACATTTCTGAGAACTTTCAGTTTGATCAAGTGAGCCATTTTGAAGAAAAACCATAAAATGTGATAAATTGGTACCACTCAAAGCAGCTTTTGCCCATTTCTAACTTAAATGTCAGCCAATTGGCGAATGTGGGCAAACTTTTGGCAAAAAAATCGACATACTAATACTATCCGCTCGTCTAACAACGCATATATGGCGTTTTCCTGGTCATGTGAATTTTGATACATTTATTTTTTATATCTCACATATTTTATATTGTATATTTCAATTTGATTTCCATATATATTTTAAAAAATCTGTTTCAAGATGTTTGTAATATCTTATTTGGAAGAAAAAAATAATTTGAAAGTGTCTCAAGTTATATATATTTTCTAGTAGGTAATAAATGTTACTGAAATAAAATTATCTGCGAA
This sequence comes from Brachyptera risi, assembly GCA_964007535.1. NCBI lineage: Eukaryota > Metazoa > Arthropoda > Insecta > Plecoptera > Taeniopterygidae > Brachyptera > Brachyptera risi. The sequence goes on along the minus strand of OZ023329.1, from coordinate 35,104,734 downwards.
CTTTTCCTACTCAAAACTTCTGATCGCTTCATGTATGAAAACAATCGATTGGGATTGTATTATATGTTCCTACTCCATGTTTCACAAAGTTTCAAAACAACACTTCAAGCAAATAGTAATAAATATACGTCTAAAGAGAAAGGCCTGACTCGAATACAATGTTCACTGATCTGAATCTAATGTTTCGTCGGTTAATTTCGTGTTTCATTTGTTTCATCTTTGAGCCAATTTACGGTTGAGAGCAGGGTTATAGAAGTTGTTTATCTACCTCTGTCGTCTATGTTGGTGCCTATTCATGAAATATAATGGATTTGATAGTGAAAATCGCTTTGTGAATATATATATATATATATATATATATATATATATATATATATATATATACAAATAAATATATATATATATATATATATATATATATATATATATATATATATATGTATATATAAATATATATATATATATATGTATATATATATATATATATATATATATATATATATATATATATATATATATATGTATATATATATATATATATAAGACATTCAGAACTTTCACGATTCATTTTATGTAATGCATATAAATTTTTTCTGATGATAAATTAGAGTCGTGTGGAATATATATTAATAAATCATAATTATTATTAATATATATTCCACACGACTCTAATTTACCATTGGAAAAAATGTATATACATTAGGTATATATATATATATATATATATATATATATATATATATATATATATATATATATATATATATATATATATATATATTTACATATATTATTTTGTATATATATTAAATTGTATTAAATATATTGAATATATATATATATATATATATATATAAATATATATATTATATTGTATATATGGGGTGGTAAGATCGCCCCTGTGGTGCCCCGTCCAAACGATCCCATCTTTCATCCATAGCCTTAATTGAGGAACAATGATTTTGTATCAAGTTTCGATGTTATTAAAAAATTATATTTATATATATATATATATATATATATATATATATATATATATATATATATATATATATATATATATATATATATAATATTCATTCATCTCCAGAAGAATGTACAGTCACATAATGATAATCGTCAATATGAATATATATATATATATATATATATATATATATATATATATATATATATATATATATATATATATATATATATATATGAATATATATATTATAACACATTCACAGTTTTGAACTAAAAATATCATCTCAGTAATGTGGACTTTATGAGCATTTAATAAAAATCATCCTCCCTCCCGGCGGGGGAAGGTTCAAGAATGGATTCTAATAGACTTCGAAAACCAATTTTACTAAAAACAAATATCTATATATTTAGCAAGTGAGTCATTATGTGAAAAATAATTAAAATGAAGCTCAAATCAAGATCATTGACAATTGGATGGTTAAAACAGAAACGAAAACAGAATGTTTTTGGATTGGACAAAACCATGTAGATACGTGCTGGAATCATGCAGACATTTATAGCACGATACGGAAGTTTTTGTACCCAATCCACCAACAAATATCTTAGTTCAACTAACTTAGTACAAACCCAAAACCAGTGGACAATCACATTCAAAAGTAAAAACTCAAATTTCAATCCACTTCCTTACGGGAAATGTCACGTAGACTTCGATTATATTCATCTTCACTTTGCGTTTTCTCGTCAAAGAAGCTTCAAACTTTTAATTAATCAAAACTCTATGTTTTGGGAAAAATGTCAGTTTCGGATCAACAATTTTTTAGAACATCAACTGCTCGTCTAACTCAGCAGTCTCGACTAGCTTACTCGATACAGCCATGGATAAACTATTGCACCTAGTCGGACACGAATGTTTCGTACTTTTTATTTTGAAACAGAAATACTTTGAAGAGTTGAGTTGAATATCAAACGTCCCTACGGAAAATGCTGAAATGTAAATTCGTATCAAAATTGCAAATTTAATATTTAATTCTCAGTATGAATATAAAAAACGGAGCACCGCAACTATAAATAATGGATACTTCAAAGTGAAATGTAAAAAAAAATGTCCACTGAAACATTGTGAAATGCATATGGAAAAACTCGTAAAAACTACCAGAGAGTTCGATATTATGAGCAGTGTGTATATCGAAATTGTGTGTCTTTCATATGGTTCAAAAGAGAAAATTATGAACTTTCAATAACTGCATGAGTTATACACGTAACTAATTTATCATGTTACGTGACCATTTCTTTCGCTTTATGATTATTAGGTATTTTGATCGCTTGCAGAGGCTCCTTCTGCGAGTAATAATGAATTCAGAGAGCGTGTATAAAACAATATTTTAAAACCGTATACCGGTATAGAAAAACTATTGTAAACGAAATACGAATGATTAAAGATACACACCCCTTCAATTAAACTGGGAAAAAAATTAATCAATAATTATGCTGCAATACAAATGTAAATGTGAATCGAACATGTAATGGGGTATGCAATGCAAGATGATACTTGTATTACTTCTATATTTCCCATTATATTTTCAATTATTTCGCTCCGGCGTATCATACATCTTCGCTCCACATCTACTCTTCGCTCCACATTTACTCTTCGCTCCTGTCATCGCGTATTATGGGCACATTTTTCCTATAAAATATTCATTCATCAGAAAAACTGTAATCATGGAGTAGGCCTATAATGTAAAAATATGTTCAATCCATACAATAGGGGGCCTATCATACAATTAAATACAAGTTTAAATACAGTTTTGATACAATTGCCTTTTCTCATGAGTCAAAGTCGATTTTAAAGTCACACATATAAATAATACAGAACATGTAAATCGATCCAATATATAAATGACAGCAAATTGAGAAACAAGTAATTTAATATACTTGTTTCCACGAAAGAAAAATGTCGTCCACCAACATAACTAACACGAATAGCACCGTTATATTTGTGTATTATGGCTACCGGTATTATAATGTTTCAGGAAAAAGTGTAAGATAAGAATCCTAACTGTATTCATCACAAGAGTTGAATCTATCACGTTGCAGTGAGAATGTGTATAATTACCAAAGCTCTCATACATTTATTCAGTTTATGGAAAATCTTTCGTAAATACAAGCACAAAACACACCGACGGTCATTTATTCACTATTTTATATTTTTATACTTCTGTCTCACTTTATCTCGTCCGAAATTCAAAGTCTTATTTCCGTGGTCTTCTTCATATGAACCAGATGTCTACAGTATGTTCTGTGAAACTGCTAGTGTCATCAAGAGAACATCTTGTTGGATACTGTACCTCATCCACCGAGCTTGGAAATCACTTCTATATGGATTTTCTGCGAAATCATCTCTAAATTACAATCTCTTGTCGCCTGAGGAGTCACTTTAAAAAATATGCATATTTTGTGAGATATTGACTTTTATTCAATAATAAAGTCTCTCGCGTTGTAAAATACATATTGGATGAGACAAACCAAGACTTTAATCCCCAGCTAGTGCGAATGATGAAATAGTAGTAGGACGACGACATAAGTTTCTTCCAAGGGTGAGTGAGCACAGAGATGTAAGAATAGTATAAGTGCATGGTAGTGGTAAGTATATGACTATAACTAGACAAATACAGGATATGAGTATTAGGGTGAGCGTGATATTTGCACAAATTAAGTACTCGAAATCTATGCACATTGATTTTAAAACTCACCAGATTTCTATTTAATTTTTTAAAATATTTCAGTCACTGTTTTTTTTTTTTAATTTATCAATTTTATTTTCGTCCAATTGAGGTTTTACAAGATTATCATTATAGTTACAATAAAAAATAGAATGTAAATGATGTGGATAGTTTTCTTTGGATACATAATCATAATAAAAATGATATTAAAATGTATTAATATATGTTGAATGCTATTTTTCATTAATAGTAAGCATCCATCAAGTCAATGATTTTAAAAATAACACAACAATAATATATTAACGTGTGAGTCATACGTCAGTTTAGGATATACAATTCATACATTAATACATTCATACATACATTTATAGAGTAGATGGAGTGGAATTTATGATGGATACTATTTTTTATAAATGCTTTGCATCTATCAAGCCAATAATGATGAAAATTATTCAACAATATTATTATTGAAATGGAAGTCATTTGAACAGTTGGTTTATTCATTCATAAAATTATATAGTAGATGTAGAGGAATATATAAAATATATGCTATTTTGAAAAAATACTCAACATCTATCAATTGTCAATATAATGAATATACTACCAGAAAACGCAATAACACACATATGAGATGAACACTCAATTAGAACTCAGGTACTAGACACTCATTTTTACACCCCAATATGAATTCATCAACACTATAAAACGCACTTTCAATCAGAAACTGCCCCAAAATATGTTCACACGTTGATATGTTGTCAAGAGACTTCATAAAAGATGGCAGATATATTATAAAGAATTATCGAAATATATTTTGAATCTTGCTCCAATAAAGCAGTTTTGTGAGCAATAAGCCTACCACGAATTACACATGTCTATTTCTAGTATGGTGATTATAAACATCTGAATTGATTGCGAGTGTAGAAATGTGAATCTTGATATTTATAATTAGTTCACATATAGAAAGGCATGGTAGTGCTAGAACATCAAAAAGTTGGCGACAAGTACTTGTATCTTTCTTTTCTACTTTTCCATTTCTTAATATTATCCTAATTAGGTCTATACTGCTTTCTGTATTTTCAAAATCTTCCTACTACACGTTGCTCGGTTGGTCTATCCCATTTTCCGAAAATAAAATGCCATATAGCGTGAGAGTGACTAGAAGTATTCATGATTTACAGTTTAATTTGAATTGTTGCCCTATCATACGTCCGCAAAGCACTCTTTGTATATTAATTTTTATATTTATGACTGCTCATCCGATTTTTGTAAAACTTTGGAATAATAATATGTATCATTCGTGTAGGCCTACCCAAATTTCGAAGAGATTTGAATTTGTTCGGAGTAAATATTTGTTCCATAGTTTCACATCTGAGTAATTCTTATGGGGGTTTTCAAACTTCCAGCACTATTTTTCTCAATAGTGGTTCTACCTAATGCGTCTCAAAAATTCGTTTGGTAAATTGTAATTAGGCTTATAATTTGATTTTACTATTTCCTTACTACTTATTTTCAAGATATCCAAATTCTCCGTATAACATCACTTACAACCTGGACATAATATTTTGGACACGAACCCTGCACTTGATTATTATTGATTATTAATATTGGTGACAATTCACTAATTCGACAACACATTCCATTTCCTGAGTAGGCCTACTTTTCTGAGAATCAAAGATCGCTGCTCTATCTGGTGTTGTTTTTTAAAAACGGCTGACAGGCTGACAAAGTTGATGACAGCTGTTATTAGCTGAGTCGACGTGAACGTAAGATTAGTTCCTTTTATCACTATTTATCTACACACGATCAATAGTTCTTAAAATGTGGCTCGTGAATTGGAACACATTTTCAACATGGGAGGGACAGGAAGTGATGCCGCCATCTCTAACCGGCAAACCAACGCAACCCACAATGCATCTTGGTCATATATTAGCTTACATAGCTTAAATAGCTTACCCAAGGAATTGCGAATTGTCAATAATATCTATACTTTTGAATCTAAAGTAAAATGTTATCTCATAGAAAAAGAATTTTATCACATCACAGATTTGTATGTAAGGTTGGAATGTCGAATCATAACAATAAGATGTAATATGTATACTGTAAATAAATATTATTATTATTAATATCATTATTATTTATCGTTTCGTTTTTTTCTGACCTTGAATGCCTTTCTATATTCTAAGTTATTCTCTTAGCATCACTTCAAATCTAAACACCCTACTTTTTGGCACTAAACGCATTCCTTTTTACATCTTAGTTTGAACTTTACATATTATAATATATAATTCTCTGTCATTTTAACCCACAGATAAGTTTTCCCAGGCTTTGTGGAAAAGAGTTTCATTTTATTCAATGAATTCTTGTCATTATTCTCAATTTTTTCTTTGTGAGGTATTCTGCTATTTCTCTTTTGGTGCTATTTCAAAACCGTTATGTATATATGAAATTGATTTGATCGAACATTTTGTTATGCGATATTTGTAAAAATGAGTATAATTTTGTCTATGTGTGAATAAAAAAAAAAAAAATGAATACATTCTAGATAAAAATATTTTCCGATCTCACTCAATTATTTGGCGCCGTTTTTATCTCGTCACCGATTGGTTGGACATCATCGAGCTGGAAGGCTGTGAATGCGTATGTTGATTGATGTAATCGAAAAGGCAGTGCTTACAGGTCGATTACCTTGTCTGACAGCTGTCTGGCGACTGTCAAAAAATGAAAGTTTAAAGTAAAAACTAAATGAAGAGAAGTCAAGTTAAACTGTGATATAACAACTTCTGTCAAGATTAATAATATGATTCTGTAACAATAGCCTTAGATGTATTGCTCGTAACAAGTTTGAAGCAATCATAATAAAAGGTAATATGGTGCAGACAAAGAATAAACAGGTTATGCCTAGGGTAGGCCTAGGATCATAGATAAAGTAGTGTTAGGGTTATAATGCAATTTATATTAAATGCAAGAATTAAAAACTGCTAGGCCTAGGGTCCAGGTCCAAATCCTACTCTAGATATCAAATTTATTAGAATACTTGAACTAGATAAACGTAGGCATTAGGTAGACTTAGGCTACCGCAACAATTTGGTTGTGTTTAGATGATCAATATTATCCTAGTTGTAGCGCTATTGTATATATAATACTATAGACATAGTTCCATCTTGTACACTGTTCAAGAGAGTTTTAATCAGGATAATAGTTTTTCAGTATTAGCGATCATAATCAAGGCCTATATCTATATAAACTGCAGTTGTAAAGCACAGCGCAAGATGATGATTATATTTTATAAGTGGCTATTGACACGAATTTTTGTGTCACAATAATCTTGATTCTCATGACTCCTAAGTGAAGAACTAGGCCTATCAGGCTATTTACTGGTACACAACAATTTGTGGAAAGTTGAAGTTAGTTCAGTGATTAGGTCAGGTCGATTAGGTCAGTTAAATTGGATTAATTTAGTTAAATTTAGGTTTTTTCAGGTTATTGTCTCCCTCTCATGCATGTGCACTAGGCCTAGTGTCACTACTACAAGAAATTTGTGGCTATATGTGCTGCCTTATATTTAAGGCTAGACTCTCATTATGTTGTAGGCCTATAGACGTAGATATTAATTACCGGTACCAGTATTCAAGATGGATTTATGACTGCCTGCAATGCTCAAGGATCAAAAAGATGGAATACATCCATTTTGATAGTATTTATTGAGTAAATAAAAAGGTATTAAATTACATGCCTTTCTTGTTGTAGGGCGTATGCCTACAGAGGTGGCAGCTATGGCGAGTCCTAATCGAGAGAAGAAGGACAAGATTTCTGGTACTCCGGATGAGCAGACAGAAAGGTAGGATATTACCGTATATAGGCCTATGATTGGGTTAGCGTAAACAACTATCTGTACACTCTCACGTTGTAAGACAAAAAGTACCTACCGTTCTTTTGTGTTTTGTTTTCACAAGGTAAGCCAGGCATAGGCCTACACATTAGATACTACCTTTCGATGAACGTTAATTGTTAGTTCCCGTATCAGAATAGCAGCTTGTACAGGCCTATTTTTGAGAAAAATTGTTTCAAGTGGAGTTTCAAGTGATATGAATGAACAAGCCAAGTCAAAGAGCTGAATAAGAAAAATTGATGGAAAATGACGTGAGACATTGAAACTGTGATAAAGTAAGCCTAGAGATCGTTTCAATCCTGGCCTACCTGCAAAACGGTATGGCTTAGAACATTGATGCAAATTCCTTTTCATCAGAAGGACCATTTTATCCATTTTGCACTTGATCGCTGGCCTCACAGGCAGGCAAGTAGGAACTTTGACTTAAGTGGGAGGGAAAGCATAATTGAATATCAAAAGGTATTAGACATCTAGAGACTCTCATATGGTAGGCCTGAATAGGGGGACTGGCACGCTGTATATTATGAGCATTTTCTTTTTCTTTGACCATCTTAGAAGCATATTTAACCCAAGTTAACATGTATTCTGACGAAAGTAAGTGATTGCATTGAGTTGTTGATTGTATGGTGATGGTGTAGTGAACTCAATGATGATTGTGAGGGTATTGAGGCATATAGTATAGTATATTGAGGAACATTGATGAAGGTTCATCCCCCTCCCCCTCCCTTCTTACGTGGAAAATTCTCTTTTGTGGCTAGACGTATAGACACATACCAGTTGGCCTACTCTGATCACTCTTCATGTTGCATTAGGGAATAAATTAACGAAACCCAGGCCTAATTGAAACCTGTAGTGCAGGTGCAGTGAAATTTTACCACAGGATTTCAATAATTTACTTGCTATTTAATTTGAAAAATATGCAGGAAAACACGCAAAACCACATTTTAAACAAGAAGGTTACGTATTTGAAATAAAATACATGAAGATTATGAACTGAATTAATATATCAATTGATTGCCAAGTTCAATAATTGAGGAAAACTAGAAATATTGGGTCCTTCCTGCCAATCGGTGATTAGCGACCATGTTGCCCGTGCAAAATGTATTGTCAATAGGAATTTGAAGTTAACGTAACTAACCTTTTACTTTTTTTTTTTTTAATAACATCGAAACTTGATACAAAATCATTGTTCCCCAATTAAGGCTATGGATGAAAGATAGGATCGTTTGGACGGGGCACCACAAGGGCGATCTTACCACCCCATTTTGATTATTCAAAACTAATGGTCTTCAACACCAGGACTGCGCTGTCTGTGACCATAATTTTTCGCAGTAGATAAGTCTTTCAGTATAAACACACGAATGTTGATATCTTCCACTTTACTAACCTTTTACTAACCCAAATTAAAAACCAAGCCAGAATCAGTCATTGGTCAGTTGGTGATCAGTTAGTGGTCGAGTGAATAGCCCACTGAACCGTCATTCAGGTGACCGGGGTGTGATTCCCGACATGGTCAACTATCCTGACAGGGGTTGTTCGTAGTTTCCCTCTGTCGTTCAGGTCTATACTGGGATAGTTCCTTAACAACAGATCACAACCGACTCCTTTTCACTATCCAAAAAGACAAAAAACATCTACCGGTAATAGAATAGCCTTTCAACTCATCATCCAGTGGCGGCTCGTGTGTAAGTACTGCAAAATGGCAGCACTCCGTGCAATTTTCTCAATTCATGCTATTTTTTAATCATTTTATCTTGAATAAATCATTTCTTTCGTGTCGTTTAGTGTTTTTTCTACCAATCATTGTTGAGAAAAACACAACTTCATAAAGAAGTATTGGGCCTAAAAAAACAACGTAATTATCCATTGTTAAAGGCCAGCAACTTCAAATGCATCATAAAATCTACACGCCGCTGAACCCCTGCAAGGGCGTCCGATGTGCTGTACGAGGTGTATCACGCAAGCACGAACTTGTCCAAACACTGTGAGACACTGTCCACCCCTTGCTCTTGCGACATTCTCTCACTACTAACGGATGGGTGTTTCGAGCCGCCAAAGATTTTGACAGTTGACATGCTTATTAAAAAGCATGATGGTTCCGATGGATGGTTCCGTACTAAGCTTTCGGCAGATGGTATTAGGTAGTGTCACGCTCAAGACTCATGGTAGAGCTATGTAGATCCACCAATCATGTAAATTAATAGACCCTTTTTATAATTCAATGCACAGGAGTGTACAGCCTCCTAGCGTCTGAGATCGCTGTTATTGCATTCTGGGAGTTTTAGTACTGTTGAAAAAGTTGGCCCTCTATAAATCCACAGGGTTAAAGGCAAAAGACCAAGATATATAACTTGCATTATCTCTCATTTTACTCACTATGACAGTGTGTGAATCTCTCAGTATAGTAAACGTATGAATGTTGAAACTACCATCATATTATAAGTAAAACGTTCACCATAACGCTCAATAATATAAATCGATCGTGCTTAATAGCATTGGCAGTATGAGACTTTCGAACGCAGGTAATAACATTCTGTTCATAGTTCAAATGATTGCCGTTAAATGACTCATTCTTTTCTAAAAGGGTCTATTGAATTATAAAACTCGACTTTATAAAGACCCAATTTTTGTATTACACTTTTACATCAAAATATTTGCGTTACAGCAGCTTATTAAATTCAAGTTATAATTTTTTAATGAATCCACGCAGACAAGGTAGGCCCTAAAGAAATTCTAGTTGAGTTATGAAGAAAATAAATATTGAGATCTGAATGTGGATTTAGCCATTTAGGGTTACCTGCAAGCCTATAGACACTCATTGTTCTGGACTTGGTACCTCCTTATATACCAGTAATTTGTTGCATTAACTGCATCAACTCCCTATTGTTAAAGTGATCAGTTGCCTCTGTCATCATCCCACCATCTCATATATCATTCACCGACGCCAATAGATCTTGATCATCACTACAGTGCTTCATTAAACCCGATATAAGCCTAAATGAATAAATAAAATGAGAACAACTGGACAATTGGCACAACATACACGGTCCAAGACACACTGCAGAAATACCTGCGTAATATCGTTCAGTTTCAATACTAATTTCACAAAGCAAAAAACAATAGAAGCAAGACAATAATAGTAAAACAATTTGCTGTGACATTATTGCGATATGCTGTGAAAATTCTAAAAAAAAATCATCCAGTTGGCAGGCCCGGGGCCGCTTCAGGAGCCGCGGTTTGTGCATCACTGCGTTCAAAGAACCTTTCACACACCCTATAATGAAGAGCTAAATAAAAATAGACCTATATTTGACCTATCATGTATAAATAAGCATGTAAGCCTACCTGTGAAAATAATGCATCTATCCTGCAGAACAATTTTCAGGACATTAAATCTTCCAACAGTAACAGCCCAGCACATACATATACATACATATACGCTGCCACTAACGACAATCTCCATCCCACGAACAATATCATCCACAATCACAGTACTAAAACAAGAAATAATTTCCATATATACCAAATCTCAATCTGAAACTATGCAAAAACAACCCAGTCCACTACAGTCGTATAATTTTCAACAATCTACCTACCATAATAAAGAATACCCTTTCTATCAACAAGAAGAAGTTCAAATCAAATTCAAAACTTACCTCGTTCAAACTTGACCGAATATACAATAAGAGAATACTTCAAAAATCCTAATTCTGTTTAATCTTGACTCTTGACTATGTATTAAACGTATCGCTAATGTAATGTCTTTCATCATCCATCACCTAATTCATTTTCATCATTTTATCATTATTTATATTTTATATGTGACACATTCTATAACAATGTATATTGTTCCTTGGATAAAGATTATTATTATTATTATTAGTTGGCTAAATCAACGTTTACCGTTTTACCGTTCAACGTTTTACCAAGACTATTACCGTAGTACTAAGGCCTAATGTGTTGATAACTTTAATTGCTGAAAGTTATATTTTTTCCAGTCCACTGAGAATGTTTAATTCCTATTATGGTATGGTAGATCTTTCGAAATATAGTTCACCAAGAATAATTTGGAATCGGAACTGACCGATTACTTGTAAGTTTATTGTACCGGTAACTTTTTCATGAGAGAAATACAACATTGCTTTTGAAAATTTGTGAACATAGAATAAAGCTACGATTCCAATTTTCATTATTCGGCATTGATGAATTTATCAGTCCGGGTCATTCTCCTATATTTCGAATTGGGAAAAAATGAAAAAATCTAATATGATATTTCTCAGCGTTATTCTCAATTTACCCTATTTCATAAAGAAACAAAAACTTTTTATTAAAATTCTGTATTAGTTATTGGGCATTGGGAAGAGTTATGTCGTGTGAGATATAGATACTCGACGTTTTGGACTGCATATTTGGACCTATATCCAGAGTGATTGTCAGTACAGTCCAGAAGAGAGAACGGTCTCTGAAGAAGAGAATGAAGTTGAATGATTAGTTGAATAGTTCTTGATGAATATAATATTGGCAATAATGGTATGTTGGCAAAATTGGTTGGGGATTTTTTTCGAAAATTATAGTAAATATTTAAAATCACAGAAGAAATTCATAGAAGAATAGCTTTGGGTGTAATTTTAAGTGTCAAAATTTCAAGCGATTGAGAGAAATTTTGATTGAATGAATCATTATTTAAATACTTAGAATACAAACATCTAAATGATACATGTACATAAATATTCGGTGGCAAATTTCACATTACAATAACAGATTATTATATATTTCTTTATTCAACAAATTTAACAAGTACATGTAGTTCACAAAGCCTGTAACACAGATCTGTGGGAATAAATAAATATGCGTCTTGCATTTACGTAGAATAAAACATAATATCAGAAGTACAAATAAAAATTGAACAGTAGGTACAACACAATGAAGAATTCCACAGAATCTGTGGAAATAAATCAATTATATGCGTCTTGTATTTTCGTAGAATAAAACATAATATCAGAAGTACAAATAAACACTAAATAGTAGGTACAACACAATGAAGAAATCCACAGAATCTGTGGAAATGAATAAATTATGCGTCTTGCATTTTCGTAGAATAAATCATGATATTAGAAGTATAAATATAAGACATGTATACATAATAACATAATTAGTTTATATAAAATTAAAATTAAAATGAGTTAAATAATTACATGAGCATCACCCTTTGTCTAATTACTTTGGCCGGTGGCCAGTTGACAAGCAACGTTTTTGATAAGCAGTTACATTCCACTATATACCCCATTCACAAAATGTTAGTATTATATACATTCCCCCCCCCCCCCCCCCATACATTTTGCCTTACATTTTTCTACCGAGTTTGAAGGAAGGTTTGATTGATTTGAGAAAATGAATGTAATGTATTTTACTAGAAAAGTGGGAAATATTTATAATTTTGTTTTGATAGGGATGGATGATCAACAGCTACAGGACTGTATATCGAAGGAATGCAATCAGTGACTAACTTGAGCATTTCAGAATCAAAGTGTGTGTAGAACCTTCGAGTACATGTCATAAAAATCTCGCTTCCATATAAGTGTATCTATCTCTCCTTACAACGGATACCACTGCGTTGTCCCAGTAACAAAACATGTTAGTAAAATGTTCTGAGCTAAACTCATTTATAAATTTTAAAATACCGGTATTCAAAATTTTGGAGTTCCAATTTAAATTTGTTTGACCAATTTCGACTATCATTATAATTATTTTCTTCACAAAATTTATACAAGAAGACAATATATTTGTAAAAAAGAAGAAGCCAATGTCTGAAAAACAAAAAATGCAAAATAATATGCAAATATAAGTTGTGACATGAAAAGTAAAAGTCCAGAATTGGAGCCTACATAGACAATAATATGTTTCATGAATTGTTACAATTTTCATAAGGATAGGTCTCATACGCCTAAATTAGCCTGATGTGTTTAATTTTAGCCATGAACTGTATGTTAACTCCATGTATGGAACATAATTTTCTAATAGGCCTTCTTGGCTTACACTTTTGATTTCACAAATTTATTTTCATAATAATTGGCCGTATTGTTTGTTACCAGGCATTGTCTTGATTGGCTTCTACCATTATTTTTTTTTTGGGGGGGGGCGTATACAATACATCACATGTTTTGAAACTTCGATGAAAACACTTTTTCAAGCTTTTTTGCTCTCCGCTCAGTTGTCAATTCGCACTACATTCATTAATAGCGTTTTCCTTGATATATTACATAATTACGGTATTTCAAAAGTAAAGAAAGTTCAACCAAAAAGCAATCAAATGCAATCCTGTGTATTCCAAACAATATGTGAACTTTTTTGAGCTCGATATTATGGAAACTTTGCCGTGGAAAAATATGAATAACAATTCTTTGTTTTACAGTCGAAGCACAAATACAATGCGCAAAGTTACACTTCTATATAGCGTCCTCTATATGTTTCACTTTATTTCTCTTGTTTGTATTTGAATGTGATGCATTGTACTTGAAACGCTTTGTGTGGATGTGCACTCAGCAGGCTTTTTGTACAGTACATTCAGTGAATTACAAGCAGTAGGTGATCGATGGTGATCACATGCCCGACACAATTCATTTATTGCACTAACAAATACGTTGGATAACTATTAATTCAATTGACTAGCACAAAACTAAGCATACATCCTCAAATGTAATCAACTATATCTAGAATTTAGTGGTCGAATTGGGGACTTAATGGACCCGTCGAATTGGAAAATCTATTATGGTTCATAATTCGAATCTAGTTAAAAAATTATTAGAATTGAATATATATATATATATATATATATATATATATATATATATATATATATATATATATATATATATATATAAATATATGCACAACCAGTATGTATACATGACACATATAGCCATGCATAGTGAGATTTTGAAATCATATTTCTTTCAATCGTAATTTTGAGTTTGAAGTCTTAGTCAGCATGTTCATTCATTTATTAAAATATAGGCCTACCGGTACCGTAAATTACGCTGATCTAGACTCTGATTTGTGTGTTGAAACCACAAGATAAAGATATGCTACCAATGCACTCCACAATTTTGACAAAGTACACCTGATATTTACTAGAAAACCTCCCTTTTCTCGCCAATGTCTGTTTCTTCAGCATAGAAGACAATGTCATGAAGTATCGTCCAATGTTATCTTGTAAATAACACTACAGAATCGTTCGACAGTTATACTGTTCAAACTGATATTTCACTACTATGGATATTCAAATATTGCTACTTACCACACTCACATAAAATACACTTTACTCATGTAACAGCTTTTTACTAAGGAACAAACATATCGGTCCCGTTTTATCTAATTATCTTATTTATTATTTTGCTCCTATTTTTAGATTATTCTTATCCTTATTGGCTTGAATAATTATGCCGTTTTTAACAGGTTTGAAAAATTTTAATTTAGGGTTGTTATTTTCCTTGGCTTGCACAAGCTTCGGGCTTTATACAGTAATAATTGCTGGGTGATCCTCAAATTTAAATTATGCCTTGTTAGGAGGGCAGTTGCTCAAACTATTTCTTATATGAAATTGGATTAGCTTTGATTTTATTATCTTTTGTTTGTTTAATTGGAGATTATTGTTTAGTTGATTTTATCAAATTTCAAGGGTACTTGATTTTTAGTAATAACTTCTCCTTTGGCATTAAGATGATTTGCTTCTTGTTCAGCGGAGACTAATCGTACTCCTCTTGATTTTTCAGAAGGAGATAGTCTGAATTAGAATCAGGATTCAATGTTGAATATAAAAGAGGGGGGGGGGGTGCATTATTTCTTTTTTTGCTGAATACGCTATGGTATTTTATTTATGAGAATGTTATTTTGTGTAATAATTTTTCAGGGAGAGACATTTAAAGTTTTAGATTTTTTTAAACCAACTTTTATTCATTTTATATGTATTTGGGCTCGTGGGACACTACCTCGGTTTCAATACGATAAATTAATGTATTTGGCATGAAATTTTTTTTTACCGCTTTCATTGAATTTTTTTTCACCATATGGATTGGTTTATATCAATTAGTAAATAAAAATCGAGATAATGTAGGTCGTTAAGACGAAACAATAATTACCGGTCGAGTATTTAATAATATAACAAATTTCTCATGTGGGGGGGGGGGGGAGGGATGCTTGACCATTATCGGAAACGACGATTTCTCTTTGGGATGATGGTATTCTCCCATCCCATCCAAATTCGACCTCTGATTATGCTTTTCATTTATACATTCAATTTATATATTTTCCTGACGCTTTTGAACCTACTGTCCGCATTTGCGTGGTCCTTCTAAATTCCGTTTAAGATGGATATGTTACTCTAGTGTGGTAATCGTTTGTTATTTAAAAGTAGCCAAAACAGTTCGGGTACGAGATTGAAGACTCAATATGAAAACAGGGTCCCATCAATCAGAAAAAGCTGGAAATTTTCGGGTAAATTGGAGACAGAAATGTATCCCAATTACACGGCGGCAAGTCCAAGAAATCTACATCTACGATGAACCACGGAAATATCAAGGCAATTTGATTTTTTTTTTTTCTTGAATAAAATTCCATATTCAAACTTTGAGAGTAACAATGAACAAAGATAGGCTTACTGTTTAAATGAGAAAATATTAAATAAAATAATCTTCCATTTATGATTTTCTGTCTAATTAAATTAATCATAATTATAAATTATATCATACAACTGCCGGACTTACCAATGAGAGAGCAGCTATAACCGTAACTCTTGACTCTATAACCGTATTGATATCACCATGGTTACCCATGCTATTTTTTGTTCACCTACTATCGTTGATAATACCGGGCTTCAACATAGCATAATAGCCAGGGTATATTATAATAGAAAAACGATCTAATATTTTCGTGAAAAGACATGAAAAAATGGTAAATTTCCACCTGGAAAAGTCAGGGAAATTGCTTGGTTGACATTGACAGTGCTGTGAAGCCTGTAAAATGAAGGAATCGGAAATGTGTGCGGTATGCCGATATCCGATTCAGTATGACTATATATACTTGCATCCACGAAAGAAGAAAGTCATCTATACCAACAGAATAATATAATTATTGTAAAATGTTGATATAATCACACAATCCCGCTGCAACTTCAGGGCTTAACGCTTTTGAAAGATGCAGTTTCGTTTCTTCACGTATAACCCTCGTTCTGAAAAATCATCACACTATTAAAATACCACATCAATACGAATATAACAGTTATATTTATATTTGTTATATTGGTAGAAGACCTTTTTTTTCGTGGATACAAATATATCTAGCTCCGGTTATCGTGGCGCGTCCATACATCATATAGAAAGCTATTAAATAAACTGTCAAATGTATGTGGTGTTGGTGGTGTGGTGATATAGCAGCTAACAGTGGTGTCGATATTAGGTTCATGTGCAGTTGACAAATGGATACAAATAATGTGCAGATGGGAGCACGACGTAAAACTGAAATAAACGCAGATAAATGAAATATATACAGTGGCAGAGGAGTAATGTTTTCAGGTTGATACCGAGATGGTTCCTTAAGAGTCCAATGAGAGTCGATTTCAAAAGAGAAATATCGTTTTTTTTATGACTTTTTGGATGAGCGAAGCGAAGACTCAATTTCACCATGATCGAAAAAAAGTTTTTTTTTCTTCTTTTGCGCGCTCCACAGATCAAATGCAAATTTAAAATCTGTTGAAACTTGGCATACACAAGTGTCCTTATCTAATTTGATTCTGTATAGTTTTGAGGAGCAATCGGTTGAACTACTTCTGAGAAAACTCATTTCAAAGTTTTCAAAAATCCCATAAGAATAACCCAAAGGAACAAATTTGTCAAAAATATTTTCTTCGAGAGTATTCAAATTCTCAGGAAATTTTAATATAATAATTATACACATTATTCCGAACTTTCAGTAAAATCAAATCAGCCGTTTCGATGTTAAGAAATATTTAATCTCATTCTTTTAAATCACTCAAAGCTATTTAGCAACAGGAGTCACCAATTAATTGGAAACGATTAAAACAAAGTCTTCTTTATTATCATAGAAATGTATTAGGAAATAGGATGACAGTGACGTAATTGTTTGGATCTCAAGGTGGATATATATTAATAACCAATCCAAAGATAAGTTGACATGTTCCAGCTCATCCATCAACGCAGCAACACATAACGCGTTTCCTAGTTTTTAATGGTATGATATATCAAATTTATAATGAAGGAAACACAGATATATTTCTAATACCTGGTATAAGGTATAAGTTATAGATATATAATGGTATAAGTTATAAGTATTCAACTTATATCGCATGACTCTAAAGCGTATACAGCTGAAATAACACATTTTTAGCTGTAAGCGCTTTACAATCATGCAACATTAGTTATATATTTTGATTTTATACCATCTTGAAGTTATTAAAATCCGCGTTTTAAAAGATATCACCATAAAAGTGATATTCCGCTAAATCTACTCCCATGAACTCTTAACAACGGGCTACGACCGACTCCTTCTCACTGTCCAAAAACACATAATGAAATAACCATTCATCATTCACCGATGCCAATATATCCTAGTCATCAGGACATTGCGTCGGCAAACCAATATGAATAAAAATAGTCATGCTTTGCGATCGTGTGCATACTGGGATGGTTTCTGACAGTGGCTCGTGCATAACATAAGAGAAAATAATGTTGACGCATTTTTTCAGAATGTACTCCAGTTTCCAGATAGCCTTAATTGGGGAACAATTAAGTTTCAATGTTATTAAAAAAAAAAAAAAGTTTCCAGATAAATACTGTATGACACAAAACTAATTTATAAACATAGCCTGTCTACTGGTTTCAAGATAGAATAAAATGAAGTATGTAAAATTCTTCACCTTTCAACGACGAGATTTTCCTTGTTTTTGCTCGTTTAAATTTTTGAATGTATTAATTAATAATATCATACTGTGCTATTTTTACACATGAGCAGCTTATTTATTCATGAGAGTTCACATATTTTCCTGGTTTGATAACTGAGGCAAGTGGACAACCTGACTTTATTTCTTGGTCATCTTGACTTTTATATTTAAAGAGCTAAAACTAGTCAAACGCGAAATATGCGTTGTAAGATGAGCGAGATATCTGAATAAGGTATAATAACAGTCCTACATTTGCTACTTTATCGACTATGGTATTCTACACACCTTGATATCTGAATAAGCTATAAAAGTTGTTAAAGTAGTTCTACTCTTGCCACTTCATTGACTCTGGTATTCTACACACCTTGACGCATATAAAAAATACTTCATTGTTGGTCAACTCTTGAATCTAGAAAGCAGTGAATCTCGACAACTTAATTCTGTCACAATTTTTATGATATATTCTATGAATATTATCAGTCATTTTATTTTTTTTTCTTCAAAACGACTGATCAGAATTTCTCACGAAATCGTATTAATGTGTAAAATCTATGTATACACATTCAGAGAAAATTTCATCCCATTTGGAGAGATTTTATTTTTCAACATTTTCCGCCCAGCCAAATCTTATGGGGTTTTAGAAACTTTGAGATGATTTTTCTCAAAATTGGTCCGACCGATTCATTCCAAAAACTATACAGTTCTAATTTGGATGAGTTTGCGTGTACAAAAAAATTTTCATGTTCATCAGTCAACCCTTGCGATCTGTGGAGTGCTTACAAAAAAAAAAAAAAACCACACAGACAAAGCCCTATAAGAGTGGGATGGAGACTTCGCTACGCTCATCAATTACTCTCCAACAAATTATTAGCATACCAAAGAATACCCAAGTTGTATTATTTTGGTCTGTGGTCTAGAATTCCTTGAAGGATATCACAGCCCTGTACATTTTATTGAAGAGTGACGATATTTATTTCCCTAATTTTAGAGGAAACTAGAAATCATCTCAATTTCAGAAATTATAATAATTTTTTGACCTCCAGAGATCATGAGTCGTGACGTAGGCAATACCGACTCTGTTATAGAGACGTGAACAGAACCGAGTAATGTCTACGTCACGACTTTGAAAAAGGCCGGGTACTGGAGGACAAGTAAATTAAGGTACCGTATTGATAATTTCCAAAATTGAAATGATAATTTCTAGATTTCTCTAAAATAGGGGAAGTAAATACTGTCATGGATCGTTGAGATCTAGTTTCAGATAATTCTCAGATAGTTTCTTTGGTGTTACTCCCAAGGTATACGCCTTGAGTTCATCCCAAAAAACCTAGTAAAATAATCATTCATCTCATCTTACCGTCCTCTCATTCATCATTTAAAGGACCAATAGAACTTGGTCATCTTTACAGTGCGTCGTTAAACCCAATATAAATAATTAATGTTTTGCGAACTTCATGGATACTTATACCGTGCTTTTTACACCATAATTTGCATTCCAGCACGCTCTTTCGTCATCTATCATACATCCGATACAGTAGTTTCTTTTATTGTTTTATATAGACGTCGTGCAATTCTGAAATTCTTGACAAAGCACTCCTACGTGACGTTTGTTTAATGTCAACTCCAATGACATTATGTTGTGTTATGTTTGTATCCAATACGGTTGGTGTTGTCTACCAATATATATTTTTAAAAATCGCCATTATGTTTGTCTAACTGGCATTTTGACGGCCAATTATTCTTCAAGACGAGATTTAAAACCAGAAAAACAGCTGGATATTTAAAAATGGTTGAATGTTTAAAGCTGCACTGTGAGTTTCTCCACAATTATCGAGGGGTTCTAAAATTATTTTGTTGGTAGATAAGTACATCTTTTGTGAATACAGGAGTATACTTTTCTTATTTATGATTACAAACATTTGCGAAGTCTTCAATCTGGATGTTCGATGTTTATTGTGTGATTTGTTTTGCGTGTAGGCTAACTCACGTCTATGGGCGACGGCACGACGGTATGTCGAGACGAAAAGTATTTTCAAAATACACCAGATTAATTTACCTAATCATGTTTTTCAAATTCATCCAACTCACATATTTTCAAGAATAAATTCTATTGAATTAACGAAAGCAATAATCTATAATGTTACCTCGTCAGCCACGACAGTATTTTCGAAAAAAAAACTAAAAAATAGAATTGCAATTCCTCTTCGCTCAGTCATCCGAAGGCAGTCAAAGAAAGAAATTCGGGATAATTTTTGTAAATTTGTTGCAAGTTTATATAAATGTTGTGTAGATACAAAAAGAGCTTGGATTTACAATGATACAATGATGCCAATAATATATCGTTTTTTTTCTTAGTAATTTATAATTTTCAGTTTTTTGTAATGTGTTCCGGACTTTCGGAAACTGACAGACTTTTATCTACAGCGCAAAATTATGGTCACAGACAGCGCAGTCCTGGTGTTGAAGTTCATTGGTTTTAAATAATTAAAATGAGGTGGTAAGATCGCCCTTGTGGTGCCCCGTCCAAACGATCCTATCTTTCATCCATAGCCATAATTGGGGAACAATGATTTTGTATCAAGTTTCGATATTATTAAAAAAAAAAAAAAAAGATTCAACATTGCAGACTTATATTTGATTGATTTCAATCAGATTGCATAATTGGTTTGTGAAATGATTGTAATAATAATTACAAATCCATGCTCATAAACTTGTATATATTTTCAGAAGATTTAATAAATTATTGTACCGAAATATAGAATTGTATTTTCTTATGTGGCTGGTTCTCCATTTGAGAGGTTCATTGACACGAATCAGACAGAACTCTATCTACATGATGGAAAAGAGTTGTATTTATACTGTAGTTTATAGACTAGTGCTGAGCTAATTTGTCAGGTCAATAGCCCGTAGGAAGGTGGTCGTAGCTAGACATTAAGGAACTATCCGAGCATTAACTTTAACGACTCAGTTAACTTTAACGTACTCAGCTAATGCATTGGGTTCAAACTCGAAATACTCAATGGCCAATGGCATTCAAAGATATTGAATGTGTCCTATAGCGCACATCATTCGATGCTGCAGATCCTCTCTCTCTCTCTCAGCTCTCTCTCTCTCGCACACACGGTTTTATGGATCAATAAAACTGCATCTCGAATGACAGTCATGAGTGAAGATAGTTTCCGGCCGGTCTCACTTGAATAACGTTGTTTCTGCGATGAGTGACAACAATGGTGCCCGGTTGCACAGTGCTAGCTACAGTCAGATTAACTGTGCAGCGGTCACTGCTACTGAGATACGTGCGTGCGCGAGCTTAAATAGCATTCATTGTTGTAGTAACGTACTTGATGATGGTATTATGGGGTGAGTACAAGTTCATAATGACCTTGCGGTGGGTAATTCAAATGTCAAGGGTAATCATATAGGTCTAGGACTGGTGGGATCGCCCTGGAATAGGCTATTGAACGTAAGCTACGTCAAGACTTTTATAATGGTCATTATTTTTTTTTTTAATTGCGAGGAAAACGCAGCATATGCGATGTGAGATGAGCGAGATATTTATGAGGATTGTACTCGTAAGTTATATACACACATTGATTTAGAAACTGCCAAGCCTTCCCTATTCATTCATCATTTCATTCTTCTTATAGAAACCCAAGTTATTCCATGCAACCTGTTGATTTCCATTCACAAACTTTAAACTAAATGATTGAAATTTTTTCACTATAATAATTTATTTGATTGAAAACGACAGATCCAATTTCTGTAAGCTTTGTAGAAATATGGACAATATTAGAATTCTGAAAAAAATTCATCTTGATCAGTTGCCATTCACAAACTTTGTACTCAGTAACTTATTGGATATTTTTCCAATATAATAATTCATTTTTATGAAAACGACCAAACCACATTTCTTCAAACTTGATAGAAACGTGTTCTAAAACAATAATAACATTCTGTATTTCATTTCAATTGGATGAAATTGAGAAATTGAAAATTCTACCCAATGCTATTCTTATGGGAATTTTCAAAATTTTCCAATTTTTCTCCCCAAAAATGTATAATAAAATGTGTAATGTATCCTGGTATAATACAGATTTCCAGGAAAGGTTCAAGTCGATAAATTACTTTGTCTGACATGTATGCTGCAAAAAAAATAAGATATATATATCATTATAGTAACGTAACCTAAACCTCAAACGAGCACTGTGACCGACCAAACTCGTTGAGCACTATGGCCCTATCCTTTAACACGTAACCTAACCTACGACGAGCACCATGAATATGTGCTTGCGCATACCGAGGCTGAGCGAGATTTGACGTACAAAACGCAATGAGAGCGGATGCGGGGATTCACCTATGTTGTTAAAACCTAATGTGAAAAAAAAATCACTTCTTTTGTAAGTGAAATGGAAGTGTCCTTTACGCTCATCCAAGTATGAAACGATCACAGAATGCCGGGATATAATTATCATCTATATAATTCGAGTTTACGAAGCTTCACGTTTCAATCAACAAGTTACCAAATTAACTAATGCACACCAGCTGAGCAAGCACAATTTTATACTGTACATTCATTCAAGAAAAGTTGTACATATTCATTTTATTAATTATATTTTATTCTTGTGTTCATTAATGATTTCTTATTTTACATCATTATTAGGTGAATGCAAGATGGGGTGTACAAAATACTGCTTGTATAGTAGTAATAGTATAGTTATTTATTTGCAGCTTGGGAATACAAAGTACTAATACATTGCAATTTGTTCAATAATTTGTTCAATTTTGTGGCGGCTGCTCTTTCCACTCTAATGGTTCTTTCCATGACTCTGTATAGATAGAAAGGATGGATGATATCTCTCGCAACATGCCTACCTATTGCTTGCGCACATTTCACTTGTGATTGTAACAACAATTAAAGCTGCCTTTCCATAATCATGTTTGCGAAACGAAACGAAATTAGTCAATAGCCAATCTCAGGCCCGTAAACCACTAGGAGTCCATGTTGGAATTTTGCAACATGGCGGCCAAGACGAGTTGGACCAAACTCAACTTTTTTTTTAAAATGGCGGAAATAAAATATAGTTGCCAGGTTTTACTCCTATGATTGCTAGTGTCTACTTCCGTTTACGTCACATCGAGTGCTTCGACCGCCAAATCTTGTTCGTGTCAACAATCGTAAAAATGTTTCAAGAATTGGTTTCATAATTAAAAATGTATATTTATAAATTTTTATATTAATTAATAGACCTACATATATTAATTTATATTAATAATTTGAAAATAGTTTCATAGAAACCCACCAGGATGCCGTAGAATCACTACTCAGTTCAAAATTAAATCACTAGGATGCGCTAGAATGGTGAAATTATTTCGCGCATCATGGAAACAGCTATGCGAATTCGTCACACAAAGTTTCGCAGTCATTTTTCTTATAGAAAGCTAGCTTAACTCTTTTTGTAAAATGAATTGGTATTTTACTAGCTTACCCATCTTGTTGTGACAATGTCATCAATAGACAGTATACATATATTCAGTGGTGTAACCAGTGCTGGACTGGGCCACCCGGCTACCGATCTATGCCTGGTGACCTGCTCTGGCGAAATGAATATCAAAATGTGTCGGTCAAACTATTGAATATGGTTTACTGTGTAAGTGCCATTGTTTTGTTCAGCATTTTATCTATATAAACAAGTTAATAAAACCTAGTAGAACAACCTTAGGGTTGATTTGATCAACCTTGGATTACCTCAAGTTCAGATGAAAGTTGTTGATCAGCTTGCTAAATATCAGTGTAATTTTTGCATTGCTCACAGGTTTAACACAATCCCTAGATTAGTAGTTTGGTAAACCTGACCGTTAGCCAAGTGTTCTTATCTAGTGTTGCTAATAGGCCATGTAATATGTATATCGCCTTCGAGATCGCCTCTCAATTGATTCCACTATATTTCCCCTGATTGGAATTGTTTATGTTAGTATGTACACTTTTTTCAGTTGAAGCAATAGCAATAAAAAGTATACAATACAAGAATACAAGTATTCTTCCATTATGACATTTTATATCTACGCTATCTATTTCTTACATTGGAAATCTCTGTTATGTGCACATGTATTGATTGAATGAAACCAATAGCAACCTTATATTTAATTTTCCAAGTTTCGAATTTCACTTTTTAAATCAGTTTTTAACAACAATGTGCCTCTAGCACTGAATTTTGATTCAATAGTTGCCTCTTTCCAATATACATAACGTCCCATGCTGAAATTACAAATTGGATTTCAGAGAATGAAACATGATGTATCTATACATCGAGATGAAAAACTAATTAATATAAAACAAGAAAACGAAACGATGGTATTGTGAAAAATGGAGATAAAAAGTGTTGCTGTAGAAGAGACATGAAAATGCAATGAAATAACAAGCATGCTAGGAAGTCGGTAACAGTAATTGAAAAAACTGATCAATCGTCGGATATTATAAATGAGGTCAACAGAATTAAAACTATGACTGTGCCCGGATAATCCTACTACCTTTTCCAAAGAAGAAAACTCTTCTTTTCCAAAAGAGTTCTGAAGAACTCTGTGGACTTTACGTAACATATGCATTTTTTTCTTGCAGCAAAGTGCCGGAAACGGGTTCGTCGACCCCGAGGGCTCGAGGCAGCGAGCACAGCCTTGTGAGTCTGACGACGCATGACGAGTACTTACGCACTCAGCATCATGCCGAAACGAGTTTCAAAAAAATGGAGGCATACTTGCTCAGGAACCAGCTCACCGATGTCACTCTCATAGCTGGTACGATTACGTGATTTTATCATTTAATGCATTTCGTTACGAAAAAAGATGGTTTTATCTTTCAATTGATGTTTTTAGAGAAAAAAAACGTTTTGACAGCGTAGCATCAAAACATACAGTCATTTCTTGTGACTTTCTAGCGATTTAACTGAACTGTTAATATTTTCAACTGCTTTGCTTGCAGTAAATTGTGATGAATTCAAAATTTAACCGGCATGTATAAAATAATTTTAGCCATCAGTCTTTACCGAGATATCTCATTTCATATCCAAGTAATTTTTGAACAGAAAAAAAGTATGAATATTTAATACAGTAATTTTGCTTAGCTACTATAATAAATAATACCTGACATGTACTTTCACTTTTAATGTTTAATGTATGGTAGGGGGTAATAATAATGAGTGTTTCTTGTAGTAAATTTCAAGACGATATACATATGATTCTACCAAGGCACTTGAGTCATCGGCGTATTGTATAATCTTCCTACCCTCTTGATTTAAAGAAACATTGGGGGCCAAGTCATTGACGAGGATGGAGAATAATAACTGCCCAAGAATTGACCTTTGCTGCTTGCCACAAGTCACACGTTCCCAGGGGTACCAGTTTGGGCTATCAAGTTGCACACGTTGCAGTCTTCCAGAGAGATAAGACTCTATCTAAGCACCAGCGATACCGTTTAGTCCATACCAAGCAAGTTTATTGAGCAAATAATCACGGTGCATTGAGTCAAAGGCTTTTGACAGATCGCAGATGATAACATCGGCCTTACTCTTCCTCTCTTAAGCTTCCAAAACTCCAAAGATCAGCTTCGTAGCAGTGGTAGTGGTGAAGTGTGTCTGGCAAAACTAGTGCTGGCCTGGGGACTCGAGTTTATGACAATGAAATAATAATGGGTCAACTCCTGACGCATTATTTTCTCTAGCAGCTTTGAGAATGATGACAGTAGGGAAATTGGCCTGTAGTTAGAGGTTCACGGTTAGGGTTTCAATTGCGCACTTCATGCAAGTAGGAAATACCCCAGTGCTCACCCGAGTGGCTCAAGATGTGGGCTAATGGTTCCGCTATCCACAGGCAGGCTACTTATTTTAAGAAAGAAACATTGGAACTTTTCCCATCCCAATGACAACTTGGATTCAAACTCCTTAAGGATCCTAATCACAGTAGCCGCAGATACGGCAGGAAGATTTAAAGCTGGCAGTTTGTGAGGAAAGGCTGCCTTCAGTAATCTCATCCACTGCACGATGGCGTCGTCCATGATGTTTGTCGGGTCTGCACCCGAATTTATTCATTTTTCTCCGGCCATATTATAGGTTATGTGTTCACTAAACTTTGTGGAGCGATCCTAATCTGTCAGTATAATCCCGCAGGAACACGTCACATCCCAGCACACCGTCTCGTGTTGAGTGCAGGTTCCGAATACTTTGCTGCAATGTTCACAAGCAACCTACGCGAAGCTACTCAAAGCGAGATAGAACTACAGGACGTAGATCCTGAGGCACTCTGGCTCTTGGTTCACTACTGCTATACCGGTCGCATAGAACTGCAGGAGGATACGGTATGCACAACGTTCACATAATGTAAACCCAACTCTTGACCCAACAATTGTTTCGGGTAAATACGGTTAGGATGAAGTGACTTTGAACCAAAGCGTACTGAAATGTGTTAAATTTCTTTTCTTTTGAATGTAAAGCTGGATAGGACTTAATGATGAGTGACCCAAAGCTATATTACGTATTAAGCTTATTGTTATGCAGGACTGTAAATGTTGTAATCGGTTTCAGTTAATTTGTGTAAATTTCTATAATTATTCCAAGTTTTTGTAGCTGATAGTTGTTGTTCATAAATTTCTTCTCTGTAATTAATTAATCAATCAATAGTTTCCTCATAAAATCTGGATATATATTCAACATTTTGTTGCACTTTTCTTCACTTCTGCAGGACATAAATATTGAATGAAATTCAATTTCAATTTGATTTGAATTCTGAACATTATTCTTTTGTGCCTAGAAAATACAACTGTTGTAAGAAGATTGACACGATGAAAAAAACATTCAATTCAGGGTTCGTGACGAACTTTTAAGACAAGTCTATCCATCTGTGGCACAGCATTCCAGCAAATCGAAGTCAAACAAATTCGTCGGTCAGTTAAATATACGTAGTTGTTTTGTTGCTCTAGGTTGAGACATTGCTCGGAACAGCTTGCCTTCTTCAATTGAATGAGGTAGTCGATGCATGCTGCGCCTTCTTGATGAAACAACTTCACCCGTCAAACTGTATCGGCATCCGTTTGTTTGCCGATACGCAGGGCTGTGTGGAACTGCTGAAAGTGGCTCACAATTACACTACGGTAAGTCACGTCAACTTGAAACTGCAAACAAATCAATAACGTGTATATGGGTCGTAGCCGGATTCTGTTTCTTCAATAGGCTTCTATTTGTAAATTGGTTGTATTTCTAAATCTGCCTTCATAATGGCAAAACACTGAGTGAGTTTCATCTTCCAATGTTTCAGGGAAAAAACTTTGTATACCGGTATATAAATCTATTTAAGAATCTTGCCCCTGCTACTACTAATTGGAAACAACAATTATATATTTCTTATATATTATCAATGCATATGAAAATATCTTGAGACAGCCAACTGTAGTAGTAGTAGTAGAAACTTTATTTAGCAATCATGCTATCTTACATAATACATGAAAGAACAACAAAATAATAATGATGATAAAAACAATGTCATATAAGAATAATAATAGTAAAACATTGTGAAAAGAGTATTAAAGAATAATTAAATAATAATAATAATAATAATAATGTGGACCAGATTGGACATAACATGTAACATCATGAATTTTCACATAATAACTAGAATAACAAATAATAATAATTGTGAAACAGTGAACATGTCTTCGTTCAACATAATTATGATCATATAAATTATAAAGCCTATGTACTAGTATAGTCTTACAATTATTTATTTACAATTACATTTCATCCCAATAGTTAACTAATTCTCTACAATTTGGTAAAAGTCTGTTTTCTCTGATTAATTTTGAGCATTCTCTTCGAAAAGTTTTAACATTTTCCGAATTTCGTATATTTTCAGGTATTCTATTAAAAATCCTGATTCCTTTGATATAAATTTTTTCATAACATTTTTCTGTACTGTTGGTAATCAATTGCATTGCACAGTAATTATTTAAATAATAATGAATAAATAATAAAGTTTATTCATTGGATCAATAAGTACATTGATATTGAAATCTATTGAAATTTAAAAAAATGTAAAATGTCAAAGCAGTGGAAATAATACACTTTGTCAGCAAGAATATAAAAATCAGGAAATATGCAGTATTCACAATTACATCAATCATTATATTTCTTTTAAGAAATAATCATTCGATGTTCATGACATGTTTTGTGTAGTTTTCAATTTTATTCCTTCTAGGTTGACTTTTCATCATACGTATTTCGTGACAACAATTGATAATATATAATATTGTTCCGATCTGAAGTAAGCCATTGAGAGCTATTCAGACTGGCAGAAAGCACATGGCCTGATGCACAGTAGAGAGCATAGAGAAGTGGGGTAGGAGAGAGAACAAAACACAAGAGCCAGCTCTAGACTACTATACAAACTAAAAAAATAAAACTGTTTTTATCATTTTGAATCATATATAGTATACGCCTATATATTCTTTGTTCCGTCATCTCTCTTTTTGAAACATATAAATTATGAAAGATAACTGATTGGGAACTAATTCATTTATTATCGGCAGATATTTCTGCAACATTGGCATTGGCTTGTTATCTTGATCGATTGGCAACCCTAATATATATATATTACTCAGTGATAACACCGGGTACCTGGAGACCAGGCATGGACCGGTCTTCGAACTACTCTGTCCTCTATTTTCAGGATCAGTCTTTTCATCTAATAACATTTTCATTATAGGCGGAAAAAAAGAGGGCAGGGTCTCTACACTATTTAAATTTGTTCCGAAGTCCATTTTCTCCACCATCAATAACAATATTGCAATATGAACAATCATTTTGCTGAGGTTGGCCGACATCCTTATGCTGAAATATAAATCCTAATTCAATGTTGTTTGCCAACATACGTCTTTCATTCTCTCTCTCTTTCTCTTTTAACCCCCCCCCCCCCCCTCCCCTCCCCATCTCGCTCATTCTACTGTGCATCAGGTCATGTGCGTTCTATCAGTCTGAATAGCTCTCAATAGCTCACTTCAGAACGAAACAATATTACATCATGTCATCGGGAAATGTATATGTTGAAAAGTTGAATGAGATGGAATAAAATTGGACATCTCACAAGACAAGTCATCAATAAACTCATAACTATTGAAATATTTATCATACAATAAATTGTACGGTGAGTCGGTGACAATAAGGAAAATTGTTACGACAAAAAATAGCCTGTTGTCTCACTATATTCATACAGTCGTGATTATATATAAGTAATAATGACCTACTCCTCCTCAATACCATTCAGCAGTTCCCACCTATCACTTTTGTGAATGAATGGTGTATTCGGTGCCTTGATAATAGTGAACAAGAGGTACCGATAAACCTTTGACCTTTGAGTGTGTGTGTGTGTGTGTGTGTGTGAGAGAGAGAAGGAGCGAGAGAGAGAAAGAGTCAACGTAACTCACTTGCAGTTGACAACTGTGTCAAACTCAAGTGTATACTCTCGACCTTGGTGTGATTCATCACTAGTATAGAACCCTGACTACCAATGTTGAGGATCTAGGGGGAAAAGCTAATTGAGGATTTCATCTAATATAATATGTAACATAGTTGTGACGATTTTTGTGTGTATTTTATACTGAAATTTGAATTAATTGATTCTAACAAAAACACCTGATAAGTTCGCGATTTTCGCAATTTACTGCGTTTTTTTTCCAAGTGAAGACCAGTCCTACTTGGTCTTTACAAACGGGTGCTCGATCTCCAATACTCAGGACCGATGTCATCACTAATATATATGTATATATATATATATATATATATATATATATATATATATATATATATATATATATATATATATATATATATATATATATATATATATATATATATATATATATATATATATATATGTGTTGACGGAGATTCTCGTGGCCGATGGTACATGGTAATATAATTTCTACGGTTGTGCCACGTCTTGTAGATGACGGAGATCGACGTTTCGAAGGAATTTCATCCTTCATGACACCTGAAGATGAAGGATGAAATTCCTTCGAAACGTCGATCTCCGTCATCTACAAGACGTGGCACAACCGTAGAAATTATATTACCATATATATATATATATATATATATATAGGCCTATACATATTTATATATATTATTTTTATCAAGCATTTTCCCAGAATCGTTTCCATATCTAATTACACTTATGAATCAAATGTACTGAAATACATGTCATTCAACAGGAGAACTTCATGGAGGTGATACGCAACCAGGAATACCTGCTATTGTGTGCAGACGAAGTTGCCAAACTGTTGGCTTCTGACGATCTCAATGTACCATCAGAAGAAATCGTGTTTCACGTAAGTTGTTCGTCCGACCGACAGTTGTACCAATACTAAAAGTCAGTCAATCACCGTTACTTCATTCCACGGACTTTATTAATAGATGTGTTTAAAAATGTTTGTTTGTTTGTCCCTTGTGCGTTCCTATACTGCTCATTCGATTGTGATAACACTTTGGTGGGTTGTAGTACGCGCGCCTGCAAAGGTTTCGTAGGTGGAGCGGGTTGGGGGCAGGTGGGGGGGGGGGGTAAAGTTTGGTGAGTTGTTGTACGCTAGCCCGCGAAGGTCTCGCGGGGGATTGAGGGGGGGGGGGGCTAGGGGACTGGGGGTGGAAAAAATTGGTCCTTGTCAGGGTATTGTGGGCTAAAGCAGTTTCGGTTTCTATTTTACACTAGGCAAACGTAACATATGCGTGGTAAGATAGCGAGATATTCCCTTGAAGTTTACTCGAAAGCTTAACACACCTTGACTACTCATATAAAATGTACTCTATAATAACTCTACATACCTTGTCATGGCATCTACCAAGTCTAGAAAGCTGTAAATCTTGGCAACATGATTCTGAATAACTATTATTTCTAGCTATTTCATGAAGAACAAAAATGTTTTGAATTTTTCTTCAAAACGGCCAGTCCGATTTGAATGAAAATTTGTAATAATGCGTGCCTTTTATGAATTAACATTCAATAGAAATGTGACTTGAGATTTTTCTCAAAATTTCCCATCTGGCCTAATCCTAAGGCATCGTTCAAAATTTCCTGATGGCTTTTCTCAAAAGTGATCCAGTCGATTTCGCTCTAAAACTTCTGCGCGTCCAGAAAAGGTTTCATGTTGATCAGTCTTACCGTGTGGCCTGCGCAGTAGGCCCTACGTACAAAAAAGTATAAAAAAACACTCTGACATAGCTTCACAAGAATAGCATGGAAGTATTTGCTATCGCTCACGTAATTAATTCATTGTTACCATGTGTATCGTGTTGTCAGGCGTTGATGGACTGGGTGACGCACGATCCTGCGGTGCGCGCCGCCGATCTCAGCCGACTGTTGAGCCTCGTCAAATTGCCGTTGCTGTCTCCGTCGTTCATCGCCGATCACATCGAAACAAACAACCTGTTCCGAGATGATCGTACGTGTCAGGAGCTGATCATGGAGGCCTTGAAGTACCACTTGTTGCCTGAGAGGAGGCCGACGCTACAGTCAGCCAGGACGCACCCGAGGAAGTCCACCGTAGGCTCGCTCTACGCAGTTGGAGGTAAGTAAGAAACTTTATGTAGCCTACAGGTGAAATATATTTTCTAGACATCTTGAACCTGGTTGTAACTGAGTAGGGTTGCCATTTTGATCAAAGAATCGCAATCGCACAAAAACGGGTATTATCGAAAATGTGTAACCTAGATTGATCTGATTGAAATGATTGAAAGTGATTCTGGAAACAGAATGGTGCCAAAAAGAGAATTTTGATACTGACATTAATGCGAAGTTATGCAGCTTCATAGTAGCCTACATAGGGACGTTCTATGCTTTCAGAGTTAAAAGAGAATCCATTTAAGCATGCAGATAGATGTGTACCTGTTCTTTATTGTTTCAGGGATGGACGCGAATAAAGGAGCCACAAGCATCGAACGCTATGACCTCCGTACGAACACGTGGTGTGCATTCGCCAACATGAGCGGTCGCCGCCTTCAGTTTGGCGTGGCAGTAGTGAATGGGCGACTGTACGTAGTCGGCGGCCGAGACGGTCTCAAGACTCTCAACACTTTCGAGTGCTATGACATGAAGAGCAAAACGTGGACCACGCTCAACCCCATGGCCACGCACAGGTAGGAGCCAACAGCTTACCTTGAAAAACGAGTCCATCACCACCAGCTTACCTTGGCAAGTTATGAAATTTATTTATACAGTGATCTGGAAGGTTTGAAATGCAATATTCTATCCATTTTTTTCAAATAATTTCATCTAGAATTCAATTTGGATTTTTTCATACCTTTCCTGTGAAAAAATATTCATGTTGGTCTTTTATAAATTTCGTTTCATTTATGAAGAAACTTCTTTTATCACACCTGTTTGAGTGACTGTCATTTTTCAGCAGCACAGTGCTCATCAAAAACAAATTGTCGCCCAGTAGTATGTCTTTGATGTGAGTGTTCCCACTTTTAGGTGAAAAATCACCCCACTCTCGACTCTGAATCTTAACATTCACTCTTGAGTTGAGCGATGTGCATGACTTGTTCCTGCAACCATCATTTCGAAGCCATCGAAACATACATAAGTAGACATGGTTTCAGCAATCGACTGCTAGGCCCCACCAGGTGCATGTTTCTAAACTTGTTGTATTCCTGTTAGACATGGTCTTGGCGTCGGAGTGCTGGAAGGTCCGCTGTATGCCGTCGGGGGCCATGATGGCTGGAGCTATCTCAACACCGTGGAGCGCTGGGACCCCGGAGCGAGACAATGGAGCTACGTGGCGCCGATGGTCACACAGCGGTCTACCGTCGGCGTGGCTGTCCTCAATACCAAGTGAGTCATGAACCGGAGTGACACAAATATCTTGAGTAGTTATGCATTGGTGGAGTGGATAGTTTTGACAATGATCGGATGATTTGTTGCCACAGACCCTCGGTGAAAGTCGCGCCTCGGACTTTTTAACTTCGCTGGTCTTTTGACTTGAGCCGCCGTCAGAGGGTTGGCCCACAAGAGTTGTTATTATTAGAATATGTTTGAAGTTTGAATAGTATGATTAATCCAAACAAAGTCAAAGAATGGAATTTTGGATACATGAAATTGGATATTTGGGATATTGAATAAATCGAAAATGTGAGTGATGTGAAAAGTGGTATGTAGCAAGACATCATGAAAAACTATCATTTGGAGCATCATTTTATTTGTAGAAATTGAAATCTGAAGTACAGTAAATACATGTAAATACATTGTTTCAATATATACAAAACAATTCATAGCAACTACAATCAAAACAACCATTCTTGACTTCGAAATAATCTGACTATAATTTTCACCTATAGGCCTATACAGTGAAACCTCTATGCATCGTTTCTGAATCCATCGTTTTCCTGCGTGTACCATTCATTTTATCTCACCCCACTCCCATTTAATCCATGTTAAATTTTCCTGGATGGATCATTATCCTGTATGGATGGTTTTATTTTCCTGATCCCTTGAAAAATGATGGATAGAGGTTTCACTGTAAATGAATAATTTAAGACCTGTTTTATGATTCAGCATATTATTTAATTCAGTAATAGGGCATACGAGACCATTTCATTGACAATGTTAACTTATTAACTTACCAAACTGTTTCAACTATTATTGTGAAATACTCCTCAATCATTCAATGACATTAACATACAGTTTAATTTGAATTGAATATCTCTCTCATATCAAATTGCAACCAACATATTTGTCAAAACCAATTGTTATTATAATTGTTGTTATAATTTATAATTGTTATCAAAGACTTCTAATATTTCTAGTTCTTTGGACAGCAACTCATATTTTGTTACTGTATGGTCAACTGTCAATATTTACCTGACGAAACATGCCAAACTTCCAAAATCAATTTACATGTGAGCTAATTGATCAAATCTCAGCTACTGAACAATTCGGTCGTTCTTGTTTGCGCAGGTTGTATGCCGTTGGTGGGCGAGACGGCAGTGCGTGCCTGCGCACGGTGGAGTGCTACGATCCTCACATCAATAAGTGGCTGCCGTGCGCGCCCATGGCCAAGCGGAGGGGAGGGGTGGGGGTGGGAGTAGTCAACGGCTATCTATATGCCCTGGGCGGCCATGATGCGCCTGCCTCCAACCCATCTGCATCAAGGTTTGATTGCGTGGAAAGGTGAGTAGACAATATGATCCAAAATCATTTTTCGATCAGGAAAATGGAAATGATGGGATAATCACGGTTCATCATGGATAACGAAAAATTGCCATGACTAATTAATGCAGAATAGAAACAATAATGTATCCTAATTTATTGAGTGAGAATAGGTGATGACTCAATTTGACATAATGAAAGAAACTGTAACCCGTATCAAATTTTGGAATGCCTTTAGTAATCTCCCCAATGCAATCCTGTTATGACACTTTGACTATGTGATTGAGGTAAGCTGGTGGTTTCAGGTACGACCCCAAGACTGACACGTGGACTACGATTGCGTGCATGAGCGTGGGCCGCGACGCTATCGGAGTGTGTCTCCTTGGCGACCGGTTATTTGCCGTGGGAGGTTACGACGGCCAGCAATACCTGAAGCTAGTAGAGGCTTATGATGCGCAGGCCAACGAGTGGCAACAGGTGGCGCCATTGAACACGGGACGAGCTGGCGCATGCATCGTCGTACTGAAGAACAGTGCCTCCAGCTGAGCAACAGAGTGAAACCCAAATTGTAGGGTTGCTATCGATAAGTGATAATTGTCTTTTTAAATTAGAGATGCAAACAATAGTTGATGTATTCGTTTCAATCGTTTGTGTTCCTTTATAGGCCTATATATTGATTGAGAGATTATTCATTTATATTCTGGTACAGTATATACATAGGCCTATAGGCCTTTAACTTGATCGAATGAGCCACTCAGTTTGTGAGTTTTGTGGAATTTTCTTTAATTCTCATCTATGAATTTATATCCATTTCAGAACAAACATTCTACATAGAAGCAAAGGTTCTGTTTTCACAAGCTATTCAGTAAGCCCTCGTTTATCCGAAATGCGAGGGAACCTGAAAAATGATTTCAATTTATAAAACTTCGGATTTACCAAAAATCTCCTTTTCAACGAAAATCATCACACTTCCTGGTTAGAATCAAATTTTGTATTGCGCGCGAGAGAAAGTTTGACCACGAGTGTGAGAAGCCGCTTCACTAATCGTATGTACTCGGCTAGACGACAAGGCACGATAGTTATATGGCCTGCTTCCATTGGTGCTGGGCCATCCCAAGTCTGACTGACGAACGAGTGTTTTGAGCTTACCGTAAATCTTGAGATGACGCACTCAGGCAGTGAACATCTCGGCTGGCTTCGGCCTATTGTTGTTACGCGTCAAATAAAAGGATGGAAATTGGGAAAATAATTATCAATTCAAGGAATTCTCTCGAACTATTTCGAATTATTCAATCCGAAAACAGTGCTAAAGCTACTGAAGGGTCGAAATATTAGTTTGAATAATGAATTACCTGGAATTTGGATTAACCCTTATTCATTTACATTGAAATGTTTACACCTTCAGCTGAGGACTGACTTCAAGTTTGAAATATGTCAAATTTCAGATTAACTGATATATGAATTGGGTGAAAGGGAAAAAAGAACAGCAGCTTACCAAAATTATGAGTAGAGAAAGACCTACTCATGGTAAAGAGCCCATAGATAGAACACAGAGATGAAAAGTACACACGAGATTCTGACGTTTCGGCTATTGCCTTGGTCACAGTACAGTTGACCGAGTTTGAATTAACGAGAGTTTACTGTATACCATAGCATCAAAAACAAGTCTTTCAAATTCTATGCCTCCATTTCTATATTACTATTCTTCATCATTTATTTTCTATTGTTGATTTCATATTATCCAATATATAAAATATAAATCTAATTTTTATATTGATCATGAGTAGAAAACTAGTGGTGAAGAAACATGATAATTTCATTGTTGATACCGGTATTCATTCAAAATTCCCATTAGACCTATCTTTATCGATAATATTGAAATTATCGTTCTATGTTTTATTTCAATTCCCCCCATAAAATCTTTCATCTGTCATACAGCATTTTTCAGATTTTTCATTATTCAGATTCTAATCAAGCACAAAGTTAGCTCCGAACTAGCAATGTCAAAACGGCATTTCAATATCTAGCCACTAACTCCGCTAAAATCTAGCAGATCGTTCCAGAAATCAGCTTGCCAAGTCCTTCAACTTGACACATCTATTGGAGGAAAATGTTACTAACGTGTTAAATTAGAGCCAATTTTCACCGCTAATCAAAATAATATGGCGTCGATTGAAATGAACAACATGCACGAGTATGAGAATGAAATAATAACGATAACTGTAGATGAAAATAAGACAGAGCAGATAAAAAAATTGTGATTTTAGATATTTCAAAAGTTATAATTGAATACTTTCAGATGAAAAAGTACAGTATTGAGGTACTGCCATATCTCCCAATATAATTTGATTGTCCGCCTTAGTTTGACAGCTCGCTGATCTAGCTGTGACGACATTTGCGCTTTTCTCCACTGAATTCTGCCACGCCACTTCAGTAGTTACTATTTGGTGCATGCAAAGAGAGTGATTTGTCATTAATAGAAGTATTTCTGTCACTTACACAAGTTTCATCTGTCGGTACGGTAATAGTATTCCTTTTGGTCGGTAGTAGAAGTTCCCTTTTCAATTATTCAAATTGAGATATTATCGTAACAAAATAATGAAATAATATTGACCATCGTAATGAATGAATATTGATTATCGAATCGATATTATCAATAATCTTTTCCATCCCTAAACCTAGCAGCAAATCTATTGAAATATAATTCGACTTCAATGTATAGTATAGGTATATTTGAGTCATCCTCACTGCAGCAGCCATACGACTTCGTATTCTCATTGCCTTCAATTCTATTTAAAATGTTTGATTGCGGAATGGGATTTTAGGACGAATGATTGACGTAAAATCTATTAGCTCGATGCAACGAGTGTATAGTGTGCCTAATGTTAGCTAAATAAGTTAACAATTTAGTATGCATTCTAAACATTCTAATTTCCATGTTTCATTTTTCAATCATTTTGACGCTATTATGTACGTCACTCAATAACTGATTGATGAACTTATATAATGATGATAATCACAGCAAAAAGCAAAGCATTCAGATAATTCATATATATTATCTGGTTTTTCATATCTCGTAACATTCCGAAGAACACCGTTCTGACATTTTTAGTAAACAGTTTTCTGTTGAAACTTATGAATAAGACATTTTATTAATATCTATGGATAGACTGGTAGAAAAATGAAAATAAATAGCTTTTCATATTAACCTACAAAGTGTGTATAATATAGTAACACTGCCAACATCTATTTTCAGATTCAGCTATTTGTATTGAAATACGTTGATAATAATGCTTTTTAGCATCGGCATTATAGCTTTTTAACATTATGGTGCAGTGCAATTGCTTTTGAGGCTATATTTATCTGTCTTCAACAGTTTTATTATTAGTAGTAATAGACTAGCAAGCAGTACTCAATGGCCTTAAGTAGAATCATGTACATTCGTTATTTGATGGGCCTTATCGTAAAACATTTCTAATCCTACCAATTGATAAGTAATAGAAGTTGAACTATTGTAAGTAATCACTTGATAGCATATTATTTTGTTGAAAAATCCAAATTTAATAATTCGTTTCAAATTAGTCAATTCTTACCATTTTCCCTCTTGAATTGATAATGATAATTGTCTACAGTGAACCCTCTTTTTATCGTTTTTCAAGGAAACAGGAAAATAAAACCATCTATGCTGTAAAACAATCCATCCAGGTTAATTCAACATTGATTATATGGGAGTGGGGCTACAAAAAATGAATGATGGAAGCAGGAAAACGATAGATCCGGGAACGATGCATAGAGGTTTCACTGTATACTCTATAGTCTATACCGATTATTCTGTTCTATGTGGTATTATGCAATTGAATATTTCGCGTGTGAATTTATTTGAAATTTTTTGTTTGCATGATGTAATATTATTACTGAATGTCAGAAACTTGTCCAGCTGGCTGGGTCAAATGTATTGGCAATTGCTTGGGAACATGACTTTTTTTTTTCAAGTAATTTGAAAGTTTTGAAAGCAAATCTCTCTGATGTCATAGTTATCAATCACTATCAATAGCTCGAATGAAGGGTAACCATTTTTGCCAGTCAAATCTAAAATCTTCAATACATGACTGCTAATTTAGTGTTTAAATCATAATTTTGTTTGAACGTTTTTATATCGTGTAATATCATGTCGTTCTAGATTAGAACATGTTAAACTAACCAGAATTTTTGATCAACATGAAAAAAAAATGAATTAGAATTTTATCATGTTGATTTTGTGATTACGCTTTGGCATGTTTAAACTCTATGTATTACAATTGAGTTAACGGTATTACCATATTATTTTCAATTTTTCAGGCCTTGATTCACCATAAACGTTTACCCAATTCAAACTGAGCAGTAAGTAGAGTAATTGTAGGATCCAAACTGATCAACAACTTGAGAAATTTAAATCTCAACTCAAGGTACCAGTATTGCATTGGTGATGATAAGTTCAGGCGTAACTCTATTTGCTATTTTGGCTACCTCGGTATTAGCGCGTTCCGTGTTCAGTAGTTCTTGATGGAACTTTGTCCAGAGCAATTTGAAGGTAATGGTATTTATTTACAAGTCCTATTGGTCTATTCAAGAACTAGACTTGAGATATCTGCTTTTAATAATATATACACATATTTAGTCATGTGAAGCAGCTTTTTATTCCAACTTTGAGTACTTATTTATGTTCTTGTTATCAATTAATAATTAAGTCTACATCACTTCTACACATTCCTACATTTAAGAATTAAGAGTAGACTGAGAGAAACTTGAGTTCGTCAAGAGGTTCTCACTGATAATTCCTGATTTATCGAGTATATAGAAGAATCAGTAGATAGTCTTCTATTCAAGACATTGGATAATTTTCTCTATTTTCAGAAAGTACATTTTATGTTAGAGAATTAGTGCAAATGCATTGCTTACAGTAGGCATAAGAGCACATGATTATATGAATTTATACTATGTAAATTTGTATTTACGTAAACTGATAGACTTCCTACTGCCACATTGCATACGTTATTGGCTTATTGCCGTGTAACAATTACAGCATGTGAAAGCAATACAAATTTTCTACAAATTCTATAGTCTAGCAATACACATTCCAAATAAAGATGCATTTTCTCCTTGTATCTTTTAAGAGTTTTAATATATGCTCAGAAAAATGTATTGTGCCCAACACAATTTTTCTCATGCTATTAGTTAAATTGTATTCATTCTGTAAAGTAAAATGCTTGACATGTTTTAGGTAGCTATTATATTCATGCAATAGGAATTTTTAATGTATAAATTTACATACTGGTACTAGTTACAAAGTGATACAGTAGTGTTTTGTCTATTACAAGTAGGGACCTATTATAAAGTGCATAATGTGTATCAATATTTGAAAGAGCTACTAATTGAACACCATACATTTTTCATTCAGACAGACCATTATTATTTATTATAGACATTAACAAGTGGAACCGATTCAAAATTCAAATGCGCATTAAGAGTCGATTTAGCAAAATTTCAGTCTTTTGTAATAATTTTTCAACGGTTCAACACATCAAAAATTCTATAACTACAGAAACACATATTTGTTTCAAATATAGGCCCTAAACAAGATGATACAAGTAAAAACTATTCAACTTTTATTGCATAATTTAACTAATCTCCAAGTATTAGCTACAACTGAAAGAACACATTTTTTTATACCGGTATCTGTGAAAATGTTGGAATCAAAAGTTGGTAATATTATTTCACATCGTCTTGAAGGTACTAATGAGTACCTCTCATATTGGAACTTTGATATCTCATACTGTTTAAACGTTATCACCAAAAGTGATATTTCGCTAAATCGATTCCCATTCACTATGGTATGTAGAAAATATAGAAATGTTTCAATTTCTATGTAGTGTCTTTCAGTGTGAAAAATATGTTCATTGATTTTTAGCGATTTTATTCATATTGTAGATGTATGTAACTTGACAAAGATTGAGACTCAATTTCGTAATATTTTATTACGAAAAACATGACATTAACACGAAAAATGTTGCTATAAAAACTTGTGAATGCTACTAGCCAATAATTATTGTTGTTCTATTTGGTTAGATTGGCACAGAGCAAAGGCACTACGATCAGACTTTCATTGTTTGTTTATTAATTCGACATGTTTTACTTGAACAAGGTAGTTCAAGAAAATCTGATCTGACTTTGGTTTACTTTTTACAGTTAGGCCTAACATATATTATATTTTTTCTCAACTTTTGTGATCTCTTTTTTGTACTGTTCTCATATTTTAATGTGCAGCTCCGAAATGAAAACGAGCTTTAAATATCATCACTTTAGCAATGATGCTAGTTTTTAGTTTCTTTGAAATAAATAATATTGTTATTGTAATATTAAAATGAATTACTCAGCTTCTTGTTTGTGAACAATACCTTTCCTCCACACTCTAAAATGTATCCGCATTTCTTTCTTCCAAATATGAAACTTGCTCTTTCAGCAAAAAATGCTAACCTACCTTAAGTACTGGTATTTAGAATTTAATAATGAAATCATGATATTACAACACATTCCAAATGGAAATTTGTCTTGAATCGGAACAGTTAGACAAGATGTAATACGTCCAAAACATCTCTACTCTGTCCTTTATAACAACCTCTTCAATCACATCAAGTTGTCGCCTACGTATTCTGCTCAAAAATCTCCCTCATCATTCCTCATCGACGTCGACAACGCATTTTCTTGATGAATTCCTCCCCACCACACCAATATCGATAGGCCCTACATTTTTTCAATAACTTTATACTGAAGCCCATTATTATCATCTTCATTGTATTATGTACTTATGTCTATTATTTTTGCCTTAAAACATTGTTATACAGTATTCATATTACTCTCTCGGTCATTGTTTATTTATATTACAGTGTATTATTATTACAGATGAAGATTTCTGAGTCTATTGAATTTCAAATCAAAGTAACTTTACTGTATATATATATATATACCGGTATATATAACATTCTTTGGTTTATGCACAGACCAGAGATTTGATCTATGGTTAAGGGAGTAGATATTCAAATGGTTGAATTCTATTCAAGCAGTCATTTAAATTCAAGTTTTCAAACATTTTTCTCACAGAACAGTCAAAGTGAGTTGGAATTACATGAGTCTATACAACAGATATATATATTTTTTTCTTCTCAAGAAGATCCTAACCTCCTACAGTCTTACGTTTGCCACGCACCTCAGTTTGATTTTTGTTAAATTCATACAATGCCTGCATGGTCTTTTATCTATAACCTCCTATTGCTTCATGTTTGCTGCATACTCTAGTTTGATTTCTGTTCAATTTATACATTGCCCACAAGGATATATAGCTAACCTCCTACAGCCTTATGTTTGCCTCTTACTTCGGTTAGATTTTGCTTGAATTCTGTCGTCTCTAAAAGTCGATTTTTATCAGGGAAGCAGAGAAGTTGCGGAGGGTCTACAAAATTCAAGTTTGCAGTAATGCAACTCTCAATTAATTGATTGTTTTCAAGAATTGGTCAAGCAATTATTGTGGCTGCTTTCTTCATGAGTTTGCCTGATACAGGCATTTATCCAACTTTTTATTTTTTATCGTTTTCTTGTCATTTAAATGTGATGGGTCCAATTCATTAATGAGAAGGATAAGAAAAATGAAACTACTGTACACAAATTACAACAGATATTTATTATTCAGATTTCAGACACTATAATATATTGTACGAGTCAGTATTGAATTGTATTTTATTTATCATCATCCCCTTGACCATGGTACCAACATATTACAAGTATGGGTAGTACTAGTAGTACGTACTACTATTACCCGTACGGGTAATAATAAAATGACACTTCAATTTATTCATGTTGTGATACAAAGATATGCAACAGAATTTTTAAAATTAGAATATATATACAAAATATATTTATGTAGGCCTGGGTACATAGATGTACACAATAATGAACAGATGAAATAAATAACATTTTATCTAGGCAAAGCTACTGAAATTTCTTTTTTTAATTGAATTGCAAAGATATTTTCACAATAGAAGAAAGAGTACAGTACATATATCAAAATCAGGTATCAAATGGAATATACCCTAAGTGAAATCAAGTAAATTAATACATAGACACTACTCTCTATTGATCATCTAGATGTCGTTTACGTGGACACAGTGAATGAATGACAAGCAACACAAGTCAATTAGCCATACTATAAGGTCGATCTTGAGCTCTCTGAACGTAAATCCAAGATCTACATCACGAAAACTACAAATAGAGAAAGTAGATATTAGGTGGCCTCTACATGCACAGCTGTGCACCATACATGGTTGGGCTCCAAAAATTACAATAGTTGCAGTTTTCAAAAAAAAATATAGATTTTAGCAGTCAAGTCTTTGGTCCCACAAACTAACTATGTAACTGCCAACAGCAATATTTAAAATTATTTCATATTTAGCATTTCAGTACTACTACTATACCTACTTCTTTATACTACGTTCTAGAAACTACATAGTATATGTAATATAGTTTGGAAGTAATAGAATAAGACCATTCCATTTTCTGTTTGCCTGATACCTGTCTGTCAATTGCATATACAACAGTTATGTGTTGGTAATCAAAAATTTATCAAAACTCATTGAGAAAGCTAAGCATTCTTTATTGTGACGGCAGGCGCGAAACAGAACTAGCAGGGTTCTATTGATCCATTGAATGAAACACAGTGACCTTTACATTGCTACAGAAAATTGTCCCATAGTTTTGTTCCACATAGTTTTGTGAGCACTAAAGACTATGTAATAATACTTACAAATCAAAATAAATTCATACATAATTTACGAAAGTAGTTTGCCATCAGTGCCCCTGGAAATTTTGCACCCTGAGCAGCCACAGAGGTAGATTGGCAAACTTGCTGGTCTTAGGACTGATTGTAGTGTGAGACACATACACAAAAATGTGGGAGACATACACAAAAACCCTTATTTTCGTTCATAAAGCATTGATTTGCTTTGCTACTGAATTTGCAATTTGGATATCTCGAGATATCAAAACAGATTTCTCAGAAGCATTCGGAATAATTCAAGCATTCAATGAATGAATAGACAAAACAAGAATTTATTGGAGAAAAAACGTTGATTTAATCTCAGGTATACATACAATAACACAAAACATCATACTTCCAAAGAATCCCTTCAGTCATTTCATATCATATAGTCACAGGTTTCACACATTTATTAGCTCGTTTTCATGTTCATACTATACAGTATATGGTAAGTATAGTCACATCAATTAATTAATTGAAAAATTGAATTTATTTCAAAGATCATAACAGTTGAAGAAATCACATTCAAATAGAATTACATTCAAATCATTTACGTAATTCTGAACGTCAAAAATATTTGAACATCGAAACATCTTATTAATAGAGAACCAGATTTTATGGTAAAATAAAATACCATGGCACGAAACAAAAGGTCAGTCATGATGGCAATATATAAATTGCAATATGATACGTGCCCCGTATGATAAGAATGATCCCTAA
This sequence comes from Brachyptera risi, assembly GCA_964007535.1. Taxonomy (NCBI): domain Eukaryota; kingdom Metazoa; phylum Arthropoda; class Insecta; order Plecoptera; family Taeniopterygidae; genus Brachyptera; species Brachyptera risi. Next base: position 35,060,455 of record OZ023329.1, on the reverse strand, counting down.
TTTTCTGCACATTTTTATGGAAAACAATTACTGTATCATCAAGTAGAGATAACATTGATTAATTGAAGATTGATTAAAGATTGATTATTGCTTCAACTGATACTGAAATTGAAAGATTGATTCTTTTCAATTCTTTTATTTCCAACCTTATTAGGACTTTTTTGTTTAATTATTTCAGAACTGAAGATCACAAAACATCATAAAGCTAATTACAGTACTACATGATGTGTATTGCCAGTTTTTCTAAAATGAGTTTGAACACTCAAAACTGTGATGTCTCTGAAAAAGTCTGATGAGTGGCATTCTATTGCAAAACGAAAATTCTCAATTTCACATGAAATTCTCAATTATAAAATTGATATTATTCTGTCAATAAATAAATCATAATGAAATACACTACCAGGACCCTTATTCTCGAGATTAGGAGATTTTGAGATGAGATTATTCAGGTGGAATTCTGATAATCTCACTGAAAATGCTAAGAAAATAACATAGCATTATGAACTCATCTCATCTCATGATCTCATAATCTCAACAATAAGGGTCCAGTATATGAATAAATATTATCCTATCATCAATTAATGTTCATCAAATAAAATGATCAATTATTATGCTTCATTATGTTGATATCAGTCTCACCAATATATAAATTGTATACATTTCAAACTCAAGATTCTTAATTAGATCCGCTGAAAATAATTCTCGGGTCATTTATTGACACCTACTAACACAAAAACACACAGAAAGAGATGGCGTAAATAATTTACAATCGACCATCTTCCCTATTTTGTCACCAATGCTCGAGAGTTTACAAAAACTGAAAGAGATTGTTTGTAATCGATTATACGCATCGACTGGACTAAACTACGGGATCAATGTTATCTCTATTGTCAAGATTTGAATTTGTCAAGAAACGAGCAGGAAGATATCAAGAGAAAATGTCAGCCAATGGGCAGGAATTAAAAACAAACTGGGAAAAGCAGTAACTTACAGTCAAGGTTATCACGATGGTTACCAATCTTAATTGCTTCCACTAATTTTAGAAGTAGGCTGACTGGACATGACACTGGGCCAAAGTTATTGATTGCTTTGTACAACTGAAAAATTCATTTCTAAGGAATTATCCGAGTTTGTTGAATCCACACTTTGTGGATGCATTCAATTATATTCATTATGTAAAAAAAGGAGAAATCAATCAGGGGCTTGGTGATCACCCACCCTTCATGACGTCATTGGGGGTAGAGCTACATAACCATCCCTATAATAATAGCTGCATGGAGCTACAGTTGTGCTGTTTATACAGTGAAACCTATATGCATCGTTCCCGGATCCATCGTTTTCCTGCTTATATCATTCATTTTCTCTCACCCCAATTTCCTGGATGGATGGTTTTATTTTTCTGGTCCCTTGAAAAACGACAGGTAGAGGTTTCACTGTAGTATGAAACTACAATACTTTTGTACAGGTACAAAATTATTACATCAATTTCACACTATAGTTTGTAGTACATACTGATGAAAAATACACATTTAATGATGGGGATGATACATGAGTAATGCATGTGATTTTAAAAATCTTTGTTTTCAACATCTCTTTGCATATGCACAGTGTATACATAGTTGGCCCGCTTAATTGGACGCTTTACAGTACAACAGCAGGCGCTCCTGTCACAGGCTCAGAAGATAGGGACTTATGAAAAAAAAATCAATACGACTAGGATAACATTTAGAAAAATGCAAAGATGATTACGTAAATATTCATCTTCAAAAAAGAGGAAACACTCGTCTCAAAATTGGATGCAGCCTTTAAGGGTTAATAACTTACTAATAGTATGTATCTATATCCCAGATGAAAATGAATGGATAAGTCAAACGTAGAAAAAAACTTCATGTGACTTACAAATACCGCCAATGTCTGGCAAATAGTGCTATAGCATACATTTGAAACAAGATGAATAGGAACTATTTCCAATTTAGGGAAAAATGAAAAAATACTATACCATTTTATTCATGAAACCAATGGAAAATCCTTATTTTACAGAAAGAAATGTTACAAAACAAACCCATGTACGGTAATCATAATCTGGGTGCTATGTAGTATATACTGTATATATATATATCGTTGAACATCAAAATAAACACCAAACAAATAACAGGCAGTTGGTTTTACAGCTGCTTTCAAAAAGCAGTTTTATAGTCACAGATTTAGAGAAATCTGATCGAATTTCAGGGCTTCATATTGTAAGCCGTCAATAAAAACACTGAATACTTCTCAAAATAAAGTCGTCATACATATTGGAAATAATACATTACCAGATGATTGATCTCAACGGCCTAGTGAACCTAGGGATGACATTAGGTAGTAAACTTGGCAACAGGGCACCGATTGCCACAACTGGTTCAAATGTCGGAGATAATTATAATTATGGTTAGAAAAAAGTCCAGGCAAATGAAAACCGCTAGCACTGCTCTGTGTCGTTCATTCCGACTGAGTTTACTATGTGGGTCTGTCCGCGACAGAGTGAGGGCTCAAAATAATCCCAAGGAACGTTGGCCGTTAGTAGCGGCTAAGCATAAGTAGCTCGCCATTTGGCAGCTAGCCAATCAGCTAGCGATCATAGCGGCCTATGATAGAAGAGATCAAGGCATAGCTGCATTTTGTGTGCAATACTATCATACATAATTGACTGAATTATAATGGGGAAAGTTCAATTTTGTGTAAAAAAAGCCGGTAAAAAACTGGTTTTGATAAATTGCTCTGGTTGCAATTTTAAGGAGTGGGTGTCCAGAAGTCTGTTCGGCTGAATTCGATGTCATCCGGTCATCCTTACTATCTTTACTTTTTATTAATCATTAATTACGTGAATTTCGATTAGGTATTGAATTAGGCATCCATTTAAGTACTTTTGGCACTTTATTGAAATATTTATACCCCACATACCTTTGTATCATGCCATTTGTATCTTATACAGGGGATCTACTTGCAGCCTTTCCAAGTTACTTTCCACAAGTTTACTTTTCCAGGTGAGGTCGTCTAACCTCTTACCTGCTCCAACAGAGAGAAATGGTCAAGTCAGCCTTAGGAAATATTGAATAGACAAAATATTGAAAGCCTTGAATAGAACTGTTCAATTACAAACATACAATTTTTGATCTCATTTTCAGTAAAAAATACAGAAAATACATCAATTTTGAATGCAAATGTAAGCAATTACGGTAGTCTAAAACAAAGTTGTATGCAGTATTTAATGGTTCAAACTGAAAAACAGTTGATGTTTCGTGGAAATACTGTTTTATACTGTGGAGGTTCCAATGGTTTTGCAGAAGTGGTTATTTTGACAATTGAAATGTATAATTGTTAGACTTATATAGATAGAAAAATCCAAGTTTCCACATGATTATCCTGATTTTTCAAGTTGTTATCCTAATACCTAATACAGTATACTGTAGATACAAAAATGCAAAAATCCAAGTTTCACTGGGGGAAATCCTACTTCAACAGCCTTATGGTTGTAGGGTTAAAATCTTATACATTGTTTGAAAATTCAATTTGTCCAAAAACTACACAATCTAAGCCAGATGATGTGCATAACTTTTGAAAAGGTTTGTGTTGGTCAGTCAAGAAAATACTAGCAGTCAGTAGGAAAACCAATTTCCCTTGAGCAGAGGAACCTTACTTTATTCATCCAACAATGTTCGAGTTCTTCAGGTATATAAAGATAAAAGAAATGGTCTTTCAACGGTTTGAGACTCTGAGTTAAGCGTAGTTAACTTCTACACGCCTAATTTTACCACGATTAGTTGAAGTGGCCTTGCTGATTTTATGGCCTTGCTGATTTTATTGATTGCAATCTTTACTTCATTCCAATTATTGCCATTTAATACAAGCTTTAGTCATAATCTGTTACAACGAAACAAGTAATACGTAATAATAAGTAAACGGCACAACTTACCAGATACACAAACTATTTTTGTAAGGGTTTTACTTCTTCAAATGGCTCATTAGGACAGTGAACATTGGACCAATTTTCAGATACGTTTTCAATTTGCTTCGGTCCAGCATCACTATGTCATCTACTGAAATTAAAGTAGATTCTCCGTGAGTCTATAAGCTGGATGCTATAAGCTGTATAATAGCTGGGTATGTAGGCCTTCTTAGGCAAAACAACTGAAATAATCATTGAATTACCATACACACATTTTGATCCTAATTATATCCTATAATATATTTTATTGAATTGAAGAAACATTATTTTGAAGAATCAAGAGGGATAGTAAGAAGTCAAGACAAATTGATACATTCATGTGAAACCAAAGTGGGCCAATGGATTCAGAAATTATCATCTATACCATTGTGATACCAGCTCGTACCTACACTGATATATCTCTCTACACTTTTCAACCAGGCTTTTCATTCATGATGGCTCAAGAAATGGAAATTGTGATAAAAATCAAACAGCGTAAAAAATTTTATACAATTCCTTTTCAAACGTTCAATTGAAGTGGAATTACACGTATTATTTTTCCTTAAATGCTACATGTTGAACCAAAAGGACTTTAGAGGAGCATTTTACTCTGTTTAGTGGTAGAAGAAGTTCTCCATCACTAAGAGACGTTGAAGCTACGAGATGACACGATTGGTTCAACACGCAGGAAACGTTCGCTGGAAGTCGGCGGCAGGTTCCGCAAATTTATTTCGAACCATGAATGTCGCCAGAGCTTCAGCAACTTTGTCTGGGACGTCTTCATGCACCGCATGACCACATGCAGGCAATACTTGCATCTGAAACTTGCCTGGTACGATAGAAAAGTTGAACATTAGTATAACTCGTTAACAGACAAACAATTAAACCAAAGACAAAAACTAAGAAATTTGCACTTGAGACTTGGCAGAATTCTTTAGATTCTGGAGACAAGGCCACCAAATTTTCTTTTGAAAATACTTAATTTTCAGTTTTTCTGTATTTTCTCCTTCTCATACTTGAAATTGATCAAATTATATGGAAATAATAATGCCACCAACTAGATGTAAACAAGCAATGTCAATTAATTACTGTTAACGAATAATAATGAACTACGGTATGTACCGTATATGACATTAACACTTTCTAGATGGATAAGACTCCTGAATTTTGGCAAGTTGTTCACTTATTCGAATTGCGAAAACTGGATCTACGAGATACTTCATGCCAAACGGGACTTTTGTGCCGCGTTTACCGGTACCGGTATATTTTCAAGTCCCATCCTCTTTCTGCTATATGGGATGGTTACATCATTTTAAACTTAAATTACCAATCTTGCCACACAATTATTCATTTGTTTGTATACCGGTTCAGTAATTTTCAACTGTTGAAATCAATCAATTTGAAAAAGCATTTACATTTTTAAGCTTATTTACCCTAATTGTTTATTCTTGCATTGATGAGGGCAAGATGTATAAGTTTTGTCTTTAGGCAGCAGAGATTCTCATTGGATGAGCTAAGTGAATACTATTTCACCGTATTTGAAAAAATGATAATGTTTTATCTTTTCAAGTTCTACATGTCAAACAGAAGCAGAAATTGTGTTGAAACTTGGCATACACATGTGTCATCATTAAACTTGATACTGGATAGTTTTGTGGCACAATCAGTTGCACCACAATTGAGACAACCCGTTTTGAATTTTCAAACAACAATTGAAAAGCTATTAAGAAGATCAAAAGGTAAAAACTACGGGTGGGCACTCAATCGATGTAATCGATTCGATTAATCGATTACGCAAAATATTCAATTAATTGATATTGCTATTGAATAATCAATATCTTCGATCTGTACCATATTTTGAAAATGCCGCTTTTCAAATTGCCTCACGCCCGCGCAAGTTGGTAGGTAGGCCTGTTGTTACTGGCCTAAAAAACGTAAGTTTGAGGCCATCAACAAAGCAGTTGCTAAAGATGGCGTCTACATCTAGGAGTGAGAAGAAAACGCTGTTTACGCCTCCGAATTTAAGAAGTGATGTGTGGTTAAATTTTAAATTTTTTGCCAAGAATCAAGATTCAACTCCAGCTCAAATCTTAAATAAAGATTTTGTGTACTACCGTCACTGTGAACGAGAGATAACATACTGTTCTAATACATCTAGCCTCAAACAACATTACGCGATACATCACGAGAACATTCAACAACCAATGAGAAGAAAGAATTCAATTTTAAAATCGAGAAATGAGCGGCAATCTACGGGAATATGAAAAACTAACTTTGTCAAAACTTGATGGTTTTAATTGATTATTTAATCGATTTGACCATGTAAACAAAAATTGATAATCGATTTTGATTTTTTAATCGATGCCCATCCCTAGTAAAAACCAATAAGATCGTTCAATGATTTAAAAAATAAGCAACAAATAGAACAGGAAAGCAATTGATGCAATGGTTTCAAAATCAAGGTGTATGATGAAACGTTTTTATGATGATGTGAAGACGTCTATAATTTGCATAACACTATCTCGTACCTTGCATCTGACCAACAGTCAAGTCGCGGTCCAGTCGGTCGATACCAGCCAGCAGCAACATCTTGGGCACGGGGCAGTCTAAGAACGAGGCTGACAAACCTTTAAACCATCCTGGCCAGTACTTCTCTGTCTGTCCAAGGTCTATACGCCATGTATATACTGGTCCCGGTTCTAGCACAACGAAACACAATTATCTAGATGGATACGTTCTAGTAATATTGCCAGATACTTGCTGGAATTTACTTACTTGGCCTATTATGCTTGGCTTTAGAAATATTTTACTCTTGTTTTTGTTACAGAAGACTACTGAATCGATAGATAAAATATTAAAATCTGTTGGATTTCGAGTCCGAATCGGAGCCTAGAAGAGAATTGGATGCGGACTTGGTGAAAATAGTTTGACTCTTATTATTTTCGAACATTCATGATAAATCGATAATCGATGCTAAATTACCGGTAGGCCCCTATATGAAAAATTAAAAATACATTGTAATAACTTGACATCCTAGGCAGAAATTATTGATTTTTAAGTGAAGAAAATACTCCAGCTAGACAACGTACAGTTGTCCCGATTCGTTTTGTTTTTTCAAATTTATTATTTTAGTAATTTTGGTTGTTACTTCAAAATGAAAACATGGACTTGCATAAATATAAATATGTGAATATAATGTTGGAAAAAAACTTATGCATTGCGTAGACCAGTACGCTATGCGCACTCTACTTTTTCATCACAACTGAAAAATCATCATCTTAATAATAATAATGATGATAATGATAATGCAGTGAACCCTCTTCAATCCAAAATGCAAGGAATCCCCCAAAAATGATTTTGATTCATAAAAATTCAGACTAATAAAAAAACCTTCATTTTCTCGAAAATCGCCGCTCCCTCCGGCTAGAATTTAGTTGATTTCGTATTGCGCGAGAGAGAAAACTATGCCACAGGTCAAAGCTACATGTGAGAAACCGTTGAGAGGAGCCTCACTGATCGTGTTTTGCCGACGAGGCGTGATCGTCATAAGGCTCGCTTCTATTAGCGCTTGGCCGTCTGGAGTCTGATTGACGAATGATTGTTCCAAACTCAACACAATCCCGTGCTCATCAAGGTAAGCCTGCACACAGTCGGATGACACACACAAGGCAGCGAAAACTCAACATGCTTCGGCTTATTTTTACCCGTCAAATAAAAAGGATGGAAATTTGGAAAATGCAAATTGAAATTCAAGGAATCAAACTATTTTGAATGATCCAATCCAAAAAGAGTGTTCAAGTACCTAATTGAAGGGTCGAAATATCTGTTTGAATTACGGTTTAGCTGAACACGCTCGATGGCTTGGTCGTGTAGGTTTTCCAGCAAATACCTATTCCCATTTTCACCTCTGTTGAAAAGTGGAAATTTCCTCCACTGTCGAAACGAGATACTGAATATGGATGAGTGTTAGAAACGATTTCAACTGTTAACCAAAAGATACTTCTTAAATTTTATTTCTCAACTTTGGAATCTTGATATAGGCATACAATCATTGTTTCCCAATTAAGGTAAATTATGAATTCAATAAGACTATTTAGAAGCGGCGCCTCTTGGTTGATTAAAGACTTTGAGACAGTCTTTGAACTAATTTCAGTCAAAAGTCTCCAGTACGGTACTGACTCTGATTAACTCTTAAAATGCCAAGCTGCTGGTTAACGAAATATTTACCCTGTGGTGCAGAGAAGGTGGGCACGGTCTCCTTGGAAGAAGTACACTCACAGCCTTCCTCAGCAATGACGTCGTTGCTTGTAATCGATGTAAGCCGATCTAGCCCGGTAGTCGTCGGTACGTAGGTAGCTAAATCGTTAGTTGCTAATTTATTCGTCTTCATGCTAGACAAGAAAAACAATTATTTTAATAGATTTTCAGAAGTACTGTCAATTTGTCATCAATCATTGATTAGGCCCAAGTGAATTCAATTGTTAAATATGATGATTGACCATAATTCAACTTGAATGTGATGATCGACACAATTGGTCAGATAAAAGTTAAAACCAACACCTTTAGGCCTATTGATTTATCATATGCCATTTTCTTGAATCTTTTCTTCAATTCTAATTTTATAATACATAGGCCTATATTAGGCTTACTTTTATAGCTTAATTTTCATATAAAAATGCCATTTGAGTACAGTGAAACCTCTACGCATTGTTAGCATCTCTATCCGGATCCGTCGTTTTCCTACTTGTACCATTCATTTTTTCTCACCCCACTTCTATTCAACCAATGTTAAATTTTCATGGATGGATCGTTTTCCTGCATGGATGGTTTTATTTTCCTGGTCCTTTGAAAACGAGGGATGGAGGTTTCACTGTATATATACTACATGCATATATTCAATAAAAGTAAAAGAATCAAGTCCAAAATATAATTGTATGGAAAACTAGTTTCTTGAACATATAGGCCTAAGTAATAATTTAAAATCTAATCAATAATGTTAGGTTGGCCTCTATTAATTAAATTATAGATATCAAACATTGATATGAAGGAACAGATTATCGAAAAACAATACGGTAGGCCTACTATTGAACTGAAAATCATTTTTTTGTAAATTCATAAAAAATTAAAACTAAAAATGTATTGACATCTAGCAATGCTTACTTTTTAATCTGTCCTGGCATAGATACTCTCGCCGATTCAACATTTCTTACTTGGCCGCTTCGGACACTGCAAACCAAACAAGAAGAAACACTTACCATCATATTTCTGCTCAAACACTAACTTCACAAAACAGAAACGATAAATATATGATTTGTACAACACCACATCAACTACTGACAACGATGACTACGGTAAATAATTACGTATTCCGATTAAAGAACATAGTTGTAGGCTGATTAACGCTGGAACTCAGCAATTGCTTCAATGTTCTTGATAGAACAAAGAAATCTTCTTAATTATTTATATTGGGTTCAACGACGCACTCTACTGATGACTGAGATTTATTAGTGTAGGTGAATGATGGATTAAACGATGGAATGATGAGATAAAAGGTTATTTTATAAGGTGTTTTTGGATAGTGGGAAAGAGTCGGTTGTGGCCTGTTGTTAAGGAACCATCCCAGTACTGACCCGAACGACAGAGGGAAACCACGAAAAAAACTCTGCAGGATGGTCGACCATGGCGAGACTAGAACCCCGGTCTGACAGTTCAGTGTGCTTGCCACTCGACCACTTGTCTCAGACAAGAAATCTGTTTGTACTCCGAATAGAAGGATTCTTGACTGTCTGCGTCTGACTGTTTGACTGTCTCAATTTACGAATTTATGCATTTTTTAATCTTGATGAAGAGTCATAATGCAAAAAAATGTAAATTCACTATTGTAAAAAATGCCACTGTTATTATGACGAATTTACGACTTTAAGAATCAACAATGACTTCAGTAAATAATTATACCAGTTATTTAAATGCTTTTCAACACCACAAATAAAAAAGGCATTCAATATCCTAATTTAAAGTTCAAACTGTAGTAATAAATACAGTGTAAGGCAAAGGTATGAAGATGAAAGGATGTTTAAAATTCACACACATTTTTATAGTAGGCCCACGCTTATTAATTATTATCAAATGTACATTCAAGATTCGACCCGAACTCAGAAAGTGTGACCCACAGAGCCCTAATTTGTATACAATTGTAAAGTAGACCAACATAATGTAAGCTTCTGTGGGCCTAACTAAGGCTTAATTCTAATTAGGTGAGTAGGCCAACAGGCTATAATATCATATTTTGTGAAGCATGAGAAATCATGTACGTATGTCGTATATGTAACTACTCATGACCTATAAAATTGAATTCTGTTACTTTGTTTCCTAAAATGATGTTGGACCTCATTGAAAATGTCAAGCTTCGAGTGCAGCAAGCAAAGTTGTCTTACCTACTGCAAGGCTATTGTCATGGTTCATGTACGTAATCTTTGTTTATCAAGTTTCAATTCAGTGAGTTGTTTATCAATTATCAATTGTTATAATTTGGTTGTACATAAGGGACATGACACAAACCCAATGATAGAAATGTTCTTTAACAATTGGCAATTGCCCTAATTTGCATGCAAAGAAAAAACGTTATCAAAACATTAACGAAATCAGCCGTTTTGAATAATATCAAGCTGTCATGAGCCATATCCTATCTTACCACCACTCGATGGCATTCTCCAGGGACTTGAACTGCTTTGGTCGACTGCGCAAGAAGCTCTGCATGCTGGTTAAAGCATCCAATGCAGTCCCTTCAACAACGTCAATCACGGCTAGGCCAATCAAAGAAGGGATATGATTCCCAACAGCAGTGCGTACTGCAATAGCTCCTCCCATGCTGTGGCCAATTAGTATTATTGGTGGAGGTTCAAAGTCGTATAAAGTGCTGATTATGGCTCCAATATCACTGAAACATACAAAATGTGTGTTACGTAATATACATTAGCAAAATCGCAATTCAACTAAAATCCAAATAGACCAACTTGAAAATATCAATTCAAAAAAGTAAATTCATTCTAGGTTGTATTACAGGAGAGATTCTACTGAAAAGTTTGAAAATATCAATTCAAAAAAGTAAATTCATTCTAGGTTGTATTACAGGAGAGATTCTACTGAGAAGTAAGTAAGGTACGGTAAGGTATGTAGTAATCAGTAACTTCAACATTGAAATCGTGATCACATTACTCCATAGTAATTTTATTGGGATGCATGAATCTCTACCCCAAGGAAACTCGTTTTATATCCAACTCGAGTTTAATGAAATTTCAAGTCGTTTTTCATGTAATAAAATATATTCATTGAATCTCGGTCCCACGGAAAGTCGGTCCTCCTGAATCCCAGTCTCGGGTATTTATGTATTTAAAAACAATTAATAAAACTGTAAATTGAAATGTTTGATATTCGACAAAATCAAATTAGAAACAATGATTGATGTTGATTGGAAAAATTGTAAACAACTACGAGATAAATTAATATTAAAAACCCTGAATTTAAAAAATGATACAGTGAAACCTCTATCCATCGTTTTTCCAGGAAAATTTAGCATTGATTATAATATAGGAGTGGGGTGAGAAAAAATAAATGATGGGCCTACATGCAGGAAAATGATGGATCCGGGAACGATACAGAGATTTCACTGTACTACTTTCAGAAAAATGTCAAATTACTACCCTTGAGTCAGTTGAAGTCCACAGATATGGTCGAGGAAAGAGCTCAGTCGTGCCCTCAGCGTTCAGGCATACGCCTTCTTACCTTTTTCATAATACTGTACATGGTCAAGACTTATGACTGACTTTCCCGTCTCTCATATTATAGCCATTTGATTCATCATTTGAATTTATTGAAACTTTCGATATATTTCGATTACCAGGTCTATGAGATATTAAAGATTCAATATAGTACCTATGCAATTTTTATATCAAACGATCATCCTAATGAATGCAGAATTGCAGACCCAACTTAATATAAAGAAGTAGGGCCTAATTGTAATGCAAGGTTACGAATATTTACAGGCCCATATGATGGAATAAAATTTGCGTCACAAAAAAATGAGTAGGTATGACACTTCAATATACCAGTACTACATATTAGGCAAACAACTTATTTATTGATACTTTATATTGTAAGATCAGATGAATAATATACTACAGAGAGCAACACTGACCAACACAAGGACAATGTTGCTTTCAAATTAATAAGACACCGTTTCTAGTTTCACCTTGCCATAGTTTCGGCAGAAAGATCATCGTCATCTACAGTCGTGGTATCGCCATGACCACGAAGATCGATTGCTAAAACTCTGCATTCCACCATTCCTGTGACGGAGGCCTGAAATGGATACGTGGAATAAATAGTTATACTCTGCCTAATCACTGTCTATTCAAGTTACCACCACAAAAGCTTTGAATTTCCAACAATGAACAGAGATTCTGCTAGTTAGTCTATTCTTACTCAACCCTTACACACATCAACTCACACTTCTCGATCAGCTGATTTGTATTTTCCCCGCAACCATCTCAACTCATTAGCCGATGAACAATAAGTCAATAGCCTTTGATTATAGGAGGAATTAAAACTGTATGAATCTACTACCACCAGTACGGTAGTTATCATTACTTTCATGTCCTGTCATGTATTTCTCAGAACAAAATACAGATAAAAACTTTCTACAATTAGGAAAATACAGTGAAATGAAGTAGGCCTATAAGTGTTCTCTGGCAAATTCGACTAGAAATGGTCAATTCAGAATAGCCAATGAGCAATCAGTAAAATCCTGACACAATGTGTCAAATTACACCTATTATAGAAGCTATTAAAAACCGTTAGGGTGTGATTTGTGTGTGTATTCAATATTTTTGTACATTATACCGGTACGGTAGTACTTTTAATTTATCCAACACCAAGCTAAGCAGCCAAAGGAGCATAAAGGCAAATGGCAAACAAACACTTACGGTACCATCTTATTATAAGTACCAGTAGGCCTATCATCTTCTTAAATAGTTCCAAGTGAAGCTTAGAAGCAATAATATACTGAATCTGATTCAACTCCTTTATACTTACAGTGAAAAGAGACCAGGTCAGTGCGGAAAAACCACCACCGTGCAGCAACACTAGAACAGGGCCCACACTACCCGACATATACACACGGAAGGTATTATTGCCACATTTCACGTCTTGGCAGTTTTCGTAATATTGACTCCATTGTACAGGAGTGTAATCGCGTTTTCCGGAATTCCGTCGTGTCCCGGTTGCTCCTCTGTAAAAATACAATTGCTATGAATTTATTTTTTTAAATTACGTTTCTACTCTCATGCGCTTTGGTCAGTAACGGTGCGCTAGGTATTTCAATGCAATCCTGCAGCTTTTTTCTTCGTTTTTTTTTTATATTGGGTTTTAACGACGCACTGTAATGATGACTACGATCTATTGGTGTCGGATGAATGATTAATGAGATGATGGGATGATGAGATGAAGGTTTTTATGGGTAATGGGAAGGATAGTGGGAAGGAAGCGGTCGTGGCCTATATTGTGGGAAGGAAGCTGTTGTGGCCTATATTGTGGGAACCATCCCGGCATTAGCCTAGACTACAGAGGGAAACCACGAAAAAACCCTCTAAAGATGAACGGTAGTGGGGATCGAACCGGGTCTGATATGCCCACTGCCTCCCGGGTCATATGAAGCAAGTGTGTTAACCACTCAGCTAAATGTGCCGGTAATCCTGCAGCTCTTCACTGTGCAAGAGCATTATTATTATTTACCGGTAGTGCATTACATTATTTCATACTAGGAAAACGCGGGATGCGCGTTGTTAGACGAGCTTAGGGGTATAGAAATCTAGAATGAAAAATAATTTGTCAACCCAATCTACATCTACAGACCTTGGATCACTCCAAACGTTCAAAAACCTTACGAGAATCAGTTATGTCACGGCCTTCCTCTTTATTCATTTCAATCGTTTTGAATTAATTGGTGACACTTGTTGCTATAGATTTAATTGGTTCCCGTAATAGCCTAAATTGATGGGAAAATGCTTTATAAATGCGTTTTCTTCGTTATTTCTCATCCGATTGATGCGAAAAATCTCTCAAAATATGCTTAATAGTTTCCTTTATATTCGGCGAAAATTTGAGAGGTCTTGAAAAATTTTGATTTTTCAAGTATTTTCCTCCGGGTTATTCTAATGGGGATTTTTAAAATTTCTAAAATTCATAAAAAAAAAAGTTACCACCCGATAATGCCACAAAACTATACAGATCTAAGTTGGATGAGGAACCATGACGAAAAAAAGTTTGAAGTTGATAGCTGTAGCCGTTTGACCTGTGGAGAACCGACAAAAAAACATAAAAACAAAAAAAAAAAAAAAAAAAAAAAAAAAAAAAACATAAAAACGAACACCAATTTTTTTCAGTATGTCAAATTGAATCCTCGCTAAAGCTCGTCTAATTATCTAACATGAACAGTTGTTGACGACGATACCAAACAGCATAAAAGTCAAATCTGACCGTACAAAAAGAGTGGAATAAGTATTTTATGACAGGTATGCAAGACTTTTATAAATGTTAACAACCATAAACCATTTCACACTATGTTCTGATTGCAAAATTTGGCTGTCTGGCCATAGAGAGGTCTATGGTCTATGGCACTAAGGCATCCACCTAGTTGCCCTGACAGTCAAGCTTACTACAACGTTGTGACTTGCCTACAGAACTAGCACCTGATCGTAGCTAGAGATAGCTAGAGATTTTTCGTAATTTTAGTGATTAACGTACCATGGCCAATTTTTGTCCTATGTTCGCATTTTTTGTGTTTTCTGATAGATCTTGTTCATATCTATGGTGTGTAGTTTGGACATTTTGTATTTTGTTTGTTTTAATATGTTTTTTACTCACTTGAAGTTGATGCTTTGTGATCTGACTAAGATGACAAAGGTGGACAGTAGGTTAGGTTAGGGTCAGGTTAGTGTACAAACCTCGCGTATACCGCCGGCAGGTGGAACGGAGCTTATATACGTTGAAAAAATTAAGAAAAAATTGAAAAAGATTGAAAAAAAATGGCGTGGTACGTTAATCAGTAAATTTACCAGATTTTTTAACCTTGCAGCCACAATGTTCACAATTGTTGTTGTGTCTAGATTTTAGTACTTATGCATCTACGATAATCATGTCTAGGGAATATGGTGGCTGCCCAATATTTTTAGGTTATAGGCCCTTTAAGATGTTATTCTTATAAACCTGTGTTTATATACTAAGCTTAGGCATTTAACACTATAAACTCAATGACAATTAGGCCTGAGATAAAGTAGTCTCTAGAGGCAACGACGTATGACAGTAACTATGATCACCAAGTTGACCAATCGGCATGCTCCTAGCAGCATTCACTCGCAAGTGCTCCAGCAGATACCATTTTGCATGATCGGCGGTCATAGGCCCACGCCTACTCCTAGCGAGATTACCAATCGTAACACTACCACGATCTATAGACTGTATAACCAGGGCTCTGCCGCTCTATCCCGTGAGAATATTTGGTGATTTTACTGATTAACGTAGGCCTACCATGGCCAATTTGGTAATCTTATCGTTCAACGTACCATCGCTGATTTTTGTCCGATATTCTTGTTTGAGGTGTTTTCTGATAGATCTTCTTTGTACGTATGATGTAGTGTTTGGACTTTTTGTGTTTTGTTTGTTTTAATATGTTTTTTACTCACTTGAAGTTGATGCTTTGTGATCTGACTAAGACGACAAAGGTGGACAGTAGGTTAGGTTAGGGTCAGGTTAGTGTATAAACCTCGCGTATACCGCCGGCAGGCGGAACGGAGCTTATATACTTTAATAAAAATGAAGAAAAAATTGAAAAAAATTGAAAAAAAAAATAGCGTGGTACGTTAATCAGTAATTTTACCGCCAATTTTTGTCCTATGTTTGCATTTTTTGTGTTTTCTGATAGATCTTGTTCATATCTATGGTGTGTAGTTTGGACATTTTGCAATTTGTTTGTTTTAATATGTTTTTTACTCACTTGAAGTTGATGCTTTGTGATCTGACTAAGATGGACAAAGGTGGACAGTAGGTTAGGTTAGGGCATTGAATTTCAAAATTTACAAAATCGATGGTTAGGGTCAGGTTAGTGTACAAACCTCGCGTATACCGCCGGCAGGCGGAACGGAGCTTACATACCTTAAAAAAAATGAAGAAAAAATTGAAAAAAATATGGCGTGGTACGTTAATCAGTAAATGTACCGAATATTTATGTAGTCTACTCAGTGATTAGGCCTAGGCTTTTATATGAAATGGCTACGAAAAATGTTCGGTAGGCCTAGTGTTTAGGTAGACTGATAGGCCTACCACAAGTAGATTCATATGCCTGCATTAACATTTTCTCCAACAGCAGATGACAGGACTAAGCCAAGGCCCAGGCTTAGACTTACTAGGGGCCTACAAACTCATTGGCCTGGGCCATTACTGGGCTAACAACAACAGGTGTATGCCGTCGGCCGTCCTAAGGTCTAGGCTTAGCTGGGCTAGGCCCAATTTAGAAGAGAGTCGGTAAGCTAACCTATACGATAATGTCTCCATACCTACAACAAATATAATTATAATTGTCAACATACCTAGATGCAAGCATGCCACTTGGTCCACTTGGTGGCAATTTGGATTTTAACAACATTTTCTCTAAATTTGACATTGTAGAACTTTTCGTAAATAAAAAAATGCACCGCCTTTAAGATTAGTTAGTTGAAATTCCGTGACTACGAAATCTGTCAACAGCTGTAGAATGGACTTGACAGAGACACTACAAACTCAATGACGGAGATAACTCGGAAGGGGGAAGGAGTAGACCTAGTTAGACCTATTTATTATTAATTTTTTAGTGTTATCTATCATCAATATCATCTCCCTTTACACCTGTGTAAAAGAAACTGAATTCTACAGATATGAAACATCCAGTTCGTCCTGCTCCAGCCCCACCCGACGCTACAGGTGAAAACTACAGAATGCAAAGAAGTGCAACGCAAGTAAACAAATGGGAAGATTTCTCAACAGAAGATCCATTTTTCATGCCTGAATCAAACAGGCCAAAATCTGTACCACCAGATCGACCAGCGGGTAAAAAGAAACCTCCACCACGACCTCCACCTCCAAAATTTTCTCAAAAACCTCAATCAAAACCCAGCAGCTTATTGATGAACTTATTCTCTCGAACACCCAGCACTCGCCAACAGCAAACTACCCGCCAACCACTTGAGCCAAGCTCGACAAAACAACCAACAAGGCCTCATCGTAGAGAATCAGTTACACCGACAACTGCAACAGGATCTTTAATTAATCTCAACTCTCCGCCAAGTTCTCCAAGTCCTACAAGTAGATCAGGCAGCGATAGTTTGAGCGTGAATAGTTTTGGCAGTGACGGAACGGCTTCTCATGCTTCCTACAATAATCACACGACACATTTTGAAAGTGGGTTTGAAGATAATTTTGATTTCTTTGGTGGCCTTGATACAAACGTGGCTCCAAATACACCTGAATTTAAAGATCCATGGAGTGTTTCTTCACAGGATCCATTTTCACCTCCGCGTATTCAAAATCCTCCTAAAACAATTCAAAAAGCACTGCAAGTTGTACCAAAACCTTCTGTTTCTGTGAAGCCAACAATCATAAGAGCTAAGGCAATAAAACCGGTGCGACCTCCTGAAGCTAAAAATGTATCATCGAAGAGCTTGTTTGATGAAGATTGTGGTGATTGGTCATTACCAATGCCATCAGTTCCTCCTCCGCCATTACCACTTGAAGTCTTGCAAGAGTTGAGTCCAGAAGTGCCACCGCGACCAAAACAAAGACAGATGGAAACGTTGAAAAAACCATATGGTATTGCGTTGTATGATTATGCTGCGTCACACTCAGATGATCTTCCATTTCAGGTGAATAGAACCCATCAAGTTCAATTAATTGTACGCTTAAATCTGAGCATGGCAAGTGAGGATATTTTGTGGGTTTTAGCATGTAGTATGCATCATGTACCGGTAGGCCTATTGATTAATGGTTTCTAATTTGGTTTTCATTTGCTATCTCGATCAAAATATTTTAAATAACTTGGGTCTACCCTGCAGCCATTACTCAACATTCTGTAGGTACCGGTACCAGTAGATCTGCTTTGATGATATGAATTTTCATTTTTAGGCAAATGACGTGATATTTATTGAGCGAGCTGTAGATTCTGACTGGCTATTCGGCGAACTGGACGGGCGTCGTGGAATGTTCCCAGCCAACTTTATTAATGTGATGGTCCCTCTTCAAATTGAACAATCTCAAGATACGACTGTCACTTCTCTTTATCCGTTTGCGGCAGAGACCTGGGATGATTTGGAATTTCCAGTAAGTTGAAACGTAACAAACTATTTTAACCATGCATCTGGACAGTTGAGAGCTGATCCTTAAATTAAAACTGAACTACAATATTCGTAGACTTTCAGCAATTCTGTCGTCCAAACTGTTGTCCAGCAGGCATAGCATTACATGGTAATGTCAAAATTTAATGATTCAGTACAATAATTAATATTCTCATTTCTCCATACAATCAATTCAAAATGAACAGTTATAGACCTGTTTCACCATGTGGGACTCATGGGGGGTGACTTTCTTCATTTCCCATTTGTATCTGACTATAGGACAGCTTATAAACAAAATTACAGAATTGGAAAAATTTTTCATTTTACTTGTTTAAATATTTACAAACAGTTTTGGAATGTAGATGAAATCGATTATTGAAATATACTAGTCAAACGCAGCACATGTGTTGAAAGATAATCGAGCAAGATACCTGATGTAAGTACCTATAAAAGTCGTTAAAGTTAAACCCTTACTATTTTATCGACCCTGGTATTCTACTCACCTTGACGCATATAAAAAAATTCTTCATTGTTGGGCATATATCAAATCTAGAAAGCAGTGAATCTTCTCAACCTAATTCTGCTATTATCTCTATCCCATCCGTTCGTTACCGGTACCCATTTCTTAGCATCATGCACGTCACTTCAATTCGGGGTGGTGTTATATGAGAGACGTGGGGGGCAATGAGCCAAGTCTTTCCTGTTATTTTCCAGGTTGTATTACTGAATAATAAGTTGCACTTGGCATACAGTTTTGATTTTACACCTTTTATATTGGGAAGTTTTTGTAGATGCTAAAATATTTCAGGACTTGGCTCCATGTTTTTACCCGTCAGAGTTTTTGGTGGGATATCAGTAATTTGTGTTGCTTCATAATGCATTTGCTTGTTCACAATAGCATCAGAATATATTTTTTTTCTGTGTTATCAAATTTTTGTTCGAATAAATACAGTCTCTCGATTGATTTCCTCGCCTATTGTATATCAGCATTGAATGACCCAAAATAGTCGTCAAGTTGGAATATTCTTCAAATACTGGTACCGGGTAGTTGAAATATAGGCCTACTTATTACTCAAATTTACATTATCAGCCAATAAGGTATCAACGTGATAATTTATAAATATTAGCTGTTTCATTTGACATTCATTATCTCTCTATTGTGTCTGGTGACGATCATTCAGATAGATAGAGCGGAGAAAAAAAGTACCCAAAGTTTTCGATGGTTCATTGGTGGCCGTGATTTAATCGTCGATACGACAGTATTCTACATCTCTGAAAGTTATTATTTAAATCTCCTCTGGTTAAAAATGACCAATTGACAAATCTAGCACACACACACACAATCAATCTGGTATATTTATACAAACATATCTTCGAAATGTCATTGAAATATGTCGTGAAATGATTATTAAAAATGATAGAAACTTGAAAAATGAGTGTAAAATGACATAAATTCCGGTTTTTAAAAGCAACTTCCGGTTAAAACATTCAAAAGTCACAATTTCATATGGGTTTACATAATCCCTGAAAAAATCAGACAAATCGGACGATTCGTTTGACCTGTAGCCGAGTTTGCATGTGACGACGGAAGGAGGAGGAGAAGAAAACAAAAAAGTACGCTTTTCACAGTGATAACTTCCAGACGTCTGGTCCGATATAGCTGGAATTTGATGAATCGTGTATGTGTCATGTATGGCGCCTCATTCCATTACAACAAACTAGAGGTATTGGTTAGTTTCGGAGATACAGTATACTCAAAACTGCCTGGAAGTACTATGTAAACAGTGTAGCCGTGTAGCTGGCTTCACGAGGGACTTGGCTCCCGTTGAGCTACCGCCCGACGACATATATTTGATGAATATGGAAATCATTTCATTTTTTTCTTCGAAACGACTACAAAAAATTGCATACGAATTGCATTCAAAGTGGTGATAATGTGTATCATTCATGTGTACACATTCAGAGAATAATTCATTTTTTGGAGAGAGATTTCATTTTTCAAATTTTCTTGCCCAGCATAATCTAATGAGGCTTTTAGAAACCTTGAGATGATATTTCCTCAAAATCAGTCCAACCGATTCATTCCAAAAGCTATACCGGAAGTTCTAAGTTGGATTATAAGTTTGCGTAAAAAAAAAGTTTCATGTCGATCAGTCAAACCCTGCTACCTTTGAAGTGCTTACAAACAGAAAAAAAACTCTAAGAGTAGGATGGAGTCTTTGCTATCGCTCATCTAACAAAATTGACTATTTTTACATCCAAATCTAATACTGGAGACATTTCGAAGGTTTAAAAAAGAAATAAAGCTGAGACAGAGTTCATATTCTTTTGAGATGAAATTTCAAAAAATAAGTCCGCCTTCCCTTTGAAATGAAAACGTAAACTTACTCACTACTCTATTACTGAGCTGTATATATATATATATATATATATATAATTTATATATGGATACCTGTATATATGGAATTCTGGTAGGACATAAGGTACGAATTAGTAAGAACAATAGTCACATCCAATTAGGCCCTGAGCTGTTTAAATACTTACTTGCTAATTGCTGCTTTATTTCATCTATTTTTACTATGAGAAGTAATTAGACTCAATTATAGTGACTGCGATTATTCATGTGAGTCTGCAAGTTGAAACTGCAAACGTTATTAAAGAAGACAAGTGTTTTGTTTGCTTGCATTAGTAAGTTGCATGTTCAGTATTTATATTGTAGGCCTAGTGTGTAAGATATTGCTTCACCTCCATTAGACAAGTACAAAAACTTGGTTCTAGTAATTTTTCCACTTTTATTTTTACTTACCAGAATGGTTCTCTCCCCTCAACACTCCAAAAATAAATAATAATACCACATAAAAAATATTATGTAGTGTAGAAAAGTCATGTTAATTCTTGTTTAATTTGAATTTCACTCATTTTCACTATTGTGGTAACCGGTCTATTACCAAGTTCGATAGAACCACTTTTACACAGCCTTCACTTGTAAACACTTACCAACATTATGAAGATCTACTTGCATCAGTAATTGATGAACGAGATGTATGTACCGTATGAATGTTCATAGTTCTTACAGATATGTGTGATGCTCTCATTTTCTTACTTATCTATTCTTACAGCATTTTCTTGATTTATTTCATTTTCCTTGCATTTCTTCCTTTTTCCTTGAGCTCGTTCCAATCCCTCAAGGTCCTCTGGAAATCCATTGCCACATTTATATACACCGGTACCCTCTCCACTTCTGGTCTTTTGCTTTAAATGAATTCTAGTTGTTTTGGATGGTTAAAGTACCATATTGCATATAACACTTACTTGTAGGCATATTTGTTTGTACATTAGTTCTGTTTTTTTTTTCTTGGACCACCTGCACAAAGAGTCAGTTCAAGAAGGAAGTGCATCATATTTTGATTTTGGTGCAGGAAATGATACCTAGATGATGAAGTACAAAGATGAAAGTACCGATTTTAGAAGTTTCTAGCATGATTTTCAAAGATGGATGCAGACCCGATGATGAAGAAACAGATGTTGAATATCATGGGATGTCATTCAAGAGTATTTTACTCTTAAATGATGCCAACAGGTCTCGACAGATGTCCTAGGACTCTGAGACTAAAGGACTTCTAGGACTATACTTGTTTGACTTTCATCGACTTGAATATAAGCGTCAACAACTTCTACAAATTTATTCTAGCCCCATTCATCTTGCACTGAACTAAGCATAGCCACTCCATAGCTGTTGTTACACTTCATGAACTAATTCAAGTCAACTCAGACAAACAAATACAAAAGTACAGCACCACTATTACAAACGAACACAAAGTGCAGGACAAACAAGCAGCTTATTGTTTTCCTCTAACAGTGGTTTTACTGTCTCTTAGTTTTGTTTTGTTTGATTTTACAGGAGGGTGCTGTGATAAACGTAACGAGTTGCGTGAGCAGCGATTGGCTGTATGGAGAGTACGGAGGTAAAAGTGGACAATTCCCTGCTGCCTTTGTCGATCACATTCCATCCGATTTACCACAACGGAAAGCTTGAAATATTTTAGATGAAATATTTATTCAATTTCTAAAACTAAATTGTACTTTTTAAAAATATCTACCACTTTTAAAGCAGTGATTTTAATTCACTATTTTACTATACATATATCTATATATTTACCGTACATCATTCGTATGAAAAGAAAGGTGCAATATAAATGATTCAATATTCATAAATCGTTATAAAAGCTTACTCATATTTTAACCAATCGGTTAATAGTAATTCCTAACATTGTGCCTATTACAAATAGTATAAAAATTGTAAACCAATTGGTTGAGAAAAATCAAATAATGCTCAATATAAATATTATAATAATTATGGTATAGGCCTACTGTCAATATAATGAGTATGTATGCCAAATTAGTTCCCTTAGTAACCTTCATTTTAGCCAATTATTGGCTACACTTCAGTCAATCACACCATTTTCTTATTCAAGAGTTAATTGATATCAATATTGGTGCTACAGGCAGCAGACTGTATGTAGAAATACATTACGTTGTACTTTCTGCTCTCCCTTTCTACATAGTAAAATTACTCATGCTTTTACAATTATATCAGATGCATAATTTCAATTCAGTAGGCCTGTTTGTATTATTAATTATCAACTAATTGCCCACATCCTGTCAAATGTATCTTAGTTTTAGTGTATTTTGAAGGACCAATGTGCATAGGTATTATGAGATACCCAAGAAAATAGTAATATAATATGTATTATCAGTTTTAAATATAATACATTAATAATGATTTGTGATAAACAAACATAATGTTTGGATTATACAAGGTTTATTACCACAATTATAATATGTGCCTTCTTTGTACTTCACTGAAAATGATGTAACGTGATTCATAGTGTCTTCACTTAATGGGCTGTTCAATAAAGATAGTACTGTAATAATTGTGCACAAAAATCAATTGCTATGTTTGTAGTACGTATTAGTATAACTCTTCCGAAAAGTCCTGGACATCCTCAAGCCTTGAACAGGTGGTATTTAGGTATCACAAATGGAAGAACCAATTGAAAAAAATTGTAACAATATGATATGGATAAATGCACTAAACCTTTCAGTTCAGAAGGTTGCGAACCAACAAAACGTAAATCCAAGTCAGACTGGTTGCAGTCGTCTGAAGGAACAGTGGCGTGCTGCATATAGGCCTACATGAAGACCAAGAATCACCAAGATCATATTGGTTTCAGAGATAGAAAAATGTATGTTTTCTTTACTATTCCATGTCGATTGCCATTCACAAAAGATATTTTACTTTTCACTCCTACTGATCATTTTTGCAGCATCAATAACTGTGCATACTATTTTTGTTGAAATCAATACAGTAGTTTTTGTTGGTTGATTCTTATGTTTCTATTGATTCGTTGGATATTGTTGATATTAACATTACCAATTTTTCAAAATCAATAACTGGTATTTTCTTCTTGAACAGCCTTGCTTGTATCGCAGTTCACGTAATGAAAATAGTAAGCCAAACTACCGTAGTAACTAAGTGCAGAAGCAATCAAGTATTAATCATGAAATATCAAAATGTCTATTGATTTTTTTTTCGCGCAATCAAGCAAGTTACTTTGCATGTGCTTTTCTTACAAGCACCAATACACATCAGAACAAAATCAAGTGGCTCTTGAAATATTTTGTATATTTCAGTTGTATTATGTTAACATTAGTACGTTGATTTTAGTATTTCAGTTTGCTCTATTCAATGAAAAACCAGTAATAATTGCAACAATATAAAGCAATACTCCCGTATAACATAGCTATTAGTAGGGTCGTTCAACATTTAGTACTATGCCATAGTTATCAAACTTACTGTAGGCCTACTCTAGATACAAGGCTAGATTTCATTGTACTATTTATTAAGTGACTAGCAAGTTAGGGCAGAAAAATCACCAGCATACTTCAAGTGATTTGTATTGAAAATCCATAATTCCATAAATGGAATTTGATTCCATAATTTCCACAACATAGTTTGGCATCGCCAAAATTATTTGAATCGCCTTCGAACATTATTTGGATATTTGTTGCATTTCCCAACAGGCCAGTTTAAAAAACGGTTTATTGATAGCTCTTCTTCATCACCACAGAGGAATTGGATGAACATGGGCTTCGTAAAGGTCAATGGCTATTACGCTGGTCAAAGTTATTGTACTTGGCGAAGGTTTAAGCCCTACCACAATTTCTTTATCTTTGTGACGACTACCAACTCGACTTATTTTTTTCAACCAAGGAACGGTTGGTATAATCCTATTGGCCGGTAGAAAGCGCAACATGAAAGTTTTCACTTCGTTGCGAAAGATTTTACCCGACAAGCAATAGAGGAAGAAGTTGATGACAAAATTGAAATGGTAAATGAAGAAACAAATGCCACGAATCCTTTTCAGCAACATCTTTTCTTTCATCCTGTAAGTAGAAAGAAAAATAAGAAAAATATATGCATATAGGACAAAACTGGAAATACTGTAATCCTAAAGCAATACTGTACACTACGTACATCTACCGGTACTTGAAAGTTCTTTAAGTTTCTTTTTTAATTTTCTTTCTCAAAGTTGTTCAATTACCTTTTTTTTATAGACTGGTACAAATTGACAACTCATGAAATTTCCAGAAATGTGAGAAGCAGAAATTAGGTCTCCTATCCATCATGCTTGCTAATACTATATAAGCTATACTAATTAATTATTAATTAACTACATACATATTCTTATTTTTCATGCATTATAATCGAAAGTTGATAATTAAAAAATATGGTGTAATAATTACTAATTAGGCCTGTATGAGATGAGTTCATATGATGTTGATAGTTTTGCTTGAAATATTTGTGTCATGTTATTAACACTTTGATTAAGCAGATGACATCATCATACCCAGAGTTGAATAGGAACTTAAAGAAAGCGTTTCTTTTTCGGAAGCTTTAATGGGAACTCGTTCCCATTACTAAGCAGTAATTTTCAACGGTATCAAGTTAATTGACTGAGGGTAAGTGTGACGTGTTAGAGAAAAATATCAATCTGCGTACCCAGCTAATGCATACCAAGAAAAACATATTTTCTTGCTGATGTCACAACAAGAATGAGATTATTTCCAAGAGATATTTTAGAGAGGATATTTATGTAAACACAAGAGGTCTATTCCACTTCAGTGTTTCAACTCCACCGTGCTAGTTCTCGTGAAATCAAAGATCGTGTAATTATTATTCTGAAGATTGGTGTTGTGGAAGTGTTTCATCAATAATGATTGATTAATTATTGAATTGATTAGGATAAATTACTGTTTGTTTGAACATTGGGAGGAGGATGATAGGGTGGGGGGAGAATACGATGGAAGTCTTTTGCTTTGTAACATTTTAAAACCCATAAAAATACTCCTACAAATTCAAACAAAAAACTCTGCATCGGTATCACTTTCAAAGAAACTTAAAAAGAATTTAATTTTGGAGGGAAATTTTGAATTCATTTTTTCATTTTTTCCTGAGAAACTATAATGGTAACTAGTGCCTTTCTGGATCGAGTAACGAGAATTGAAACTAGTTCCTTTATTTAAGAAACTTACCTAACACTGATACCCAGCATTGTTAGCCCTACTGTTTGTTCATACCAAATTGAAAGAATATTCATTTTTTCTCAATTAGGGAAGAGAGCATTAAACAGATAAAACTGGTCAATTAATTGTAATAAAGTGCTTAGCTATTAAAATTATCAATTTCTCACCATTGAATGTACAGGCTTTTATCAGATGATGGTTCTCTGAATAAGACTGCATCCCAATATAACTCCAGAGAACCAATAACACCAATCGGCATCAGAAGTACAACATATGTGGCCGACAGTAATAGCAGCATTCGAGTCATCCCATAGAATGTCTTTGGTGTTTCTTTGCTAACTTCAATCGTAGCTGTAATGTTATATATTCAGAGAAACTTGTAAAGCTTGCGCATTGATATAACATCCTAGAACCTGGATATAATAAAATATGAATTTGAATTTACAATAGATTGAGCAAGACATACCAATGAGTGAAATCTTGTCACGTGCTGCTTTCCACAGCTGAATAAGAAGTAGAATGTTGCCTGCTGGAATCAGTAACAATGGGAACCACAAACCGAATGCAAAGTAAAGGTAAAGAGATTTACTCCATCCTTTCACTTGATATCTGCAAGGTTCATAACCATAAACGTTATCTTGTTCAAATCCTGTAAATCATAGAATATATTCATAATGAAGAACGAAAGGGCTTCTCTACTTTCACATTACAAAGCCGATAATTGATTATAGTTATTGTACCTTAACATTTTTCTGTTGAATAACAGTATAGTGAAATGTAACCCTCGAGTGCAAATGTTCATTTGAAAAAAAAAATGAGGAATTTACTATATCATTATTGAAAGTCTTATAAATATTATTATTAATTAGAATTAAAACAATGAAAGTGAGGAGTGAGGAAAAATATTTCTAGGTAAGCTGCTGGTTCAACGTTCTTTTTCATTTCTGTGTGAATACGTAAATGTACTTCAATAACATTTACATACGGTAATAATTAATTAATCAATTCACATAATAATATTTTACATTATACAGATAAAGTGTATGTGATATAATGCTACATCAATGAAAATTCACTCACAACCTCATCACCACCTCTACCTTGATTTGATGTGAGTAGACCTATGTTTGTTTATTAATTTTGTCTCGTTTGAAGACCTCTTCCTTATTATAAAATTGCTGTACCATTGGTAATTTTACGAAGAAGTCTGTCATAATTTTCGAAAATGTGTTCACAATGATAAAAAATTGGAATTAATAGTAAAAATAGGAAACTTGACATTTTTATTTCTTACAGTTGTATTTGACGTTCATTTCACAAAACCACCATGAAATAATTTGAACTTTTCAAACTGACATTATAAAAATTGAAATCAAAATACGAATTATAGACAAACGGGCTCTAATAGTGAGTTAAGCTAAACCTAAACTGCTGTTTTAGTATTTTTGCCCAACAATGAAAACGATGAAGACTACCGGTATAAGCGTAATAATATAGCATTAGTATCTACATATTATACTCTACCACTTCAAATCAAGACTTATTGTCTTATTCCATGTTTATTAAACAACTTGTCATTGATATTAATCTGTAATCAGTATACATAGATATTTCTGTATTGATTATCTCTCTCTTTCTCTCTCTTTATTCCTTATAGCAGATGCATCAGATCCCTAAGGAAAGTAAATCATCTTACTTACTGCTTTTACTACTTGACATTTGTCGACACTGCATGCATCTAGTAATACTAGTGAGTTTACCTGACAACTGTAGTCTTGTTAACGTAACAACGAAGCAAGCGCCTGCAATAACCAGAACCGTCTTCACTGCAGAACCTGAACAACGTCGGTGGACAAACGGCCAAGTAACCAGAAACAAACGTTCCAACGTCAGCATAACATCCAGCCATGTCGATATGTAAAAGAACACTATGAACATGACATTGTTCACAGCACAGAGCAGTGTATTGTCCTAGTAAAACCAACATAAAGTATCTTTACTGTTCGGCTAGCGTTTGATTAGCATTTCATGTTCGATATTGAAAAGATTGGTTTCTAACTTGAATTGGTTAGCTAAAATCTCAGGTCTCAATCAAGATCAAAAATGTTGAGTTGAATCATGAGGAAATGAGGTAATCATTTGGATTTGGTTTGACTGTTCCATACCCATTTATTTATTTATCTATGATTGACCTGACCAGGAAAGAGATTGGGAGAGGGTTAGAGTGGAAATGTACTCCAATGGGTTTTATTCCAACGGTAGTATGTTGGTGATTATTTTGCAGTCAATATCGATGAGCAACTTAAAATGCTGAAATCGGCATAATCGGTATCGTTCATAATAAAACTAATATGGAATTATTATTGAACGGCAATCATCAAGTCAATCATAACGGTTAAAAATGTAATTTGTCCTCTGAAAAGACTAGCTTAATGTAACCAAAAATTAACAAAACTATGGGATGAAAAAAATTACTGCCTCAGTGCCAGTGCTTCAACTAAGTTCGATCAAAGTTTATATATTGAAAAAATATTTTTCTGTTCGGTTATTCTGAGCCTATGGAAATGATAGGCCAATTGTTTTTTGACGTTGATATACATTTTTTTCACACAAATAGACCTAAACACCAATTTTTTGTTACGTATATGTATTGGTATGTAGGCCTATGTTATATTCTGTTATTGTCAACTTGATTTTTGCTGAACTCATCCAAATTGTTTATTTTCTAGTTTTACTCTTCTTAGTTGTAAGAATGGATGAAAAATCAATTCATAAAAATATTTCATCACCTTGTTTGAATGATAATACTATATTAGTAGAGTAAGCCTACTCACCAAGAATAGTCCATTAAACTGTCGACTGTGCGATCGCGCTATTCCTACGGCACAGTTACACAACAGCGCAGCATTATCGGAAATAGCAAGTGCTCGTAAATACACGGATAAATTGCACGAACTCAAGGCAGGTGTGTTCAACACCAAAAATGCGAGCGTATTTAAAAACAAACCTGAAAATGAATTACGATCTTCATCCGACAGTATTGTCTCCTGCAGTTGAATGCAATTTAGAAATGTAGCACTGTTGAAAATGTGTGATTGCATTAAACAAATGAAAACCAAATTTGTTGAAATATTGTACCCATATTACAATGAAAAGTCTCCTAATACATCCATAACAGGGAGACTTTGGGCCAACATTTTCATGAAGTGGGTCACATAACATGTGAGCTTAACATAAATCTCTGGCCATTTTATACAAAGACAACACAGTATGTAATGTACATGAATACTCAATAGTAAAGCTTTACAACATTTTAGTATGTGTTTTCTATCACTCTCCATGATTGTAGTTATTATCATTGTGTAGCATTTAAAGGACTTACGAAATTTTGACAATAGGGCCTATAATGAATAATTTCTAAATCATGATATGAAAGCAAAATACATAAAAGCCTACTGTTCTCGACATTATTCTATTCAAAATATTAGCAGTGAAAATTGTGAAAAATTCATCTTTTACTTGGTGGTTCCAATTATAAAACCTATTTTTTTTTTTTTTATTATAATTATAAAACATTTCTTGCAGACAGTCGTATGATTTTTCTATTCAGTATATGATAAGATATCAAACGACCAATACGTATTGTACTAATTTGGCATTGCCTCCTTCCTGACTTTGTATTACGACTCAAGTTCTGGTAGTACCAACTGATAACCAAGTAATAATTACTCAATCATTAGATGATTAAGGAACAAAAATAAACTCCATGATGAAGGGTGATACTCAATTAGTCAATTAGACCATTATTACTTAATTTACTCATTATTTGGGTTAGCATTGGATTTAAAAGTTGCAAACAATATCGAAACTTCAATATTGAGTACCGTGAAACCTTTATGCATTGTTCCCGGATCTTTTGTTTTCCTGCTACTGTAGTATCATTCATTTTCTCTCACTCCACTCCCATATAATCAATGTTACATTTTTCTGTATGGATCGTTTTCTTGCATGGATGGATTTATTTTCTTAGTCCCTTGAAAAACGATGGATAGAGGTTTCACTGTATGATTTTTTCAATTTTCAATAAATATTGAATCAAATACAAAATATCGAATTGCATGGAAAAAATATTGAATGGTGAAAAATGTGAGACTGGAAGTCTTGATTCTCGGTCATGTAATAATACTGTTTCAGTTTCATTCTGTTAACCACCCATTTTACAATAATTGGATAAGCAAAGCAAAGACTCAATTTTACCATACTCGGAGACAAAAAAAAAAAGAACAATTTTGCGCTCCATACGTCAAACTGAAGTTGAAGTACAAATCATATTATTTTGTGATGGACGATATGAGATGAATGATAGAAGTTGAAACTTGGCATACACATGTGTGATGCACATTGTGTCATCATCTAACTCGATAGTAAATAGTTTTGAGGCACAATCGGTTGCACTAATTTAATTTATATTGGATTTGACGATGTACTGTTATGATAACCAAGATCTTTTGGCATTGGATAAATGATTAATGAGATGATAAGATGGGATGGCGAGATGAAGATTTCCATCTGTGCAAAATGACCCAGATGTTGACGCGCCGTAAAACCCAAATATTCATTCATTCATGAAGATTTCCTCTCAACTCATTTTCAGGCATGCATAGTCTAGTTTGTTAAATCTGGACACAGTGAAGAACGTACCAATAATCACAAGTAAAATGTCAGCGTAAGTCAGTAGGAAGCGCACAAATTTGACTAGATCTTGAATCTCGACCCAATAGTAGCGTAGTTCACATGGATAAATTAGATCGAGCAATGTCATATTTTCCTCTTCAATGTTGTGTATGAAGTCCAATTGTGTCAGGTTGTAAAGACAGGTCTCATTCTCAACCGAACTTGATAAAAAACAGAAAAGTAAGAAGTTTCAATAAATCAAAGATGACTCCACTTGAAATGATGAATGCTTTCGTTCAACTCTACATAGTTAAATGCACGGTTGGCATCGATAGTCAGTTCGTCAGTCGCGATTTATTATTTAAGTTTAATTCAATCATTGATCCGAATTCGTTTGATATGATGTTCGATGTAATTATTTATATTAACTATTAAGATATATCTACGTATTACTGTATCAAACATTAGTCCTCCATCATTATCAATTTCTAATCAACGTAAATGTTTTTTGACAAATTTGACACAAATTTACGTAGAAAAACGAGTAAATATAGCAGTTGATTATTTGGATGATGGAACAAAAATATCAAACTGAAACTTTAAATAAACTTTAAACTTTAACAAACTTAAATCAAGTGAAATTTGTCTTTTCACAGGAAAATAAATTCTAGATTTATGAAAATCAACTTTAAATTGACACACACATAATTACGGACAATTACGGTACGTACTTCCCTAGCAACAAAGCACTGAAAGTTGCTCACACAGAAAAATTTCCATTGATGTAGTAGATTACCTGGTTCAAGTTTGAAAATTCTAGTGCAATACGATACAAGTCTTTATAACCAATCTCGTTAGTACGTTTACCAAGTTCTATTTTTTGATCCCTTCTAGTATATGCTTCCTCATGCTAAATAGTAAATACCGTAGTCTTTCTAACACCTGTATAATAATTAATAGTGCTATTAGGGGAAAAATTGAGAAACAAATAAGTTTTCCCTTTCTTTTGATATTTTGTCACTCTTCTCCCATGAAATCCATGCTAGAGGGATTCCCACTGTGAAACTAGCTATTTCATATGTAAAGCCCATAAGTAGCACCTAAACAATCACATAAAATGTACATGGGCGTCGGCAGGGGGACAAGGCAGAAATTCATTTTAGTCATGTTTATAGTTTTTAGTTTTTTTAGTGTTTTTTAAGTTTTTTTTTTAGTTATGTTCAAAGTCAGACTACGTATTCTACACAGAAAAAGGTACACAATGTTTATCAATTAATATCATTGCATTTCCAGCAAAAATTTGACCACAGAAATTTTGATATTGGGTATCATACAGACCAATCAGATTCTGATAACTCATTCTGGCTATTTTGTATGATCAAATATTTAAAAAGATGAATAGGATTAACTACTTGCATACAATTCAACCATTTTAACATTCTGTCTTCTTTCTCTTTAAAAATCAAAAGCTGATTAAATAGCCACAAAACCTCCCAAAACACGATAAAATGATGGAATTTCAAAAGATCCCTGGGGTTCTCCTATTGGGACTTGTGCATTTTCAAATTTGGGATATTCCGCCCCTCCTTAAATTTCTTCCTGCCGACCCCCATGAAAATATAGATAATACATAGCTAGCTTATTTTAAAGTCTATATTAGACCACAGAATTATGGGAATGACATAGAATTATTATTCTATGAGTATACTTACACATTTTGATAATTTATCTCGATTCCAAAAACTATTTCTCCCAAGACATTTTGTAGATTTATAACACATGTTAAAAAAACAAACCAAGACATCACAAGCAGCTCCATTTTGCAAATGCTGTGTTTGAAGTTCTCGACTGTTGAAAAGTAATAATTACCAGTACCGTTTGTGATTTAATGTCACTGTACAGTAGTTATTCCTCAGTTAGTCTTCAGCCAAGACTAAAGAGTAATGAGGAAAATATGCTAACAATATTATTTAGGCCTAATGTTTTCATTGACGTTTGTACATTAATACACATAATTAGATACCCTGTTCAGGATGCAACCATGCACCACTGGTTATTTATTACTGATCTCAAGATTTTTCATTAGTACGACTTTTTTTTTGCTGTGCAAAAAAATATACCGGTAATGACATTTCCATAACACAGTCATATTACTGGAAAAGATTGAATTGAACGAGTTGGTAGTATTCGCTACTTATGTATTATTTAGATAGACATTCATCAGTGGCTGTGGTTAAATACCATGTCAATTTCATGCTTCTGACACATTTAATCTCTATCACTGTCATTAAAGTGAATGAGTCTTGGTATTAAATGAAATTATTATGTGTGACACACAGTCTAGGTAATTTGACCTTGGTGAATGAAGATGAAAATCTTGATTAGAATTTGTGGTCTTCAATTTGTCATATTTTCTAAGAAACCTCATGAGTACAGAATATAAAAAGTACAAAATATCGACTTGCTGTAATTTTAACTGTATATATTTCATTCCAGGTATAATTGGAAACCTCAGAGTACTATGCTTACATGCCCAAACTATTTTTTCCAATTCTACTTTTCTAACCTTCATGGTCTTGTAAATGAACTTTATAAGTATTTTTTTTTTATTAATAACAGCTTTTTCTACTTTTCCAACTACAAATGATTCATTGTTAATTAGATTGTATAATTTTTTCCCATTAATTGATCCACAATTGTAATGAATACAGCTGCAGATCTGCAGATTTTTAAAATTTTAACATATTCAAAAAATGAATAGAGAATACTTTTTCAAGTTACGAAAAAATATTACTCTTTCTCTCCAGTCTCTCCTGGAATTAATCAAATTAATGGTAGCTTCCAAAAATGTCATCTTCCAAAAATGTCATTTCCATTTCAAGATTTTTTGCTACATTATAATGTGAATTTCAAGTAAATATTTCTTTGTAACATTATCAGTAGGGGCCTACTGGTACTGAAATTATCGCTATCTGTACATCTTCAGTCTCAATTTCAATAGATTTTACAAAGAATTGTACAATCTTGAAAACATAACACTTGTCTACCATCATATTCGTTACAAGATTTGCATCAATCAAGATTTGGAACCACAGTTGAAGGTTATTAATATGGATAGACCTGAATCAATTTGGTTGTTAATTAATTCAATTAGGTTTTAGACTAGACTGCCGACTGCAAACCCAAAATACCGAAAAAGACTTTAAAATTTGAAATAAAGAGTATTGGGAAAGAGAAGATAAGTTGGAAGACCATGAGATAGATGGAGGGACCAGATATGTATATAGAAAGAAGTAAAATTGGATAATTTCAGCCCACACACAGAGAATTTTCTCT
Organism: Brachyptera risi; assembly: GCA_964007535.1. Lineage (NCBI taxonomy): Eukaryota > Metazoa > Arthropoda > Insecta > Plecoptera > Taeniopterygidae > Brachyptera > Brachyptera risi. The sequence continues at coordinate 35,026,477 of OZ023329.1, read as the reverse complement.
ATGTGGGCTTCTTATCTTTATTGAAAAATTGTTAAAAAAAAAAAGAAGAAGAAAATTGTAAAGTGTATAAGATGAGAATAAAATGAGTTAGAAAAAAAGGGAGCGAGTGGGAGTCACAGTTGGTCATGGGTTTGAGTTCCACATAAGAGACGGGTTTTTGTAAACGTCCTTTCACTCATCATTTGTGATCAGACGTCCTGGTATTTCCTTGTTTTCAGCTTCCTACCCCAGCATCCCAAGAAATGTTTGCAGTACCCTCAAATGTTCTGGTTCTATATTTACGGAAGAAATATAGGCCCATATATATCTGGGCATTGTTTATGAATTGAAATTCTTCTTCTTATAATTCAATTCATCATGAATTTTAAAAAGTGCTATTGAAATTATATAAATCATTTTGTAGAATTTCTGAGATTTGTTGAAAATGTTGTCTGTTGATCCATGGAACAATGCAGGCTTTCATTGCATTACAATACCCTCCAAAATCTAATCATTACGCGCCTTGCATTTTATGAACGCTATTTCTCTGTTTTGTCATCTTCACTTTGTAATTACTAATTAGTAATCACCTTCCAATAACAGTGTCTGTTTAGTGTGAGCAAGTATTTAGGTATAATTATGACGGCACGAAAGTTTGCTTTGAATTATTTGAATTTGATATATTTGGCCACTCACATTCAATACTATTAAATTATGTAAACCAACTATAAAATATTCAGAAATATAAAATTACTTCTATATTCGTACAAACTGGTAATCGGGTTTTTAAACTGATGAATATATGTTGAACCCATCAAAAGGCAGACTTGGCTTGCACATAAAAGTAATTTGTATATGTCTCCAGTAGTTGGGTAAAACTATCGACATTCATGTCCATACTTATATCCATGAAACAAGAAGGTCGTCCACAAACATATACTCAAATGCCAACTACGTACATATTTGTATAGCTGCTGTGGTAGTATCAACATATTGTGATCTTTCAAGACAAAATTTCTGATAATGAATGCAACTGCAACTTTCAAAAGCGTTAAATCCTTAGTTGCAGCAAGATATTGTTATTAACTTATCAAGTTATTATGCACCCAAGTTTTCACTGTTATGTCTAAAGTTATCAGCACCATAGCTATATACTAGTGATGCCTTCGGGTACCCGGGTCGGGTTCGGGTAATGCATTACCCGGGTAATATTTTGTTACCCGGGTACCCGTCTGAGTTACGGGTAATTGTGCTGACCAGTACCTATAATGTAGAAAATAGCTTGTATTAATCATTCAAACGATCGAGAGAGATTCACCTTCCGCATTTTTCATAAGTTTTTTCAACTCCCCTCTCAGACCTCTCTTAAGTTGCCCTAGTCGCACCACCTTCTCTTATCTGTGATCACACGTACAGTGTAATGACTTCCTCTCTCGTCACCAACTCTTCAGTTGTCATGCCAAATACACTACCTGTAATTGGTTGAAAACTACCCTTTACTGAGAACTGAGAAGCATATCTACAGCTCTATGATTTACGGGCTATGCCAAATATTTCTTTTCACTCCGTTGTTGTTTGTCTACCACAGTAGACATGTAGGTACGCATATTTGCTTGGTTTGCAGTGACTTGAGTGGTGTTATCGTTTGGCGTGAGTAGCGACGTGTGTTCAATGTTGGATATCAAATTGAGCGTTTTTTTTTTATTTATCGAAACAGTATTATCAAGCTATTGATTTGTGAATACGTTTTATAAGTTTTTCAATTCGTAGTTCCTGTTCAATTTACAGAGGGGGAAGTGTGGAATGTATTGAGGAAACTAAAAAGTGGGAAGTCACCAGGCATAGATGGGGTGCAAAGCGATCTCCTGAAATTAGCGGGTAGGGGGGTTGTAGGTTATTTGCTAAGGTTGTTCCAAGCCTCACTCACAGCAGGTAGAGTACCGCAAGATTGGAAAAAAGCGGAGGTGGTTCCAATTTCAAAGGGAGGGCAAAGGGGCAGGGTAGACAACTACAGGGGAATCAGTTTAACGTCACATGTATGTAAGATGATGGAAAGGGTAGTTATAAAGAGAATAATGGAGAAAGTAGATGAACATAGGGGTATTTCGGAAGTGCAGCATGGGTTTAGGAAGGGGTATTCATGTGAGACACAGTTGTTAGGTTTTGCGGAAGAGCTGGCAGGGGTAGTAGACAAGGGGGGCTGTATTGATGCAGTGTTTTTAGATTTTGAAAAGGCTTTCGACAAGGTAGATCACACTATACTATTAGGGAAGTTGAAACTGTCCATTGGGAATGCTGGGTTAGTTAATTGGATTGGAAACTTTCTTCAGGATAGAGTTCAAACGGTTCGAGTAGGTTCGGAGGTTTCAAGTGAGGTTAAGGTTACGTCAGGAGTTCCACAGGGTAGTGTGCTAGGTCCGTTATTATTTGATTTATATATAGATGATCTGACTAGGGTTGTTAATTCGAGAATAAGGTTATTTGCAGATGATTGTGTGGTATATAGGGAAATCAATACAGAGGAGGATGTAGTAGCTATTCAGGCAGATTTGACGGCACTTAATTGTTGGGTTCAGTTGAACAAGATGGGGTTAAATGAAGGGAAGTGTAAGTTAGTCACCTTTGGTAGGAGGAGAGTGAGGGCTGATGTAGTGTATGATGTAGGAGGGAAGTCACTTGAGTCAGTGGAAAATTACAAGTACTTGGGGGTGGTATTTGATAGACGTCTAGGGTGGGGGAGTCAGATTGAGAGAATAGTAAAAAAGAGTATAAATGCACTAAACTTTGTAATGAGGCAGCTTAGGGGGACAAGTATGAAGATAAAGGAAAAGGCTTATTTCTCGTTAGTGCGTCCCATGGTGGAATATGCTAGTTCAGTTTGGGATCCTTATAGATTAGGTGAGATAAGGGATGTGGAAAGGGTGCAAAGGATTGCAGTTAGAAGGGTTACAGGTAGGGTTAGGAGGTGGAAATGGGGGGAGAATGAAAGGGGGGAGAGGGTGAGAATATTGGAGAGTCCATCTGAGATGATCCGAGACTTGGGATGGCGGGAATTGGAAATACGGAGAAAGGAGGATCGGATCTGTAATTTCTTCAGGGTAATGGAAGGAGAAGGGGGCTGGGGAGAGTTGAATAGGTTGATTGAAAGGAATGAGTCAGGGTATGGGGGTAGGCGAAGTCATGATAGAGCAGTAGTTATAAAGGGGGCTAGATTAGATGTCGGTAAGTTCTCTTTCTTGAATAGGACAGGTAGGGATTGGAATGGGCTTAGTAGAAGTATACTTGAGGAGGATGAAATAGGGTTGAAGCTATTCCGTCAGAAGGTTAGGGAGGCGATAGGATAGGATTGATAGGGAACTTGCCACCGCGCATTTATGTGCAACTGCAAGAGTTAATAATAATAATAATAATAATATAAAGTTCAGTCAAGACGTGTTGCGAAATATTGACTGTGTAATATGATTCGAAAAATATAGTAATATCAGTCAGTATTCTTCTCATTTAATTTTTGTGATCTTTGAATTGTTGCCTGTGTTTAACTTGACTTTTCAAAAATGGCATTGACAAAAAAAAAACAAATTCACGTGGAAATATTATCCGTCTATTGCCAGAGAATGCGGAGGCACCCTTGGTTGTCAACCACAACCAGTCATAAATGTATGTAGCCTCAATTCAATGTATTATTGTAGTCATGTAGTTCTTCATAAGAGTATCATTGAAACTGGTTCATTTCTATAGGCACGAATTTGAGAGTAGGAAATTTTTGGGAGTAGGAACATTACCCGGGTAATACCCGGGTAATTGTGGCGGGTACTCGGTTCCTAATTTGTTACCCGAAGGCATCTCTACTATATACTGATATCAGATAAAAAACAATTACAGATCAATACCTTCTTCTTTTGTGGATACAAGTATACCAGTAGTTTTCAATCTGCGTTTTCCAGTAGCTAGCATAACAACAAATAAACCATCCAAAATTAAAATCCAAAATTAAAATTGCACTTAAAATTTTATTGAACATCATCAAATTCATTGAATATTTCAAAAAAAGATAATGATCGTTTAGACTTGGGCCTAAGCCTAAACCAGCTTTACAAATCAACTTTTTACGGTATAAACTCTTCACATAAAAATCTTAAAATCATCAACTCTACTTACTATAATATGTACAAAAGAAATATTACAGCTACTACTTGTAATTATAGGCCTAAATTAACTACTTTCATGGTATGGTATTATATTACAACATAACACAAGTTTGTTAGCTGTACAAGTTGATTTGTTCAAAAGGCAAAATATTAAAGCTCCTCAACATTATATTATCAATCACTGTTATCACGTTAATTGAACGCGTACAATATACGAAATTGTTTGTTGGAACCTCTTACGATCTATTCTCCATCTATAATATAATTTCAGTGAGTATTTTTGGTGGTTGGTAACAATGTAGTCTATAGAAATTAGATCATAGCTTAACACGAAGAAGTTATGTTTTGCATGGAAAATACGTTATCACAAAGTATGAAGCCTGAAGAGAAAAACTGAACTTTACTGGCTGACAAATCCACATAAATGTACCTCGTACTAAATGCTTAGTGCTGTTCAAGACCCAACTCGATTATATGATCACATAATACGACGTTAGGTTTCAATCTAAACAAAACAATTGATTAAAGAGATCGCTTTACTGTGTACGTATTACACTTGTTTAGAGTGATATCCCTTTTCTTTTTCAAATCGATGCAGTCGAGTACAATTAATCGTCATAATGCTTCATACTTTCACTATATACTGTACGTGCTTTTTACGCAGAAAAGGAAGAAGAAAATTGTTTTACAAAACAATTCAATAATATTAATCATTAGCTTTAAATAATGGCTATGAGAGTGCTTAGAAGGGAAATATCAAATATCAGAATAAATATGGTCAAACTGGGATCAAAGATGGAAATATTTAATACACTTCCTTAAAAAGTCAATACTAGCTACGTAGTAGATGCAGATTTTGCAATTATAGGCCTACTTAGATTGCAAAGTGACGTGAAAATATTTGTATATACCTTTCCACAAGTATTGAGATCAGAAACAATGATGACACATTTTCCGAAAACTGGGAAATCGTAAAACCTGAAATTAATTTTCTTTTTAAAATTGAATCTTTGAAAAAATAGACCTACAGTCCATCAATAACCAATAACAAACCCAGCAAAGGCCTACCACTGGTACCAACATTTTACATTAGTGTGGCAACCAATAACAGACACGTTATCCTTTCCAGCTAGAGGCTGTAACCATTTTGAGAAACTGAGTGGGATTTCAGAGAGCACTCTTAACATAAATGAATATTTAATGCTGCACTAGAAAACAGAATGGCAAATCTTATAGTTAATTCATGATTTTGACACGCCTACATACCGTAATAAATTGATCCAATAGACCTACAGTTATTCTAAGCCTGATATTTCACTTACACACTGTTGAAGTGCACATAATTTATATAGTAACACATTGTTCGTTTACTTCAGACCTTCAGCATATCTCAACAATGTTTTGTTGAGATATGAAATAATGTGCAGCTAAGTTTCTTCTAAGATAATGAATACTATGAGGCTGGGTATGTTGTAGTATGTACGTACGATAAACTAAGCAAATTAAACTTGTTCAACCATAACAATCATAAGAGTGACGTACTTAGGTGCTTATTTATCGATGAAAAAAGAAGAATATTTGTACAGGGTTCGTTGATTGTTTGGTAATTACGCTACGTAGTAGGCCCAAGCTATAACCTACAAATTACTGACCATATTTTTTCTTTCAAACTAATCTAGTCTACAGTTTCAAATTAGTTGTCACTCACAAATGTATACGTACATAGGTCTCAATTTAGTAATTGGTCACTCATAGCAGTACCAAGCTACGATACAAATGGCCCGTCCACCAATCTACATTTTAGTCAAGGCCTACTACACAATATAATTGGTAGGCTTATTATAATTATACATAGTTCACCTACAAATTTACAATGCATTGTGATATAGTGATACTATGGCAATGTTTGAACTATCTACTTTGGTGGCGTCTCTAATACATTACTGTAGTCAGGTTCGATTGAAATCATTTACAGTACTAAATTGTAAATAACAGTAGGTAGTCTAGACTTACATTTTAATATCAGTTAGATATTATAGAGTTAGAGATAGAGATATAGTTTTTAGCAACCATTCAGGCAGCCAAGCAACGAAGCAGTCGATGTCAGAATCAGAACTATCTAGCTCTTAAAAATCTTTCCGTGAATAATCACTAGTGTTATGGACGATGAAAAGTCTACGACTTTGCAATTGAATAGGGTCCCGCAAAACTTTCAAAAATTCACTGAAGCTGTTAATCATCAGTTCTGCTGCTCGAAGCACAAACGATTACACGCAGCACCTCTGAAAGTCACATTGTGTTGCACTCACACTGTTGCAGTTCGCAGTTTGTTTAGATATTTACATAACGATTAAACAATACATTTCAATGCCTTAGTCAGGCCTGTAGATAGGAATCTTGGGGATAAATTCAACGAGAAGAACCTAGAATGAAAGGAAGAGATCAGATGAGATAAGTGGTAGATGGAATTGTCTTTTAGTACACAAGTAAAATTTAAACTAAAAGCAAGTATGCCTAGTATTAATCAGTATTAATCAGGTTGCTGTCCAATTTTGATATTTTAGATCGATATTGGAATCTTTGATTGATATTCGATATCATAACATTGATTCGCTATCGAAATTAGGGTAATCCTTTCGATTTCGATTATTTCGACATTGAAAATGAATTTGTTACAAAAAATAAATAGCCGATTGTTAACTCCCCTAACATATTATCATGATAACCATTGTATGTAGGTGCTCCTCAAGTTGTTTGCTGAAGCTTGAAGTGTGTGTGTGTGTGTGTGTGTCGAGACAAAAGACAATCTCCACTGCATGTCTTTAAATAATTACAGAAGGCTGAAAAGACATGATTGAGACCTAACAAAAACTCAACAATTTCGATCGATATTCAATATTTATATTTCATATTTGGTTCGATATCAAACGGAACTTCCAATTTTTTTATTTCGATACTGTATGAGTGACATATTCAATATTGTTTACAAATTCTTGATCGAATGACTTTCCCGATATATTGGAAACATTGCTTCTAGCAATACATGTGATTCACATGATACTATAAAGACTACATAAGAAGCGTCTATTACAGGTGGCATATGTTGTATATTGTAACATCAGTCATGACTTGAGTGTAATATGAAATAAAAACTTGTCCAAGATTGTTGTAGGCTCCAAGAATACCAAATATAATGTATAAGAAATACCAAGTCAATGAATTCAAGAAGTCATTCTGCTTGCTACAAACCTTTGAAGAAGGATTTTTAACACAAGTTCTACGTGTACGCTGAAAGCTACAAAATAAATATTGCATTGACCAAAACCGAAAGATTTTACTGGTACAATAAGTAGACCTACAATATGTATTAACTTGATTGAGTAACTAGATATACTTACATATTCCATCATAGAAGAAGAGTCACTTCTCTGCTTAGCAAGTCTCCAATGAAGACCAAGCTTGTGGTAGAGATGACTGTTCTCCCAATCCAGAAGTTTGTCAATTGTGTGTTGTGTCTGGAACGTTTGCAAGAGATTAATTAGAAGATCAAATTATGCAGTTTACAGTAATTAAATTTGAAATGCTAAAGAATGTCACAGAATTATTTCTCAGGTCCCAACTCGTGTACTTGGCTTATTGTTATGACACTGCAATGGCTTCCATAGCCCTATTGAAGTATTGGCCCTTCCAGTCTTGAAGAAGCATTGTACAACTCCATGATTGTACTTCTGTCAGTGTAAAATTTTACTTTTGATAGGTCTACGTCTCAATATTTGTCCAATACTGTCCTTACAAAAATGCTTACCTCGTTTCATACGAGGAGAAGAAAACATGGAAAGAAGATATTTCAAGACTAGGCCTGGTCAAACATTTCTTATGAAGATTAACGTCAAACGTATAATTAAATTTTTGTGCTACGAGCATAGAAGAACTAAGGTAGGAGAGAAAAAGCATTGCTACAAATTAACTACACTTGAATATCGACTTACTTTTCATGTGTATAACATTGCTACTTCTTGCCACCATATGAGTGATAGCAAAAACCTTCATCCTACTCTTATGAAGCGTTGTCCGTGTTTCTTCATATGGTCACGTGGTTTGACTCAACATGAAACTTTTTGTGATTACGCAGACTTATCCAACTCAGAACTCTAGCTTTTGTACCAAATCGGTGGGATTGAGGAAAACTAACACGAAATTTTAACTAGAGATGATGTGAGATGCCATGGGGATGGGGTGGCATTGTTACTATGAAAGGCAGGTGTGCTTGCACACCTGTTGTTTACGTTTTGGGGTTTTTACAACGTTCTGATGGACAGGGGCACCCCTAGCCGACACCCATGCAGTGCGCCGTTAAAACCAAATATAAAAAAAATTATATTGTCTCAATAACGCCAGTCGAGATCTACAGACTAGGACTTACAATTGGAATTACCATTATTTCAATAGCACTGAATTATTTTTTGAACGGTGCTGAATCAGCACAAAATCGGTAATATTGGAGCTATAAGGGAGCTGAAGATGTACTGTAGGCCTACTCTTATATAGCCAAGGATATAGGCCTACTGGTGTTATATATCAGAATAATGAGATGATTTCGTAAATAGTGGGAAGGATAGTGGCAAGTAAGCGATCGTGGCCTATATCGTAGGAATGACCCTAGTATTTGCCTAGACTACAGAAGAAAACCACGGAAAACCTCTATAAAGATGGACGTTGGCAGGACCAAACCGAAGCACGATCTACTCTCATCTACCGGTCTCGTGGAGTAAGGGCGTAGCACTGAACTATTTCTGCCAGTGTGAATACTAATTTGGAAGGTTTACTCTTCAGCAATTATACACTCAATCTGGCAAACTAACCACTCGTGACTCGACCCTATTCCATTGATGAACTATGTCGTACCGGTACCGGTATATATATTCTGTTCAGCGCGAATGACATACCGGTGCAATTATATTGCAACTTGCGACTGATATCCGGTGCCGGCACCTGCGAAGCTCTTGGAGTAGGTCAAGATCTTAACAATGTCAAATTATGCCCATTATGTTGGGCCTACTGGTAACAAATTTTTACAACAGGCCCAATATCTCTGAAAAATACATGCGGCCCTAAATGTTAATTTGACCAGACAATAATCAAAACCCACGCCCATTAAAAATATAGGTCAACATAACGTTGGTAAACCTGTCGAGTATCCTGAACTTGAAGCTCGAAGAAACTGGGCCTAGGTCAAGGTGCCTAGTAGGGTAGGCCTACTTTTGTTCACATCTTGACTATACTTACTTTTATGTTTATTTTAATTGCAGGCCACAGCGAACATCCTAATGTACAGCAACAACAGATGCAACCACAAAACAACCATTTGACATTCACAGGTAAAGTCTTTTTCAGAATACTGTTCACTCGCATTACTGTCGCCTTATATTCTTCAGGAGCAACCCGAGATACAAGACCATTTGGGAAATCTGCCTCGAATCTGTTGCTAAGACCAAACCTGAGAACATACATTTATTGCGTGTCATTTATGTCAAGAACGAACAGGCTATGTTCAATATTAGGCCTACAAGGGGACAAGTTCGCCCATAGGCCTATCATTTCAATTGTGTGTGGGCTGAAGCTGCAGGTTTAGGGATGTTAATAAATGGTTTACTTACACTGTCATATTCCCAGCTCCACGTACAACTATGGGGTCGGGAACTAAAGTGACATAAGGTTCTTCTAAAACACCTTCATCCCCTTCTTCGTCTTCATAAATCGCATCAAATGACGGATCCATCACTGTTTTTGGGTTGCTGGGAATATACTTGGAATGCTAGAAAATACTGTGTAGAAATCAAAACATGCCTTGAAGTAGACTACCAACATAACAAAGAACTGTATAAATTCGCTAATAATTGCGGCGTAGAATACAAAATAATTATGTCGTTGTAATACCATTTACACTACAAACTTGAAGATAATCCTCTAATTATGAAGTCGTTATGTGTTCGTATAAGTGATTATCGTCGTTCAATTCGTTTGGTATTTTCCCACGTGTTGACGATATTTTGTAGTTTATGCGTGGGCCTATTTACTATGTATATATAATATATTATGATTACTCTCTTTATCGCAAAAAATAAAGACTACTGCCTCCATTTGACACAGAATCACAAAACAATGAGATATAAGAAATGAATTAAGAGAGCAATGAGATAATAACATGGTGTTTGAATTTTTTTTAAATTGCTATAGGCCTACCCGCCGGTAGTCTAAGAAAGATAATAATGTAATTGATTACATATTTAGAAAAAAAGCATGTAGCCCTACAAAATAAAGGCAATTCATCTAACAATAATAATGTTCGTTAATTCGTTCAGCGCCAGAACACTATTCAATAGTACATTACATAAAATGGCACATACACTATTAATTGAATATATAATAAAGAGTTATAATATAATGAAAGATGATAAATAGAATATAAAATAAGGATTCAAATATAACAACAAGATACTAACTTCCTAACATTATATATTTTACAACTGTGTTCTTAAAACTCTTTCTGTGATTAATTGTTTGACTAAAGGCTGTTGTATACACATATACCTCTGTATAACAATAACTTGGCTTTTATCTGTTTGGAAAAGCTATCAGATAGAGATTGTTATGGTTTCTTGTAACATGATCATAAATAGAATTAACCAAAGGAATTAACAGATGTCAGTCGTTCACTGAGATAGCGGGTAATAGACCATTGTGCATTTTATGAAAAAAAAAATCAATTTAACTAATTCAATTCACTACATTTAGTCATTCTAGTACCATATTAACATTTGATTCATTCAAACTATATAAATGGTTTTTAAAAATTGAAATGGATTCTTTCAAAGATATGAGAATTATACAATAAATAAAACTACTACCAAGGTTATTAGGTTAATAAATCATTTACAAAATTCAAAGAAGAAGAATATACTTTAAATTTACCATCAATATTTTGTGTAAATTGTGATATTTCATTAGTTATTCTAACATTCATTTAAAAGTAATCGTTACCAATGTGTAGGTTATTAATGAGGTCCAATTGTCATCAAATATCTACTAAATTATTTACTATAATAATATCTATATATAATATCTACTAGCAACTAAATTAAGTACAGCTTACTTTGCTTTGAAATATTTCAAGTTGAAAACCAATTTGAAAATAGCCAGTATTGCATACTTTGCTACTTTTGAATAGCACATGCGGTATAGTATAGAATTTTGGGGATATTCTGCTGATTCAATTAAAATTTTTAGAATACAAAAACAAACAATAAGAAATATTATAGGTCTCAAACAAGAAGAAAATTCTTTCCTTAAACCTCATTGCAAACCTTATTTTACAAAACATAAAATTTTAACTTTTTACAGTATATACTATTTTTACTGTATATATTTGTACAGTACATTTTACAGTATACACTCCTCGCTATAAAAGGTTCAGTGTTCATTTTTAGGAATCATTTATATTCAATCAGTTAGAGTGGGTTCATATTTTCTTATTTTTTCTATTTCCTCAGTAATTCTGTTTGTGTTTGAATTGATTTGGATTTAATTATTATTATTCATTATTATTATCTCTCATAATTTCATTCTTCATATTCTAATGTTTATCATTACCCATTCTTTCATCTTGTTATCTGTTATCATCTGTTTTGTATCTTGTTGTTTTTTGTTGTTTGTTATTCTGTGTCGTATCGGCAACCCGAATACCGGTATGGGCAGAAATCTAAATAAAGATTTTACTACTATAATGCAGTCAATATTAATTATAGAGAAATTTCTTCACAGTCAAATTTTGAATAAAAACATACATGAACATGATAACAGGCAGAAAGAAAAAAAATAAGTCCAAACGTCCAAAGTCCAAATCCCCGTCCAAACGATCCTACTTTTCATCCTTAGCCTTAATTGGGGAACAATGATTTTGTATCAAGTTTTGATATTATTAAAAAAGAAAAGAAAATATCCATTCTAAAAAATATCAATTCAAATTAACACAAATTAACTCTAGTTATAAATATAAATGAGAAATTATATAATGAACTTCCAAGGTATATTAAAAATATTGAAACATTTGAAACTTTTCAACACAGATTCAAATGTATTTTATTAGAAAAAGCATATTATAATATAGAGGAATATCTTGCTGATTGAAATTTAAGTTGATACAAACATAATCAAAATCATAAATGAATCTGCGAAGCAATCAAAATAACTAATTTCATCATGTAAATTACAATTTACAATAAATTACAGTTATAATTTAATCTGAATTTTCTTCATTTATGAATGTGTTTTTCTAGATCAATTACATTCAATGTATCATTGTCTATCATTATTTCATGGAATTATATAATATTCAATATGATTTCAGTTTTGTGGGGTGAATTAATTATTGTGATTAATTATTGTTTAGTTTTTTAAATTGTGTTATTATTGTTTATATTGGTTTCTTATATTGTTGTTGGAATATGTGCATGTGATAAGTCATTTTTATTCTTTTCACATGTGTATGTTATAATAATTTGTCATATGATCTTCCTAATGAGGGTGATAATTTTGTGAAGAAAGATTTGGAAATAAAAAATTATTATTATTATTATTATTATCAACATACAATTACCTTGATTTTCTATTCGACTGTGCCGTAACATACTCAATCATCAATTCAAATATCAAATATTGGTTTTTCACCATCTATGTTTTATATATATAAATCTTTATTGGTCCCTATAGTGCACAGGATAACAATCAATATGAACACACAGAAAAATTCAATAGAACATAAATAAATAACTGAATATTGAAATGATATAAAGTTTAAATGAAAATGAAATGATTAACAATAACACACAAAAATTATGACATTAATGATAATTGAAAAAATTAATACTCTACTAGAAATATTTCTTCTGCTCCAGGTAATATGTAATCGCCTAATTTGTTGAAACTTTACTTTTCAATTTGAAACTTTGAAAGTCTTTGCAAAAGCATCATTGATGAAGTAGTATCTAGATAGGCAACGCCGTATGCCAGAGTCTATACTTACCAATTGCTCACCAGCAGGCTGGTAGCACAGGCCTGACTAGTGAGGGATAAGGTAGGTAAGGGAGAAACGGCTGAAGTAGATGGGTGTAAAATGGGTGGGGGGCAAAAAATGTTGAAGGAATGTAACGGCCCAGAAATTAGTCTAATGGTAGTAAATTGTAGAAGCTTGGCAAATAAGGTGGATGAATTCAGGACGCTGTTAGAATTGTATCAGCCAGAAGTGGTGGTGGCAGTGGAGACATGGCTAGGAGAGGGGTTTACAGAAGGTGAATTAACTGTAGATGGTTACACTCTGCACAGGAGAGATAGGGATAGGCACGGAGGGGGTGTAATGGTAGCAGTTAAAAGAGGAATCCAAGGGACGTTGCTCTGGAAAGAAGAGGAGGTAGAGATGATGGGTATGAGGATAATGGTAGGCAGGCAGTCTCTTGAAGTAATCGCGGCATATAGGCCTCCGGGGGGGAATTTAGGATTGCTTCATCGTTTGGAGGATAGGCTTAGTGCTAGGGATAATGTAGAGAGCTTAATTATAGCGGGAGATTTAAACATGCCTAATGTACGGTGGGAGGTAGGAGGTACAGAACATGGGAGGGGAGTAGTGCAAAATATTGTTACGGGTATATTAAATGAAGGTTTTCATCAGGTTGTGGAGGAGGGAACTAGGAGTAAAAGGCCAGGGGGAACTAATATTCTAGACGTAGTGTTAGTAAGGCCAATAGAGTTGTGGGCGAGGACGGTGGTAGTTGAAGGCATCAGTGATCATCGAATACCCATAGTCAGTTTAGCATTAGCTCCGGTTCAAACTAAAAACGTTGGGAAGAAAGTTTGGGGTTACAAAAGGGTGCAGGCAAGGGAGGTTCGAAAAGCTTTTGAGGATAGGTTTGAGAAGTGGTGCGAGATAGACATGGATGATATTGAAGGGCTGTGGTTCAATTTTCAGAAAATATATGAAGAGGTTAGGGATAAGTTGGTTCCCTATAAGGTGCTACAGGCAAATGCAGATCCGGCTTACTATAATAGTACGGTTAGGAGGCTTAAGAGGAGGGGTAGAAAGATGAGTAGGAAGTGGAGGGCGTCAGGGGAGGGAAAGGAGGTGGTCCAGGAACTAAGGCGGGAATTAAACAGGGCTAAGAGGGAGGCAAAAGAAAGATTCATGGGGGGTATGTTCAATGAACGTGATGTGCAAGGTAGCTGGAATATAATGTATAGGTTTGTTTCTAGTCAGAAAGGTAGCGGCAGGGAGTTGCCAACTTTAGTTGATCAGGTAGGGAATGAGTGGAAAACGGACATAGAGAAGGCAGCAGCTTTAAATAGATTCTATGGGGAAGTGTTCAATGCGAATGGAATTATGGGGGAGGAGGAAGCAATAGAGGGGGATGGGGAGGAGGTTCTGCTTACAGAGAGAGAAGTGTGGAATGTATTAAGGAAACTTAAAAGTGGGAAGTCGCCAGGCATAGATGGGGTGCAAAGCGATCTACTGAAATTAGCGGGTAGGGGAGTTGTAGGTTATTTGCTAAGGTTGTTTCAAGCTTCACTCACAGCAGGTAGAGTACCGCAAGTTTGGAAAAAAGCGGAGGTGGTTCCAATTTCAAAGGGAGGGCAAAGGGGTAGGGTAGACAACTACAGGGGAATTAGTTTAACATCGCATGTGTGTAAGATAATGGAAAAGGTGGTTATAAAGAGAGTAGTGGAGAAGGTAGATGAAAGAAGGAGTATTTCAGAAGTGCAGCATGGGTTTAGGAAGGGTTATTCATGTGAGACGCAGTTGTTAGGTTTTGCTGAAGAGTTGGCTGGGGTAGTTGATAGGGGGGGACGTGTTGATGCAGTGTTTTTAGATTTCGAGAAGGCTTTTGATAAGGTAGATCACAATATATTATTAGGGAAGTTAAAAATGTCCGTTGGGAATGCTGGGTTGGTTAATTGGATTGGAAACTTTCTTCAGGATAGAGTGCAAAGAGTTCGGGTGGGTTCAGAGGTTTCAAGTGAGACTAAGGTTACGTCAGGAGTTCCACAGGGTAGTGTGTTGGGTCCCTTATTGTTTGATTTATATATAGATGATCTGACTAGTGTTGTTGATTCGAAAATAAGGTTATTTGCAGATGATTGTGTGTTATATAGGGAAATCATTACAGAGGAGGATGTAGTAGCTCTTCAGGTAGATTTAGCGGCAATTAATCGTTGGGTTCAGTCAAACAAGATGGGGTTGAATACAGGAAAGTGCAAGTTAGTCACATTCGGTAAGAGAAACATAAGGACAGATGTAGTGTATGAGGTAGGAGGGAAGACGCTGGAGTTGGTGGAAAACTACAAGTATTTGGGGGTGGTATTTGATAGGCGTCTAGGGTGGGGGAGTCAGATTGAGAGAATAGTAAAAAAGAGTATAAATGCACTAAACTTTGTAATGAGGCAACTTAGGGCGGCAGGTATGGAGATTAAGGAAAAAGCATATTTCTCGTTAGTGCGTCCCATGGTAGAATATGCTAGTTCAGTTTGGGATCCTTATAGATTAGGTGAGATAAGGGATGTGGAAAGGGTTCAAAGGATTGCTGTGAGAAGGGTTACAGGTAGGGTTAGGAGGTGGAAATGGGATGAGAATGAAAGGGGGGAGAGGGTAAGAATGTTGGAGAGTCCAACTGAGATGATGAGAGACCTGGGGTGGCAGAAATTGGAAATACGGAGGAAGGAGGATCGTTTATGTAATTTCTTCAGGGTAATGGAGGGAGAGGGGGGGTGGGGGGAGCTGCATGAGTTGATAAAAAGAAATAAGTCAGGGTATGGAGGTAGGCGGGGTCATGATAGAGCGGTAGTCATAAAGGGGGCTACATTAGATGTCGGTAAATTCTCTTTCTTAAATAGGACAGGTAGGGACTGGAATGGGCTTAGTAGAAATGTTTTTGAAGGGGATGAAATCAGGTTAAAGTTATTCCGTCAGAGGGTTAAGGAGATGGTGGGATAGGGGTACTTAGGGAACTTGCCACCGCGCATTTATGTGCATTTGCAAGAGTTAAATAATAATAATAATGAAAAAGTTGGCATGACCACAGCGCTCCTAACAGCATTCACTTGCAACAGTGCAAATGGTATTTTCTTTATGGTCACAGCGCTCCTAGCAGGATTACAATGTGTAACACTACCAGGGTCAGTAGACTGTTTAATCAGGGCGCTGCCACTCTATCCCGAAGGATGCTTCTTTACTCAATAATAGCGTTACCTAGGCATCATAACCACGATTAGCAACTTGGTTACATCACGAATATCAGAGCCACATCGAATTTTAAAATTTGTAATGTAAACTTTAATGACACATTACGTTTGCATCATGTATAATCAAGAAGACCGTTTTCGGACAATTCTTGTCCGAATGTGTCTAAAAATAGAATTGTGTTTAATACTATTTGAGAGAGCTTCTTCGAGTTTTTTTACAAATTGTCACAGATTATTCATTTTGGAAAAGTATTCATCCTGATTCATTTGTGTGTTTTATTATGTTCCTTGTATTTTTTTATTAAAACGATGTTAGAAAATATAGAATGTTATGGCACAGTCGAGTTTTATAGAGTTCTACGTGTAACTTACTAACAAATTGAAGAATAGTTGATAAATATATTTTTTCACCATACATATGCCTACAGACAGCACTGAAGAGCCACCCACTGCCTCCTCTAGCAATTGCCAACTTTTGTATTATGAGTTGAGAAAAAAATAATACTAAGGAAGGCAGAAAGAAGTGTCATTAATGAAAAAAAGAAGAAGTGAATGTAGGTCTATTGTTGTAACAATGATAACAAAATTTTGTAAGAAAATGAATGCCAAGTTTTGCAAATTTGAATACAGAGAAATATAGATTTGTGCTATTTGATTCATACTTATTATTCATCCATTTATAATGGCTGGAGTTTCACCAAGCAATAATTTTGTCTTGAAAATTCAACGTGATTTGAGTGCTTTAAAAGCATGTGATCTTACAACTGCATGGATATTACTGAAAGACGATATTGAAAAGCAGATTGGGAAAGATAGGTACGCCTGCATTCCATTCATTAACGATGGTTCTTCATACGACGTTACGTGCATGTTCGTCAAGACTGAGCAGGTGAGCTTAATAAGTTGTGTAACTTACTGCCCAGACCTAGGCTGTTACAATGAAGAATGTCTTTGCTATCTAGCTAGACCTATGCCTTGTTCAAGCCTGGCTTGATGTCATGGTAGGCCTACAAACCTACGCCTACTTGTAAAACAATATTAAACAATTTATTATTTCACAGAGAGGAAGTCTCGGCAAACGTCTGCGTACGTACCAACCTCTTGGTAAAATTGAGAACATAATCAACCAAGATAAGTCGTACGAAGTATGGCATGATGTGAGTGACAGAATTCCATCTCCTGTGCCGTCAAAGTTTCCATCACCTTTTGAGGTACGTTTGTTGGGTAAGCTAATCGACTCTTAGCTACTTGTTGAGATGCTTGTTTATCAAGCAGTTTCAAGTAAAAGTGTAATTACAGGTAGCTTAACATTGCAACTAGTGATTTCTAAAACTATTCAGTCATTACTCCTAAAATTTGAACTGAGTTCTTATTGGATGAGCAAAGTGAAGACTTGATTTTACTGTACTTAAAGAATGATTCATTTTTATTTTTGCACACTACAGGTCAAACGAAAGAAATATTTTTGATGTTTAAAGCCTGCACATATATCATCATCTAGCTTGATACTGCCTAATTTTGAGGGGCAATTGGTTGAACTAGTTTTGAGAAAAACCTAAACTTTCCAAATTTTTAAAACCCTCGTAAGAATAACCCAAAGGACAAAATTTGGATACAGATTTTCTCCAAATAAACTCAAATATCTATGGAATTTACGGACACAAACGACACATTATTACACACATTATTCCCAAGTTTTACATGCATTGGATAAGTCGTTTTGAACTTTGAAGATAAAAGTTATTACTTTTTAGGTACTTTTTTTCATCTCAATTGAAGCTACAGTATTAAGAAAAGTTGAAAAACTATTAAGGAGATCAACAAGTATTGTATTGTGTTGTAAGTTTTGTGTTGTGTAGACTCAAGTTACATCGTTGTTTACTATTACCTTATTTTTCGAATTTCATTTGAAAAACTGGGATTTTCTCACAGACCACTATATTATAGTTGAGTTCCAGAATCAATCGCCAAATTATCACAAAGTTAGCAGTGTCAAAAAGGCATTCCAATTCAAGCTGCTAACACTATTAGAATCTAGAAGATCATTCCAAAAATCAGCCTGCTAATAAAGTCCTCTGACTAAATGCATCTAGCGTTAAAAAATATTGCCAACTTGGTACTAATTCCGAACCCCAAACTGTATATAAAAATATGGCAGGGATGAAATTAAATATGATGAGCTTGGATTTTTCAAAAGGGATAATTAATAATACTTGCAGTAAAATAAGGTAAAATGATAAGGCACAAGTTACATCAGTCCAAAAATAATTCTATTTTGACAGTTTGACAGTTCTGAGTTCCAGTTCTGAATTCTGAGTTTGACTGTCAGATGCATCATTTCAGAGTCATTGTCAGATCATTTCAGAGTTGCTAGCTAGCTAATCTTGTACTGAATATCAGTACGCCACTTATCTAAAAGTTGGATATAATAACGTTTTGATTATGTCTTTCTATAATTGAACATTTTTCATGTTGTTGGTGGATAAAAACAGCTAACTCTGAATGATGAAGCCAACAAGATTAAAGTGACCGCCATCTTCAAGGACTTCAGTAAACGAACTGTGCCGAGAGAGTTTTCACCTATCAACCAAGTCACGTTGAACACTGATTTGACTCCTGAATTCAACTCAACTCGGCGTGCATACCTAATCAATGAAGTTGTTCTAGCCAATAGCATTGAAATTCATGTTGACGTACAAGATGCCAGCCGAACCTATGTACACAGTACACCGCAGCCAATTGCATTTCGTTATGCAAAATACTTGCTGAACTCAAGGAAACAATTTATACAAGAATTGATGGTGAGTTAACATTCACATTGATATTTCAGATCAGCAGTGGTTCAATAGAAAAATTGAGTCAACCCAATGCTGATCCAGTTTTTATCTCATGGTTATTGACACATGTGAAACATTTGGTTATTTTGTTTTTATTGTTATTAGACGAGCTTTAGCGAGGATTCAATTTGACATACTGAAAAAAATTGGTGTTCGTTTTTATGTTTTTTTTTTTTTTTTTTTTTTTTTTTTTTGTGTGTTTTTTTGTCGGTTCTCCACAGGTCAAACGGCTACAGCTATCAACTTCAAACTTTTTTTCATCATGGTTCCTCATCTCACTTAGATCTGTATAGTTTTGTGGCATTATCGGATGATAACTTTTGTTTTTATGAATTTTAGAAATTTCAAAAATACTCATTATACTAACACGTCGGAAAAAAAATGAAAATATTTTTATTTTCAAAAAAAATGAAATTTTGTGTGAAGTTGAATTACATTTTGATACACATTTCTGGAAATTCTCAGCTTGATTGGATCAGCCATTTTGAAGAAAAAACATGAAATGTGCTAAATTGGTACCACTCGAAGCCGTTTTTACCCATTTATAACTTAAATGTCACCCAATTGGCGAATGTGGGAAATGGTTTGACAAAGAAGTCGACATACTATTACTTTCCGCTCGTCTGACAATGCGTATATAGCGTTTTCCTAGTATCATTCAAAATTCAAGTTAAATGACTTTTTTAATTCTTGTAATGTGTGTATATTGTTGAAAGTTTTAATTGTAGTTTGTTTGTTTTATTCAGGTCTCAAGGATTAGTTCACTGAGAACCAGTTGGCTTCGTTGTAATCTGAAGCCTGATTTACAACAAGAAGCAACCTCTTCCAAGGTGGAGGAGTCAGTTTCAGCTGAAAATATTACTATCGGTACGACTGACGAGGATTCGGTCCTTGATGTCGAAGAGGATACCAACCTTGACGCCGTTGAGCAACCGAAAATTGAGCTCGAATCAGAATCTCCAATTGCTGCCAATTGATATATAGGTGTATCAAGACTATAATAGTATGATGCATTGTATTTGTTTATATTTTATTTTGAAAAATGATTTCAAAAGGTATCGCCAAGTAATAATTACTTTGATACAGTGATATTTATTTATTTATGAAAAATTTGATGTATTTTTGTTGAAAAATTAAAATCAGATTATATAAACTTGATAAATTACAAGCTGTTCAGAAAGTGAAAAAAAGTGGAATAACCCCAATTGAATTGTTTCTTAAAATTATCTTTAAAGTTCAAACTCACCCTCAAGGCAAAAGTGAATAGAGTGTTTTTCTCGATGTGAGTACCTAATGTAATAACAATATTGTTCTGTATTCCTCTGATTTCATTACAATTATAGAGTGATAAATAATTATTGAGGACTGTTAAACATGCTGAGATGAATACACAAAAATGATCTCATTATATAGGTAGGCTATACAGTAGATTAAAATATGTGCTGATAATATGATACTAAAATCTGTGAAATATGTACCAGAGTCGATGAAGCAGTTCTACATCATGTGAAGGCGTCCAACTTCCTATGCTGGTTTTATCATTTGTTTACAATGCTACTTTATCGACGCTGCAATTACTTTCACCGTTAAACTTGACATTTGAATTTTAAATTCAAATATAAATTTCATAAAAAATACCGGTACACTATCACAGTATTCGAATTGAAAAAAAATAGGAACAGACGCTGTCGATGCGCCTTAAAACCGTAATATTCATTCATTCAGAATGTGTTAAATTCTGATTTTTGTAATAGATGGAAAGTATATCCATTGATACTGGGTGGGAGATAAACTGTATGTTTGCTGCATGTGTTGTAATTCCACACCACACATTTTTATCCATAATGGTTGATGGATGAAATGGACTGATTAAAATAAAATCAGTTTTTTCAGTTCAATCTTCCTAAAGATTTGATGTATACAAATTATCATACTTATGACTAGCGCGTATCTCTATATAGTAATAATGTAAGAAATACAGTATGTACATAATATAGTAAAATATAGTATGTAAAAGACCATTGATTTTCTTACGTTTCCATTAAATTTTGTGAAAAAAGCCAGAAATTACTTTTTCTAACTCCTTTTTCCAACTTTTTTAAACTCCTTTTTCCAACTTTTTTAAACCCTCATAACATAAGCTCTGCGCTTCATATCGTGTTTTTATTAACGTTAAAAACTTTTCCAAAAAATTATATCCGACGAAATCTAATCTCGCCTAATCTTTGTAAGTTTAAAAGGGGACCGCGCTTAATTTCTAGCTTATATTCGTGTTTGATGGTTGGTGATCCTATATCGAGAAACGAGAGTCGATTAGTCGGAGTAGAGAGAGTAGCGACTAGAGAAAGCAAAAAATACTAGCAGACTAGCAGACCAATTTAGGCCTAGGGCAAATGTAATGCTAAATACATTTTCAGAGGGCTAGGAAATCATAGCAAGAGATTATTTTGTATAGTATTAAACGTATAAACTTTCTTCGATTACATTACAAGCTATCATTGAAATATGTCGGTTCTAGCTGGAGCTAAAAGTCAAGATGACATGAACAATATTCCTCTAGCTGATGATGACCCACAGGGTAAGTAGGCCCTAATTATTCTTGTATTATAATTGATGTTCTAGGCTTGGTTTGTTCAACTTTATGTAAGCCCACATCATAATATTATTATGTGCGTATGAAGTATGGTTTCCTTGCCAATTTTCTCGATGGCTGTCACATTATCTGGAAATTTTGCCTAGACCTAGGGCCTATGCCTAGCCTACTCTTGTTTCCATACCGATGTTTCAATGCGTAAAAATTAATACTAGGCCCTACCTAACTTCTCAAATATGCCTGATCCTTGACCAATCTTGGCAATTATACAGTAAGCTGTGCCGATCTGTGTTGGGTAGAAATATGTAGGCCCAAGGTAGGTGCGGTAATATCCTCGTAGGCCTACCGGCATTGCTACCGGTACGGGTAGGCCTACTAACTCCCTCTATAGGCCTACACTATCTAGTTGTTCGTTATTTCTAGTTTTTGTGGAGTTTCCGCTCTTATTTCCGTCTTGTTTCACTCATTTATTCAACCTCTTTCCGAAATACTGTGTGCTATCTAGTTGCTTGTTAAAACTAGATTTTGTTCTATTTCCACTCGTATTTCCATCTTATTTCACTCAATTTATTCGACTTCTGTCCAAAAAACTTTCTCTGTGGCTACTATAATTAAATTTGCAGTGTTCATTGAACACTATATATAGGTATATATATACGGTAGGCCTACTCAATGGTTCTTGATTTACTCAACTGAATTACTCGATGGACTGCTTACAATGTTGGAATGCCCACCCACAGATTCCAGTAAATTCCCAGCTCTTCACATAGGCCTAGTCGTAACAAGATAGGGCCTAATGGGGGCTTGAGGCGAATGGACAATGCGTCTGTTTTTTTTATTAGGTACCTAAAATCAGGTTCAGATTAACCTGAGCGACAGAGGAAAACTGTGAAAAACCTCTTTCAGGATGGCTGACGTGGTGGGAATCAAACCCCGGTCTCCTGAATGACGGTTCAGTGTGCTAGCCACTTGATCACCCGTCTCAGTCATTCCATCGAAAGAAAATGGAGGTCCGACATTGCGTACCGGTAACCAATATTCAAACAGTGGCAATGTCGTCACAACTTTCTGTCTGTTGGTCCGTTACACGACGTGGTGGCCCTTGAAATACATTCTTGGAACCCCACCAAATATAATTCTGTATGCTCTTCTGTTCAGCTATTATTCAAGATGATTTGGAAGGTGTTGACATGTCTCATTCATCTGAAGCTATGATGCGTGGTCGTAGCTTCGAATCAATCCCGTCTACATTTACTAATGGTAGCAGTAGTCCAGGACCAAACAGTTTGGATCCAGACATAAGCCCAGATGAACAAGAGGAGAAGGCTCGGCTTATTTCACAAGTATTAGAACTTCAAAATACTTTAGATGGTAAGTCACTTTTAACTAACCTCATCTTGTGTGCGTACGTTACAAAATATGGAGTGCCATTTAGTGTCAACTGCTTCACGGCCACTTACTGGTAGCATATGTGACATCTGCTGTGGGTATTTGTTTCATTTTGTCGTCATCAGTGTTTCGACTTTTAATTTGATCAGTTAATTTCTACACAAAAATATACATCCACCCCTTCACTGCCATCGGTTTCTTAATTTATTAACTTGAAACAAAATTATTAGAAGCATTCTAAGGCTGTGGCTGAAAGCTCTAAATATCACCTAGTCAACTAGCTATTTATATATATACTAGCATAGATATAATATAGATATATAGGTATATATACCGGCACTTGCTCCATGTGACCCGGGAGGTAGTGAGCATGTCGGACCCGGTTCGATCCCCGCTTCCATCCATCTTTACAGGTTTTTTTGTGGTTTCCCTCTGTAGTCTAGGCTAATGCCAGGATGGTTCCCACAATACAGGCCACGACCGCTTCCTTCCCACTATCCTTCCCATTACCCATAAAAGACTTCATCTTATTATCCCATCATCTCATTAATCATCCATCCATCCAACGCCAATAGATCTTAGTCATTATTACAGTGCGTCGTTAAACCCAATATAAAAAAAATATATATATAGATATAGATATGGATATAGATATAGATATAGAATATCTATATCTATATCTATATCTTGATTATTATCCTATAAACGTTTTGACAAGCCAGGGACCATAAAGGTTAATTATATGAAGAAGTATTAGGCTCAACATTCCTTGAAATTTAATTTAAATCATATCAAACTAGCAAGACCCCCTCATGTTTCAAAACATGAGGCCCCCCTCCAACCACCCCCCGCCTCTTCCTTCCTCTACTCTTGTACCCTCTCCGAACATCTCCTTCCTTTGCCCCCCCTCACCACCACCCCCCCGTATCACAATTTCTCTCTCACTCTCTCTCTCTCTCTCTCTCTCTCTCTCTCTCTCTCTCAATCACGTACTACTACCGCGTCAGGGTTCGCGTTTGTTGTAGAACCAATGACGCGTGAATCGTCTTTCACACATCCCCAGTCACTCCTCTCACCACGTCAATCTTTGCTCGTTCCTCTTCCCCTTCCATTCCCCGCGCTAAGCCCACAAGTCAGCCGACCAATCACGTTCGAGAAATAGCGTGACACACAGACCACCGTAACTCTTATAGTAGAATTTTAAATTGCACCCAATTCTATTCTTACAGGGACTTGGGCCTACGGTACCCAACTTTCCAATTTTTTTCAAGAAAAGTTTCCAACTCATTTAAAAATAAACAGGGATCGATTCTGGTACAACGCCTATGTCCAGAAAAGGTTTCAAGATAATTGGATACCTTGACTGACATATTGTATGCCACTCTAAAAAATACATATTTTTATAACTAGAAAAATGCGGGATTTGCGTTGTGAGATGAGCTTGGAAGTATAGGAATCTAGAATGAAAAATATTTCGTAAGATCAATCCACATGTACGGACCTAGAATTACTGTACTTTGAAAGTTCAAAAACCTGCAACTTGTTGATATTTATAGTGCTGCAACCTGTTGCATATATACACTAATTGCAAAACCAATTGATCCTAACCAAGATGCATTGAGGGTTGCGTTTGCCCATCTTCCGGAGGCAAACCAACGCAACCCTCAATGCATCTTGATCCCAACCTTCAATAAAATGGATACTTTTATTGCGTTTTCTTTATTATTCTGATCCAAATGTTGTGAAAGTCACTGAAAATATCCGTAATTATGTTTTCATATTCATTGAAAATTTTGAAGTTTTTGAAAATTTTCCACATTTCAAGTATTTGAAATATATCAAATGTGAAATATATGTTGTATGTTGTATGTTGTATATGTGATATATGTTGAAATATATCGTGTTATTCTTATGAAATTTTCCAGAAAACCCAGATTTTTTTCCAGGATTTCCAGAATTTTTTCCCAGAAAAACCTTCCAACCGATTTTTCTGAAAAACAATCCCAGCCTATTCTGGTATTTAACAGAAATATGTAGAAAAAGTTTCAAGTTAGTAGGTATTTTTTCCTGACCTGTTTGCCACGCACAAAATTACAAAAAAAAAAAAAAAAAAAAGACCATTTTTTTCAGTATTTGTGAAATTAAATCTTCGCTACAACGAAAATAGTTCGCTAAAACGAATTCCAAATTATTTCTGTGTAAAATGAGTAGTAATGAAAATCTTTGCTGATGATCTAATAAATTACTATTAAAAGATGTCCTTGATGATATCCAAAAATTCCCAAAGTTCATGTCAAACTGTAATTATATTTTTCCTACAATCCATCAAAAAGCTCTCGAAAAAAACAACCATCGTTACCGTCTGACTACTTCTGGATGATCATCATTTTTCATCACTAGCAAGTAGCTTATACTTGATAAAAACCAATGCACGTTTTTCTCACAGATTTGTCTCAGCGTGTAGACAGCGTAAAAGAGGAGAATTTAAAACTACGCTCCGAGAATCAAGTCCTGGGTCAATACATCGAGAACTTGATGTCAGCATCCAGCGTATTCCAGTCTACATCACCAAAGACCAAGAAGAAGTGAACGTTATAGTACTTCATCAAATATACCCTGAACTTCGCCCTCCAATTACATTTTATTCTGCACAAAACGGCTGCATTTGCACGGGTAGGAAGGTGGAAGGAAGATGCTTTGTTGGTTTTGTTCTGCAGCCTCTGTGATATATCGTATTATTATATCCTTTTATGTTAGCAATTAGTTGAAGTATCCTACTACCATATGTCATCACAGAAATTGGCCACCATTTAGATTTAATCGTGTCAAGTCAAGATTTTCTTGAAATAATATTAAAATTGAATCGTTCGAAGCATGAACGTGTACAATTTATCATGAGCATACTTTTGTATATGTAGAAATGGTCAACATTACTAGAGTAGTTTAGGGCCTAATCAATCAAACATGAAACATCGTACGTTAGGGTCTATAATCAAAACAATACAACTTTGTTTTTTCTACAGCTCTATCCATTTCCAATGTATTCAAATTCTTAAAAAAATATTTGTTGTGGAACAGGCTTACAGGTTTGTGCACTATAATAAGAATGCTTGGTAACCTACATTTTCTATATAAAAATCCACTAGTGAGCAAGCAAATTCAGGCTTAGACAACAACACTGCATTATAGCATGAGCATATTGTTGATAATCAAATTAGTATTTTCTGCAAATATTTAAATTTTCAATTTATCAAAATAATCAAATGATTTAGCATATTTGAGCTTGTTCATTTTGACATAATTATGTCCCAACAGTAGGCCTATTTTTCTGACCAATTGTTTTCTTATTTCTCTAGTGTGGTCAATATATGTGATGATTGATGACAATGATGAGTTAATGATGTATACACTGAATCTGCCTATGGTATTTCATTCGCTAGTTCCATGACTCAGTAAATATATAAGCCAACCAAAATCTAGCATTCAACATTGATATTTTGTGGCACCTAGCTAGAACATAGGTGCCATCGGTTTATATAATCATTTATAAGCTTACTGTTTTTGTCCTGCCAATAAGTAATAGGTCTACAGTAGAATCTCATTAATTCTTACATGTGAGATCAAAATAATGTTACTGTACTTTAATCTGTACTTCTGTGCTTTATATATAATCCTATATATAATTTGAAGTGTTGTAAATCAATGAATGGATAAATCTTTATTTACTTAGAATACAATACAATAAGTATTCGGTGGTAAATATCCCAATATATGTGAACTCAAAATTAAATTGGAATTCAAAGAGATTCTACTGTACGCAACTGTAAGCTGCTTACTCTACTGTAAGTACGTACATAATCTTCAGTTAAAATAATATTATATTTTATATCTCTTATTATCATCTTTTTATTACTTAACTATTTTAAAACAATAAGTAATATATTATAAACCTCTATAAGGCACTATAGATTTACTGCTTTGTGTGTTCATATTTTATGTGTTCTACTATGTTAATGTATAGAGTAGGTGCATACTACGTAGTATTGAATAAATTAGCTTAAGAAATAAAAATGCATAATGTTCGTGTTTGACCTCTTCACGATCCTCTGCCTATAGTCTGACATCGGTGGAATCACAATTGTCTTAGTCGTACAACGGAACGCAGACGATGCATTATGTATGACTGATCTTCAGTCCTGATTGGCTATCCACTCTCTTTATTTTGAGACTCAACGAGTCGAGTTCCATTTTGTTGATGAATTCACTCAAATCCAGCGACTGGTCTTCGTCCATCTTGTCACAGTTGTTGCGTTCTACGACTTCAATGATAATTGTGTAATTCCACCTCAAGAAATTAGAGGGTCTTGTCAAAGTAGCCTTGGCAGACTGTATACCTAAGATGTTGACAATAATGTGTCATTTCTCATGAGTGGTGAGCATTTAACATAAATATTTTCACTCTTGACTATGAATTCAAGATGTGAACATTTTGAGAGACAAATGTACGATTGGGCCTCGACGCCTTTCTCTAGTTTCTTGTTGAAGGAATACATTTTTTTAGTACACCTACTATGTAGCATTAAAATTTCATTTTATACATTGATCACAATGTAGTGAAACAATATACTTCATCATAATTTAAAGAAGGTGTACTGACTCATACTAATACTAAGGCCGGTACTTGCGGTTTCTTGCCATCAATTCAGAGCCAATGGTCCCATTTGCCTGTCGCAATTTAGCGTTTTCCCTAAATGCTGAAAGTAGATGTAGATCAAAGTGGCTAGGGTACTGGTGGTATTGTTTAGAATTGTTGATCGTGTATATTTTTTTCAGTATTTTTATTAATTTTTCAACATCTAAATTTAAGTACAATTTTGTAGACCTGTTTAGTCACAAAAACTCCGATATAAAAGAGATAGTTGTGCTACACATAAATATGACCCATGGCTGGACTCAGATTCTGACGCCAGAAATACTTCACTTTGAAGACGTGAGTCGGTACACCTTCTTTACATTATGATGAAGCATGTTGGTATCACTTAATTGTGCATTGTTTGCGTGTTGTTTTTTGGAATCTGAACCTGTGTGGCGTTTGATACTGAAAAATGATGCTACTATAGATAATAGGTGGAATTAGACTGCATTGGTAATCCCAATATATAAAAAGTAGATACATAATGTTTCATTTTACTCATTTATAATAATTAAATTGGGGTTATTACTGGTATTCAACATTCCATGTACGTAGTTGCACTATAGCATTCTTACTATACGGATACACTTATGTTACAGATCTTCAAAATTCTAAAGTTTAAAAGTTCCCTATATATGAAAACATTGATGATGTGAATTTACAATTTATTCAAATAAGTATGCCTATTATAATTATTCAATATCAAATTATTGATTGTTATCTCAAATCCATTCAGTTTTCTTTTCTGTAAACGAAGTATAGCTGCCACTAGATCTGTGACCAGACCTTTGGTAAAGCAATAGAACCCGTAGGGTTAAAAAGTTCAATGGGAGAAATAAGATGTAAATATGCAAATCATATTGGGATCAAGAGCACTCAAATACGTATTTAGGATGGTATAGCTAACAAAAAAAGCTTAGTTTCGGTGATACTAAAATTTGACTTTTAGTTGTTTTCTGATGGTCAACAAGCTCATACCATCATCCAAACTTGATGATTTGTTGCAATTCCCAATATTACCTAGGACAATAGCGATATACGATATACATCGTTGATAGCTATTGTCCTAGATAGTACGCAATACAGTCACAATATAATTAAAACTATCCACCAAGCTTACTCAAAATTGTTTCAGGTATAGTAAAAACTGCAAGTCATTAAAGTTTTTGTCAATTATGTTTGATATACTGTACATAGAAAGATAAATCTACAAGGAAACTGACCCATTTATTTGACTAGACATTTTAGCTCAGATAGTAAAAGTGG
The DNA here is from genome assembly GCA_964007535.1 of Brachyptera risi. Lineage (NCBI taxonomy): Eukaryota > Metazoa > Arthropoda > Insecta > Plecoptera > Taeniopterygidae > Brachyptera > Brachyptera risi. The sequence goes on along the minus strand of OZ023329.1, from coordinate 34,997,287 downwards.
TGTTACTAAATTAATAATACAGTAAGAATGCACAAATTAGGACTAGCGTATAATTAGTAATCAGTCGGTCAGTAAACATCAAACAGATGTCGATCCTTATTCAATAACTATGAAGTTATTGGGAAGAAACGCTTATCAATTTCCATAAATGTTTTAATATTCTATAATTATTCTGCAAGACTATTTATGATTCTAAATACAGTAGAAACTCTTTAGGAAGTTTCTTTCTAGATAGTACATTTTTCATCTTAGTAAGTTTCATTTTTTGATCCCATCCATGCTCCCACATGTTGGAATAGTTTCTTTAGCAAGTTTTTTACTTTAGTAAATAGTAAGTTTTTTGTCTGGTCCCCTGAAAAACATAATAAAGAGGTTCCACTGTAGTTTATTTGGAAATACATTGGTTTTGACATCTCATACTTGTCAACTTTTCTTGGACCTCGGCAGCCCTCCTTGTCATTCTTTCCTCGTCTCAGTCTTCCAGACCGTTTCAACTTGTGAATATGAATAACTGAATAATGCCGATAATACTTCTACTTCAACATTAAAAAGACGGATGAACCAATGGAATTCAGGCCTATAACCATGCCTTTTGATTCATTGTCCTGAATGTGCTATATTCCTCTGTTATATTCCCATATATTTTTCACGTAATTTGATTTTTAATGAACTCGTTTTTTTCTGTAAGCTATAATTCAAGCTATGATTTAAAAAAGGCAACAGAATTTTCTCAACTTATATTTATAAATTTTAAGATGTTATCGGACCCTATGTGAACTTTTGCAACAAATTGGGATTATTTGGCAAGTTGAAGCTTTCAAGTATCATTGGGGGATTCACTGCTAATAATCAAGTACCATAGTAACCAGCCTAATATATTTTGTTCATATTGTGATCTAATAGGGTAAATCAAGCTAAAAGATGTTGCTTTCCATTGACACTTATTGCAAATTTTAGTCAACAGCATATGTGAACAAGGTATTTAGGGTATATATGTTTCATGTATTGATTTTTACGGTCTTCTTCTAGGTAGAAACTGAATTGCCTTTTGACCCCATTTGGTCTTGTTTCCTGGCTTGATTTTTCCGTCTTTCTTGATACCGACGTACCAACCCAAGTGTGCCCAGTTTCTTGATAAATAAGTATTGTACTGCGTGAGGAATGCCTCTACAAAAACGGTGTTCTGGTTATTCCGATCAGGCTGCAACAAAATAGTTGAATAAACATATATGTTTATGTATATACCATTATATACCATTTTAATTTTAAAACTAGAATCAACAAAAACAAATGAGAGTATGCGTAAATGTACATTGTATTGTATTGTATTTTTCGTTACAGTATTGTTTTACTTTTCCAACCTTTTGGCTACTATCAACTCATGTCAATTTCCAGTCATTGTACAAAAAGGTTCCAGTGGTGTATTTGTAAAAATAAAAGTACCAAGGTGGTGATAACTGAAAAACACCCATTCATCCCAACTCGGCGGGGAAGGGGGGGGGGACTTGTGAGTCGCAACATGCCACAATGTCTGTTTGAGGAGATTCTAATTCAAATATGAAATACAAATTTCAAATACGGTTTTCACAAAGAAAGGTACCGGGGCACGCCCTGCCCCAAAATTAAAGTACCAGGGCGCCGCCCCGGCCCGCCCTGACCCGAATACACCACTGAAAGGTTCTGTTACAAAGTTGACATTTTGTCCAAGTAGTCCCCTCACAAAAAGTATGATAAGCTTTGCAACTGGCTACTCGATGGCAACCGGCTATATTTGGAAAAATTATTAATTATGATGGTATACCATCATAATTTATAATTTTTCGAAATGAAACTCTGCGCGTTTATATGAGTAGTTTGAAGTGAGATCCAGGGATCAAAGATCAAAGAGATCAAAGGGAGGGGGGGCGAGAAGTTAAGACACAGGCTCATAAACTTCACAAAAAAAAAATTGAAATTCAGCATAAAGAGTGGAGAGTAGCCTACCCAATGAGGGTATATGGGCAAGTCACCGATATCATATACTGCATTTTAGTTTCACCAATAAAATCTGAAAGCCCCATTCTAGAGAAATGGACATTATTCTGTCATGTATTCACAAGTGCAAATAAATGTATCTAGTTTTCTTAAGTCACAAAAAAAAGTGGCTGCCTGAGATTCTGGCTGAGTACTCCTTTGAATTGTGTGTATTAAAAGTAAAACTGTCAACTAGCAACTGGCCACTGAAAGTAATTGGAATTGTCTTCCTTATTGTCCTTCTACACTAACACTAGCACTAAATAATGGAGATCGAGTCCCTTGCAGATTCCCCTACACGATTTCCCTACAAAACTACAACAGGAATCCCAGATAGGGATTCCCCTATATAGTACCATCATACATTCACCATTGCATTTTTCTGTTAACGTAAATTTCAACTGGATCAATATCTTTGGCTATTCAGTATATAGGATTTTTTATTGTGTGTTTAAATTATTACCTCTCCACAGAGTTTGCCATCTTTGTTCATTGCAAGATAGAGATTTGTTTCCAAGCCTTTCATTCGTACCTCTCCCACTCCTGCGGAACTGAACTCGAGCATTGCTGGAAAATAGAAATATATTCATTATTGATGTTATTTTATAATAATATGTGAATATATGAATGAAATCTTCATTTGGAAAAATTGCTATTTCAAAATTCAAATACAATTCTACAAATACCCAATTGTTGTTAACAACTCGTAAATTTGGTTTACACCTGATTTCAGATTTCAAGATTTCAGGTGATTCAGGAATTCCAAGAGATTTCAGGGATTTCTTGAGTTTTCAGGGATTTCTTAAGAGTTCAGGAATTTCAAGAAATTTCAGGAATTTCAAGAAATTTCAGGAATTTCAAGAAATTTCAGGGATTTCAAGAAATTTCAGGGATTTCAAGAAATTTCAGGAATTTTAAGAGATTTCAGGAATTTTAAGAGATTTCAGGGATTTCTGACATTTCAAAATATTTCAAGTGACTTCAGGGATTTCAAGTGATTTTAAGGGGATTTCAGGGATTTCAAGGAATTTCAAGGGATTTCAGGAGTTTCAAGGGGATTTTATGGAAAAATATTCAATCGATAATATATAACTTATGTGAAAAGCTGCATCATATTTTTAGATAAAAAAGCACTTTGTTAATCTTGACTTTTTTCTTTAGGAAACAATACTATTCGTGATCGAATGATTGATTGAATAGAAATGAATTTTTAAAATATCTTGAATGGTAACTTAATAATACCAAACCAATTACTACCTGATATTTATTTACCATATTTATTGTACTCGTCATCTACCCCCTTGACCCGTCCGCTTGGCAAGATGGCCAGATGGTAGCCGTGACGACCCCAAAGCATCATACGCCGGCTGTAAGACGGATTACCGCTGCTCTGGGGCAAACCTGGGTCAAATCGGGGCCGAAGTCTTGTCGTAGGGTTGGCTGATGTTGTTGGAGGACACACACAACTGGAATTGTTATTCACTGATAATAAAATAAGCATGAATGTTGCTGCATGGTTATTGCTGGTTAATTAAATCGAACATTATTAATTATGATTTCCTACAACTTGGCAATTTGCATTTTATTTGCAGTCAATATCAGGGGCAGATATCATCAACTAAATGAAATGCATGTATAATCATAAGCTGTAATATATATATAATATATATATATATATATATATTTTTTTTTTTTATTTTTTTTTTTTTTTTTGAGGGGGGGGGAGGGTGGGGGGCAAGAAGTGGAGATATTTTTGCATGCCAGTTTTATGCATTTTAGGTAATAATGTCCAAATCATATAACAATAAAAAATCATTTCATTTCACACACTAACAGAAAGATATTTTGATTCAGCTGGCATAGTTTGTCACATATATTCGTGCATAATATTAATTAAGAGCACATAATAATAATAATAATAACATTAATTGGATGAGCGAAGCGAAGACTCAATTTCACCATACCCGAAAAAAAGTGCTTTTTTTCGCGCTCTACAGGTCAAACGAAAATTCAAAATCAGTTGAAACTTGGTAACCATAAGTGTCCTTATCTAATTCTATACTGTAGATTTTTGAAGCGCAATCGGTAGAACCACTTCTGAGAAAACTCATTTCAAAGTTTTCAAAAATCCCATAAGAATAACCCGGAGGAAAAAATTCGTGAAAAATATTTCATTCGAGAAAATTCAAATTCTCATGGAATTTCAATATAATAATTATACACATTATTTCAACCTCTCAGTTGGATCAGATCAGCCGTTCTGATGTAAAAAAATATATGATCCAATTTCTTCAAATCACTCAAAGCTATTAAGATACCAATTGATTCCAAGCAACAGGTGTCACCATTTAAACGAAAACGATTGAAATAAAGCCTTCTTTGTTATCATGGAAATCAATTATAGGTCAATAAAATCAATATACCAAAATAACCAATCCAAAGATATGTTGATATATTGTTTCAGCTCATCCATCAACGCGGAAACATATAACACGTTTTCCTAGTACAGAAATGAATTACATGAATGAATAAGCCCTATCCTGACAATGTTGAATGAATGAATATTAGGGTTTTAAGGCGCATCGACAGCGAGGTCATTTAGCGCTACAATGTTGAATGACAATGTTGAATGTATGCAATTTTGTAGGGCCTACCTGTTTCTCAAGAACTATAAAAGTTACATGCACAACATTTTCACAGTAGTTACTTAAGACCTTTGTACGGTACACGTGCACTGGGAAAGAAAAACATTTTTATCGTTTTTGTACAATTACCGATTGTTATCAATTTTTTTAAATGTCAAAAAAATATTACATTTTTAGGCATACAATTTTTTTTCAATATCGATGTTATTTCACACAAACAAAAAATCTCACACAAGTATGGCATGGCGTTCAATAGTTTCAAAGATTTAGGTACCGGAAATCAAAGAAAAAAAATCAAATTACAAAAATCAGCTTTCAATTTTTGGATAATATTTGTTTTTACAACCAATGTTTCATCAATATATGAACGATAGATTTCCTCTAAATCTTTGATGTATAGGCCTACTTGTTAACTTGATTTTTTCAAAATTCAAATTTTCAAAAAAGTTTTATTCCAAAATACTTACAAATTACAATAACATTTAACAAAATTACATATACAATTAAAATAGAGACAAAATTACAAATATAATTATAATATAATACCAAGTTCTTAATTAAATAGTATAATCTGGGTAAATTTGAATTGGTAAACTTGATTTTATTATATTACGGTATTCGTATTCTACAGAGCTAAATATGACTTTTTTCTCCTTTACAGTCTTACACAATTACTATTAGGTTCAGGTTTAGATTCATGATTGGGTTTGGATTAGGTTTGATTTTACGACCAATGTATTTCTTGTATAGAATCGAATGCCCATTTCCTTTAATATGACATTAAACTGAAGTTTTTTCTACTAGGGCACTAGGCGATGATTTTTCACGATAATCAATTATTCAATTAAATCAAACACGAAACAATAATTACAGTTGTGATATGCTTACAATTCTATATACAGTCGAATACAAAATAATGTAGGTCTAGTGATAGAGGGCCCAGATAAAGATATTGATAACTGAGAAAAGAGTAGCTCAACTTATAAATGAGCTATGCACTCGTAAGTCAGCAACTATTCAAACAAACATGTCAGGTTGAAAATAGCTGCTGATATATAGCAGCTATAGGCAGACCGTTATTCACGTCTGTTTTGCTATAACTTGTTCATGCAGATAAAACAAAAACACTATTAACTTAGATCAAAGATAAAATAAAAGATTGTTGGGTGCCCAATTCTCACATGGGCATGAATATGATACCTAGACACACATTTTGTGAAAATAATATATATTTTTTAATGACATCAAAACTTGATACAAAATCATTGATCCCCAATTAAGGTTATGGATGAAATTTATGATTATTTTATGAAATTTATGAAATTAATAATTATGGATTAATTTTCCACCGTAGATAAAAGTCTTTCAGTCTCCAAATGTCCGAAATACATTATGATGGAAAAAACCGTTTCTGTGATATGTCCGGACATCAAGTTAGCAGTTAGAAACAAAACACACGAATGTTGATATCTTCCATTTCGAATTAAATCTCTTGGGCTATGTTCACTTCTCTCATTAACAGCTTGTAAAGTTTATCATTGAACAATAGGGAAAGAAATGAGTGATAGGCCTACTGAATAATAGTAACGGAATACCAAAAGAGGTGGTTCATTTAGGCAGTACCAAGCCTATATCCATGGTTTGATCATGCACTTATTAAAACTATTATAATTGATCATACCAACGAAGTTACTATAATGGTGGGGAAATGGCGAGAAATGGCGGGAAATGGGAGGAATGGCAAGGGAAATAGGAACAAATGGAGAGACCATGTATGGAAGATATATAGATTACATTTCATATAAATATCTCGCTATTACATTAAAGAACATTCCGTTTATTAATTATATATATAGGCCCCCCCTAGCATTATTTTCTTGAAAATTGTATAATAAACTAGTTATCAATTCGAGGTATTTTAATATTCAGATTCCACCAAAAGTGTGAAAAGAATCGCAAGACCAATTCAAGTGGGCCTAATATATAAAATAATCATGAATAAAAATAAATTTTGTTTCACGAAAAGTTTGTGGAATCTAGGATTCTAGGAGATTAGGAGATAGCTATAATCCTATGTGGAATACATTGAAAAGAACTGTAACGTGAACATATCGTACCAACCTGATGAAAATACTTCATAAACTAGAAAAGAATCCGTCTTTTATCTTACCTAGTTGGACTGGAAGGAGTCGATCGCCTGCTTCTCGCAGAACCATCCTCCTCATCACTTGAAGTAATCTCTTCGTCCGCCATTGTAAACTATCAGAGTTACCACTTGACAGATCGTAAACTGGCAAATAAAACTGGATGTAATTTGTGTTTATTTGATATAAGGCCTATACTGTATGTTATGCAGTTCAATCTTTTTAAAAAACGAAGTACTTATTTGTGCGTTCACACTTCCAAATACAATGATACCCAAACGGTTTTCCGTATTTGCGCACGAATATAATTAACACTCCACACTTTTTGACACGCGTGTAGAAGAACTTTTGGTAATTAATACATAGTCTAATTAAAACTCCAAGATGAGAAAAAAGCCACTGGGTTCAAATCCAATCCAAGGATTCTTTTGTTTTTAAAATATCAAATATAAAGTCTTTTGGCCCTGGGACAAATTTTCTTTAGCATCTGATATTTTTTATTTTTTTAAATTTGATTTTTACTCGGGTTGTGTCATTGTGACGACACTATAGCGGGGACTCACTGGGGACGCGATACAGCCCTTTAAAAATGCAGTATTTATATCTCTTTTGAAGAAGATGTTTCATTACAAACACTATCCATCATGTCATGTTAGGATATAACTTATCTATACTTGATCAGTTAAAGAGTCCGGAGGAGTCGATTTAGCGAAATATCAGTTTTTTGGTAATAACTTGTGAACGGTATGAGATATTGAAATTCTAATATGTGAGAAACATAAATAATTATATTGCTTCAAGAATCAAGCTGATATAAGTTATAACTATATTTGAGTCATGTCGCATACTGTCAAGCGTATACAGCTGACAAATGTCTTATTTTAGCTGTCTACGCTTGACAGTTATGCGACATGATTTGAATAGTTATAACTTATATTATCTTGAAGCTATTGTGATTATCTGTGTTTCTCGCGTATTAGAATTTTGATATCTCATACCGTTCAAAAGTTATTACCAAAAAACTGATATTTCGCTAAATCGACTCCTATGGACTCTTAAGTAGCCTATATAGAAAAAAAACAATTCACATGAAAATAAGAAAAGCGTGTTACCCAATTATAGACCTACTTAGTATAGAGGCTAACCTATATATTGAATAAACGTTTCGTTTGTTAGGCCTACGTTGGGATTGCAGACTCCAATTTGTTCGAATGGGTGCAGCATACCACAGCAAGAATTATTATGAGTGATCTAATTATAAAATGTTGATAAACTCTTCATCTGGGAGGTTCGAGTTTTCGTTCGAGATACGAGTCGTTTTTGTTGGTCAAATACTGTTGACTGAAATGCTTTGACAAAGTAGATGAGATGATCTACAACGATGCATACGACTATATTCACACACGCTGGTGAATTTAGACCTACAAGAAAGTTTCGTTTTTGAAAATTCGAAAATGGTTAAATAGACAAAAATGTAGCCCAATTCATCATCAAAATAGTGTAGCCTTTGTCGTAATGAAGAACAAAATAAAATTCATCTTTATAAAGCGCTTAGAACCTCAGCCACGTATGGGTTGATGATTTTCATTCATTCAATTTAGTAATAATTCATTCGCTCGTTAGTTATGTCTGTGTGTTCAGTTCTATGGTATGACACTCAGCACTCGCAGACTTCATACCACGTGAATTAAAGGTTGCGATCGACCGTCTCCCAATACCTCTAGCTCTAACAGTCGGCGTTGTCTGAACGTAATAGCTTTTCATTCCTACTTCACTATTTTCTTTCAATTTATGACACAATTTTTCATCAAAATCTATTGAAGTCCTACATATCATATTATATGGTACACAAATAATTATAACTTTTTGTTACTTTTATAATGATGAATCATTTACCTTATAAGCCTACACCATTACATCGTCGCCCTTTCACGATGATAGAACAAGAACTACGCCTTCTCTGTTCTTGAACTCGACGAGATGTTAACTTTGACGGTACTAAATAAAAAACCGAAGTCTCTCATAAGGTAGACTTCAGCCAAAAGGCCGATCAACCGTCTCTTCTATATGTTAGCAGAAACGGTTGGACGTGTCGACCTGGCAATATGAGGTTACTTCCGTGACGTCACATATATGTCTGGGCGTATTGCCAATGAGGGGCGCGAGTTAGTTTGACAGCTTGACGATATTTTGCTGTAAATAACGTAACCATGTTTCTTCATTGCTATAAGTGCTTTGAGAATTCATTCATTCAAGTTGCAAGCATATAATTCGCCGTTTAAATTAGTTTATGTAGGTCTAATAGCTTTTTCAAGTGCTTCAACCGCCAACAGACGACCTTACATTATTGAGATAGTGCAATTTGAAACTATAAGCACAAATTTATTCTAAAGAATTTTGTTGGTTATTTGAAATGAGCACTCACATAATTAACGAATGGTCAAGTCAGTGTCATCTCCAGAAGATCTACTAGCTTCATACTGAACTGAATTCTTCTTTTCATAACTGCTTCCGTAAATGCAAAAAAAATCACTTTATGTGCAACACTCGAAATCCACGCCCGATTTGATTTCAGTTAAAAAAAAATGATTTTCAACCCTATAAACCTATGACACCATCAAGATATAATTATAAGAAAATGAACAATACAATAACAATATAAAAAATGAAATAACTGAGTGAAGGTGGGGATTGTGAATGAAGTGAGAAAAAATGTGACTGACAAGTTGAGAAAAAAAGGACAAATGATCCAAAAAAGTTGAATTTATAAGCTTGAAAAAAAATGTTTCTGACGTTTCCCTCAATAATTTTCAAATTTTGTTCAAATATAAAAACCTGGTTCAAGTCACTTACCAGTACCATACCTGAAAGTCTGAAACTATGCCAAAAATATAGACCATTCTAGAACTATAAATTCAGTACATATTTTGAATTTATTAGAAGAATAATTGGCATAATTTTTTTCCTCCCATGATTATGGCATTTCACAAAACTTCAATTTTCTTCTGATTTCTATCAAAAGCTAGGTCAAACATATTCCGTCGTGAAACTAGTTCTGTTCTGATATACCCGCACATGTATGGGGAAATTATAGCAAGTAATCTATGATGGTCTACGAATAATTACATCCTCTATTTGACCTACAGAGCACACACACAACTTATTTAAAAAATTACCAGTACAACTGAGTACATACCAGTAAAATGATTCTAATAAAACTACAGTATATTCAACAATTTTCAACCAACCCCTATTAATTATTATGCTGGGAATTTCAGGTAATTCTCTCTACATAGCAAAACAATAAAATATGACAACAGCAGGTTCAATGATTAGACACAGGACTAAAAAGCTCACATCAATAATTGTTTATTATTCGATCAAGACATTTGAAAGTATAACAGACACAATTGGACACCATTTCATGTTATGATCTAATGAACGATCAAAACGTTTGCCTCAAGCATACGAACCTCAACGACTCTTGCTATTCTCTTTCAATTTGAGCATTGTACTAGAAAACGTAGAAAAGTGTGATTTGTAGATGAGCAATATTGTGTCTATGAAATTTACGTCTTATGGAAATTTAAAAAAATATATACAGTACAAACAATATCCAAGAATGCATTGATTATCTTTGGAAAACTATTTGAAAAAATCTTCCTCATTTTTGTCAAAGTGGTTGAACCACTTATTCCCCAAAACGATTCAGTTCTATTCTGTTTCTTATTTTAGTGCTGCTCAATGACCCCACCAACAGCTAGGTTATACGGGGGTACGAATGAGCGGATGATAATGAAACGATGAAGTGATGATAGCTGAAAGGACGTTTACAAAATCCCATACCTTATGCAGGACTTGAGCACACGCCCGACCCAACTTCAGTTCCTAACGCAGTGCGATAGTTGACTGCACCACAGGGGCGGCTGTTCTATTCAGGCATGACAACAATATTGCAGAAAATTTTAGATTAAATTAATTTCTCCGTTTGATAGGCAACCACTAAATACGTCGCACCCATGAATATGATTTTCCAGATGTGAAATTGAGTCATTACCAGATTGGATGTAGAATGAGCATGAGAGAAATGGTACTTTGATTTGTATGAGTTGTTATGCTAAAGGAACAAAAGGACAAACACTTTCCCACTAGATCAATATGAAAGGGAATCTTTGCTAACGACAACTAATAAATAACTGTATACACATAGTAAAGCTATACACATGTTCATCAACGGTAGAAAGGCAAGAGTTTAATTCATTCATCGGCAGAGATTGATACAGAGAAGTTTCTCTACCTCATTTAAATTCAACTATACTCCTAGATGGCACTTACAATAAATCTGATGAACCTTTCTACCATCAACGTTGGATTTATAGCAGCCTTACAGGGAAGACCCATTGAGGCTATTGCACGGCTATCTAGCTAGTATCTATCACTATTCAGTATTTACATACACTTTATTACAAATTATCTTATAAGTATTATAACGTTGTAAAGTGAAACCTCTATGCATCATTTATTTTGTCCCACCCTACTCCCATACAACTAATGTCAAATATTCCTGCATAGATGGTTTTATTTTCCTGGTTGCTTGAACAACGATGGATAGAGGTTTCACTGACTCAGTTCCAAGTTCACCACATCTGCCAGCAACGACATTTGAAATTTTTTAAAGGCATCCAATCAGCCATTTGGCAAACACTTGATTGTTCAATATTCAATAACTTTTCAAAGGCTTATGATTCTTCCAACTATTTTTTCAATGGACCAATTTAAAGATTTGTGAGCCGTCTAGATATAACGCCCTCATAGGTTCCTGTTCCTTGTTCAGTTTCACATGTAGAATGTATTATGTTATGTACAACGAGATGTGTAACTTGCATAAAAATAGGCCTAAATAAAGAAGTTTTCCACTCTTATTCCAAACAACCCAAATTCATGGATTCTGCATGGGTCTATATTTCTTTCAACACTCAACCACTTGACGGCAGTGAACGTGCATATGCGTCCAAGCGTGGTTGCGCTTTCAGGATGTCGGCATCTTACACTTTCAAATACGTTGCATTTAATATCTCAACAGCATTACATAATATTGGCATGGGAATGAATCAACATCTAGGAGATAGATTGAGAGATTGATGTTTTTTACTGATAGAATATGCTAATATATTGAACAATAATATACTAGTCTAGGCTTTGCCTCCTTACATGTCTCAAATTGACAAGCCTCGGAATGCTAAATAACAGTGAAATCGGCAAATTTATTGTTCAACATATTCAGATAACAATATAACGATGGAGGCCTACAATAAAACCATTTGTTTCTGCTATAGATGTTATAAAGGCCATCTAAGCACAAGTATCTGTGCAGTATAACTGGAAAAAGAAAACTGGTCGGCCTGGGAGGTCGGGTACGTAGTGATTTTCTAATCTGGCTGTCAAGTGGTTAAATGAAACTTGGAAACAAACAACTGGATCCAATTTGGGCAGCGTTTCAAATCTTGATGAGACAATTGAAATTAATGGAAACCCAGAAAAATATTTGAGCACTGTTGAAGATGGCCAAGTTATTAAATATCGGTTACTTGTAAGGCAGTGAAGTTGGTCTTCACTAGTCGAATGTTCAACATTTTCTATGTAAAAATGAATATTATTTTGTGATGAACGATATGAGATGAATTCACAAAATAATATTTTTTAAATCAAGTCCTACTTTCCAATAATTCTATCAAAAAATGAGATATCCAAAGACTAATGAGCTACTCGAGTTTGCCAGAAGTATGTTACAGTGAACCTCATTACCCTAATTGAAACTCTGATGGTCAAATTTTGCTTCATTTTAAACAATACTGTAGTGCTAGTCCCTACAGAGTTATGACCCGCCATAAGGTCAACTTTAATTATTTCGATTGCTCAAACTTTTATACCCAAATGTCAATCAGAATATTTTAGGGTCTCTTTAATTTCAAAGGAGAGGGTTTCCTGTAGTTTTAAAATTTAAAGCATTGGCGTGAAATTTCATAAGTGCTTGGCAAATACAGATGCGTTATTAGTCCAACTCGATTTGGACCTCCGTAAAACAAATACAGTACAAACCTTTCAAATGAACGAGGTATGTAAATCGAAAAATTACCAATTGTAAATTTCAACGTGAATTACGTATTTTGTGTATGTAATTGATACCCTGAGATAGTCAGACAGACTTTTATGTTGACAATAAGCATATTCCTCTGGGATTGTAAAAGGCTCTAGTTGCAAAGAAGTCCATTTGAGTGGCAACAGAAAATATTCAAGAACTAAACTTGTGCAAAGGTAGTTTCTGAAGTACAATTGACAGAATTTGAGGAAGCCTTTCTAGTTTTTATTGTTGAAGCAAAGTGTTCAAATAGTCACCATGCAGAAAAATAAACAATAAGTTATGCTGTGCATTTTAGTATGCCTATGCACAATATGAGATGAATAATGTTTAATGGCCAGAACTGAATTATTATTTTTAATTACTGTGACAGTATTTATATACAATATTTATAAAATAGTCATGAAAAGCATGAATACATTTTGCTCACTTTGTAGATTCGTTCATGACTTGGTAGGCATTACCATCGAGTTTTACTCAGCAAATACTAGTGATCTTGACAAGTTTACAGTAACAGCATCACACTAAAGGCTGGATGTGCAACTTGAGCACTGTCAGGATAGGAATGTGGCAAAAGCTATTAGCAGGTAGGCTATTTGATGAAGCGAAGGAAACATTTCACGTTGATATTTTGCCCGTTCTTCTATAATTTATTCTCAATAACTAGGCCTATTCTTGGATTTCTACAATAAGTGTAATTAAGCCCGTAACGTACTTGGCAATTGACACAATTTCTCAAGAAAAAGAGTACGATATATAATAAATAATAGCTGTGGCTATAGTATATACGCTAATATATACACAGTGGCAGTGTTGATAACTTATTAAGCGTTCACTTTGTATGTCGCAAACACAACACCAACAATTTGGTTGGTCAGTCAGCTTGGCAACAATACATCATATTACTAGAGCTAGAAGTAGCTGTGACCTCTAGCTGCATTTAGAGGTCACATGGTGCAGGTCAGTCTAAGCTCTTCAGCTGTGTTCAGAGGTCACATAATAGAGGTCAATATGACCTTTTACATGGTGGAGGTCAATCTACCACTCAAGCTATGTTCACACATCTTCAACTGCCTTCAGAGGTCATCTTCCGGAAATCAGTGACCTTCAGCCGTATTTAGAGGTCATCTGGCGGAGGTCAGAGTGACTGTTTCAGTTGTGTTCAGAGGTGATCTAATGAAGGACAGTATGACCTCTTCAGCTGTGCTTAGAGGTCATCTGGTGGAGGTCGGTAACAGCGTCACGACGTACACTGTGTATGGCTTGGCTGGTGGCGGCAGACAGCTGTGAAGGTACGGTCGGGGATGAACTCACTTGGTAAGATTGAGGGTAGCCGGACGGCTGGTTTGGACTGGAAGAAAACCAAAACATGCAAGACCTTAATAATTTCAAGAACATTCAAACCTGAGAAGAAAAGGGTTAGGCGCAAAATGACCTCGTTGTCGACGCGCCTTAAAACCCTGACATTCATTCAGAAGGGTTGGGACTATTCGAGACTGTTCTTAGCAAGTAATTTATTATAGAGCTTGCTTGGAAAAGTTTTATAATATTGCTTCATCATTTAGTTTTTGAATTATATTCATGATAATAATAATAAGAAAAGGCTAAAATAAAAATAACTAGAAGGTTGATGGGAGGCTTGGTATCAATTCTGAAAGAGAAAATATTCATGACCTTGCATATTGTTCATAGACTACCAAAAGTTCATGAACACATCCCCTTCAACTTTTTCTTTTATCCATATCAAAATTAATTTTACATGTTTTCAATCTAAATTTTCATTTTTCAATCTGAATCTAATCTATTCAATCTCCCAATCTGACCTATGTAGACAAGAAAGCTTTTTTGCATTGTTTTGCGATTTGGAGTAAGGCTATACCAGTACTTATTTTAGTTATTTATGTTGGGTTGAATGACGCACTGTAGGCCTACTGATGACTACGATCTATTGGAGTCGGTGGATGATACATGAGATGACATTGATAGGTCATTTTATTATAGGTGATATTTTAGGGATAGGTGTTTTTGGACAGTGGGAAGGAATCGTTTGTGGCCTGTAGTTAAGGAACCATCCCAGTATTGACCTGAACAAAAAAAGGTTGACCACAAAAAAAAACTGTCAGTATGGTTGATCTTGGAGGGCATCAAACCCAGGTCTCCAGAATGACGGTTCAGTGTGCTAGCCACACTTCTCAGTTTACCGGTACTCAAAACCACGCGCCTCACAGTAATTGCCAGCTAGTTGCATAGGAGACTGAAACTGAAATGTGACTCACAGTCGTCTGTTGTCTGCTGTCCTTGCAGAAGGCTGTGGAGGCTGGGATGGGGGCTGCGGGGGACTGCGATGGGGGGAGGGGTACAGCACATTGTCCAAGCCGTTCTCCATCGTGTGAGGATACACAGAGTTGTTGACCCGCCGTGGTTCTGCATGGACGTTGTTCACTGAAACACAACGAAGAATAGCTTCAACATACGTGTTTCTGGTTTTACCAAGTCATAGGCCTATCACTGACAAGATCAATTTCCTGGCTTCTTATAAGTTTTCATCAGGGAAGTAACTTTCAAGTAACTGCAATGCCTCACAGAACTGGAATACTGTCTGTATGCCTCACAGCATGTAGTGATTTTAAAATAATCGCAAAGGTGATCAAATTAAAGGAGAACGTGACCAAATAGTAACCAAAATATGTTTACAGTAAACCCTCGTTAATCCAAACTCGGATAATCCGAAACTTGACATATTTCAAACTTGAAGTCGGTCCTCGGCTGTAGGTATAGGCATTTCAATGTTCTAGCTAAACCGTAATTTGAAATAATATTTCGACACTTTAATTGCTTCAACACTATTTTTGGATTGGATAATTCGAAATAGTTTGAGTAAATTCCTCGAGTTGATAATCATTCCCACAATTTCCATCCCATTTATTTGACACGTAAGAATAGACCGATGCAAGCTGAGCTTTGTGCGTCATCCGAGCAAGTGGTCGGATGACCTTCACAATAGCATATGCTGAGCTCGGAACGTTCGTTCGTCACACCATTGACTCGGGACGGCAAAGCCGCCCACGTGCTAATAGAAGCGGGTAATATGACGATCGTGCGTGCGTGCATTGCCCCGCGGCCTCGGGCGTGCAATACGAAATTGACTATAAATTCAAATGATAGGCCTAATGATATTTTTTCTTTTCTGGGTTCCTTCTATTTCGGATTAACACGGGTTTACTGTGATACTGTACGGCTGCAATCTCACTGACAACAGGTCTAGGGAGTCGAATATATATGATAACAATTAAATGCCTTTTTTATTATTGTTTGCTAACGACCCCGTGAACATCTAGGTGATTTGGAGTAACAATTCATTTTCGTTTTGAAAGTTTTACAATGCAAATAAAGGTGTAACAGAAAAAGATGATAATTCAGTATGATTAATAATAGACTAGGGCCTATAGGTCTACAGCGGAATATTATTTCAAAATTTGGCGACAAAATGAAATCATAAAATTTCATAAAACTAAAAAGGGACCTGTTGTAGTTTCTGTGTACACTGTCTAAAATTTCTGTACTTTCTATAATTTTTAAAAGAGGTGAACTTAAGTGACCAGAGTTCCAAGAATTCGGAGCTTCTTCTTACTTAAAATCAGCGAACAGTTGGAAGGCTTGCATCTGTAAAGCAACAGTAGTCGCTGAACATCGTCTTCTAGCATTCAAAATGTTACACAGCTGAATGAAAGGACGAATTCAAATTGTCATGTAATTTGTCGCTGAGTGTCGAGTACAGTATATTTTCAATCAAGTTTTTAAAGAAGCTGCTGAAACGGTTGAGCGTTCTAGGTACCTTGTGACGAGGGCTGAGTGGTGAGCAGGGGGATGGCGAGCCTAGCGTTGACAGCCAACAAGTGGTCTCTGCGTTGCAACAACGTGTTGACGTGTTCCTCGAGACGTAGGTTTTCTGCTCGGAGCTGGTGCAAACACGATAGAAGCGAGGCAACTGAAACACGCCACAAACTCAACATTACACCAGTGTTGGACATAAAGATGGCATCGGGTAGTAAATTTAGCAACTGGACACCGGATTGCTTAGACCGGGTTAATTATCAAAAAAATCACAACCATTATTGAGAATCGGACTTGAGAATAACAAGTGCTAAACACAGCTGCGCAATAAAATACAAATGAATGGCTTGAATTTGGATCTGCTGCGTGGTCTGACCTTGACAAGAAAGCTATTCAACCATAGACAATTGTTCGTTAGCTTCGGAGCGGCTGAGTGTCAAAAGACGAGGTCACGAGGGTCACGCAGATCGAGAGTCGACAGCTAAACACACGTCGTTTCGAGTTTCGACCAATGACAGAGTATTTTCTCGCTTGTAATACGAAATATTGGGTTTAATGATGCACTGTAATGATAACCAAGATCTACTAGCACTGAATGAATGATTAATAAAATGGGATGATGAGATGAAGGTTTCTTCCCTGATGGAAACAATAGTGGGAAGGAAATGGCCTTGGACTATTTTGTAGACCATCATCCTGGCATTGACCTGGGCTACCGAGGGAAACCATGGAAAACCTCAGTAAAGATGTATGGTGACAGGGACCTAGACTCGCCTCCTGGTCATATGGAGAACGCTCATCATCACTGAGCTGCCAGTACCGGTTACATCTTACTAGATCAGGACCTTATTCAAACTTTAAAGCATACAATCATCGCAGACTTCAGCCTATTATCGATGTATTACGCATATAAATGTTGATAATTTTGAACTTTCCAAGAACATTCCAAGTAGGTATTAGTAAGAACTGATATTATGATTAGATTTAGTAGACTGTTGTAAGAAAGAGGTAGAGAGAGGGTGAGAGACACTTACTGTCAAAGTGTTGAGCTTGTTCCATGAGAAACTGGCTGCCTTGCTCCCACTGCCTCTCCAGCAGCTGGTCCAGGCTCTGGGGAATCGCGCCGGTGGCGGCACTGGTGGCCAGACTGTTGTTGACGGTAGCCAGGTTGTTGACGGTCGTTTGGTTGGCGGCAAACGCTGCTCCCAGGCCCATAGATAGGGGATTAGCAGCACTGTTGGCAGCTGCGGCCGCTGCAGCACCGGAGCGTACCTGAATGCAATCAATCAGGCAATTAGATGAGATACTAGCGCAGAGCAACATAGTCTTGTCATAACACCTAGCTTGTTGCACCAAGGCAATATGAAATAAGGAGGTTAAAACAAATTGTTCTAGAAAAACCGGATCATAGCAATTGTAAAGTAAGGAAAATTACGTCTTACAAAATATATGCTTTCGAAAAAAGCAGGATTTCCACTTCTGACCTATGAGCCTACTTGTTGTCTGAAACGGTACGATAATTCGATCGATACTGAAACGATAATTTGTCTGAACGACTTTCAAATGGAAATAAATGGAAAAAAATGACAGTGAAGGTTCGAGTCATCTTCATTTTACGTTATATTGTATATCATTTTATACAGGCTACCGTATTGTTTGGACTTCCAATATTTTCGGTAGTCGATTCTTTTCCTCGGTCATTTGAAATAAATCAAAATAAATGGTAGCACAAGTGCAGCAAACCCATCTACCAAGAGAGGAAACACATAACGTCCGGTGAAATCATAATTTCAGCTGACAAAAGTTGAAATGGAGTGAACAATTACGAATCATGAATCGGTACCAAAACCTGTTGTGATCTCCCATGTTATGCAGGTGAATACTGTCTTGTGATTGGTCAGTAGGAATAATCAAGTCGGACGACAAAATACAATCAAGTGGCAACCCTGCGTAAATTACATACGGTATCAAAAATGAAAAGTGTAAAACTTACCGAAGCTATCACCCTACTGTGTAGCTGAGGACCCACCAACGAGGAGGCAGTATTTGAATCTGTAAACACACTATGAGCTTCCAACTCTGCTGACAATGTGTCTGACAACTTCTTCGACATGTTAGAAGACGGGTTCAGCTGGTTGCCTAGCATGTGAGGGGCACTTACTCCATTGGAAAACCTGCAAAAACGGTTCAAAAGGTGAGAAAAAAAGTTCACTGACAGCTACATTCTTTATCAAGTGGGTGAATCAGCTAATCATACTACAGTGAAACCTCAATGCTCGTTCCTAAATCTGTCATTTTCCTGATTCTATCATTCATTTTTCCCAATCTACTTCCACATAACCAAAGCTAAAATTTCCCGTATGGATCGTTTTATAAGATGGATGTTTTTCTCAGTCCCTTGAAAACCATTCAGATTTCACTACATAGGATATACCACAATTCATGCTTTTCATTCCGTATAAAGCTTCATCAGATTGATTCGACAATGAACTCAACGATGGGCAAATTATAGAAATCATATTATAGGCCTAGGTAGGTACTTTTCAATTCAAAAAATTTAGATCCAAGATAATGAAGTACCGGTAGTTGAAATTTGACATGAAATTTCTTCCAACTAGATTCTTCCCAAAATGTCTCAAATACCATGAAACAACAATAAGTCGACACAAAATGAAGGAAACCATCTTTAAAAATGGTGTAAGTACTCCCATGAACGTGATATAGGATAGAGTTTGTATCTAGTAAATGTTTGTAAGAAGTAAGAACGATTGAGTATGTCGCAGTCTGAGGTATAATGATAAGTTACACTAGGAAAATGCGTTACGTGTTTCCGCGTTGATGGATGAGCTGGAACAATATATCAACATATCTTTGGATTGGTTATATATTTACACACCTTGTGATCCAAACAATTACCTCACTGCCCTCCTATTTCCTGATTGATTTACATGATAATAAAGAAGGCTTAGTTTTAATCTTTTCCAATTAAGTGGTGACACCTGTTGCTTGGATTTCATTGGTAAGATTTATTTGGTAATGGTATCTTGATAGCCTCGAGATTCAAAAAAATTAGATTATATATTTTTTTACATCGAAACGGCTGATCTGTTTGGACTGAAAGTTGGGAATAATGTGTATAATTATTAAACTGAAATTCCCTGAAAATTTGAATTCTCTTGAAGGAAATATTTTTTACGAATTTTTTCCTCTGGGTTATTCTTATGGGATTTTTGAAAACTTTCAAATGAGTATTCTCAGAAGTGGTTCAACTGATTGCGCCTCGAAACTATAGGCCTACAGTATCAAATTGAATACAAGGACATTTGTGCATGCCAAGTTTCAACTTATTTTGAATTTTTGTTTGACCTGTGGAGCGCGAAAAAAACAACTTTTTTTCGGGTATGGTGAAATTGAGTCTTCACTTCGCTCATCCAATTAAAAGTTGAATGTCATATTTCGAACAATATGCAACTGATTCAGTTTACCCGTTTCAGTTTTCAAAACTCAAACTAAAATTATCAAAACTCGACTAAAGCTGCATGCACAATTTTTGGCTTACAGCTTTACGTCCTTCTGTTCGGTGCGCAGCGGGGTGACCTTCTTCTTGTTCTTGCGGGGTCCAGCAGAGTACGCAGCAGCTTCAGACTCCGGACTGCTAGGAGGAGAGTCCTTGGGGACAGCAGAAGGATGACTGGACCTGGTGGGCAAGCCAGGGGGTGGGGGAGTCGGGGTGCTCAGGTTAGAGCGAGAGCTGCGTTTGGGCAAGGCGCTGACAGGGGCGACGACTGGAGGAGGGGCTACTGTGCGCTTGTTCTTGCGACCCTTCTCTGGCTTCTCGCTCGACTGAGACCTAGCACAACAGAAGAATTGCATCCACATCACTTCGACACAGACCAAACACCAACTTATTCAGTTATTTTGGGGGTAAAAGTCACATTGTAATGATAATCAAGATCTATTGGTATCAGACGAATGATTGACGAGATGTCTTTTAGATTACTTCTAGGTAATGGGAAGGAAAGTGGGAAGGAAGCGGTCATGGCCTATAACCATCCACGCATTTGCCTCAGACTCAAGTGGGAAACTACGGAAAACCTCTTTCAAGATGGACGAAGCAGGGATCAAACCGAGGCGTGATCTACCCTCATCTTTCGGTTACAAGATCAAGCACTGCGCTATCTGATCTGTGCCAGTCAACCACCAACAACTTATAACGAATTCAACATGAAACTCAAGAATGATAACAGTTCATTATATTCTACAAATCATGACTCAAATGGTCGAACCTCCGTCTGATATATACTAACCCTAGACTTGTTTCAGCTAGACTTGAGATTCACAACATGTTTCAAATATCAACTAAGCATAACTGCTAGACTTGCTTACCTGCGTCTCTTTGCAGCCTCAGGTTGTACGGGTTGGCTAGGTTGCACCGGAGCTGCTACCATTGATTGCTGCAACTGTTGGAACAACGTCGGCGGAGCAGACGTCTGTTGTAGCGACGTGGCTGCAGTCAGAGGCACGCTTACGACTATACCGGTACTTGTGATGACGTTAGATTTAGTGCTCGTCGGGGGCTCTACTTCCATCTTCACTTCGGCCACTTCAATAGCCGCTTCACTCTCTACCTTCACTACTTTCAGTGGCACAAAGTCTGTCACGGGCGGAATAACCTCACTTTCTGACGGCAACGTTGGCGTGCGGCTGCCGGACTTGCGTTTCTTGGTGGCAGGGGGTGGGGCAGGGGGTGGGACAGGGGGGGTTTCTGCACCGAATACACTTTCACTGTTTGTAACCACACTCTCGACAAAGTTTGAGTTAGTGAATTTGGTAACACTTGTGGGGAGGTTGGCAACGTCTTTCACCTCGCTACTCTCAACAGGTTTACTGTTCTTGTTGGGAGCAGAAATAACCGGGGTGCACTTGGCCGAGTTTTTCCGTTTCACTGGTCCAGGTTTCACAGAGTCAGACACTTCCTTCTCCGGAGAGGAGTCAGACGATACGTTATCGGGGTGAACAGGTTTATAAGGGGGGATAGTCTTCACATTTCCCCCTTTCTTCTGAAATAAAATGATTTCACATCCTTTAGTTGGAGCACTCTTGTTATTTCTCAAATACTATACAAATATTCGCATACTATTCAAATCATGTTTCCGACTGGAACCCCTCACTTCATTCGACGAACACAATAGATAAACATGTTGGCTGAAAACGGTCAATTGACAAAAAGAGATGTTGAAATATAAATTTTGTTGATACTGTAATACTAGGGGTGTTTGAAAATGGTGTAATGACTTCGTGTTTTTCGTGTCTGTATTTGCAAGTTTCGGTGCTTGGCGATGTTATGATTTTTTGGCATAATGTAATGCAGAATTGTCATTTTAGGAAGTTTTAAAAAGAAAAACAGTGACCAGTTTACAAGTGAACCATCGTTAATCTGAAATGGAAAGGATCCCAAAAAAATTATTTGGATTCTTCAAAATTTGGATTAAGCAAAAAACTCCTTTTCAACATTAATCATCACTCTTCCCGGTTAGAATTTAGTCAATTTTGTATTGCGCGCGAGAGCTAGGCTGAGAAAGCTAGGCGACTGGCCGAGAGTACGGGTCCGGTCACTGATCGTGTGTACTCGGCTGATTCGATAATGCTGTATCGTCAAATGGCTCGCTCCCATTGACGCTTGGCCATCCCGAGCGGCCGACTGCTGGCCGAACGAATATTTCAAGCTCATCATAGTCTCATGGTCTGCTAGCAGTTGTCAATGTCAAAACAAGCACATGCATGTAGATGGCATGCACGCCCATCAAGCAGTGAACAGCTCATGTGTCAAATAAAAAGAGGTGTAATGTGAGAAATCATGCTTTTTCACGATGAAACATTAAAAAAAACGTGTTTTTCGTAAAATATTTTACATTTTCAGGTTGATTGCAGTGTACTGAGCGAATTTGGGCATATTTTGCGGCTTGGAAATTATATTAATCAACTGAGAATTTATTGAAATGTGCTTATATTGTTGTTTCATCATACACAACATTTCACGGCTTGCAAAAAACAAATACCTTCAAGTAGGCCTACTAATTAAATCCATCTTTCATTCTCTGAGGTCTACTTTTCTAATGAATTATTTTTAAATGCCTAACTTATTATTAGCAATAAACACAAGCCACAAATTTGAAGGCCCGTTCCGAATAATTGAGGCAAAAACAAATTCATTTTCTTGTTTCAATTCTTGATATGTGGGGATATGCCTTGGCACAATTTAAAAATGTATTAATAGCACTTATATAATTATTCCTTGTTAAGATACACTTGCAGCTGGCAGATGCCAGAATATAAATGCATTGTTCAATAAAATCGCATGGAATCGTTGCTCTTACATCTTTATTACCATCCTCTCCCTGTACCCACCCACAACATTTTTGCAATATTTCTCAATTTGTTCTTATTGAATCAACTAAGACCAGAGAAAAAATGCATGTCTTGAAAAAAAATCCAAGAAATACAGTTGTGAAATACTTATTGTCGTAATTTGCCTACGTACTGGCACAGATTCAAGTTCTGAACACACTCATTCAGCAAGCTATAAAATCATGCCTCCTAAAATCCTTTTCTCAGTATGGTTGTGCATGCCGTGGGAGAGTATCGTACCAGTTTGGAGTAGTGATGTTGGCAATAGCCGCAATACTTGACGTTATCCAAGTAATTGCCAGCTTCTTCGCACAACAAGCCAAGTGATTGGGCGCACGTCACGTGGAACTGTTGCTTGCAGCCCGACTTATTGCACTGCATACACGCGCCGATCTGCGCACGAGACCCCTTGCCACCCTCCTCGCAGATATAACACGTCTGAAACATGCAATAAATCATTTACTCAACGCCCATCTGCGGCAATCTGAAGATGCTGTGGCCGACTAAAAATTATTGTATAAATAAATATACCTGGTTATTGGTTAATGAGTGACTATTTCTTGTCAATTTCATACTAAAAGACTTTCAAAAAATGTGAAGCTTTGATAACCTCATAGCTCAGCTTAATTCCTATATTAATAATATTATAATCATCAATGTGAAGTATTGTGAAAACCACATTACTATTTACAAATCTCGGCATCATCAGAAAACAGACAAGATAATGGAAACATTTTTGAGAGGCTGTGCGAGCCTCGAAACTTTCGCTCATGAATCGAACTTGAACTTCAAAAATATTTTCTCCAACTCGAGAGATAAAATTTCAGTCTCGAAATACTTTTAGGTCTCAAACTATTTAGAGTGAGCGAGATTGAATGATTGATTTTGTTATTTTCAGATGAGCGTAGCGAAGACTTTCATTCCACTTGGGTCTGCAAAAATAAAAAGATAAAAATACCCGGCATAGGCTGACAGATCAGGTCAAGTAACCAATAGATTTGAAACTTTTTCTGTACATTGGTGTTATACCAGAGTAGGCTGGGATTGTTTTCAAGTACAATCAGTGCAATGGGTTTCTCAGGAAATATTCGGGAATCTTGGAAAATTGGCCCAAGTCACGTTGGGTAGAATTTTCAATTTTTCAATTTCATTTGCTCGTCATGGAATTTACACAGAATGTTGATACTGTTCTAATACATATTTCTACTGAATTTGAAAAATTTGGAGCGGTCGTACCGTATTCAAGAAAATAAATTACCGGTATAATATTGGAATAATGAAAATCTTCAGGCTGCTAGGCTATGAGTTACTTATAAAGCATCAAATTTAATGAATGAATAGGGAAGGCTTATGTAATAACCTGAAAATCAAGGTGTGTAGGTACATAACTTTCAGGTACATTCTATATAAATATTTTGCTAATATAACGCATAATTAGATGAGCGTAGCGAAGCTTTCCATTTCACACCCTGAAAAAAAATGGGCTTTGTTTTTATGTTTTTTTTCTTTTTGTTTTTTGTTTTTTTGTAATTATGTACGCGGCATACAGGTCAGAGAAATGAATCAATCAACTTGAAACTTTTTCTGAACGTTGGTGTCATACCAGAATAGGTTGGGATTGTTATTCAGAGGAATCGGTCGGAAGGTTTTTCCGGAAAATAATCAGAAAGTTTGGAAAATCCTCATAAGAATAACCCGGAGGGAAAATACTTGAAAAACAAGAATTTTTAAAAAGCTCTCAAATTCTCACAGAATATGAAAAAACTATTATACACCTTTTCAGAGATTTTTACAACAATCGAATGAGAAATAATGAAGAAAACGCAATAAACGTGTACATTTTATTGAATATTTGGATCAATTGGTTTTGCAAAGTGTTTATGCGACAGGTTGCAGGTTACTATAAATATCAACAAGTTGCAGGTGAGGTTTTTGAACGTTTGAAGTAAGTCAAGGCTTGTAGATGTAAATTAAGCCGACAAATTATTTTTCATTCTAGATTGCCATTCTTCTAAGCTCATCTCACAACGCGCATCCCGCGTTTTCCTAGTATGGACCTACTATGGTTTTTCCTAGTTTCATTATTCAACAGATTGACACTACAAAATACAGTACTGGTACCAGAAGAAAATATTTTGAAAACTTGTACCCCAGTTTCATCAAGACCATTAATTGTATTGTGATTAAAGTTTGACCTGAGAACAAAAAACCTTGTTTTCATTTTCAGGTGTCCTGTATATGCCCTCATTCTAACTTCATTAATTTCAGACATGCTCAAATTGCTGGCACAAACTAAAATTGTGCTTGAACGTGCAAGAGTCTCCCCACTAAAAAATTAATCAAATTGCTCATACTCAAAAAGCTCTCTGTGCACAGACATGGTATTAGGCTTCCATCTGACAAACAGTTAGTTTAGGAACAACGCAAGCAAATTCAGTGTTTAAATCACAAATAATGTAGTTTCAATAAATTACAAACCTTAAAACCAGTGATCGACCACTCAAGTCAGTTATTAAAACGTAAAAACATCGTCATTGAACATGTTAATACCGACGTGTACATATAAATTATTGAAAGTCGATACTCCAGCTTATTGATCAAATGAACATCAAGTAGGGCCTACGTACTGTAATAGTGTTGGGTGCTTTACCTTATTAAATCTCTCAGCAGGAATTAATTGCAGAATAATCGGTTCCATTGTTGTGACATTGCCAAAGCGCACCTCGGGGATGTAAAGAGCACACACCACATGGGCCCAGGCATCGTTGTCAGATTTCTTCAAAGCTCCGTCCCTACTCGGGCATAACTCGCAGCGCTGTATAAGTGGCAACATGGCACAAACATAACAGTCTCATCATTACTTGTTCAACGTCCATTACCACAAGCAAAATCCATGGTTAAAAGTTGAATAAATTCAAGATTGGGCCCGACTGAATAATGAAGTCTGGTTGTTCTGTTTCTAATTATAGAATAAAGTGTAGGACCTATAAACGAATC
This sequence comes from Brachyptera risi, assembly GCA_964007535.1. NCBI lineage: Eukaryota > Metazoa > Arthropoda > Insecta > Plecoptera > Taeniopterygidae > Brachyptera > Brachyptera risi. The sequence continues at coordinate 34,971,107 of OZ023329.1, read as the reverse complement.
AGTTGTACGGTAAGCATACCGGTATGAAGAAATTATTCAATTCAAGGAGCCAAATTTCTACTTGAGCAAATATCAGCAAAATATAGAAATGAAAATTGACAATTTTGTTACATAAGACTAGATTAATTTCAAATGATTTTGAATTGAGTGTGACTTTGTAGTCTAACTGTATATGCTATGAAGTAGAACTACTTTACAAAGGCCTACTTGTAAAATAAAAAAGCAACAAAATTTATTGATATGAGGTTACGCAGGAGCCACTTTAAGTAACTCGACAAAAATGGAGGCTAATGGGCCTATGATTATATACATAATATAGTCTTGGGCCTGCATATTGGGGTGGTAAGATCGCCCTTGTGGTGCCCCATCCAAACGATCCTATCTCTCATCCATAACCTTAATTGAGGAGCAATGATTTTGTATCAACTTTTGATGTTATTAAAAAAAAAAAATGAAAATTATATTTACTAATTACTAGCTAATCAAAATACAAATTTTCCAAAACCTAAAGATCTATTTTGCATTCTTATAATTAGGGGAGGACTAAATTGAAGACATTTTTAAAAACAAATGGGCATTATCATATTTTGATCTGTACAGAGGATACAAAATCTGAATAAATAAAATGAGTGAAGCTTTCACATCTAGAAGACCTTTGATCTTTTACATTTACACTGCAGTACGTATGTAATTAGAATCCGATTATAATTATTTCAGGCCTACTTAAATCTAATATGCTTGATCTACATTTAATTGAGAAATCTCTGGTTTCAACCAGAAAATCTGTGGGCCTATGCTCATAAAAATCCAATACCAAGTCTATTGGAGTCATGGAAAAGATGTCTGTTATGTAAGTTGAACAAACCGTAGGTAAGTATAGTGCTAATACTCACCACTCGGGCAGCATTTTCTTGTGACTCACATTTTCTACAAAACCAAGGTCCAGAGGGTACAGTCACGATTCCATAACAAGCTGAAACAACAGATACACAGTTACTTATAATAGAATAATATGATTTTAATACTTTTTATAAATCAATTACATATTAATAAGAATTTTAATAAGATTGTTTTCAAGTTTTTGTAAAAACTCATTTTTAGGCATATGAGAACTTTTCAGCTATTTTTGTCTTGATATATTGGTACCGTAATATTTTGTACGCTGGCAAATAGACGAGTAGGCTAGACCATTTTTTTCCAAAGGTAGTGAAAACTACATTATATAGCCTTCCATACAATCTATTCTACGAGGAAGAAGTAGGTATTCAACGGATCCATCCTTTAAAACGAGGGGTGGGGGGGGAGAGGGGATGTCCTGTCTAGCCTTAAATGTATTCAAATTATATAAGTAAGTCTATCGCAGGTAAAAATGTAATTTGTGATGAATGTAACTTCTAGTTAACATGGTACACAAATGGTATACAATGACATTCTGTAGCAACAATTTGATTTTTAATGATTGGTATGATTTAGGCGTAAAGAAAACACAATGGCCTACTTTGACAGAAATAGGGTACGGTAGGCCCATCGGTATATAGAGGATCCTTCCTCAACAGCTTACGGTACTAGAACTTTATTAGAACTTTGTTTTTTATACATTGTCCTTTCATTGTTTTGATGCATCACAAGTCTACTACTCATTTTAAAAACATACAGATATATATATATATATATATATATATATATATATATATATATATATATATATATATATATATATATATATATATATATATATATATATATATATATATATATATATATACCAATTTCAGCACTGACACGAATAACCTAGGTAGCGGTTAAGAGAAGCTCATGCTGTGACGCATACATGTAGAAGACCTATTTTTTATAACTTGCCCAAAATTATCAAACTTTCACATAGTTTAGGCCTACCTTGTGCATCCTAATTCACACAATTTCACGTTAGTAAGGTTAGTAATTTCACCACACTATTATTCCATCACCTATATTAAACTTGATGACATAAGGGCAAGCAGAACATGTAGGCCTAGTCTAGGCATCTTTTGCTTATATCTACATCCACAGTCTAAGAAAGATTAGTAATCTGTCTGGGTGGTCTTCAACACGCAATCTTTGCATTGGTCTAATAATTTTCATGGTAGCAAAGCTGTTATTTTTACTCAATGAGTTGGTAAGCCAGATACAAGTAGGTCTGTTACAAAACAACTGAAAACTATCAACAGCTGAACTGAATGAGCCCCTTATGTAGTACCAGTACCCTTGTATTAAATCTGCATCAGTGTTGATGGAATTTCATCTTTGTCCATGGGGTCTAACAATTCCACATGTCAAGTTCATTCAAATATGCTGGTGGAAGATTTTTTAACAAATTACCGGTACCTCTTACATTAAAAAAACAGGTACTTCAAAATCAAATCAAAATTGTATTTAATTAACCCGTTATTAACTACAAGTAGCCTACAAGAAGTGTCAACCTCATAAGAATTGCCTATTCCTTTCATTCGTTTCTGAAAACACAATCGCTAATCAATAATCATGTAGGCCTACTATTTATCTACTAAAATGATTCATTTATGAATTGGATCATTAATTATTTTATATGTAGGTATCATATTGTTCTTTTGAACCATGAACAACATGTAATTTTAAAGATTATTTGTAAGTGTCTAAAGTTGTAAAATATGTAAATTTTTGAGTGTCTTATAGGTCTATCATGTATCTAATCAAATGCAAAATGAATTAGCGGTATTATTATTAGGCCTATTATATTGATATGCTGTATAACTCTCGATTTTCTCTTGTTCTAACATAATCTTAGGTATAGGCCTGGATCCCATATTTATGTACTCAGTGGCCCGGGTCTAATCCACGGTCTAGAATACAGGTCTTGTATCGGGCTATCTACGTGCATTAGAAGGCTGATACCAACAGTGCTGCTAGTTCCACTAAAATCTGTGCGGAACGCTAGGTGTAAAGAGGCCCGTCACGTGGTCGAGTCGACGGTTGACGGCTACTGACAGCTGACGTCTTCCTGCCAACAATGACGCACATGCGTAGAGCGTGGCGCACTGGCCTCTTCACACCTGCGTTTTTTTTTTATATTGGGTTTCAACGACACACTGTAATGATGACCAAGATCTATTGGCGTCGGATGAATGATTAATGAGATGATGGAATGATGAGATGAAGGTATTATGGGTATGGGAAGGATAGTGGGAACGAAGCGGTTGTGGCCTATATTGTGGGAACCATCCCGGCATTAGCCTAAATTACAGAGGGAAACCACGAAAAAAACCTGCAAAGATGGACGGTGGCGAGGATCGAACTGGGTTCGATATGTCCCTTCACCTCTCGGATCACATGAAGCATGTGCGTTAACCACTCAGCTACATGTGCCGGTGACATACACCTAGCGTTCCGTACGTATTTTGGTAGAACTAGCTGCACTGTTGGTATCAGCTGAGAATCCCTGAGATAGCTTCAATACAAGACCTCTCTATTCTAGACTGTGGTCTAATTTCAATTGTTTAGTCGAGTAACGTAATCCAAGGTTTTGTGCATGTCTTCCTAGGTATGATTTCAAGTTAGAGGTAGACTGTCTAAATGCCTGGTCACGAGTGAGGTACCAGTAGAGGCTTACAACATCTAATACCGTGGGGGGCATAGATCATTTCAAAATTTGCAATTCAAACTGATTGCGCCTGTGACACCACCTGCTGACCGATGGTTAGTCTTCGATAACATTCCCATATTTCAAATTCACTCAAATTCTCGTCTGCTTTAGCTCTACGCTTTAAAAGTGGAAAATTTACTGTAAAAATAATTCTCAAGATATTTAAATCTAAAATACATGTGGGCCTAGGCCTAGATTTCTGAGTGCTGGGAATTGAAGGAAAATACAAGAAGCAATCAATGAATTTAGATTTCAATATGATTACAGTTACTGTTCACTCAACGACAACACCAACAATCGGTTATTTAGGCCCGTACAAGTGAATGGATACAAAGACCCATGCCTTATGCCGGAGTCTATAGCACATCCGCTTTCACGTCAGTTTCCAAAGCTGAGCCTTTACTGACCGAGCCGTAGAGGCAGCTCGTTCCAATAGCTTTGAAAGGATCACTGTCCCTTGAAATATAAAAAATTAATTCTACAATTTCGTAAAATATGTCCAGCATGTTGCGTAGGCCAAATAACTAAGATTTTCACCTGGTGAAACTGAATGAGCGCACCTGGATGGGTCTGGAAATTTGTAAAATGGTCTAGGCCTACAGGCCCTTTGCAGCATGAAAAGCAGATGTGATGCTCGTGGTATTGGCAACATTGTAGACCTAAGGTAGGCCTATCACTGTTTAGGAATTGGTTTTGAAGGCCTAGGCTAAGCCTCACAGTCCAGACTAGGAGCGTAATGTTGGGATTGTAGGTCTTACCTTGATGTACTGCTACAGTGCAGCCTAGGCCATCGCAATAAACCAGAGGATTTTCAGTCCAACCGCGTTCATCGGAACAAACACAGCATCCGCCTACCATTTCCTTCATACTGGTATGAAAATGCCTGGCTATGTTAGCGTACTTGTAAGCCTAGCGTCACTTTACGTGCCTGCTTTTTCATGGTTGTAGAAACCATCAGGTCTGTCTATCATGTGATATAAATCATTTTCAAATTCGACATCATCTTCAGTGTAGTATATGGGGAAATATAATGATAAACTCCCCTGAAACTATGTTTTCACAGGACAGAAAAATACTCAACCATCAAAATCGGCCATTTTAACTACTTTCACCTGCGTTGCGCATGCGCAATTATACGACAACATTTTATCGGCGCGCAAATGGGTCCTACAAATTAATTCGAAAATAAATACCTAACGTAGAATGTAATTCTAATTCCGGATAATCAAACTGGCTTTTTCCTGTAGAACACTACGAAACAATGAATTTGTAATGCAGAATAACTGTTAGTTATATATATTGTTATGTTATATTGTTAGTTATATACTGTTTGATTATACTGTTTATATTAAATTAGTATATAGGTTATAGTTATTTAGATTAGAACAATTAGATTAGAACAATGGGTTTAGTGATATAAATGTATACATTCTACTACGTGCTCAGAAAAAAATAGCTCAACAAAATAGGCTACGGAAGACGGCAAATTTGTGTAACCATTTTGGGGTGGCAGGGGTGGAGATTTTGGAGTGGGCCATAATTGATTTTTTTTTATTAATTGGTATCGGGGTTTAACAAATTTTGGTTATTTTTCTTATATAATACTACACTATGAATCAATTGTGAAAAATAATTTATGAGGCAAACACAATTATTGTACCGGAAAATAACCAATTGAGTGACCTCCGGCTCTTAACCTTTCACTCTTTAAGGCTTGCTGATGTGAACGTATAATTTCTACCACATGTTTAAAACTTGAAACCCTAATATTCATTCATTCAAAAAAAAAAACTCGATAAAGTAGGCTATAGAGGGCGGCGAATTATCCGTTTGTCGTGAAATTTTGAATGAAATTCAATTTTGAATTTTGAATTTATTCAGAAAATAAATATTATTCTATTTAATATGTTATTTCATACAATGCATGCCGTTTTTTGGCATTTTAATGAGTTACTGGATAGATAATATGAGGTACCGATAACATCAAAGCATAAATGAAACATGTTACTGAAATATTATGAAAAATGAGAGAGTGAAAGATAATTAATACAGATTCATGGACAAAAAATGAAAGTATGATCAAAATGAGTATATTTATATTAACGATCTAATTCAATATAGTGCTTGAATCTTCCGAAGCCAGAATTAAGGCACATGAAATTATTAAAATCTATGCTCAGTTTGAATTTCTCACAGAACTCTATTATTGTCGAACAAGAAGTATAGTAGTGATGATTAATTCAGCAATTTGCTATCAAATGCCTACGTTCATCACACTGCCGGAAAACGGTTTAACAGAATTCACTCAGTCTGAATCAGTTGAAACATTCTGATGAACATATCGATTTTGGGCAAAACCGATTCAACACGTTTTGTAAGATACGATTTGGCACTGTCAAATCCCATAAAAAGTGAGTGATTAAAAGGCCAAAATAGTTTGGATGAGGGAGAACGGCAACTATGTCAGAAAAAAACTGTGTCATTTTCAGTTCTTTTTTTAACTGTGGCGCTTTTCAACTGTGTATTTTGAGATTTTCTTCTGAAACAGTTGGGCCTACGTGTCTTTGGTGGGGTTACTCCCCCTCTAGCGATAGATGTTGTACAATTTTTACCGAAAATATCTTACCAAGGTACAGTTAAAATCTGACTCAGTTCATTTTCACTTTTCGATCCAGTCTTTTCCAACACAAAATTTGAAAGAGGTTATAGGTTCTTTATTGCCATTAGAATTCGCATGATACATGTTGAAGAATTATTAGCATTTTGTCGAAACGCATAAAGCGCATAAAAATATACAAAAATATAATCCAATGAAAATATGGCCAACAGTAGGCCTATTATATCTGAATTGAATATAATCATTTAAATACAATAAAAAGCTGTAAAACACATTACAAACATTTGTATTCTGGAAATTCATTGATGAAGTAGTAATAGTTTATTACTAGAAACGTTTTTAAAGCTAGTTCAAATTTCATTCCGGTCGGATTTTTTTTATATGTACAGGTAGCTTGCTATATAACTTACATCCCACAGAACGATCCTTTATCGATTACGTCCTTTATCAAAAATACGCAGATAATGCCTAATCAATTGATATAATCACGCTTATTTCTTGTATTATGAGCATTGCTCATTCTCGTTCAATAATACATTATTCTTTTCATTCAGTACAATTAGAATGAATACAATTGAATGTAAATATGTAAACAAGGAAATGTCAAAATTTTGAGTTTTTTAAAGACAATGCCACTGTGCCAATGCACAATGCCATTGTGTGCCAATGCTATGGTGCACAATAGGCATCAGCCATGTTCCTTCCAATATATCTCATTGCTCCCTCCTGCAATTTGAATAGACAACTTACACGCCTTGATTGTTCCCATAAGATTAGATCAATCAGGGTAGATTTTTTATCACTGTGTCATTAATAAACTGTGTCACATTTCAACTGTACTCTTTTAATGTATTTTTATTATGAATAGTACAACTTCTATAGCACTGGAAGAAAAATACCGCCACCATAAAGGAGAACAGTTTTAGCAACATATCTGGAAAGATACAGTTGAAACGGACACAGTTGAATACTGACACAGTACAAAACTGACCAAAAATGCATGAACAAAATCATTCTGAATCTTTCTGGATCACGAAAAGCGTCTGTATATATATAGACCTACTATATGCGACGATTTGCCATATTCAGCCAGTCAAGTTTTAATAGTTGAGATGAGATATTTTATTTCTGAAATTTATTGTAGGTCTAATATATCATAATTTCATAGTTTCTGTATCCTAGTAGGGATGTATTTAAAATGATAGCTTTCACTAATTAAGATTAAATAATGTGGGAGTCGTGAAAGGATGTAAGAGCTGGGTAGAAATACTGATTCGAATAGTGGAATAATTACATTTTATTTATTTCGGTCATTTTCGAGTTAATTAATAATAAACTAATATGCATATGTCATTTTTGCTTTACTATTAATCTATTCTTTCAGATAATATCCATAACTCATTAAGATTAATTGTTATAATTTAATGTACGTACGGTACGTATCTGCTTCTCTTAAATCATAGGCCTTATACTATTTATTATTTGGTATCATACTTGTACAAGTATGCATGTAATTGTCACCGACTTGTATCCCTTCAGTTCTACACATGGACGCATACGTAAAATTAGGCCTACTAATTAAATGTTTCATCAATATTGAATTCGAATATAAATGAATTGCAGGATTTGTAGTGTATAATTGTCTTTCCTGAAATACAGTATGGGCCTACACAGTGATGCATTCTGACGTTACTGTGCCGTCCGTGGCTGCACCCTGTAACACATCAAACATTTCATCAGCTGGCATCAACAAGAGGGACGTCTTACATTGTGAGTTGTTCGTATTGCTGTCTCAGACTAGGAATGGTTATATTTTAATTTCTGACTAGAATATCAGGAGATTAGTGATAGCAAAGACTCCATCCTACTCTTATTAGACGAGCGTATGCGAGGATTCCATACTACTCTTATAGATGATAGCTTTGTCTGTGTTTTTTTTTTTTTTTTTTGTAAGCACTGCACAGGTCGCAGGGTTTGACTGATCGACATGAAACTTTTTACACGCAAACTCATCCAACTTAGAATTGTATAGTTTTTGGAATGAATCGGTTGGATCGATTTTGAGAAATATCATCTCAAAGTTTCTAAAAACCCCATAAGATTAGGCTGGGCAAGAAATTTTGAAAAATGAAATCTCTCTCAAAAAAATGAAATTTCCTCTGAAAGTGTATACACATGAATGATACACATTATCACCATTTTGTATGCAATTCGAACAAGCCGTTTTGAAAAAAAAAATCAAACAACTGTTTTTATTCAAATATATAGAAATAATAGCAGAATAATGTTGCGAATATTCACTGCTTTGTAGATTCGATATTTGTCCAACAATGAAGTATTTTTTTATATGCGTCAAGGTGTGTAGAGCTTTCGAATATACCAGAGTCGATTAAGTAGCAAGGTTGAACTACTTTATATACCGACTCTGATTAGGCCTATAACCTTATATTCAGATATCTCGTTCATCTTACAACGCATGCTGCGTTTACCTAGTGTACACTTATGATTGAAAAATTTCCAGAATTGAAATTACCAGGAAAACGCTGTATATGCGTTGTGATATGAGCTTAGAAATATATAATGGAAATGTAGAATGAAAAATATTCTGTCAGCTAACTCTACATCTGCATTGGACATTGGATTGCTTCAAACGTCGTTCAAAAACTCTACCTATGCTGCCTGTTGATATTTATATAGTGCAACATGTTGCATATCCACACTGCAGTGACTTTTGATCCTGATATTCGTTGAAATGTAGGCCTATACTTTTAACACGTTTTATTCAATATTTCTCATCCGATTATTGTGAAAATCACTTTAAATGTGTAAGATAGTTTGTTTCATACTCAGTGGAAATTTTAGAGGTTTTGAAAATTATTTTTTCAAGTATTTTCCCTTCAGATTATTCTCACGGGTATTTTCCAAATTTTCAGATTTTTTTCCGGAGAAACCATTGAATCGATTTTTCATTCTATTTAATTCTATAAAATTCACAATCATCACAAAATTCCGAACATTCAATATCTATATTGTTGAAGTATTGTTAAGTATTGGTATTTTGTTAAAGTAATTAAGGATTGGATGATAGATAATTCAGCTTCTTATTGCCTTGTCTTTTTTTTGCTCTTGTATAAAGAATCCACATACTCTACAAGTTTCATGTAGTTTCCTAAACGTAGAAAATCGTATTAAAAAAAGGAGTTTTCGAAAATCTGGTCTGTCTTCTTCTTACCTTGGATAAATAATGTTGAGGTACTCAGGTTGCTCGTCAAACTGATTGTCATACGCGTTGTGGTTAACCGCTGGTGTCCTGAACAAGGACTTCTGAGCCTTACGGATTGTCGTACGGCGCTTGAGAATACACTGAGAACACAAAAAATCGAGAATCCTGATTCACAGTATAGTACTTTGAACAACAGTTACTTTTTCTTTATTATTTATTTCATTGATGGGATTCTAGGCCATGAATGAAATCCAAATATATATTTTAATATCTCTAGGCCTATACGAAGCAATCAACCATCTCAATACTCTTATTGAGCCGTATACACTTAGTTACAGTGCTTATATGACACATCAAGAAGTCTAGAAGAATTATCTAGACAATCACCTGAATAATTTCTATCTTTCATCTTTTTAAATAATTGGTGCCATTTTTTCTTCATCCGTATCTAGATGAGAGTTCCGTTAACTATAGCACTCGTCTATTTTTCAATTTCCAAAGATTTTTTTCAGTTAATTCTACAGGAAATAAAAAATTTAATATATCAAGTGTTGAGTTGAAATATAATTATTTGTTCTATATATTCTCTCTCTCTCTCTCTCTCTCTCTCTCTCTCCATATATATATATATATATATATATATATATATATATATATATATATATATATATATATATATATGTATATATATATTTGATTTTTTTTTTCTAAATGTTCGATGAAAACTCATCTAGTTAATTGATTATTATCTGTATCTTCAATCTTATCTCATAAAGATAAAAAACAGTTGCCTTCATCGTGAATAGATTAAACAATTATGTAGGGGAGACCAGCGTCGAAAGTGACACGATTGTAACAACGGCTCCCAGCTTCACATTTGTGATCGTAAACTCGTGCTAGATATTTTGAAAAATTTGTCACAAAAGGCAGTGTGTCTGACCATTGAGTAAATAAATATTCTTGTAAATAATTATCCTTACTGGATAGAGTGGTAGAGCTCTGGTTAAACTTATAACCAGGTAGAGCCCTGGTATAACTGGTTATAATTATAAATTATAAAAATAATTTTCCCAGAATTTTGAATTTGTGAGCGAATTTCAATTAATATCAATAGACTCTGATATTGAATGACTTTAAAGAAAAATCAACGAATGATCGATCACAAAAGCTATGATCAAAAGTTCTTTGGAGCGGAGTCTATATATTATACAGCTCTTAGAAGAAATGATTGCAAGAGTAGTAAATCTGTTTACCTTAGAATAGTCTTGTGTGGCCGGAGTTGCAGCCACTCCACCCATTTCAATGGTTTCAGTATCAATATTCTTGTTGATACACTTTTTGCGAACAACCTCCAGCTCGGCTTTACCTGATTGACAAACAGACAAAAGTCATATAGGGTGATAGCATCTCATCAAGTATCCCACCAATCAAACTACGTCAGAGATTACCACCAAAGGTTGTTATAATGGTATATGCAGATTTAAAACTGTTCAAAAATTGCGACCTACCCTGGGAGTCGAACCCGGTTCTCCAGATTGCCGGTCTGAAGCGGATTACAGTTTCTCAAAAGAGTTACAATTTCTTAAATCAGTTGAATTAGTATTAATTGTTTCCTTGGGGTGATAAGATCGCCATTGTAATTAGTACCAGTCAGAAGATCCTACCATGTCATCCGTTGCTTCCTAATTGGGAAACCATATTTTTTTGCCAAGTTTTCGATATTTATACAAGAATTTGAAAGCATATTCAGAAAAGAGTATGAAAGAATATGAAAAAATATTCATATTTATGTAATAAGCAAATTCAGGCCCATAATGGAGTAGAATAAGCTTTTATGCAAAGAAAACTTTGTTACTTTGCAGATACTTTGTTCATTTTGTTCTTATAGTCTGCCTAATAGTCACGTTTTTTTTTAAAGGAATCAATAAAAGAGAAAAATACTAACGGGTTAATGTTTACCCATTCATGTTGGGGATGTTGTCTCATCAAGTATATATATAAATAAATAAATGAAAGTATAGACTTACTAAGATGGTACTCTTCATAGTCGGAGAGAGGGTCGATACCAAAAAAAGAAGAAATATCTTCAGGATAACGGAGATCAAAGAACAGAATCAGAGTCCCCAGGAGAATACATAGAATACCTGGAAAGCAAACAGGAAGAGGCATTACTTCTGGCAATACATATTGGAAAAGATGAGCTGCAAATCTTCAAGCGTCTACATGTCTAAAGTTTCTTACAACCTTCAAGTACTTTCCATCTTATTTACACTAATGCATTCAATCTCGCTCCAGAGGTATGATATATATATATATATATATATATATATATATATATATATATATATATATATATATATTTTTTTTTTTTTTTTTATTATTCATTTATAGCATAGTTTTACTCGCCCTTCGAGGATCCTTACAAATTTTACGACATCATCTTTATAGTCTTCAGCTTTGATTTCCAACTTTTGTTTTCATTGCATACTATTTTTCTTTTTTCCCCTTTTTAATTTTTGTATGATTTCGTTATCATCATTTAATTATTTCTTTTTTTCTACATTTTCTTATTCAAACCTAGTCAAATTATATTCATTTTGTTATTCTCTAAAATGTTGTTATTGATAATTTGTTTTATATTTTAATTAATTGATTTTTATTCTGTGTTTTTGCAATCTTTTAATGTAAGACAGAGTCTGAATAAAGATACATATATATATATATACATGTCACAAAGACGAAGTTTGAAATAGTAAATTTTTGATGTATATATCTCACCTGTGACTAGTGTAAGCCAGAAGTTAGAACCGTAAGAAGTCACCAGTTGATCATCTTGGAACGGAATGACGAGTTCAGCAGGGTTCCTGATCGATGCCCACAAGATACATGCTAGCAGTTGCAAGCAACCAGTGGTCAGAGTGAAGAAGGCACCGTACCGAATCACAGATAGGAAGAGGAGGTTAGCGAGAAGCCAACACGGAAAAGCAGCCCTACATAAATGAAAACCATTCTATTATAACTTCCAGCTTATTTGTATAGTTTTAAATGCAATTAGTATAGTCATTCAGCTGAATACTAGAATTATTAATATATTCAGTGATGTTTGAGCCAAAGAGACCAAAGATATGATTTCGAGTCAGATACAAAATGTTTTTAGTGTAAATTACCATGGTCCAATCATTCACAACAACCTGTTGTTAGTCAGTTAGAGTTGTTATTTGAGTTAGAGTGGAATGGCGAAAGATAGATATAATGAGATATGAGATGTTTACCCATGGCCTATACATACCAAATGGCGATATGGGCATACCAGCCAGCAGTCCGGTAGAATCGACCCCATCTCAAGCCTTCCCCATCAATAGTGAAGTACTCTGCAACCCACAAGATTGGCAAGGGAAGACCTGCCAATTGAGCTTGACGAAATTCCCGTTGAATTCTTCCCGCTTTGCAAAAGAACGGAACAGATAAAATTATTCAGAGTAGGATTATTTTCTACCATCATTTTTTAAAATTAATTATTCATATGTTGGAATTATTATTATTATTATTATTATTATTATTATTATTATCATTATTATACGACGAAATTGTACTGAAATCTTTGTGAGAACACGAATACAAAATTAAAAAAAAAAAAATTATTGGATATATTTTACTTAATTCATCATTTGATTAGTTTTTTTTCTTCTTCTCAATTAATTCCTATTGTATTATTATCATGTGTCATCGGCAACCGTATATGTTATGGCAGTCTTCATTTTAGTGGAGATTTATATATAAAGCTAGGCCTATGCCCATCAGGAGGAACCTAATTACAGGCGCTAAATGACCTCGCTGTCGATGCGCCTTAAAACCCTAATATTCATTCATTCAGGAACCTAATTGCAACTTATTAATATCAAACAATTAACTACATGTTATTATCAGAATGTTCAGAGGATATTTATAAATATAATTCAAACATGGACTATACAATCTGAGTGTAGATCGTGAAGGTAAGTCAAGGTAGAAAGCTAGTATAGCTTCATGAAGTCACCGTTGGGCTTGGGTTCGAGCATAGCTTCTTTAGTCCATGGTTCGAGTGCCGCATAAGGCATGGGTTTATGTGAAGGTTCTTTCACTTATCATCACTCCATAGTTTTATAATCACCTGCTCATTCGTACCCCCGTATAACTTAACTGTTGGTGGGGTCGTTCTCGTTAAGCAAACAATAATCAAAATGATAAAGATCCTACAATCCGCCTCGAAAAATCCAGGCAACAGCCAGAAGAGGTCAACAAAGAAAAACAAAACCACTATACGAGCCTATACTGTTGACTTCTTCAAAAGCAAATACGACCTCCTCAACATCGAGATCATGGGGCTGTTTACTGGAGCGCGAGGTACAATACCAAAGTTTTATGAATTTGGATCAAGGTTCAAGCTAAAGAAAGAACTTGTTTTTGATATTGTGATTTTAGCTTCAAGAGGTACAATTAATATTCTAAGAAATCATCTTCAAAATTTTTAATTCTTTTTGTAATAATCATTTTTTAAAAATATTTTTATTTCTTGTAAGAACCTCAAATATTTCTACTTTTCATCAATTTTCCTCAGTTATATCTCCATTTTTGATTTTGATTCCATTTTTTAGGCATACTGTTGTTATTATTTACTTCAATTTTCAATTTTTCACTGACTTTTTTCACTTATTCAACCATATTTCATTTCTATTATATTAATATCAACAATTCTATTTTATATCGATTATTATCCTGTAAACTTTTCATGAGCCAGGGACCAACAAAGGTTATTTATATATTTAAATTAAATCTTTTCACGTTTCACAGCCAATTTTTCACATACTAAGCGTGGAGTGCGTATGCACATTAACTTCTAGTTTTACGTTTTAGTGAATATTAGTCATTTTCATCAGATAAGGTTTTAATGGAACATTCTATGTGACCACAACCCTTGTATTTTGAACACTGATAACATTAGAATGTTGGAAACCATCTCCATACACCTACAGCGCTTTACACCTACAGCCTTCACAATCACACACACACACACACACACACATATATATATATATACAGGGGTGTAGTCGTAAAAAATAAAGTGCCAGGGCGGTGGCATCATTACTTTTGCCCCAGAAGGCCAGAAGTGGTGCTGTCGTAAAAATAACAGTAGGTACCCCAAAATTTCGCATGAACATCGATATGTAATTCAAATAGCAGTCAATGCGATTCCTAATTGGTGGTGGGTTGACCCCCCACAACGCCCTGTAAGGAAAAAATTTGATTTTTTTTCTGAACAATTAGGTCTATATTTAGTAAGTGTTGGTAGGCCTACTTCTAATTCTAGCACAGCTCTAGCAGACTGGGACCGCGAGCTAATAAGGCGTAGGCTAACAATGATTGTTTTTATTACTTTCAGTTTTATCACATTTATTTTTATAAATTGAAATGAGAAAAGTTATTTGAACTTGAAACATACCGATTTGAAGCTTAGAATATTGTCCAAAGTTCCGATTTCTCGACTTCCTTGAACTCATCGTGATTTACGGTCGAGATTGCGTGTCATCTGCAGATCGATGCGTAAGGAGCCACGATTTCACATAAGGAATAGCTTTGAACAATTGGAAGGCGGGGCCGTTTAGTTTGATAAACATCAAGGATGCAACATTTTGCAGCAATAGTTTAGTACGTAGGGGTGTTACAATCAAGTTCATAGCACTGAATCCTCGCTCACATTCGGCGGTACTACAAGGCAAGGTATTGATGCACTGTATCAGAGGTAAGAGTGAAGATGACACTCGACGACCGCCACCTTCATAATATTCACGGAAACCGTTCCGAATTGATTGTCTGTTTTCTAACCTAAACCGATTACACATATTCCTAACATTGTCCTCTCCAAAACGAACATTAATTCGGTCTTGATCATCCTCCGACCAAGTTTCTGGATTAACTCTTGACAACTCTTCCTTTTCACTATAAATTAATACGTGTACAAAATTAACTATTTCAAAACTAAACCACTATCACAACTATTGACTGTACGCACCGAAGTACACGAGTAAACTAATGAGCATTGAGCGACAGTTTGCTTATCCACAAACTACCGATGACAGACCAAAACTTGAGTACTGGGAAAAACAACATAGGCCTATTCTCTAAATAATCCAATTCTTCAGAATTTCCAAATAGAATCGATTTCGAGAGAAAATATCACAGAAAAAGTAATAGCAATAATAACTGTAAAAGGCGTCCGCTGAGTGTTACATGGAATACTCGTACAGTACTCGGAAGTCAGAAGCAGCAAGGAGAATTAAGCTATATAGCCAGACATTTCTACATGAAATTCCAGGAAAAGTAATAGTAGTACAATACAATCAAAATAATGGTATGGGCCTATTCTTTCAGCTAGATCTATAATAAATACATTCACTTCACCATTCACTATTCTCAAGTCTGCATTGTTAAATAATTTTCATTAAGTTTATTTTCAAAAAATGTATAAAGATATTATTATATTATTGGATTTTTCTTTTAATATGTACTTTCTTTATAACAGACAACCAAAGTTCAGCGCCCTACGCCGCCCTGCCTCCGCTGTAAAATTGGAAGCAGGGCTAAGCCCTGCCTCCCAAAAAAGTACCAGGGCGCCGCCCTGGACCGCCCTGGCCCCACTGCATGCCTGTATATATATATATATATATATATATATATATATATATATATATATATATATATATATATATATATAATATATTATATATAACATAAATATCTCTCTCTCTCTCTATATATATATATATATATTTATATATATATATATATATATATATATATATATATATATATAAACATACATATATATATATATATATATATATATATATATATATATATATATATATATATATATATATATATATATATATATATATATATATATATATATATATATATATATATATATATATATATATATATATATATATATATATATATATATATATATATATATATATATATATATATATATATATATATATTATATTGATTGTTATAATTTCTATCATTATTTTATTATTCATATAAACTTATAAATGTCCCAATCTTACCAAACGGTCCGAAACCAAATCTCCCTTGGTCCCACGTCCACCAGAACTGCTCGTTGTAGTTGATGATCTCGTTATCTAACGCAGTCACCTTGTGATTAGACGTGGTCTTATTGGCCATAGTTACGTTGACAGAACGCAGCCCTATCCTCAAGCCAATCCGTGCATGGATCTCGTGGGGCTGACCTGCCTTGTAAGGCGTCCAGGTTTCGATGTGTGCTGTCTCCCAGTCCTGGCCGTAGTTACCAACTGGAAATACGGCAGGGCTCAGATTCAAAAAAGGTGATCCGACTCAAAGTTACGACAATTTCTAGAGATAATACCATATTTGATCTATTACTTTTTTATTTTTTCTTCCCAATTTTTGATTAAATCCATTATTATCATCAATCTATTATTTATTAAAATTAAAAAATCACCAACAATAGATCAAAATTAATATGGTATTATCTCTAGAAATTGTCGTAACTTTGAGCCGGATCAAAATTATGACCTTTTGTGAATTCGGCCCCAGGGCATCCAGTGAGACAAGTTTTGAATTAGGCAAACGTGGTATATATATATATATATATATATATATATATATATATATATATATATATATATATATATATATATATATATATATATATATATTATATATATATATATGCGTTGTAAGCAGAGCGAAATATTTTTAGGACGTCTGCTCGAAAACTCTACACACCTTGACTGGTATGAAATATATTCGAGAAGTCTACACACCTCGGTGGAAACTGTCAAGTCTACAAAGCCGTGAATTACCTGAGTAAAATACTGAATTAAAAATAACCACTATTCCTAGCTATTTGGTGGAATTTTTGGGATGAGATTTCTTTTCAAAATATTTCCGCCCGGCCTAATCTTATGGTTTTTTTTCTAAATTTTGAGATGGTAGATCTCAAAAGTAAGAAACTTGTAAAAATAGTAATAGGTAAATTTCCATTTTTAAATTGAAACCGATAAAATGAGTGTTTTACGGAATGTCCACATTGTTTTAATACGCTACGTCTACCAAGCTTGAAGAAATTTGATTGTCGTTCGGGTTTTTGATTCGAATGGTTTCAAAAAAATACTTTGGTAAAACGGAAAATAATTAGTTCAAAAATCAATTAGAATTGCACAACGAAGGCAGTGAAGGGCCAGACTTGACAGTTCCAAAATCAAGTTGATTTCGAGTATCTTTCATACGAAAATCTTACTCATCTTGCAAAGCATAATAATATACGTTGCGATTTTATACGACCGTATAGCAAAGACGTCTATTTCATATACCGAAAAAAATCAAGCTTCGTTTTCATATTTTTCTTTGTATGCTGCATATACAGATCATGCAAAGTGGGGAATCTTCTTGAAACTTTTTATAGACATTGGTGTCACACCAGGAATAGATTGGAATTGTTTTTGATAAAAATTGTTGTGACTTTGATATCTTGCTCATCTTACAACGCATAACTTAAACTGCGTTTTTCTTTAGTCCTGTACAAGTAACAAATTATTAACAAGTTATGAAGAGTTATAATAAGCTACTTCTCATTCAAATATCTCTCTTGCCTTGCAACGCATGTGCTGCGTTTTCCTATTACAAGCAGAGTCGATAAAGTAGCAGATGGTAGAACTACTTTATCTACTTTGGAGTTAACTAATGTTCTCTCAATAGTGTTTGGTCTACGACTCTACGTGTATGTATCGCTTTTAGTGTGACACTGCATGGCAACAATACGTCATAGAATGAAGCACTTTTATTTCAGACTTTTGACCAAGATTTACATAATATAAGCGTGATATTAAGGAACCTGACGGAAACCATGAGGAAACCATCGGCATACTTACGACGGGTTATACTTGTGGTTTGGTAGCGATGCAATCAAGTGGCGTTGAAATCTTGATATGTGAATTATATTTTTTCCATATTTTCTCTGATACCAAGACCCTGTATTGAACCAGGTCCAGTTTGCCTATTCTTAGAGTTAGTAAAATAAATAGCATGTGTAACTATATTGTGATACCAGGTTTTAACGTACAGTTTGAGTTTCTCCCGCGCTAAATGACCTCGCTGTCGATGCCTATAATATTCATTCATTCAGAGTTTCTCCCAGTTGATATAACTCCGGCACTAAAAGGGCTATAGTCATTTTTTAAATAGACTATTAAAGAGTCCGTGAGGCTTATCGCCTGAAGTCAACAAAATAGCATAGATAACCAAAGAATAAGCAGTTGTTAACAGTTGATTCACTTTTACTGAATTATTGATCGAAAAACCGAGTCTAAAATTTTTCAATATAGGCGTAAGATTAAATTCACTGATTAGACTTCTTCTTTGTTGATAATGAGGTTCGGGATTGTTTGTAAAATAGGGAATTGTATAATATTTCTATCCAAATAAAGATACGATTATAAATTTACAATTGTCCATGATCAATATATAGGCTGGGCCTAATATTCAAATTTCTCAGTGACTTACTCATCAACACAGCGCCGATGAAAAGACTCACAAAGACACGTATAGCAACGTAGAATTGCTGAAAAAATGAAACCAATTAGTACCGTAATCACTAGTTAGCATAACAATGAATAAACAGCGAGAGTTATCTATATTAATTGGAATAATTTATAATTATTATTAAATAATTATTAGGATTATTGCTCTCTTAACGACCCTACCAATATCTACAGTCTACAGGCTATTTGGGGGTACGATTGAACAGGTGATGATGAAACTACAAGTGAAAGGACGTATGCAAAACTGCATCCAATGATGCGGGACCCACACCCAACGGTGACTTCTCCATCTAAATCGGTGCCTTGGTTGACTGAGCTACGGAAGGTGGCTTGGTTACTATTAGTGAATAGATTGAATACTAAATAAGAACATTGGAATGTTGTACTTGTAATGTACAATGTACTTGTAATTTGAAACAAAACAAATTGATGAGTTTGGAAAAGGAAAATGAACAGTATAGTCATTATTGAAGGACGACACAACCCTGAAACTAAATTCTGATGACGAATTGATGATATTTATTTCCCAAATTTTAGTGAAAACTAGAAATCATAATCTCAATTTCAGAAATTTTAATCATTTTTGATCCTCCAGAGACCATGAATCATTATACGTATAGGGTCTATAAGCATAACCGTTTCTCTATAGAAACATAAACAGAATCGAGTGTTGACTACGTCACGACTCAAAAAAGGGCTGGGTCCTGGTGGACTAAAAAATTAATTCTAATTTCTGAAATTGAGATGATGATGTATAGTTTTCTCTGAAATTAGGAAGATAAATATCGTAATTGATGATTCAAATTCAATTTCAGAGTTGTGATGTCCTTTAATTAGACGAGCTTTAGCGAGGACTCAATTTGACATACTGAAAAAAATTGGTGTTCGTGTTTATGTTTTTTTTTTTTTAGGTATTTTTTTAGTTTCTCCACAGGTCGAACGGCTACAGCTATCAGCTTCAAACTTTTTTTCAATATGGTTCCTCATCTAACTCAGATCTGTATAGTTTTGTGGCATTATCGGGTGATAACTTTTATTTTTATGAATTTTAGAAATTTCAAAAATACCCATTGGAATAACACGGCGGGAAAAAAGAAAATATTTTTATTTTCCAAAAAAATGAAATTTTGTGTGAAGTTGAATTACATTCTGATACACATTTCTGGAAATTCTCAGCTTGATCGGGTCAGCCATTTTGAAGAAAAAACATAAAATGTGCTTAATTGATACCACTCGAAGCAGTTTTACAATTGGCGAATGTAGGCAAAAGTTTGGCAGAAAAATCGGCATACCATTACTATCCGCTCGTCTAACAACGCTCATATAGCGTTTTCCTAGTCAATTAGAATATAGCTTTTAACAAAATTATTCGAAAATACGTAGAAGTTGAATATTTACTATGCATGTACCGATTTGCCCCGTACAGCAGGTAGCACGATGATGAAGCACACAGCGAGTATTACAAACGCCAAGATGAAGCCAGCCTCCAGGACGTCGGTAGTAGCAGACGTTTTGTTTTCTTCATGGCTCGTAGGGAAGCCATTGCTGCGACCAAAACCAAAGAAAATACTCATTTTCAATTCTAAATTAATTTTCAAGCTAAACTATCATCTAATGAACTGCACAGAACAATCAGTATTTTAGTACGATTGACTAGAGGAACATTGAGCAATCGACAACCACTTCCAGGAAATAGAGTGAGTCTGAGAGAGAGAGAGAGAATGGGAGAGAGAGAAAAAGATAAGAGGCTGAACCAGTAAAAGAGTAAAAATTAGATGAGCGTAGCGGACTTCCATTTCATTTACCGAAAAAAAGCGGGTTTCGTATTTGTGTTTTTTTTGTTTGTAATTTTGTGCGTGGCATACACAGGTCGGGAAAAATAACCAAACGTTTTGAAACTTTGTCTGCATATTGGTGTCACACCAAAATGGATTGGGATTTGTTTTACAAAAAAATTGGTTGAATGGTTTTTCGTTTTTTCCGGAAAAAAATTACGGGAAATCCCGTAAGAATAACCCGGAGGGAAATTACTTGAGGAACAAAACTTCTTCAAAAGCTCTAAAATTTTCACTGATTATTAGAAAAACTATCATACCCATTCTTAATGATTTTCACAACAATCGGATGAGAAATAACGAAGAAAAGGCAATAAAATATACATTTATTGAGTATTAGGATCAACAGGTCTTTCAAGGTGGATATGCAACAGATTGCACTATTTTTATCAACAATAGCAGGTAGGGTTTTTAAACGTTTGAAGTACCGGTAATCCAAGATCTGTGTAGTTGTAGATTAAGCTGACAGAATATATTTCAGACGCCAATAGATCTTGGTAATCATTACAGTGCGTCGTTAAAACTCAATATAAAAAAATATATATATATATATTTCATTCTAGGTTTTCATACTTCTAAGATTATCTTACAATGCATATACTGCGTCTTCTTAGTCAGTGACATTGTTTTCGAAGATGAAAAAACAAAACGACTGGCAAAATAACCATAGTAGGCCCTATATGAATACGTAATAATTTCTAAATTGAGAGTTTGGAGATTTTGCTAAAACTAAAAGACGCAATATATTCAGAAAGTTTTCCCAATCTTCAGTACATAAAAGTCCAAAATATGTCAAAAAAATGAATTTGATAACAAAATAAATTAGCGTAATAATAATTATTATCAATATTATGAAATATAAATCGTGAGATGTGTGTTTATGAATTTTCAAAATTTTCCTGTTGGAGTAACTCCTTCAATCTTCAATCTAATCAGTTTAACCATTTCACTTCTCTAGGTGTGAGTATAGCTTCCAAGTATCCTACACTCAAATATTTCTAGCTCATGAAGGGGGTAAAAGTGCAATGGAAGTCTTCGCCACAGACAACTCGCAGTCTCCGCCCCTAATGACGTCAGAAATCATACCGTCCAATCAACAGGGCTGTTAGAACAGTAGTCAAATTCAAATATCAAATCGGGGTATTTTGAAATGACCACAGTCCACAAATGATATGATCCAACTGGCTGACTGGTAAAGCCACGCCTATTTAGAGTCGTCAATTACGTATTTACTAAGACTATGTAATTGATAGTCATACGTATTTTCGAAAATAAGCATCTCCGTTATTCTATAAGCATTTTTATTTTTGAACGTGAAAAATAAATCAGGAAGGCTGTGCACACGGATGTTATGGTATTTCTCCATACTTAGAAGGCACAGTGATAGAGAAGTTTTTAGAATTTCGAAGTTATTCGCAGTCCCTCTACTCCTGCCAAGTGCAGTGCCAAAGACGAAACAGTGATTTTGCGTTTTCAGTTGATTAATTGGGAACTGTTTTGTAAACATCGGTCTATTTATATATATAATAATAATAAATTTGAAGTTAATATTGAACTGACCATCTCTTGGTCGAAGGAGAAGAACAGTTCAGGTTTTATTTCAAACGTCCTAGCCTAGTGTTCAAAATGAAAGTTTCAGTAACAACACTAAATGATGAGATCGTTTTCACTTTGGACGTCAGTGAAGATTTAGAATTAGAAAACTTCAAAGCATTTTGCGAAGTCGAGTCTGGCTTTCCAGCACCCGAAATATTAATTGCATTCAACGGACAGCCACTAAGAGAAGACAAAAAATCATTGAAACAACATGGTATTCGAGATGGGGATGTAGTCATTTTACAGCACATAGTTGGATCTGCATCAAATATAAGTTTTCCTGCATCAGCCCCCAACCAAGGTAAGCTCTTTTAGCCTCTATTTCCTATGCTAGGTCTAGGCTGTAAAAAAGGTTGTACGCCAATGCATTGCGGTTTTCCCATGTTTCAGATGTAGGCCTAGGCTTATGCCTTTGAGAGTTCCGCAGGAATCTAATGTCGATCGTAAGTTGCACAGCAGTTACTCCTGTTTGTCATTTGCGTTTCTGAACAGAGTACTAGCCTAGCTCCATTGGGGCAGGTTGGGGCCCTAAGCATTTCCCTATGTCTAGGCTTTTGATTAGAGCTAGGCCTTGGAATTTTGGGCTTAGCATCATGCTTAGGCATTAATGGCTTAAACCTTAAGGTACCGGTAGGCCTATCTGGACCCGAAAGCCTCGCCCGGCATAGTGAAGTTTACTGGTGCAATGCCGGTGCCATTGAGTTTACAGTGTAAACTCAACGCCGGTGCCCAGTAGTGACTGCATATATGCTAAATTGGTGCTTCGATTATCACGATTAGCAGTGCTGGGAAAAGGGTTAGCCCAACCGATTCAGCCTGAATCAGATCAAGCATTTTGACATTAACATAGGCTAGTAAGTCTACCGTGAATTGTTTTGGTTTTATTTTGTGTTGTTGTTTTGGATATCAAAAATGTCGGCCATGTTTGTTTATTCTCACCGCTTTATATAAGGTTGTGGCATTGAGTAAATAAATATCCTTGTAACAGAATGTGTGTAGTCTAACACTACAAACCCAATGGTAGGTCTACTGGGTAACAAAGCTAATTTTGTATAGCAGGGTTTGAATCCTACAAAATACAGTCTCATCCATGTGGTTCACCTTATCCAACCACATTTAAACAGATCAGTCAAGCCATTGATGAAGTAGTGTCTAGATAGGCAACACTGTATGCCAGAGCCTATGCTCACAAATTGCTCACTAACAATGAAAAAGTTGGCTGATCACAGCCATCACAGCGTTCCTAACAGCATTCACTTGCAACAGTACTCTAGCAAATGGTATTTTGTTGGTGATCACAGCGCTCCTCGCAGGATTACCAGGCGTAACACTACCAGGGTCTGTAGACTGTTTAACCAGGATGCTGCCACTCTATCCTGTAGAATACTTCTTTACTCAATGGTCAAGCTGCCCACTACCGGTACAAATTTACTGTACGGTAACATTATTTACTGAGCATGAGATGACCATCCTGCTTCTTCTGGGACAGTCATTTGATTGTACCATTTACCATTTTGATTGTAGTAGAACTGAAGTACCAGTAGTTTTTTTATTTACAACAGGAATACAAATTATAATTGTACTGGTATATAACTAGGCAAACGCGTTATGTGTTGCCGCGTTGAAGGATGAGCTGGAACATATCAACTTATCTTTGGATTGGTTATTATATATATATATATACACCTTGAGATCCAAACCATTACATCACTGCCATCTTATTTTTCTTTATTGATTTCTATGATAATGAAGAAGGCTTTGTTTTAATCGTTTACACTTAAGAGGTGACACCTGTGGCTTGACTTTAATAGGCATCTTAATAGCTTTGAATGATTCATAAAAATTACATTATATATTTTTTTACATCAAAACGGCTGATCCGATTTGAATGAAAGTTTGGTACAATGTGTATCATTATTAGGTTGAAATTCCCTGAGAATTTGAATTCTCTCGGATGAAATATTTTTCATGAATTTTTTTCTCTGGGTTATTCTTATGGGATTTTTGAAAACTTTGAAATGAGTTTTCTCAGAAGTTGTTCAACCGATCGCGCCTCAAAACTATACAGTATCGAATTAGATAATGACACTTGTGTCTGCCAAGTTTCAACTGATTTTGAATTTTCGTCTGACCTGTAGAGCGCGAAAAAAAAAAAAAGGACTTTTTTTCGGGTATGGTGAAATTGAGTCTTCGCTTCGCTCAGCCAATAAATAATGATAGTAATAATAATAATAATAATAATAATTTTGATTCATTGAATCAATACATTGTAGGCCTATTAAAATTGAAAATATTGTGTACGGTATACCGGTATATTATATATACCGTATACTTGAGGAGGATGAAATAGGGTTGAAGCTATTCCGTCAGAAGGTTAGGGAGGCGATAGGATAGGATCGATAGGGAACTTGCCACCGCGCATTTATGTGCAACTGCAAGAGTTAATAATAATAATATATATTAAACAGTGACATACCAGTATTCTAGTGGTTGCAAGAATCTGTTGTTCCAAGTTACTATGAAATATTTATTCATTTATTTATTTAATATTTGTCCAAATTGGACACACATATCCATGTCGTACAACACTTGGTTAAAATGTGCGTCATATGGACCGTCTATATGGATGGTAGTAATATGGCTTACTACTAGCTATAACTAGTACGCTACCGCTATACTAGTTTATTACACTAGGTTCTATATTAGTATGCACTCTAGTCCTATATGCTGGCATAAACTGCTGTATACATAATTGAAGAGTTTTTCTCAACCTTGTATCAGTAGGCCTATTTATAATTTAGTATGTACATTTTGCCTTAGGTGCGATGCCTTCATGGGATTTCAGTGGTATCTCTGTTCCTGGCCAAGGTCAGGGGTCAAGCCGGGGTGCTTCAGGTGGGCGGGCCAAGGAAGAGGACCCGAAACGTATCAAAGAGATGTTCTTAGCAAATCCCGATCAACTGGCACTTCTTAAACAGAATAATCCACGGTTAGCCGAGGCATTACTCAGCAATGATATGCGTAAGTACGTGAGGTGATGGGACCGTCCAACAATTTTAAAAAATGGAAGTAGGCTACTTGGGCCTAAATGTTTCAGTAATTATTGTAGCAACAGTTGCACAGACGCTGTTTTTTATTGTTATTCATCTCACTTTGACATGTACGGTAGGCTATATAAAAATACCAGTACTTGAAGCTTGATTGTGTTATAATTATATAGACAGTTTTACTACCAGTAGCCTACAGCTTTTTGTAGAATACCGGCGACGAAGGAAAGGGGACAAGTAACTTCACATACACAGCGTATACTTTCCAACAGATACACTAGCCTACTGGTACTTGGTCTACTGGCTCTTGGTTGGCCTAAGCAAATAGGCCCTATATTAATTGTGCCTAATTTCTAGCTCCTGGCTTGAAGTTAATTTATTTTTTTATTGTTATTGGGTTTTAGCGACCCACTATACTGATAGCTACGATCTATTGGCGTCGGTGGATGACGAATGAGATGATGGGATGATGAGATGAAAGGGTATTTTACTATGTGTTTTGGATGGTGGCAAGGAGTCGGTCGTGGCCTGTTGTGGAGGAACCATCCCAGTATCAACCTGAACGATAGAGGGAAACCTCGAAAATCTCATGTCAGGATGGTCGACCATGGCGGGAATTGAACCCCGGTCTCCCGAATGACGGTTCAGTGTGTTACCACTCGGCCACGGATCTCGGTGTTTTTTTATTATTTATTTTTTTGAAATCAAAATAAGAAGAGTATCAATATGAAGAAATTGAATCAAAATCATGATTTTTTTCCCTTTGTAATTTAATTGTATTTTGATATTTATATATATATATATATATATATATATATATATATATATATATATATATATATATATATATATATATATATATATATATATATATATATATATATATATATATATATATATATATATATATATATATATATATATATATATATATATATATATATATATATATATATATATATATATATATATATATATATATATATATATATATATATATATATATATATATATATATATATATATATATATATATATATATATATATATATATATATATATATATATATATATATATATATATATATATATATATATATATATATATATATATATATATATATATATATATATATATATATATATATATATATATATATATATATATATATATATATATATATATATATATATATATATATATATATATATATATATATATATATATATATATATATATATATATATATATATATATATATATATATATATATATATATATATATATATATATATATATATATATATATATATATATATATATATATATATATATATATATATATATATATATATATATATATATATATATATATATATATATATATATATATATATATATATATATATATATATATATATATATATATATATATATATATATATATATATATATATATATATATATATATATATATATATATATATATATATATATATATATATATATATATATATATATATATATATATATATATATATATATATATATATATATATATATATATATATATATATATATATATATATATATATATATATATATATATATATATATATATATATATATATATATATATATATATATATATATATATATATATATATATATATATATATATATATATATATATATATATATATATATATATATATATATATATATATATATATATATATATATATATATATATATATATATATATATATATATATATATATATATATATATATATATATATATATATATATATATATATATATATATATATATATATATATATATATATATATATATATATATATATATCTTTCCCAGATAACCAATTAAATTGGGCCAGGGGGTGTTTCCACCATTTCATCTATTTCATCTATATATATCCACCATTTCCACCATTTGATATAAATTTATAAAAAAAAAAATTCACATATACGTATGGGTTGGTTGTCAGATCGGTTCACCTCGGTATTGCAAGAGCAGATCAAGCTGAAAGAGGAACGTGAACGGCAGAAGATCCGCATGATGAATGCACATCCGTTTGACACAGAAGCCCAGCGACTAATAGCAGAAGAGATCCGACAAAAGAATATTGAGGCAAACATGGAGGCTGCCATGGAGTACAATCCCGAGACTTTTGGCTCCGTGGTCATGTTGTACATCAACTGTCATGTCAACGGCTTCCCTGTAAAGGCTTTCATAGACTCAGGTGAGTCACTGTACCATACTGCCTCTGTAGACAATCGATATGTTGACATCCGATAGTAGAAGTGACCTTCGGTATTTCTAGGCTGCACGTGTTAATTGCATTTAAGCTTGTTCACCTTGACGTTAAACGTGTCCAAATACCGGTAACATCAAATACCGGTAACATGTTTTCAAAATGATTGAGACGTTGAATGTAAACTTGGAGTGATGGCCTTTAAAATCATGTGTTTTAATACAGTAAAGAATGAAGAGAAACTGATTTAGATGCTTTGTCTTTCTAGGCATAATAATACCTTCAAAAAAGCTCTAATATTTGTGGCAAATCCAGTATGAAAGGGATGAAAATAAAATTGCAATTCCAAGTGGACAATAAAATTCCAGTAGGCAAGAATGTTTCTGCAAGTTGGTATTTAAATGGGACAACCAATGGGAACGCCAAGATTTGTGATGTCATGACTCAGTTACCGACTCATGCTACGTTATAAATAATTAAGTAGCGGTATTCTAAGCATATATTGCTGTGGCGTTACTGTTAGTGTAGCTGCCTCACATGCTCAGGTTCCATGGTTCGACTCCCAATGCAGTTACTTATTTTTTTTGGAAAAAATAACCATTAAATGTCGTCTCGAGCACACGGTTATCGTTAAGATGATTTTTTTTCTCAATTTGACAAAAGGAACGAAATATCTACACAAATGTTGGTGATTTTCAACAAGTTATTGTTATTAGTCCCATTTAAAAACCGGCTTGCAGAAAAATTCTTGCTTGCAGTAGAGGGTAATGTTTAACTGTTGTTGCTAGGTGCCCAAACCACCATTATGTCAGCCGCTTGCGCCGAACGCTGCCACATCATGAGGCTGGTTGACACGCGCTGGGCTGGCATAGCCAAGGGAGTCGGAGTGCAGCGTATCATCGGGCGGATACACATGGTACAGATACAGATAGAGAGCGACTTCCTGACGACTTCGTTCAGTATCCTGGAGGAGCAACCAATGGACATGCTGCTAGGCCTGGACATGCTCAAGAGGCATCAGGTAAACAACCCATTTCACATGAAACACCGCTGCAGTGCATGCTTTGATTCAAAATGATATATATATATATATATCTCAAACCCAGATAACCAATTAAATTGGGCCAGGGGGTGTTTCCACCAGTTTTTCTAGGGCAGACTTCTCATATCAATCAGTTCCTGCCAGTTCCGACTTCTTCCTCCTCTTCTTCACTACTACCAGGCCTATCCTCTATTTCTTCTTCTCTTCCTACGAGTTCCCTCCATCGTTCTCTATTCTCCCACCATCTCTCGTCTTCCACTTCTTCCCATTTTTCTCCTCGGTCGACTACTCCAAACTTGACTCTCTCCTGCCACCTTTCTCTTGGTCTTCCAACTCTTCTCTTAGCTCCATTGTTTTCTGCCATCTCAAACATTGCTCTCGGTATTCTCGGGCTTTCTCTTGGTCTTCCAACTCTTCTCTTAGCTCCATTGTTTTCTGCTATCTCAAACATTGCTCTCGGTATTCTCTCCTTTCCCACTCTCCGCATATATGCCCGTACCACCTAAGTCTCTCCCTTTCCAATTTAAATGATAACCTTTTCACTCCCACTTCCTTCCTTATATTACTGCTTCTCTTCTTCTCCAACTTTGACACTTCTGCTACGCTCCTTACAAACTTCATTTCTGCTGCCTCCATTTTCTTTTCTTCTCTCCAGTTGATTGACCATGTAACTGCTCCATGTGTCAAGATAGGCAAGTAGTACCCATTATAAATGAGTATCTTCCCACTCCTTGGAAAATCTCAGTTCCAAATCATCTTCCTTACTTTTTGAAATAGCCCGTCCGCCTTAGCTATTCTCTTATTCACTTCTAGCTCTACTTTTGCCGTATTACTGACAATACTTCCCAAGTATGAGAACTCTTCTACTTCTTCCAGTTCTTGACCTTGCAGCTGTTCTTTTTCTTCTATCTTTCTCTTCTCTCTGCTCATCACCATTGTTTTGCTCTTTTCCATGCTAATTCTCATCCCAAACTCCTCTGTCATTTCTTCCCATCTTTCTACTTTCTCTTGCACCTCGTTTCTTCTGTCTCCCCATAACAAGATATCATCAGCATATATCATTGTCTTTGACCCTGGGCCTTCGTTCTCTGGTTCCACTTTTCTGATCATCTCATCCATCACCATTACAAACAACATAGGTGATAGGACAGTGCCCTGCCTAACTGCCTAACTGCCTCCATTTGTTTGCACTGAAGCCTTGCATTCTCGATATAAACTTTTCACACGGTCTATCATCCCCACATGTATGCCCTTTGCCCTGAGACTCCCAAACCCTTTCTCTGGGAAGATGGTCGTATGCTTTCTCCAAATCTAGAAAAGCCATGTACACTCTTCTTCCCTCCTCCCACCTTGTTTCTACCAGTTGCCTGACAGCAAATATCAAATATACTGTTGATCGGCCTGTTCTGAACCCATAGTGCTCTTCCCTTAACATGGGTTCCACTAGCACTCGCATCCTTCTTTCAATAATTCGTTCATACCGCTTGGCTGCCTGGCTCATCAGCATCACTCCTCTGTAATTCTTACTTCTTTTTCTGTCTCCTTTCTTGAATATTACTGTTATTACCCCTTGTATAATGATGATCTTTAAAAATATTCAAGTCTATAGTAGGGTGCCTAATTGTTATAATCGTGAGTCAGAAATTGCATAATGGCAGCACTCCTATGATTTTCCCTACTATCCCTTCCATTTTTTAATCAATTCATCTTTAATAAATCATTTCTGTCATGACGTATTTTGATGTTTTTTACAGCAATCATTGTTGAGACAATATACAGATTTATAAAAAAACTAATAGCAAAAAGAATGTCATTATTTATTGTTAAATGCCCGCGGTTTCAAATGCACTAGAAAATGGACAAGCCGCTGAACAAGAGTGCTGCTAGGCAATTTGTTATACTTGTACCATGTTGCATGGCTCGTTGCTCAGAGGAGACCAAAGGTGGACTTGAAGTTCATTATTGTAGCATTCCCAATGAGCTGCACCAATTACAGTGATACTCGATATGTGGTTCTCCAAGTGGTTTTCAAATATAAAGTTGTCGTTCCATAGGCTATACAGTAAATCCTCATTAATCCGAAATGGAATGGACCAAAAAAAAATGATTTCCATTTACAAAAATTTGAATTAATCAAAAAACTTGGATGAAAATCATCACTCTTCCCCATTGGAATTTAGTCAATTTCGTATTGCCTGTGAGAGGAAGCTATGCGACTGGCTGATACCGTTGCTAGGGGCTCAATCACGGTCATAGTGTTCAGTCATAGCTGATCACTGAAATACTAGAAATTATAACAAGTTATGCCTATTGGGATAGAGTAACAACCATCTATTCAATAATCTAATTTCATATTGATCAGAACGCATTCAACGAGATATTAATGATATGCTTGTTTGCTCCAGTGTAACATCGACTTGAAACGCAACGTGCTACGCATCGACACGACAGGCACGGAAACCAGATTTTTGCCAGAGAACGAACTTCCTTCTTGTGCCCGTCTCTCTTCCTCGGATGACGAGATGGTGAATAAGGCCGAGGAGCAAGAACTTCAACGCGCGATCAGAGACTCGGGTCAGTCCTCTTCATCTAACAAGAACAAGCGTTCTCGACGCAATTAGTGCTACCCTCGTCTTGCTCCAGAGCACTGCAAGCCTACTTCCATCCTGAGCATCGAATGTCTACCCTCGTCCTGACTCCTGTGCACTGCAAGTCTAACCCTTATCCTATCACTAGCAGTAGCCAATTATCTGAGTACCTGTGATGTTTGAGAGCAGATGTAAATAAAGATAACTTGTTTGTAAAGTTGAAATTGATCAGTGATTACTTCAAATAGATAGTACGCGTACGGTATACAGTGGCACTAATGTCACCTTCATTTTAGGCAGCTAAATACTTTTCAAGTTTTCAGTTACTGTTGCAACAATCAGTGTTGTTACAACTGCCATCTGGCAACAAGGTCTACCTTGTGACAAATGGACGATACTTATTAGAAATGTTATGTGAATATTTAGACACTTCCTTCATTTATATTGGAATAAGAGTTATTTAATTTGTGACATTTGGAGAGCCAGGGAACCCTATTATTGAAATGTATGAAATGTGAAATTTGCAATTTTTGGGCAACTAAAACTGGCTGATAGCTATTCCTGAATCACTATCACTAGGCCTATCAACCTGGTTAGTGAAATGTGAAAAATGAGATGACAACTCTAGATGGCTGTATCACTGCCAGTTGGACAGTTGAGTAGGGACGGTAGTGACTCCCATTTGTATATACAGTGAAACCTCTATCCATCGTTTTTCAAGGGACCAGGAAAATAAAACCATCCATTCCGGAAAATTTGACATTGATTATATGCAGGAAAACGATGGATCCGGGAACGATGCATAGAGGTTCCACTGTACACTGAAACCTCCATCTATCGAATTTTATGGGACTAGGAAAAATGTGCTACCCTCGTCTTGCTCCAGAGCACTGCAAGCCTACTTCCATCCTGAGCATCGAATGTCTACCCTCGTCCTGACTCCTGTGCACTGCAAGTCTAACCCTTATCCTATCACTAGCAGTAGCCAATTATCTGAGTACCTGTGATGTTTGAGAGCAGATGTAAATAAAGATAACATGCAGGAAAACGATCCATCCAGGAAAATTTAACATTGATCAAATGAGTAGAGTGGGACAAAATGAATGATAGAAGCAGATAACGATGGATCCAGGAATGATGCATAGAGGTTTCACTATACTTATTTGTGGGCTGCCATTGACTAAAATTTTCTAGCCTTGTGAGGGGTGTCTTTATGTAAGAAAAATTGTCTCGTCCCACATCACACTATTTTTGAACTCGAGAATACCGGTTGAGGTTATAACTGACGTGAGAAGATAATCCCGTCCAACTAAGGAAGTAAAAGTGACCTATCTAATATGTCATAAACAGCCACTGTGCTGTCGATTTGTGCGTGAAGCCACGGTGTAGTTGTTGTCTTGTTGCATGTCTTGACGTTGACAGCTGTGGTGCACGGACCAAGCGATCAAGGTTAGTGCCAAATGTACAGTAGTACTGGACTGCTTTATTGTAGAGTGATTGGCCCTGAAATAATGGCATACATGAGTTCACTAATAGTAAAGTAGTTGCTGACAAAGATGAAGAAAGGTGTCGAGGTGATCAAATTCAGCTGGAATTGAATGGATTTTAGAAACGTTGGAAGTGGAAAACTGGACCTAGTATTAGACTGGTTGAAGTTTGAAACTTTATTTTCAAGAATTCCATAAAACAACAAAATATTTTCTTTGTAGTTGAACACTAGTGTTAATTGTATGGTAGTAATGAAAATTGAAAAGTAGGCCTACTGAGAACAGAAAATCATTAGTTGCTGATTAGTTGCACTTCTAGCACAGAATCAACACTTTTGCTTGAATTACAAATACAATTATGGACTACAGTCACGTGTAGGTTGTATTGTGTTTTAACAGAATAGTGCTGGCAAAATGTAACAGACTTGCCATACTACGAAAGATACGTTCATAGAGCCACGGCAGCACGAATTTGTCGTGCCGGCAAAATGAACGAGCCAATCACAGACTCGCCGGGCTTGTCGTTCACTGTGCCCTTGAAAGTTGGTTTGAACTTTTTGCCGACCGACAGACTTGCCGTGATGACGTAGACGATATCACGGCCACGTTTATACTCAAACTGTTGGCTTTGCGTACGGAGTATTGACTGTCAAGCTTGATCAGACGATCACTATCGACGTTGCCATGGTTATCGTATTGATATATAATTGCCTTGTGTAATCGATCGTTTGCCATGGTAGTATGAACGGTACAAAACATTTGACGTCCTATGGTACCCGACAAGATTGCCGGCCGGTAAAAATGGCGTGGCTCTATGAACGTACCTTAAGTATCAGGGTACAGTACGTATTAGGCTTATTTACCAACAGCGTTAGTTCTTTTTGTGATTCTCTCATGCAAATTAACACATTTGCAACAATGTGAACACAATTTCTGGATACAAGAGAAAGGTGTCTGTAATTAGCCTATTATTCAATTTGCAAGTACGTGATTTCAAGCCCCTTGTTCCTTTGAGCTTATTTATTTTTATTTTTATCATTTTGATCATTTATTAGAATAATCAATTGAGAAGGTTCATTCAAAGACTGGATTGTCAATAAATATTTTTGTCAGTATGGATAATATCTTGACCCTTTTTTCATATAATTTATTTTGTGATTCTAGTTGCCACGACTAGTAGCAGTGGCAGCAGCACCAGTCGTGGCCCCGTGCCCCGAGACCCGGCCGGTACCATCATGACCACAGACACGTTTGGTGAGACTGAAGTGAAGGAACTGGTTAGTCTAGGTTTTACACGCGATCAAGTTATTGCCGAATTAAGACGATTCAATGGTGATAAAACGCAAGCAACTGCTGCATTGTTTGCAAAGTCTCTCAAGTTCTAACAATAGCACCAAGCGTACAACAATAATCTTGCGTCCACAAACTAACCAATCAATGTGAAGCTTTTATCAAACAGTAGGCCTAGTCCCATTGAAACTGAAATTTCCGATAAATTTTATATGACAGTCGAGTTGAAGAATCTAACAATTTTGATAAGCCAAAAATTTTAATGCAGAAGCCAAATTTGTAGTCTTCACATTATTTATATATTTCATGAAATCTGTGAAACAATGGGTCAAATATAGCCATTGTTATTTTATTGCCTCCTTCATTTGTAGGCAGTACTCCTCAATGTAGCGTACGTTTATTTTGTTCAGATTTGGTTTCATTATATGTCATCTATTCAAGTATTGATAACAAATGGCCAGAAACAAAATGACTTGGACTAAACTTGGCATAGGCCTGATATCAAGCTGTGCACCAGCAGAACCAATTACTTCAAATAACGAAACAAATACGCGTTTTAGACTGAACAACCATCTTTTACCTATTTTTATTTTCAAATCAAGAATTGTAAAAGTTACGCCCAGCACAAAGAAGAATAAAAATTAGATTTGTGAGGAGTATGATGGGTGCATCAAAGATAGAGAGGGAAAGACGGAGGAGAAAAATTGTATTCTATGATGAAAAGAAGAAGATCAGGGTGACATGGACTTATGGTTATGTCACGAATGAATGAAACGAGAATAGACTAGTTTGTGTCAGCGGTAAAAGTGAGAACTAAATGAAGAAATGGGTGAGATATCCAAAAGAAAGATGGCAGGTCAGTGTATTAGAGGACTTTGAAAAAATTCAAGAAGATTGGGAAGTATGTCGGTGGGAAGATAGAGATAAACGGAAGGATCCACTGTAATTAGATGAAGAAAAGAGATGTAGTTACGAAGATGAAGGGAATGAAGAAAAATAAGACTCTGAACTGGTAGGCACCGAATTCAAACGGGACTGCCCTGACTTGATGATTAGTACTCCCTGCTCAATATTAGTAATTGATTATCTGAGTACTGTATTAGAAATAGGAAAAAATGCCAATTAGAAAATATCTGTAAACGAATTTGTGAACAAGTTGTGCTAGGCTGCATGTGTACTACAATTTTTTTATATTATTGTTTGATTTGTTAATAAAGTTTTAGTTCAATCACTAATCAGTGTACCCAGCTAAACCACTGTAGGCCTACAAATCTGACTCATGAGTAAAGTTCATACTTTGTATACACTTCTATGACATATATAAAGAATTCACTTACTGTCTAATGAGCTCCAAGTATATTCTGTTATAACTTATCACCGTAATAGATGCTACAGCAATAATTATGAGTTTATCATTCTTTTGGTTATTGGAAAGAACAAACAGTGTACCATTAGCTATGTAATATTATGGACAACTTATTATCAGAGATACAACTTGACTCCGTTGTAAGAATAAAAAGACGACTGACGAGTGATAATTGATTATTATAAGAAAACACTTTGAAGATTGAAGATTATTGTTCGTCTAATGACCCCACAAATTTCTAATACAGCTAGGTTATTCAGGGTAGGAATGAACAGATGATAAAAAAACGAATTATGTTAGCAAAAATCCATGCCTTATGCGGATGCCGCATAACTCAAATCCACGCCTGCCTTGACTTCACTTTCTTCAGTGTTTTGGCTGAGCCAGACATTAGGCAACTCTCTTGAATAATGGAGCTCTC
The DNA here is from genome assembly GCA_964007535.1 of Brachyptera risi. Taxonomy (NCBI): domain Eukaryota; kingdom Metazoa; phylum Arthropoda; class Insecta; order Plecoptera; family Taeniopterygidae; genus Brachyptera; species Brachyptera risi. The sequence continues at coordinate 34,935,029 of OZ023329.1, read as the reverse complement.
TTTGACAACTCTCGCCACCGCTAGAATTCCAGAAGTGCAGCTGATATAGCCCCCAAGTTTTGCCGACTAAAGCCAACTACTAATAGTGTCTTGCAGCTCTGCTTGCACAGCCTCATTATTCAACCATCTACGAGCATAGATTAAAAACCCTCGATTTATTGCAATTCAAAATTGTAATCAATCTTCATTTGTTGAACAAAGTTCACTATAGTATTATAGACTTATAGTTTATAAATTATTTAAACTAACTTCAACTTCACTACTGTATTGTCAAAACATTACAAATTAGACTCTGCTTATACATGTTTTCTACTTTTCCATGAAAAGTGCAAATAAAATAAAAGAACTCTTTCAAGTATCGAAAGTACCAATCTGATTGTTTGCTATCAAACTCAATTTTTTTATCTAAACCTCTGAATCAATTGGTAAGCAGTTCCAAATAGCAACATTGTTGACATATTCACAGAGTTTTACACAAATGCAAGCCAACCATAAAGTGGCAGGATGAAAATCATGGAGATTAAACAAATGTTGTGAACCAGTCGAGACCAAAATAAGAATTGTTCGATTTGTTGTGTTGTTATCACATTAGTTCATCTCCAACTAGTAATTCAGTATGCAAGTAGGTGGCTAACAAGAAGCAGGAGATCCATAATATCAGTTATTGACTTACTGTTCTAAGAAGCAGAAATTGAACAAAGATTGCCTACTGAACTTTTATATCATTAGTTAAGAATATTTAGTTTTGTATTTTTTTACTGCTGAAGAATATGATATTGAGTAATTGCTCTGCAGCCAGCCACCCATGGCTTCATTCTAGTCTGGCAACAATGTTGGTTAAATTAGGCATTTGATTGTCATAAGTAATAACCATCTCATCTAAGGCAGCATAGGTTATGTTTCCATCATTTCGTTGTAGGCTAGCCTTTGAAGATAGTTTTAAACATACCCTTATGTTACTAGTAAATAGTAATGTATCAGTTTTTAAAATTCATATTTATAATGGAGTGTTTATTTGGTGGTACTGGTAGGACTAATTATATTATATGAGTGCAAAATGAGTGCATTCCTTTTTTGGGAACGTGTTCACATTATGAAGCAGTAACTTTTAATCATGTTACTTTTTATTATTTTTATTTTTTATTTTACCATTTATTATTTATTTGGTCTCACACGCTATTGACTCAGTCTAATCCCTAATCTTTGCCGTCAATTCTGTATCTTATTATTCCCAGACGTATTTCACGGTATTTCCCTGTCTACTTATTATACGATCTTTTCGTACGTTGTCATAGTTTGATGGCTCGAATTAACCGAGCGGCAACGTGGAAATATTTTGCTTTATAACATTTTAAAACCCATGAAATTCAAACAAAAAACTCTGCTTCGGTAACTTTTGTAGGAACTTTGAAGGAACTTGATTTTTTGGGAAACTTCTGAGTTCCTTTTTTTCTGAGGAACTCTAATTCTAACTACCGGTAGTACTTTTTTAGATTGAGTAATGGCAATTGGAATTCTCTATTTGAGGACCTTACCCAACACTGAATATTGTATGACAAATCTGGACACAAGATTTTCAATGTTAGCACTAATATCAGTAGGCCTACTGATGTGACATGTCAACTGCCTCAGATAGTTCACTTTCTAAACAACCTTCGTCTCTAGTGACAAGTAAATAGCCTGGTTCTGGAGCTATGAGAATTGTTTGTGAACTTTTTTTGCTAGCTGACCCAATTTTCTTTTGGAGCTAATTTTGAGCATCCTCTGGTCATAGTCTGTAGATTAGGTAAATATTCATAATAACTAGTAGGTAACTACAAAGGTGTCAGGTTGGTATGAAGCTTTGCCAGGGTTTCAAGTTTTTAAAGTCTCACTTGATTGGTGAACGACGACAGCTCTTTCTACATGGCAATGCTTCATACTGTCTTGAATACAATTTGAATGCATCAATTGTCTCGACATATAACTCGTATTATATAGAAGGATGAGTGGAAAAATGGAGAAGGATGTATAATATTTGATGTAACATAGCTTATTGCTATGCATATTGCCTTGAAGGGCCTGAGCATTAAAAAGAAATTGAACATGTTTTTGTTATTTTATATTACCTTACTTTCTTAGATTACCGTATTTAAGTTGTAGAAGTTGTGTAATAATTATTTAAATTTACTGAAAGGTGAACATAATGTCTACTCTGTAATAATATTGTATATTGGAATATTGTAGTTTTGCTAATATTATCTTGTTTTACTATTATTTGTGTGAAGTACAATTTCTTAATACGTACCTTGTATATCCTTTTCCATTGGATTTCCTAGATAGAAGATGAATTTATCTCATTGCATAATTCCCTTGCCAATAGTTCAGCATAGCGCCAAGTGCACAGTGAAGTGTTCAGCAGTTGGAAATCTCCGTGTAAACATGAATAGCATACCATATTAATAAATGTGTGAAATTTTGACTTCTACTGGTATATAGTATAAAACATTGGCTGCACAAACTGTCTAGGCCTAACCAAATGCACCATATTTTGATGGTACTAGGCCTATACAAAATCAATTTGATGAACTTGTTATATTCAACCAAGTTGATACATATAGCACTGCCTGGAGGTTTTCTGAAAATCAGTCGAAACATTTTTATTTAAAAAAAAAAGTTTATCGGAAAAGTATCTTCAAAATTAAATTTGATTGATTTTGAAAAAAAATTAAGCCCTACACATAACTTATTTCAAACTTTAAAACAAATAGGCCAGCCATTTTTAAAGTCAAATATGTAGTAAAATGAGGTCAACAAGTGCATAAGCAAGGTGTACATATTGTGATCAGATAACATTTTTGCTTCATTGTTATTGACAAGGGCAACAAAAAATCCAGGAGGGAGTGAGTTGACAGCTTAGTTACTTTTTGGGCTATTAATAAATAGTAATAGTCATAGGTTTGGGCATTGATTTATGGTTTGGGTTACGTTGATCAAATTAAAAAATAGCAAAAATATTTATAGATTGGGTTGCTTTCGGCAACAACAATGCTTCGTGCCTTACGTCCATATTCTTGTATTTTCCAATTTTCTGTTTGAAAACCGGTTGAGTTCGACCTTTCGAGCCTCGACTTTCGATAATCGAATGTCATATCATGCAAGCAATTGTCATGTTGGATAGAAGGCGAATGGCTGTCAAACTGTCAGTTACATATTTTTTATTCATTTTTGTTCTACTTTGAAAAGGTTGCACATTTTCCTTGAGTGGGATGATCATTTACGTTATAGCAGGCATATACATTGTTAGCGTAGTGTTGCCGAGTGGGATGAATCACTAAGAAGTGAGAAGCAAGTACGTAGGGTCTAGCCCATAAGTAAGGCCTAACCTAGGCCTACTCTACGCTACTGCGTAGGGCAGTCGCCTGCAGCCAGCGAAGGGCTTACTTTATAATTGTCTTGGCTTTAGCTGTTGATTGTCCAAGTGATCATAACACAAATTTGATATCCTCCACAATGGGTGATGAAGCTGTATTGACTACTTTGAAAATCCTTATTATCGGTGAGAGTGGAGTGGGAAAATCGAGGTAAGGCCATTGACTAAATATTGTTACACAGGGCCTATCTCGATATCTTTACCTAATGTGTGATGGTAGGTTGTACCAAAAGGTGTACCAATCCTAACCTTCTGGTGGACCAGGCTGATACAGTACCTCGGACCCCGATGGCACCTGTTTGGGCCTATTAGGTACGCTTGCGACTAGGACAATGCGCTCTGCATGCGCTCTGTTCCTGAGCCTAGCGAATCGGTTAAATCTGAACAATAACCTGACCCATACATAAAATAGGCCTACATTTTGCTACATTTAAGCTGTCAAATTAAATATGAAAATTGATAAGTAAGCGGAGTAGGACCTCCCATGGATTGTCGGCTGTACCAATTCGGTAGGCCTGCACTACTAAGTACCTCATACGCCAGGTACTAATCGTTGTCTTCCATTTTTATACTGAGAATAAATCCACTTAACGTGATTAAATCCTATATTGCACATAAGATACAGAAAGTTTTGTGTTCTAGCTTGCTACTGCGCTTCACGGATGACAACTTTGACCCAGATCAAGCACTGACCATCGGAGTTGACTTCAAGACTAAGAAGATCACATCTGAGGGGAATACAGTCAAATTAGCCATTTGGGTACATCCAACAAGCCGTACAACATTAAACCAGAGTTCCCACTCCGATTTTTTTTTGCGTCTGTGACGATTTCGGACTAAAATTCTCTTTCATCCATCACAATCCACAACACGGCCAAAATAAGATGGCTTTTTTTAAAATCTGAAATTGAATCATCAAAGTTCGTTCAACTTCAATAAAAACAAACAAATTACCGGCATGTGCAGCGCAGTGTTCAACGCGCTCGCTTTATGACATCCGGGAAGTAAAGAGGCATACGGACGTGGTTCGATCCCCACCACCGTCCACCTGCACTTAAGGGTTTTTCGTGGTTTCCCACTGGCTAATGCTGGGATGGTTCCTTCAATGTAGGCCACAACCGCTTCCTTCCCACTATCCTTCCCATTACCCAAGAAACCTTCATCTGATGCCAATAGATCTTAGTTATCATTATAGTGCGTTGTTAAAACCCAATATGAAAAAATAGATTTAAAAAAAAAAAAAATTGACCAAAACAATTTGTATCAAATGTCAACTGCCTATGAGTTATGACCATGGCCTTCCAGTTATTCTTTTTTTTTTTATTGGGTTTTAACGACGCACTGTAATGATTACTAAGATCTATTGGCGTCGGATGAATGATTAATGAGATGATGGGATGATGAGATGAAGGTTTTTATGGGTAGTGGGAAGGATAGTGGGAAGGAAGCGGTCGTGGCCTATATTGTAGGAACCATCCCGGCATTAGCCTAGACTACAGAGGGAAACCACGAAAAACCCCTATAAAGATGGACGGTGGCGGGGATCGAACCGGGTCCGACACGTCCCTTCACCTCCCGGATCACGAAGCAAGTGAGCTAACCACTCAGCTACTGTGCCGGTCCAGTTATTCTTTATGGCATAACGTTAGAATCGACATTAATCACTGTCTTCCAAATTTTTTGTTTTGGCAGTTTGAGCTAAGTAGGGCCTATAGAGAGAACGTAGTAATGCTACTCCACTCATACGCAATTGGACGTAATCTGTGCTTCTATAATATTTAATGATGAGCCAACAAGATTGTAAAGTTGACAGCAGCACTTTTGCCGCTTAGTACCACGTTATCACATATAGGTTGCTAGAAGCAACATCAGATGTGTGCGTAAACTACACGTAGTTTGATCCATGGATGCCAGGAGTGATTTGACATTCATGAGCGGTCATGCTTTTTGCTTAGTGACTTCACCTGAAGTTTGTCTCTGTACCGTAGTTTGAGTTTGTTGGAAAAAGTTTGTTGCCTATAAAAAAATTGTGTCGAGATGAAAAATCATGTGAAATTTGTGACAGTCGACAAGGAAAATATCGGAGTGGGAACCATACTTGAGATCAATATTAATTATATGATAGACCTGAATTACTAAAATTAGCCCAAATTAGAACTGACAGAACCCTAAATTGTGATAATGATACCGTACTTGATTCCGTAAGTGACAGTTTCTATCAAGGTGCCAAACTAAAAACAAGTTTCAATTGAATTGTTCAGAAACTAACTACGGTACCAGTAGCCTACAAAATTAAATTTAAATTATTGTTGTGGAACACAGCAGAATCAAAATTATACTTTATATTAGGCTATTAGGCTTTATATTAAATCAGATCAAAATTTCTGATTTTTTTTAAATGTCAAAACTGAAATTTCATACGTAGGTCTTCCATTGACGCTCTGTCTGGCTCTACGCCCTCATATGAGCCATCACATTTTTGTGTTCCCCTTCTGTAATGTTTGGTGACATCACTGAGTACATAAAGAGAAAGCTTCTCAAAATAATACCAAGTCTGGTATAAATCTCTACATATTCCAAAAAATTGTCAAGTTTCTCATTCATCATTCATAGGTGCCAATATATCTCAGTCAGCATCACAGTGCATTGTTAGACTCAATATGAATAAATCATTAATTGTAAGTAAGTAGCATATTTTAAAGAATATGCTATTATCCACTTGACAGCCAGGTTACGAAGTGACCAACCTACAACTTGGGCCGGGCTGTTTTCATTATACACTAGATTCTTCACAAATACTTGTGTTAATATATATTATGTATGTTATTATATTTTATGTTTATTATAGCCTTTTATTACATTTGTAGCTAAAAACAAATTTATTTTTGTATTGATAGAAATTAGGGGTGTGCGAGTTTGAGAATTTTAGTTTGAGTCGAGTTTGAGAGAAAATCGCTAGATTCGAGTTTGAATTCGAGTTCTAGGAAGAAAAAAAAAACCTTTCTACCTCTGACAAATGAATTTTATTAGGCTATACACATTTTGAATTCCACTCCACATTGACACGTGATAATTTATTAATTATTTATTAGGCTACTGCTCATCAATCTGTCGCAATCTCACCACCAACAACATATCAATTTAGTTTGTATGTAACTAATAACTGTCAATAAAACAAGCTATTTCACTGCTCTAGTATAGGTAGATAAGCATGACAAATTACTATGGAGGGTCAATTTTCAACACTTCCCCAAGTTCAGTACATTCTGCCAAATTACAAAAATAAAAACTGTGTTTTTGACCAATGTTGGGCCGTTATTTTCATATCAGTAGCGACTTCTAAACCCTAAAATTGAGGGAAAAAATTAGGCGTACGTCAAAAAAAAATCAAACTCGAAATTTTCGAGTTCAGCTGAATTTGAACTCGAACTCGAAACTCCGAGTGCTCGCACACCCCTAATATAAATGGTTGTAGGCCTACTCTATAATAAATAAAACAATACATTTGACAAAATCACTCTCATTCAACATTCACAGGCTTGTCAATTTGACTGTATCTAAGGAGGGAAAGCCCTGAACAAAGTTCTGAAATAACAGCTGACTGTATTATATATCATTTTCTGATACATCAGGATATTCTATCGACAAAAATGAAAATTACATGAATGTCTCGCTCTATCTCCTATGTCATCATGACCTTATGTTGTCGAGATATTAAATGCAACGTATTGGAAAGTGTGTGGATGCGTATATGTGTCGACAGTCTTGTCAGCACGACCGCACAGTGGTTAACACTATATTGAAATATTCAAAGAACTCAACAATAGTAAACATAGTAAAACAGAATACAGTTCCCCAAGTTTACATGATATTTAGCATCCCATACAACGATTACTGTTAGCTGGACTGATAACTGATATATTGCACAGGATACAGCTGGCCAGGAGCGGTTTCGCACACTGACCCCAAGCTACTATCGGGATGCCCAAGGTGCAATACTAGTCTATGATGTCACGAATAAGAGTACATTCAATAAACTAGAGACGTGGTTAGACGAGCTCGACACATACTCGACCAAAAGCAACATTGTCAAGATGGTCGTTGGAAACAAGATAGATAAGGTAAGCCCAAGAATCTCGCACTCTAACATGGCTCATAGTAGAGCTGTTCGGCAGCTCTCTATGATTCAAGTTCTGTTTCACTTCCTTAGGAATAAACTTCCAAGCAAAAAATAAATTTGCAAATCCGATCATGATTATAAAGCAGGTCCAAGTAAAATAATTAGATCAAGCTCATTAATAGTAAGCCTAGTAGTAATAAGAACTAGAACCTGAACTCCACGAAAATTGATGATGACTGGTAATAAATCTAATAATGATAATAATATGATTTTTAAACAATAAAGAAACTTGGGTCTGCCTGTAAGACTGACAATAATATCTCACAAATGATATTGAGCAAGCATTGAGAAGGCTCTGGAGCAAGCATTGGGTTCACTATGGTAACGATTGTTAGTGATTTCACTCATTTGTTACTGTAAAGATGCTTATAATGGGCATGCAATTATTGTCGTGTAGTCACACGCAAGTAGCTAGCGTATGCAGCACAGCCTTCTTTATTCAAATCATTCTTCTCTGATACTGCCCTTTCACTCGGGGTATGCTTCCCATGTTAACCGATGTCCAATTATTTTAGTTCACAAAATCGCCGATGGTGCCGTTGTTTCCAGACCATGACGTCACTTTCCAAAGATGTTCAAGTAAATCAGTTTATTTGAAGTGTCATATCTGCGAAAATACGAATAACTTTGGGAATTTCCGTAAGATAATTTAAATTACGCACGCATCCTATTAGGCCGTGACTTCGCGAGTTCACCAACTTGTAACTTTGTTTATGATGATAAATGATATGAAAGATTTTATTCAATAATATAACGAATCCGGAATATCACCGGGACAAGTTCTTGAATGATGTTCATTGCTTGGGTCAACATAAATATCGTTCACGTCTAAATCTGGGTAAGCCATAGGCCCTCGCCAAAATGTAGATATGACATAACCTCAATAACGTCGCGAGAAATTGACAGAATATTGTGACAAGAATGACAGTTGAAAAGAATGACAATTGTTCGAAGTTGGAACTTTAGATACCAGGGTGCAGTACATACCAGACCATGACGTCATTTTTGCCTGCGCGAGCAAATATGCGCGAACCCGTCCAAATAGCCCGAGTGAAAGGGCAGTATAAGAAATTAATGATTTGAATAAAGAAGGCTGTGGTATGCAGTAAGCAGCATGACAGTGCAGTAGTGATACCAACAGACAATCCACTTGCTTCGTCAAAGTGAAGTATTTCCGTGGATAAAATCTTTGTCCAGTTCAACTTGCTGCGTGCAACTATCACTTTCATATTATCTCAGTAGATAATTGACATTTGTTTTGCACAAAAAAGATGGATTTTGTAAGTTTATCAATGCCACCAGCACCGTAACCACTCGTATCTACATCGAGTTCACATGGGAGTCGCAACTTCCGGTTAAAAGATTTAAAAGACACAATTTCAAATGATTTCACATAATCTCTGGAAAAAATCAGACAAATCGGACGATTCATTTGGCCTGTAGCCGAGTTCTTAGGTGACGACGGAAGGAGGAGGAGGAGAAAAAACGGTAAAAGTAGTCTTTTCACAGTGCTATAACTTCCAGATGTTTGTTTCGATATATCTTTAATTTGATGTGTCGCGTATGGCGCCTCATTCCATTACAACAAACTAGAGGTATGTAGGTTAGTTCCGGAGATACAGTATGCTCAAAACCGCCTGGAAGTACTTCGTGTAAACATTGTAAGCGTGTAGCTGAGACTTCGCACGGACTTGGCTCTCGTCGAGCTACCGCTCGACTAGATGTAGTATGTTGTATTATGTTGTAGGCCTACCTATGTAACCTATGTACACCTATGTAACATGTTGTGTTATTGTCTAGGATAAGAGAGAAGTGAGCAGAGAAGAAGGAATGAAGTTTGCTAGACGACACGCAACACTGTTCATCGAGTCCAGTGCCAAGACGAAGGATGGAGTGCAGTGTGCCTTTGAGGAGCTAGTGCAGAAGGTAAATAATGTATTCATCATTTGAAAACAGGAATAGGGGAAAATACATTGAAAATGGGAACATAAGATACACTCATGTGGGAGAAGGGGGGCAAGCATTGTTTTTTATGGGGGAGGGGTACGAAAATTGGATATAGGGGTACTCATTTTCATTTGTAAATCTAAGCCTAAATTAATTCTAATTAGTTTCGATTTATGAAGGCCTACTTGGAACGTGGAAACCAGTTTCAAACTGCTATCCTAATAGCCGACACAAAAAAATTGAGAAAGAGGAACCCACTTTATACCCTGTTCACACCGAAAAGTTAATCTCGATCAAGCTAATTGAGATTAAATGTACGCATGGAATTGTGGGTAATAAACTAATGGCATTAACGCGCTAACATGGTTTGCTGAACGAGATTAAGACGTTAATCACTGTTAACGTTAATGGAGTTGCGTTCACACTGCACGATAATCGAGATTAAGTCGTTGATCGTGATTAACATTTTCGGTGTGAACAGGGTATTACTATCAGTATGAATAAAAAATATGAATGCAAAGATAATTTATTAAAATAATTCTTTTTCAAATGAACTGAACTTTTAAGAATGAAATAATAATGCAAATAATTAATTACTTATTAGCAAATTAGTTCTGGTTACCCACATTAGTCATTAAAGTTGTTTTGGCTGGTTATTTTCTTCATCTGGGTTAATCTTTCTGTGTGTTTTCCAAATTTAATTCTCAGATGAGCTGATCTTGTATGTGTGTTAGGAATGATGTAGAGTGTGTAGGGATGATTTTAACCCATGTGTCGATGTTTCAGATCATACAGACTCCAGGTTTGTGGGAGACGTACGGCGGGAGTAACCTGATCCAAGTCTCTCAAGAAGGTAGCGAGCCATACGCGCTCGGTTGCGCCGGCTGGCGGTGTAACCTGGCGTAACCCCGTGTCTTAGCCTTACTCTCATGCTTATGTATCATTCACTGTATCTTATTATATTAAGCTAGATTTAAACCACTAACCATGTTTACATTATATTTCATTTTCAACTTGCAATAACCACCATATTGTAATTATGTATGAATAAATAACTAGTTGCCAAATAGTGGTTGTTGTTTCATAACATGGAAAACCCGCTAAGCAGGGTTCCCAGTTCCGATTTTTTCTAGTCGTCTGACACGATTTTCTCTAATGGTCAATAACGAGCCAGTATTCACCTAAGCAACGTGGCGGTTCACGACACCGTTTCGGTATCGATTCGATGTCGTGATTATTGACTCTACTCCAACTTTCGTCGGCCGAAACTACGATTTTTCCGGAAGTTACACTGACATTCGAAGAAGCCTGCGAGTTTAAAGGTAATGAAGGCTATGGCTATAACATCACAAAAACGTTACGGTGCAGTAAAGTGGAAACAGGCCTGACAAAAATCATACTGATATCGTGTCGGACGGCAAGAAAAAATCGGAACTGGAAACATTGCTTCAGAATGTATTCCAATAAAAATTCAAATATTTGATTAAACTTTTTTTTTTTCATGTGAGAATTGAACTTATTGAAAAATTGTATGCTTCATTTTAAATTTAAATCTTCATGAATACAAACATTGAAACTGGGCTGGACTACTTGTAGAAAATTGTGGACTTTCAAAACGTATTGTTTTTCATTTTTTTTTCCAAGCTATTCCTTCTACCGTAATTCTTTTCAACTGGGGCCTATGATAATAAAAAATATATCGATTCTGTTTGTATTATCTGATGAATGGAGTGATTTGCTTATCGTAGCTTGAATGGAGCCCAAATTGCAACTGAGTGAGCCAAATCGCCATAGCAGCTTGAACTGTCATTCAGGAGACCGGGTTCGATTCCCTCTATGGTCGACCATCCTGAATGGGGGTTTTCGTGGTCTCTATCCTTCAGGTCAATATTAAGATGGTTCCTGAACAACAGGCCATGTGGGACCGACACCTTCCCACTATCCTAAATCACCTAATAAAATAACCTTTCTTCTCATCATCTCATATATCATTAACCGAGACAGCTAGAAGTCTCAAGTCATCAGTGCGTCATCGTCCTCTTTAACACAATATAAATCAACAAATTACAGGTTGAGGTATAACTGGATTTAATTTTAATTATCGTCTAAATTAACGAGACTCCATTGTTTTGGCTCAGACGTTTCTCATCGTGCATTTTGGGAGGCTCTCATCTCATTAATAGCTGCCAATAAGCCTTTGTTATTGTATCATTATAATGCGTCGTTAAAGTCTAACAGTCGTTTGGTCAGCAGAGTCAAAAAGTAATTTTGAAATTAATTCTACATTGGGGAAATTTTAGTCAAGCTTTATTGAATATGTGTGTTCTTGAATTGAAATTACATCAGAAACACTGTCATATTTTTTTGGCCAAAGTTACAGCGCTTTGATGAAATATTAAGTTGCTATTTTGACTTCATTTTGGTGAAAAATCAACTATTTTTCCCCTTAAAATGAGTGTGATCCGTAAATGAGAACGGGTACCTATATTTATTTTTGCATAATTCCATTTATAATATCTTCATCCACAATAAAACAAGTTTTTTGATTGAATGTTATTCCTTTTAGTATATTTTAATGATCTGTTGAATAATAGAAACGCATGAAATTTGAAGGTTGCGTGTTGAATGATAGGGAAACATCCAGTATTTGAAGCGATTTAACTCAAAATTTATCCCGGTTAGCCTATCATCTGTTTGGATATTATTATCGAGCACATCAAAACGAATCGACTGACAAAAACTCATGATTTTTTCATGACCTTGAGGTAATGGAGGTTAGACCTTAAAACCCAATAAAAAAAATACAGACTACAGTTAGAGTCGAGTAGCATGGCTAGAGTAGATAAAACTGCTTTATCGACTCTGCTACAGTGTTGTTCATGGAATGGAATGCCATTGAAATCAGTGGCCATGCTGTACACGTCACAGATAGGCATATTATAAATTTATTACATTCGTTGTAATTGCATGAAAATTTTATTGCTACTCGCTCGTGCACAATGAAACCACTCAAGTAAGTATACTTTTACTTTTATTTATTGCTGTTTGACATAAACACAGGACTCACGTAACAATTATTATACAGACCTATTTTTTGGTCACCATAACCTCACTTCCATATCAGTGCATGATTTGTAAAGTTTGGTATAGGCCTACCGGTATTTAGATCATAGGCTAGGTCCTAGAAATTTTTGAAGACCTATTATAAAATCAATGGTCCAGCTCACTAATTCATATTGGGCTTGACAACACACTAGGATGATGACTACAAGAACTATCGATTGTGGTCTAGGCCTGTAGATCGTGGAAGTGTTACTAAAAATCTAGTAATGCTAGTAATCCCGTTAGGAGTGTAACCGATCCTCAGACAAGTTATTATTATGCCTGGTAATGCTGCTAGGCCTAGGAGTATGCTGATCAGTAACATGTTGATGCCGGCACATGCAGGGCAGTGGTTACGTGCTCGCTTCATATTTGATCTTGTAGGTGATGAGAATATTGGACCTGGTCCGATCCCTGCCACCGTTCATCTTTACAGTGGTTTTCCGTGGTTTCCCTCTGCAGTCTAGACTTATGCTGGGATGGTTCCTGCAATATAGTCTACGAACGCTTCCTTCTCACCATCCTTCCCATTACCCAAGAAACCTTCATCTCATCATCCCCTTATCTAATTAATCATTCACCCAACATCAATAGATTTTAGTTATCATTACAGTGTGTCGTTGAACCCAATATAAATAAATAAATACACTTGGTGATCATAGACCACTGTCATGGGCACTTACATACGTCGTTGCCCAAAAAGAGTTTACGGTAGGCCTACTTTGATTTATGATCACGCTCTTAGCGACATTACCAGTCATAACACTACCACAATCTCTATAGACGTTTGATAATTTTATCGTTCAACGTACCATCGCTAATTTTAGTCCGATATTCTTGATTGAGGTGTTTTCTGATAGATCTTGTTTGTATGTATGATGTAGTGTTTGGACTTTTTGTGTTTTGTTTGTTTTAATATGTTTTTTACTCACTTGAAGTTGATGCTTTGTGATATGACTAAGACGACAAAGGTGGACAGTAGGTTAGGTCAGGGTCAGGTTAGTGTACAAACCCCGCGTATACCGCCGGCAGGCGGAACGGAGCTAATATGTACTTTAAAAAAAATGAAGAAAAAATTTAAAAAAAAAAAATGGCGTGGTATGTTAATCAGTAAATTTACCAACCGTTTATAACCAGGGCTCTTCCGCTCTATCCCGTAAGGACATTATGTGCTCAGTGATGAGATGAAGGTTTCTTAGGTACGGTGATGGGAATGATAATGCAGCATGGATAAGCATGATAATGGAAGCAGTGGTGGCCTATATTGTAGGATCCTCCCACCAATAGCCTAGACTAAAGAGGGAAACCACGATAAACCCCTGCTGTAAAGATGGAAGGTGGCAGGGATGTAACCAAGATTCAATAAGCAGCTCACCTAGCGGATCACCTCAAGCGAGTGCGTTAGCAACTGAGCTATGTGTGCCGGTCATTACGTGCTATCATTTTGGTTAGTTTTAGATTTGTTGTACTGATGAATTTATCGTAAGCTGTGCCATTGACGTTACAAAATCAATGGCTGTGCCGATCTATTTTAGGTAAAGATGTAGGTAGGTAGGCCGTACCATAGAAGATAGTTATATACCGGTATGCATTCGAAGACATTTGATCGTAATGAATGGCAATGTGAATTAGGGATTGTAAATCGTACGTACCTTCAAACGTAGTCTTAGTGCCTTGACATTACGGTATTGTTTTAGACGTGGGAGGCCAGAGGATGCAGATATAGATGATTACATTCCGACTGACTCTGACGACGAATATACAGAAGCCGAGAAAAAAATCCTAGCAAAGACCAGGCAAGATTCTGAAGATGACAATGATAGCGAGGTAATACATTGTACTAACTATTGAAAAAACAGTTTATGAGGTAAACGATCTGCGCTCTTTACGCTGACAGTTGCGTCAAGCCCTTTCTTTGCCCTTGGGAACAAACTGAAACTGAATGAATTTAAATGAATGCTATAGGCAACAATACCCAAATAGCTGTACTGGACCAAGTTGGTAAATCAAAAAATTGATTTATACATGTATCCAGGGGCGGCGTAGCTGGGGTCAGTTGGGTCGCCTGATCCCTAATCATTAATTAATCATTTAATAGGACCAACTATAACCACTGTTTCATTTGTCAATAGAATTGATCATTCAAATTGATGATTATCAAGTAACGTGTAATTCAGTAGACCTACCGTAGTCTCAATTGAATTGAGAAAATTTACTGAATTTACCGTAATATATATTTTTATGTGCCTATATAGCCTTATATATGCTTACGTTTTATTATATAAACTATATAAACTAGACCTACAATATTATTTTACTGCAAAATTAATCGCGTGTCAATTGCTTTATATTCAAATGAGATTGATACCAGCAATTATAGCAAATAATTATAGCAATAATAGGGCTACACAATACATAAAATTAATAATTAAGTATTTCACGTTATAAACTTTTTTTTTTTAATAACATCGAAACTTGATACAAAATCATTGTTCCCCAATTAAGGCTATGGATGAAAGATAGGATCGTTTGGACGGGGCACCACAAGGGCGATCTTACCACCCCATTTTGATTATTTAAAACTAATGAACTTCAACACCAGGACTGCGCTGTCTGTGACTATAATTTTTCGCCGTAGATAGAAGTGTTTCAGTATAAACACACGAATGTTGATATCTTCCACTTTGAACTAAGTCTCTTGGGCAATGATCACTTCTTTCCATTGACAGCAGATGTAAAGTTTATCATTATACAAAATGGACAAATTAAATTAGTGATGGGCCTATAATGTTATAATTAGGCCTATCGCTCTACTAATTAATGGTCGTGGCCAATTAGTACTTCATCCAAGCATTTGCTTTGAGGACTGTGGGAAACCACGAAAAACGAAGTCAGGATGGATAAAAAAAGGTATTTGTTGGTCTTGAGCTTTTTCTCCCAACTTCTTCTCTTCTTTTCTTCTTTTCTTAAAGTGTTTGATTTTTTTTTCCTTTTTTTTCTTCTTTTTTCCTTTTTTTTCTTTTTCTCTCTTCTTTTTTTTCTTCTCTTCTTTTTCCCTCTTTTTTTTATAGGTAATTATAGACTAACCATATAACTATTAACAAGCTATTAATATCTGTATATAATTAACAACTCGTACGTATTACTTCAATGATCCTTTATTGATTCTCTCGAAACTGCGATACAAGTAGCAAAGGCACAAGGCCTATCTTACCACCACACGTCCTCTCACAAAGAGGTTGGATGACCGACTGGGGCGAGCGTAATAGCGCTCTGTCAGGGGTGGATGTTTCGGGAACAATCTAGAAGGCACTGACTTGGCGGGAAAACAAGGTGGCATCCGGGATACGAACATATGATTGCTAACACTCGGCCATCCTGGAATATAATCAGCCTCAATTTTCAAGTAATTATAAAAAAAGAAGATGAACAAAAAGAAAGTTGATTTAGGATCAAGGCAAGTATAAGTTTACATAATATAAAGTCTAAATATAATCCCGGAGACGAGCAAGCTTCTTTCGGACACGCCTGGTCCTCTCGGTACGGCTCGACAGCTACGGATCGTCATCGACAGCGGTAGTCTCGGGCTCATCATGGGCTGCAGGCATCTCGGGCTCGCCATGGGCTGCGGACATCTTGGGCTCGTCATGGGCTAAAGTGGCTATCCCCACGACCCGAACGTTTGTGAGTTGTGGGTCGGATCGAGGGAAGAGACACTTAATTTTCAAACAAACTTACTGTGCTTAAAATCACACAATTTTCGAACAAATGAAAGGGGGGGATAATATAACTAATAGGCATATATTTGAGGTACTGGAGGTAGCTGAAAATGGTACATTGACTTTCAGGAGGATGTATACGGAGTATTGTCATCCGGAGCAGAGAGTGACCTGGATGATCCAGAAAATGATGGTTTACCAGATGTACGTGCTTGGGGCAAGACAAAGAATAACTTCTACAGCACAGACTACGTAGATCAAGACTTCGGAGGTAAGTAACCAGCAGCAAGGATTTGTAAGCTTTGGATTGAGAAAAAATTGAGCTAAGGCATGTCTAATTACAATGCTGCTTATGTTTCCACATTGAATCTCTTTAGCCGCTTATAAGAAATACAGGAAAATGTGATATTTCCATCATGGCATGTTCTGGAATTGCTTCCTTCCAGGTTTCCAGGGAAAGGATGGGGAAGAAGCTGATCATGAGGAGAGAGAAGCTCGATCTATTCAACAACGTCTTGCAAAAGAACTTGATGATCAAGACTTTTCATTTGACGTCTTGATTGACAATAAAGCCAGTGCAGTTGATGATGAAGATGAAGACAAGATCAAGACGGATTTAACCAAGTTGTCGAAGAGACAGAAACTAGCTCTGTTTCACAAAGAATCACCCGAATTTTCTGCGTTGGTAGAAAATTTCAAAAGTAAGTCTAGAACCCAATAGAAACTACTACGGCTATTGCGTCAGACGGTATGAGATTTACTTATATAAATAAAAACAAAAAGATTGTTTTGTTTGTTGTAGGCACATAGCCCAGTAGGCCAGTTAGGCACATTTCTAGTATCTAGCTTTTATTAGAAATGTGCCTAACTGATCTATATCTAGCTTATATTTCAATATGACCTCGCTGTTGATGCGCCTTAAAACCCTAATGTTCATTCATTCTTATATTTCAAAATGAACAATCAATAACTAATGACTGATGGCCTATAAAATCTTTTCGTACCAGTAACTTGATTATTAGTGTTATTATTCTAGTGATTTTCAATGACATCTAAAAAGCTAATGTGAAGGGACAATTTGAGAGTCAGTGCAAATCCTTGGTTGCCGAATCCAAATTGCCTTCATCCGTCCCACTGTGAATCTTCCCCGTGACTCGATATTGATAAATTAATCGAAATTCATCATTTTGTCAAGAACTTTGCTATCAAGCTTATGTATATTTGATTCGTAATTATTTATTTGATCAACCCATGAATGCAAAAATATTTACCATAGCTTTTTCCCAAAATATCTTCCTTCATACATTTTTACTATAGATAAATACAAATTTGTGCAATCAGTTGTTCTTGTTGTTTCAGTTGAAATGTCAGAGTTGAAGGACAAGCTAGAGCCCATCATGGAGATGATCAAGGAAGGAAAGATCCCCGATTGTCCTGCCAGATCATTGGTCAAGACCAAATACTACCTAACGCTCAAGTAAGCAAGCATTTAACTGATATGGGGAAGCGCTTTCCAAATTGGAAACCAAATTCAAGCATGAAGGCCTAGGAAAATGTTGATACTTTCGAGGTGCTAAAGTACACCAGCTTCTAAATGGATCACTTCATTTAAAGAAAATGTAGGACCTTAGTTTATTGCTCTGGCAGGTATAGGCATTTGATACGCTCTTTTATTTCAATTGTGTTTTGTCATGCTATTTATAATTTGTATCATGAATAATTTGCATAAGAATGAAATTAATTATTTGTTTGGGTAAAATTGGTCCCTCATGCTCCTCATCTCTAGATAAGCCAGGCCAGAGATTAAGTGTTCAAACAAAGTTTGTTTTGTTTGCAGTTACTGTACAAACATCTCGTTTTATTTACTGCTGAAAGCTCGCCGTAAGCCGGTACAGTCTCACCCGATTGTTCGCCGCCTCGTCCAATACCGCCAACTATTGCAACAAATAGCACCGCTCTGGACAGACATTGTGGAGCCTCAGGTTGACCAACTGCTAGAAGCAAAGAGGAATGGTCAGGAAGTGAACATGTTGGCAGCAACAGACTTGAGGTTAGAATTATTTATAAATTCAGGTCATCTCTGCTATCAGTTCTAGTCGAGCAAATTGTAAATATAAATGGTCAGTGTAATGTCTTAAACCCAGTTGAACTTTCAATATGCTTATTTCACATTTTCATTTTTTGTATTGTGTTACTGAAATGAATTGAATAATTATTAATGAAATTTAGGTCAAGTACCGGTAGCAGCCTATTTGTATAATTTTTATAGGCTTATAAGTATAGGAAGTATAGGCTTATTTATATAAGCTAACGTGATGTCAGATTAGTTGTTTGAGTGGTTAGTCTGTAATGTTTGATGTCCTGCAGCCGAGCTGATAAGAAACGTTTGAAACTGCTCGAGGCAAACACCAGTGATGTCGGAACCAAAGATCAACCAAAGAAGATCAGGACTTCAGCTCAAGATATTCCTTCACCAGCCTCAGATGAAGCGATTGAAGAGGGTAAGCTCTTTCCAACAAACAACTACACATTAGCTTCCACAACACAAATTCACAGTGAGTTTTGTCTCAGGTTGTTGAACCTTGGTCCAAGAATAAGTCAATACTAGTTGTGAAATTGTGATCAAAGTTCTCAACTGCTTCACCTCATAATGTATTCTGACTTCGATTTCAATCGAATCAATTTGAGATGAAATGTTCCAACTCTGTAAGTCTATATAAAAGTCCTGATTTCTCATTCTCTTGTTTGTAAGCTAAAAGTATAGCTAGACTAGCTAATTGGTAATTATAATGCAAGTCTGCATTAAACTTTCATACAATAAAATATAAGACAATAAACAGACTACCTTCAACTTTTATGAAAGAGAAAAAATAGAACAGATTACAGAAGTGAATAAATGAATGACTTAATTATTCACAGTGTGCAACATGTCTACTAAATCAGATAACAATAGGTTTTTCAGATATGACAAATAAACTGTTGATTTTTTTTGTCCAGATGTTGGTGAAAATGTGGAAGATGAGGGCAAACGAGCCATAACGCGACAAATTGCCAAGAACAAGGGGCTAACCCCGCGTAGGAAGAAAGAGCAACGCAACCCGAGAGTCAAGAACCGCAACAAGTACCGCAAAGCTCAGATACAGAGGAGAGGCCAGGTGAGGGAGAGAGAGAAAATTGTGCTATATATTATCTGTTGTCCTAGCCAATACGATGATTGCAGCCATCATATTTAATTTAACAATTGAGCGTAAATTGTAATATGTCCGTAACAAACAATGATTGCAACCAAGACAATAATTGAAGCTAACATATTTAACTGATAATTAAGCATACATTGTAACATGTCTGTAACAACCAATTATTCACTTTGAAGCTCACATTCTATATAATTTACTACCGGTATCTAGATAGTAGATATACTACCGTATTGTCCCGAATATAAGCCGAGGGTTTATCTCGCAATTTCAAGCCCAAAAATCACCCTTGGCTTATATGCAAATCTCGGCCTATAATCGGTCAAAAATACATTTTTTTCTCATTTTAATTGGGCGTACTACACCCTCACACTCATAACAACAGAATCAACTTGAAACTGCGATATATTCCACTAAAAACACGTTGAATAAATGTTCTATCATGAAGTAGCATGATTTTTCCAATTTCCATAATTTTTATTTGACGTGCAGTAACGAACTTGAGCATGTTCAGCTGGTAGCTGCATGGTGTGTGTCATCCTAGTCCTACTGCGTAGTGCGTGTGGTCTGACCTTGACGAGCACGAGACAGACTGTTTGACTCAGGACGGCCGAGCGCCAGTAGAAGCGGGCCATCGTAGGGGCGTCAGCAGCATTAACCGAGTAAACTCGATCTTTCTCACTTGTACTCTCGGCCGATCGCCTAGCTTCCTATTGCGCGCAATACTAAATTGACTAAATTCTACCCTGGAAGAGTGGTGATTTACATGAAACCTTTTTTCAATTATTGATCAAAAAGTTCTTATATTCGGGACAATACGGTATTTACTTGAACTTATTTTCATGCGCTCCTTCCTCACACATCCACTACTTGACAATGGCCGGTGTTTTAACAATTCTTGATGTTTTGTTTAGGTTCGTACAGTGCGCAAGGAAACCGAGCGTTACGGAGGAGAAATATCTGGCATCAAGTCAACTGTGAAGAAGGGCATCAAGATCAAAGTTTAGTCTCACAAAGTAACGAATATTATTAACATCTTTGTTCAACCTATAAGCTTATTCTAATGATAATAAAGTCCTTATCAATATTCTCAATATCTTTCAAATATCTTTCAATAACCTTCTTTCAAGGTCGACTTTAACCATCTCTCCAGGCCACACTGGACAGCAAATAGAGCAAGTCTGTGATTGGCTAGTTGCAAGAGAAGGCGTGGCAAATTCATTCAGCCATGGCTCTACATTGCTATGCCTGCAACATAACACACTAGGGTGAGCAAGTGCAGGGACCACTTCAGGACAAAGTTAGTACCAGTATTAGGTACTTGAAGTACGCTCATAGAGAGAGCCACTGCTGAATGAATTTGCCTGGCCGTCTTTTGCAACGAGCTAATCACAGACTTGCCCTATTTGCTATCCAGTGTGGCCTGGAGAGTTGGTTGAAGTCGACTTTTACCGGCCGTGAAACTTGCCGTGATGTCGTTCAGGCGATACTTGATACAGGATAGACATACAGGATTTGTACTGAACCAGTATGTTCGACGCTTCAACTATCGACTGTCAAGCTCACCATCAACCTTGAAGTAGTTGTCGTATCGATTCGCTATATTCCCCTCCTTTGCCAAGTGCATCATTGCAAGAAATAACTTAAAATGTACAACAAACTATTAATACTTTCAATAGCACTGATGACCATTTTTAAAGTAATTTGACAGCTGAAAGTTTGTTACGGATATAAACTCAAATAGTATTATGAATATAATAACTTGTATAATAACATAATATAATTATGAATATATAGATAACTGCGCATTTTTTTTTTAATACTATTTTAGAATCGAGTTTGCTGGCATCTTTTAGCACAATAGGTAAACAATTAAAAAATCTACACCCAGCATAAACTGGACTTTTCTTAAAGAGCTCCAGCTTGTGAGCCTCCAAGACGAATGCGAATTTGTTTCTTGTGTTGAAATCATGCAGTTTGTCATGCGTTATACTGTCCCGGCTGTTCTCCAGTACGAACATTATAGTACTGAAAATGTATAAGCCAACAACTGTCAATATTCCAAATTGCCAAAACTTTTCATCAAAACAAACAATGTTTGTCACATGGACACACTTTGACATTAGCAACATATGAGAAAAAAACAATGCTATAATAATGATAATATTTTTGTGAAGTGAAATTATGGTATTCATATGGATGATTATAGTAATTACAGATAATATTAATATAATAGAAATATGGTGTTCTATCATGTTTTTGAAAAGACGACAAAGCGCTACAAACGTCTGAATCTGCTATGTTTCAATGTATTAGCAATATAGATGCTATATTCAGAATAGAATGCTATTTTTTCCCAAATTATGTCAATTGAGGTGTAAACGGGTGAAGTTAGTTGGGGAATTCGTAAAAAAGTGCAGTTGAAAACGCAGGTGGCAAATGAGGCGTCGGTTCAACCCGCTTGTGAGGATTATTTTTCTAGAAAATATCAATTGGGGTGTTTCTCTTGTATGCCTATTGTACTTTATGTAGTGGTTTTACTGTTGTTAGGCTACAGAATGTTGTTGGGTTACAAAACACGATGTTTCAAAATAATAGATGCACCAAAGTGCTACTTTTCAAATTCTAAATGCTATGAAAAGAAAAAATAGAAGCTATATTTACATGTCTCTAATAATAATACTAGGCTATGGTATATTATAATTTGTACATAATTATTCTATACGCATTCATACAATCGAAGACAACCCATTGCACTCAAATCGCTAAGGGCATGAAAAACCCAAACCAGAAACCGTTGCACCTGCAATGAAGGTACAATATGAAAAAGAATGAAAAAAATGAATAATTTGTTTTTAGGAATACTGATGAACTCAACCAACAAAGAAAGTGAAATATAATATCATATTTATTATATTCTTATTTCTCATTCACATATTATAATAATATATATATACGTATATTTAGATACAACTAGGAAAACGCGGGATGCGCGTTGTTAGACGAGCTTAGGGGTATAGAAATCTAGAATGAAAAATAATTTGTCAACCCAATCTACATCTACAGACCTTGGATCACTCCAAACGTTCAAAAACCTCACGAGAATCAGTTATGTCACGGCCTTCCTCTTCATTCATTTCAATCGTTTTGAATTAATTGGTGACACTTGTTGCTATAGATTTAATTGGTTCCCGTAATAGCCTAAATTGATGGGAAAATGCTTTATAAATGCGTTTTCTTCGTTATTTCTCATCCGATTGATGCGAAAAATCTCTCAAAATGTGCTTAATAGTTTCCTTTATATTCGGCGAAAATTTGAGAGGTCTTGAAAAATTTTGATTTTTCAAGTATTTTCCTCCGGGTTATTCTAATGGGGATTTTTGAAATTTCTAAAATTCATAAAAAAAAAAGTTACCACCCTATAATGCCACAAAACTATACAGATCTAAGTTAGATGAGGAACCATGACGAAAAAAAGTTTGAAGTTGATAGCTGTAGCCGTTTGACCTGTGGAGAACCGACAAAAAAACATAAAAACAAAAAAAAAACAAAAAAAAACATAAAAACGAACACCAATTTTTTTCAGTATGTCAAATTGAATCCTCGCTAAAGCTCGTCTAATAAAATGAAATAAAATTAATTACCTTACTATAGGTACTTTTTAAAAAGATGAGTTAAAAGACTATGATGACTATGATCGTTTTTCAAGGGACCAGGAAAATAAAACCATCAATCCAGGATAACTATCCATCCAGGAAAATTTAACATTGATTATATGGGAGTGGGGCTAGAAAAAATGAATGATACATCCAGGAAAACGATAGATCCGGGAACGATGCATAGAGGTTTCACTGTATAAATAAATGAAATATCCAAGCAGGATGTAACTAGAAAAAAATCTTCAAACAATAAAATCTGGACTGAAATTGAACAACTATAGAAATTATTTCATAGTTTAAAGCCTACATCATTATATTTTAGCGATCCCAACTTGCGTCCTTGATTTTGTAAACTAGCCACTTGAAGAAAATAATGGAGCGCGTAATTACTAATTTTATTGATGGAAAGAAACCTGCAGGAAAGTGGATCTATTAATAATTTGTTTTTAGGAATACTGATGAACTCAACCAACAAAGAAAGTGAAATATAATATTATATTTATTATATTCTTATTTCTCATTCACATATTATAATAATATATATATACGTATATTTATATATATACATTTAGGATATGTTCCATAATATTGTCTTTTAGACCTAATACTACATCCACTTGGGTACCACTGACAGTTCACATCTTTACTAAATATACCTTAATAATGTAGCTCTACAGTATTTTCATTTCATGAAAATTACATTCCAACTAAAAACAAAATAATTCATGTAATTATTACATCAACTTTTTTTATCAATACAATAAATAACAAGACACATTCGAATACAGAGAACAATAATTTAACAACGTGCATAAACAACAACTTTTACCAGAAGGTAGGTTATAATAATATATTCATAGCAGAGATATATGGTTCTACGCATTGTTGTAAATTAGTGTCTATGTTTGGCTGTATAGCTTGCAAGGAAATGTTGGCACATATTACATAAAGAGCAGGAACTACACTGAAACACGTTACGGACAAGTTTGCAGAACTTTTACCGCCTGGGTGAGGTACTCTTTGTCATGGCAAAAAAACTTGCATTACAGAATACCAGCACTGCAGAGGGAGCTTTCACATTTATATTCTCAATTACATCAAGATTAATTGATCATCATTTATGTGTAAAATTGTCAATGATTTTTTGGGGGTAAAAACTTAGGAGTGCACTATTTTATAGTTCTCCAATTTATTCAGCACCCCTATAACTGCAAATCTCTACTCAAATAAGCTGAAATATTTGCTAAAAATATTTGTTATTTCAAAACATTGATTTGCATGAACATCACGGTTAGTGAATATGTAGCTGAAAATCATCAACGCAAAACTCAAAGAGCATCTGACTGTGAACTTCATTTCTCAAAGTTGATATGGTAAACGTCTACTTCTTGCACAGCAACCACGTATAGCAATTGCAGGTTACAATCCAAGATGTATTTGGAGAACTCTCACTATCATTTCTCACATTTGGGACATATTCCGTAATTACATGACAACTTATTTTATACGCAGTAACGAAGTGACTTGACTGACCCGCTCGATGGTATTCTGTAGGTAGACGAAGAGCCCTATTCTAAAACAGCTCATTAACTAGTACAACATTTGCTCCCGTTAGCAGCCACACACACACGTTAACATTACTCTAAATTTCACCTATATGTATTAATTCTAATTTAACATTTTTATTATTACGTCACATATTAAACTTTCAGTCACAACATTATTGTATCGTTTTCGATATTGAATCAACAGTAGGAGATCTACTCTACTAGTACTAAGAAACTAAAATAATAAACTAGCTCTAATAGGGTTACCTTCAATTCTCAAATTACAAAAATCACTCAAGAATCGACTACAAAAATTAACTTACATTTGTAAAAATGAAATGAAAATAAAAATGATTTTGAGACGTCAGAATGTTTTTGACATGGAATTGATTCCGAGTCGATTCTCAATTAATCAAAGTTATATCCCCAATATAGGCCTACCAATAAAAATAGAGTTTCGGTAACAAAAGTTTTTTTATAGTGGTGGTATTAATGACCATTCAATGGTTTTGTTTTAATATCGTACAGTTCCACTTTTAGGTATCGTATATCTAATCACAGTAATGAAGCCACCGCACAACTCCGCTGTGAAACGTGCTGCTATTCACTGAATATTATTGAGATTCATTGGGTTCTATATATTCTTTTTCTCAATTGGACAGAACTATGTAGCTTATTGTATGTAGTAGCTACAATATAATAGTCAAGCACTGTAACCTCAGCAATGGTGTCGTTGGAAGAAAGTGTGATATCCTTCATTGATGCCAACGTTATTATACAACAGTATTGAGTCTGTTTTGTTGGCAAAAGCATCGAGACCCTGCATAATCAAAATACTGTTCATTTATTCTATTAATACCCAGTATTAACTTATTATTGTATTATGTTTTGAAAACATTGATTAATAATCTTCTTTCATCACTTATCTACTCCCTGATTTTATCAAAAAATATAACATTACTGTAACCTACCATATGCCTTTGTATTTGGATTTATGTGAGTCGCCTTGAAAGTCTGGACACTACGGCTATATTATAATAAAACAATGAGATGTCTCAATGAAAATGCACAACCAATATTAAAATCTTATTGTATCTATTTACCACTAGTTAAAAATATTTTGGACTACTTCATTTTGCGCCTTTAAAACTGTAAATAAATAAGAGTCAGCCAACTGTGCGCGTTGGCCCGCCACCAATGTGTGTGTGCGTGTGTATGTGAAGGAACTAACTGTATAGGCTTCTGGTTTTGAGAGATCCTACTGCACAACCTACATCGTTTGTGGCATTATTCCTAATTCACTCAATCCTGCCTGGCTCAAAATATTGGCTAGCTGTGTTCTGAAAGCACAGACAAGTGATGTTGTTCATCCACTCTAGCATACTGTAGTTAATTCCTTCCAGGTATTATCCCGGTTTATTGGTAGGACTGTTGTCGGAACATTGAGGTTATCTCTTCCATGGTTCTGTTTTTGGTTTCCGGCACTTTCTTGTAGACAAACACGACAAACAGCGCTAGCAGGACCGAGAAGATGATGAACACGTAACCTCCCATTACCTCCTGCCAACAAACATCAAGTTACGTATTATATTGATAGCAAGAATAGTTGCATGCTACATTGACAACATTTCAAATAGACTTGATTTGTCAGCTTGGCAGCATTATAGGAATAATTCAATTTATTGTCCTTCAATTGCCATGCATATTGGCGGCTGGTGATCTGAAAAATGGGGGGTGCTGCAGTTGAATGAAAGACATTAAATATGAAGCTACGCAGCCACAAAACCATGGCGTACAGCCTCGTAAATCGCCATACAGGGCAAAATTTTCCACGTCTCAAACAAATACGCATTCTACTCATTTTACATTCGAAATTAGATCTGAACATTCATTTATATTGATAACTAAACCACTATCTGTTTGGCTTGTCAGCGTGGATCAGATAAAGAATAATATCTGAAATTTAATATTGTATATCAACGAAATATATCTATCAGACTCTGCCATGATTCATCAATGGGTACCCACCGGTACCCACCACCCGGTGATTTTGTCGAGTGACCGAAGGGCTCGAAACACTCAGCCGTTATAGTAAAAGTAAAGTAAGGGATTAGGAGGCGGCGGGAGCCGTGAGTATACGGTGTTCCGAGTATTTTCGATTCGGCAGTGTTCGGGCACGTTCGAGCTTGTTGAAAATACCCGAACTGCAGTACCCATATATAGGCTTTAATCCTGGCAACTGTCCCTTCACCGCGTGCCCCCTTTGCCCAGCTGCTCCGATCTGCTTCGCGCTGCCGAAAGTGCAGTACGTAAGATGTACGAAATATTGCCTAGCGTTACTATTGCAGGCGTTCAGTGGCGCGTAGTTTTCATGATGCATTCGAAGCAGTAGTGAGTAGACGTTTAACAATGAATAAGATCGTTTTTGTTTCTCTTTTTTTTTCCATAAGCTGTATTTGTAAACAATGATTGCTAGATGAAAAACATTGTACGAAATGAAAGAAGTGATGTATTCAATATAAATTGACTGAAAATAGCCTAGCATCTGGCAAATCACAGGGAGTGCTGCCTTTCAGCAGTACTTACACACGAGCCACCACTGGCCATGCAAGCAAGATGGCAAACCTAGACATTTCCTAAGCCCCTTTAAGTCTTCAATATAATATATTTCACAGACATCAACCATAGCCCCCTGCATCAACATGGGTAAAGACCTAAAGCATGATTCATATCAACACGGTATCGGTACCACGTTTTTTCTGTCCTGGTAAGCACGTGACTAAATCAGAAACATTTCAAAGTTTCTAATTGGTTCACAAGACTTACCGAGATGGAAAAACAGGTAACAGTGTTTTTCTATAGAACCAATTGAAAAGTATAATCAATAAAATGGTATCAACTATTGTAGATTTAATGAGACGAGCCATAAGAAATGAAATCAACTGAATCTGCAAATTGATATAGATATGAATATAGAATAGAGAATACTGTATAAATATATATAGAATAACAATGATATAGATATCATCTTATTTTTTATGTAATACCACATTTTTTAAAATGTTCATTGACAAACACAACTGACAAGTACACATTGAAAATAAACCGTCATATATTAAAAGATGATCGTAAAAAAACATATGGTGAATACACTATTCATTGATAATACGTTACTTTAATATACACAGTAATTGCTTGATGGCTTACCTGAAGAGGAAGGAAGCCAATACCAACGATGAAGTTGGCCGTCCAGTTGACTCCAACTGCGAGGCTGGTCGCAGCCGGTCGTGCTGATTGGTTAAACAGCTCAGACACAAGGAACCACGGAATAGAGCCTGGCCCAGTAGCGAACATTACCACGAACACGATGACTAGCAAGATACTCAAGTACGACACCCACAAAGCTGATTTCTGTTACAAAACATTCAAGCATTGTTGTTACATGACCTTACTTATTTCAGATAATTACCCAAACCAATCAAATTGAAAAATGGTTTCACATATGAACGTTTGTGTGTCAAAGACTGTACAGTATCAGTACTGTACATGAATTTTAATTGATTAGGAAAATACCGGCATACATTTTGTGTTATTCTCGATGTGTTGACAGTTATTTTTCTTACATATATTTAATGTTTGTCAGGAAAAAATCCAAATTCATTTCCTCATTAAATTAGGCAAACTATTATTCTCTCAAGCTACACTATCAAACCTAATAAATATGGTATAGTATTGTGGTGCTTGAAAAAAACTAGCATCACTTGGAGGTACTTACCACATAAGCCAAACATATGGTCAGCAGGATAGTGTCGATACACATGCCTGACAGACCGACCAATAGGAGAGTTTTACGCCCAGCTCGTTCCACAAGTACGAGAGAGATGACGGTCATAAGGACGTTGATGGAGCCCATACCGAGCGTGGCGTACTGGGCACTCTGGTCATCTAATTGTGCCATCTTGAAGATTTTGGTAGAGAAGAACATCACCTACAAAGCACATTGGTATTTCATAAAAAGAACCATTCAAAATTTGTTTTTATTTTGTTTCTATTAAACGAGATAAAATAAATCTATTATATGACCTTGAATATTTATCTGAAACTTGAGAGGTATATGTGTCTTGGCAATCTTCTGAAGCTATGGGTTATTGTGGGAAATAATCAAGACAAAATGGCTAATGTTCTTTGGTGCTCACTGAAAATTGATGTATAGAGATATGCTTCATAAAGATTAGATGATCATAGGAGAAGTTTCATAAATATTAGGGGTGTGCTAGTTCAAGAGAAAATTGCAAGTTTCGAGTTCGAGTGGAAAAAATGAATAATAATAAAATGTTAAGCCGAGATTTGCATGTCAGTAGCAACCTCTGGACCCTAAAATTTTCCAAAAAGTCATATTTTATACTAGGAACAATACAAGTACAGAAAAATGTAGAAAAAAACTAGAAATTTTCGAGTTCAGCTAAATTTGAACTTGAACTCGAAAATTCGAGTACTTGCACGCCCCTAATAAATAATATTTGAGCAAGTGGCCCCCCCATACCAACCTAAAATAACTATAATATCGAGAGAGAAAAGTATCTCATAAAGATTGGAGAAGTGTATACCAATTTTGTTTCAAATATAATTAGGAGATATTATTAAAATCACCTGATGATGAATAAAATATATACCAGAAGTAGTATTTTTGAATTTTTGTAATATATATAAATATAATTTTTTTTAATCACATCGAAACTTGACACAAAACATTGTTAATCAATATATGACAGAACATCACAGTATAGTATTACAGCAGAGAAAAAGTTGTATTTTCAAAATAATAATGGTAAATTTCGAAAATATTTTGAAACTTGAAATTATGCAATGATTATTTAAAATGGTCCCTTTTTTCCAATACTTGCAAATTGATTTTGCCATAATTTCATGATTTTCTCAAATGTATGAATATAATTTTCTCTGCAGCTGCCATTTTGAGAAACTATTTATTCAAATGTGCGGTATATTTTGTATGTGTTTCGTATCAATATATGGAGTTACGAAGATACGGTGAGAAATGACTGTAACAGTCCTGAGATCCCAGTGGATACAGGAAATGGATTATACTAATTTTCACATTGTATTTTCTCTTATAGAGGGTAATTAAAAAATCAATTGTGTATGAACTAATGCAACAATTACATAGCTATTTATACTGACCTATACAATGAATTTAATCAAATTACAATCAATGAGAAAAAAAATCTCAAAAAATCATGGCCGGTTATTTTTGAGAAGAGGTTTCCAAGTGTCAGATAGGACATTAACTATTTTATTCCCTCTACCGACGAAGAAATTATCAATTGCGCGATGGTTATGGACAAAGTTTGGTTGACAGAAATGGTTATGGACGGATGTGGGGATAAGGGGTGCTGGGATGACATTTTTTTCTTACCGCATTGATGCCAGATAGCTGTTGAGCAATCATCACCATCATGGCAATGAACAGCGGAATGCGCAGTGTAGAGTTGACAAACATTTCCTTCATTGTGACGCGCGGTGTCAATTTGCTGGCTTCGTACTCTTGACGCATGTCGTCCATCTCGTCGTGCACCTCGATACTTCCACGCAGCCATGTCAGTGCTACCAACACACAACATGTTTCAAAACAAGTATGCATAATTGGTCTGAGAAAAGTTCAAAATATGAAATTACTTCCTATCAAACAAGATGGGACCACTTTTTCTATGTGTACTGGTTCAGCAGTGGAGTGTATTTTTGAATAAGAAAAATGTATATGTAGTGAAAATTTGTAAAGAAGTACAGAAAGTCTTCATTTATCATGTATAAGAACGTCAGTACAGTCAAAAAGAGCAAGGTTCAGCGAGCTGATCATTCTTCCACATAACCTTATCTATGAGAAATTGAAGAAATTAATAACGAATAATGTAGACATAAATGCAAATCATAAAATAAAATAACTCACAGACTATGACAGGGAACAGTTTTATGATTTTCTTTATAGTTGGATAATGAATATAAGTTAAAAGGACCTTGATGACTATTTTAATACTCTTTTATTTCAGAATCATGGCAATATTTTATTATATATGTACTAATATTATACTTATTTTAAATTACACTCTAACATTCCTGCAACCCTTAATTTCAGTTTCTAACTTTATTTGAATTGAACTTCATTTGAAATTTATTTGATCACTCGGTCTACTCTAAAGTCAAACTAATTAATTTTGATTTAAACTACTAGCTATCAGGCCATTTGGGACATCCAAAATTTAAATTTAAACTTGATTGAACTGAAAATTTGAACTTAATTTTAAAGTTAGATTACTTCATTTGACCTGAAGAGCATGTACATAAAAAATCACATGAACAAACAATCATTTTCTAGTATATACTAGTCGTATAGTATATACTATGCGTTAGATTAGATTGTTGCTCACGGCTCACGCTCATCCAATGAAGGTCTCCAGGGCGCTTACCGCGACTGCCACTTAAGCGCCCCGCCTATAGGCCCGGCCATGCTATTATGATTGGCGGGCCTATAGGCGGCGGGGCATAAGTGGCAGTCGCGGTAAGGGTCCAGGTTTCAAAACAGCAATGTAAACGAAGCAGAAATAACAGATTTGTGGTTTATTGTAGGCCTACAAGCCTCCCTAATTGACTGTTGAAGTTACCTCTCTGTGCTTCCATTTCCTGGCCTTTACTGACTAGCAGGAACTTGGGAGTCTCTGGACAGAAGGGTAGAGTGACGACTTGGAAGATTGCCGGCACTACCGTTAGTGCTAGCAGCCAGGGCCAAAGGTCAGCTGTACCGAGTACTGATTCCAGACCAAGGATCTGGGATAGCAGGATAGAGATGGTGATCACCAGTTGATAGCTTGTGCCAACCTAGAACAAAGACATGATCACGTTAGAATTAAGGGGTCACCAAGGTCAAGGTCATTAGAATGGTTTAGATGGTTGCCTTGATCAGAGAAAGTCGCGTTCATCGCTGATAGTTGTGAAGCGAAGTGCATATCAATTATTAAATGCATATTATCAGTAGTCATATATAACACTGATGATGGTATGAAAGGCATATTGGCAATAACTAGCAGTCAAGGGGTGAGAGACAGAGAGAGATAATTTCATCGTGACGTTTCAGGTGGTCAGCCAAAGGGTCGCAATGAACTACCAGACAAAATAACTTTGACCCTAGACTTTGGCCAGATCTCTTGGTTAAAATAAGTTTCAACCAATTTTAAAATCATATCTATCTATAGAGAAGTAATTACCTGCAGTTTAGACCACTGTCGAGAAGTTTGTGCTCTATAAATAATCACCGTTCCATTTAATACATTTGATTTAGCTTAGTTTCGAAAGTTTTACTACGATCAATAAGATTTGGGTAAAACTGAGGACTGATAAATTTTGGAAAATATTTCATTGTAATACAATTAACTAGCTTTTTGAGAATATTTGAAAATAAAAATATCAAATATTTATATTTTAAAAGATTATATAGAATTAGTTAACAATAGTAGTTGTCAAGTTTTATTTCCATTAATTGTACATATGACACAGTGTGAGCACAAATGACAAGGTATGAACACAAACCCTTTAGGATATATACCATTAAGGGTGTATGGAAAGGTTTCTTACCATATATAACTTATTAAAACTATCTTCCATCCTTAGCCAATTGAGTAACAATGATTTTGTGTCAAGTTTTGAAGTTGATGAAAAAAAAACTTCAAAGAATTCTGACTACTTGTTTCTGGATGATAAACATGAAGTTGAATTGAGGAGAGGAAGTTGAGAATTGAGGAGAGTGGGAATTAACTTCTGTCTTTGAAGTAGACTTATAAATCACGCGTATTATTCATGTATTGAACTTACCGCTCCTCTCAAGTGTACTGGCGAGATCTCGGCAAGATACATCGGCGCAAGACCAGCATTCAAACCAGAGTTGATTCCGATCAAGAAACGTCCGACAATAATCATCATGTAGCTGCCAGCTGACTTGGCACATCCTATGACATGAATCACACACCAACCAATCAGTCTAATGTTGCAACCACAGATGTACTCCAGCCACACCTTAGTAAATCATACTTGGCTACAAGAAATTCTCCCTCAATCAACTTCACATAAAAAATACTTTTTAATTTTTCAATTCTCAACCAGTGTTAATTTATTAAATAAGTAATGTTTTGGTTTCTACGTGAATTTTTTATTCATGACAACATACTTTTCCTCTTTGTATTTTCAATTATTTCTCTCCTAGAAAAAATTCAATGAAGATATCACTATACCGGAACAAAGCATTTTAAGAAATAATTTGAGTGACCATTGAGCGTTACAAACAATAATAGCCCTTACAACTCAAGATTATTATTATTATTATTATTATTATTATTATCATTATAACATTGAATTATGATCCTTCTTTGCCATTCAAATTGAGTGGAAGGTGAATCTTGTTATTACGACGTTAAGACTGACCTTGACATATTGCTGATAGCACCACAAGCACATTGTTGTACAAGAGTCCACCCTTTCTCCCGAACTTCTCTGCAACAAGCCCGGTGACAGCGCCTCCAATCATGCCGCCCACGCAGAAGATGGATACTGCTATTGACCAAATCATTGTCACTTTGCTGGGATCAACCACGCCATCTGCTGTGTTATTAGCTTCCAAACTTCCTATCCAGTCCTCGATCAGCTGAAACATATAAAAGAGATAGATAAGATACTGCTATTACTACAAGTCTCATGTATTTCACATATGACTCATATTTCACATAATGTCACATTATCACATGAACGGTACCTTATATTTAGAGTTGCGATTCGATTTTAATTTTTTGGTCGATTCAATATTCCCGCATAACCTAGCTATAATCCAGTATAATCTCATGTAACCTAGCTGTTGGTAGGGTAGTTAACAAACAATAATCAATTAATCAATTTTTTAGTACTTCGATTCAATATTAAATGGCAATATTCAACCTTCGATAAATTTGATATAAAAATATTTTAAAATTGTAAATAAATAAACCAACACACTGCTCCTGGGAATTTTTAGTGCTTGTGAGAAACTCATGCCCTCAGCTACTCAGGTCAGATGAAAAACATAATTTAAGCTGAGAATCTCCATTTGCAGCTTAATTTACCATTCTCTTCTCTAATCATAACCTAAAAAATTATTTTAATACTTCTTTCTCAAATGAAAATTGAAAACTTCTATTTATTTCAATCAATATTCGATATTAAACTTTTGGTATTGTATACAATTTTTCTACCAAATGGCAACCCTGAGTATACTTGACATAACACTTTAAATTATATATTGATATTGATAAATCAACTTGATTAATTTTTTGGAAATTTATTAATATAACCTAGTGCTTAGGTCTATTTAGAGGCCCACTATAAGAAAGTTACTAAAGTTACTAATGTGAAATATGCTGTGAAATATTTAAATAAGTTTAAAAATCATAATGATATGAAAGATCAAGATTGAAGGCAGATTGACCAATGACAGAAATTGACAAGTTTTCGGAACGCTAATAAAAAGGACTCTTTCGGACACTCAAGCGGTCAATCAAGCCACATTGAAATGCATTCTGAAGAAAATAAACTGACATCAACAAACTAAAACTAGCAAACACTATAGGCATACATATGCATTCTGTGTACAGTCTTTGTAAAAATGTCAGTACAATATTTGTAGATTTTTAAAAAATAGAGTGTAAATTAGGACTGTAGAATGCTATATATGTGTTGGTGAGTGAGACGAACCTCTTGTGGGGCGTTGACCACACCCGTATTGTAGCCATGCTGGAAGGAAGAGCCGAGCGCTGCGGCGGCGATAGCAAATGCCAGGCGGCCATTGAATCCCTGGAACAAGCAAACAACCATGGTCACGGGATTTTCATTACTTCAAGATAAAACGATAATTTTAATGTATTCATTAAAATTAGATTACTTCTGGTTTTAAAAAACCATTCACGTTGAAACCAATTCAGGATGGATACAAAATAATACATCTCCTTATACATGCACCCATTCCCTCAAAATTTTAGCCACATCGGTTGGGTTGTGTGGGCTAAAGTGGAGGAGTTTGATTTTGACGCAAGAAGGTGACGAGGAAAAGAAACCGAAATAAGATAGTTTGCTTTTTAAGGAACTGCAACGTCTTACTGCGTTTCCCGATTTGACTGAATGTAATATATGTTGGGTCGTGTACGTGTCTGGTACTTAGAATACAAGAAACCGGGCATTCAAAATTTTCTGAGTTTCGGAGATAAAGTACGCTCAAACAGTGTTGGCTGAATGGGTTAGTTCCCGTCGACCTACCACTCACCTAGATTGCACTAATATATATGAAAATATTAGGAAATGAAGAAATTGAGTGAGAAAAAAATACCAAAGAGGGAGGGAGATATGGGGAGGGGGAGGAGGAGGCGAAGGAGGAGGAGGGAGAGAGAGAGAAAGAGAGGAATTTAAGAAGGGGAGAGGAAGAGAACTAGATAAAGACAGATCCCAAGGCGCAACAGGCGGTATCAGGTTTTATTTTCATTGATGTTATTATTTTGTACTGATAAAAGGGTTCAAAAGAATGAGCAAAAATTGACATTTTCCAATGAAATTATGCAATCAATGTGTATTTATCCATCCATGAACGCGTTAATTGCTGTCGTTTTTGTACTAGAAGCAATATTGCTATTTGCCTCAGTTAAATACACACAGAAGGTTAGAAATAGCACCTTGAATATAGACACTCACTAGCCCATTGACGTTCAATACCTACTCATCAGTGAGAGAATGGAATTAAATTTATAATCATTTAAAACGTATGACGTCAATAAAAAATATACTTGTATCATCTATTATTATCTATTATCTAATATTCTTGGTATACTACTTCGTTGTGGTTTGGTTTACAATAATGTATAGACATTGTTGCACGATGTTTAGTTGGATTTTTTCATCTAGATGAAGATAAGAGTGTTTTTTGTATGGATAATATAAGGTAAAGGGAAAATATCTAGATAGAGGATGGAAAATAATCATTTAGATAATTTTGCAGATAAAAGATAATTTTCGCAAACTTGTTACTTTCGCCCGCACATTGAAGAATTCTCAGCCAGCACCAGTCATTTTCGTTTTTAAAGCAACTTTATTTTTCATACATTCCAATTCAACACCTTTACATAATTTTTGGCTTCTAAAAAATTTACTGAGAATATTTCCATTTGCAATTAAAAAAATATTCATTTTGATTATTTAGATTGGATACTGGAATACGACGATAAAGATAACACATAACAAAATCATCTAGATGGTGAAAAATACAAACAATATGTAGATAATTTCATCTAGATCACAACGCTGCTGTTGCATGAATTGGATGTAAACTTGGAATGGCTGTTGAATCATATATAAATATTATGTGTTGCGAGAAAAAATGAGCAGAAATAAATTGAAGGGGTAAGAATAACTGTATTAGCATAATTATTCCATCTGAAATGATACTGCACTACAGAGCAATGTGGTTGCCATCGGCATAGACGATATTATAATCCTATAGAATCATCACAGAAAACAATTAAAATAATTTAAAGATATCAATAGAGATAGAAGCTTCTTTATCAGATTATCACGGTAACCAGAAAAGTTGGGGTGAAACAAACTAATAACGATCTTGTGATTGGATGGAGAACACAATTAGGAGACTGTTGCTCACTTTTTAAAGTAATGTGTGGCATCGCTTGGAAGAAGTAGATTGAGTTTAAATGATATTTCGATGATCTATCAATACGGTAGTAATTTTTTCGTAATTTTTTAATGACTACATTCTACAATTATAGTTTATAATGCAAATCTGTATGAAGTAATATAATATATGAAAGTATTTATTTTTGATGTACTCGCTAGTAAAATGCAATCATCATATTATAATCTCAGATTAATACACAACATAAATGAAATGAAATATTTTCAATATATTTTACATGATAATAACCAACTGAACATTAACTAAACCGTTTGTAATTTTAATTGTAATGTAAAGTGATCGTTTTAAAAATTAGTAGAGAAATACCTTCTTATGAATATAAAATCTCATGCATATTATCTTTGTGCAAGGAGACGGTTCCGAACGAACGTCCCCAATCCAATATCATTATCGCACGGGTAGTTCGCGTCTTCTATACTGCATGGATGCAAGGATACAAGAATGGAATCGCGTAAAGCGGGAGACTCCCATGACGTAATAATTCGTAAAGGTAAATCTCGATCAAATCTGGTGTTAGATTAAAATCGACTGGCTTTGGATGGTTTACATATTGTGTAATTTTACACCGTGAGACCGTTTCTTCTGTAAACTTCTAACAATAATATATCACATTTTATTCTACTCTGAACTTGAAATCGAAATAATTAAAATAAGGACTATTATTTGGAATCATATGCCACCGGACCAATGGTCCAAAGCTGATGTATGAATAAATAAAATAAAATAAATAATAATATCAGTAGATTTATTTCGTCTTGACTTATGTCTCTCTTCGATTTGCAATATTAAAACTTGACTCAACGTTGCATCTCCGAATGCATCATCTAAAATGCAATCTAGTGCATCTGTAACAATGCCAATACAACAAACACATTGCCAATATTTCGTGCAAGTAGCCTATTAATAAAAGGCTATAATATAATTTTAGTGCTTTCACTGCTGGGAACCGCATTGTGCTTTATAAACAAATATCTGTGGTCACCCAAAAACTAAAGACTTCAAGAATAAGATTAAATTTTAATAGTTATTTGTATACTCGTACTTGGGTACTTGTATTTTTATTTATTTTCTTCTCTTCTTCCAGGCAGTCCACACACAAAAGTTCCTCTCTTACGTGGGTCTCTTGTTGTACTAATAGCCTATATATTAAATTCCAATCATATTTATTTACAGTTATACCGTCGGAGACGTCGTTAGGGGATCCAAGGGGAGGCGCGCGCCCCATCAATCGACATTTATTAATATTTTTTTATAAACATTTAATAATTTATCCTCCTATAAAAATATATAATGTTGACCCACGAATAAACATACAATAATATATTATTATACTAATTATTATGAATTGTGTCGGTTTTCACTCCACCACTTGACACTTTTTTTATTTTCGATAATGATTCAATTATTAGATTCCAAAACTGCTCGTGAATCGCAAAAATCACTTGAAAAATGACAATATTCCCAAAAAAATCACTGCTGGGAATTTTGCTGGGAGAAATCGCGAAAATAACTTCGAAAATGTCCATTGATTATACTATTAAAAATAACTTTGGTAATGCCCATAGTGATTCAATTATTGGACTCCAAAACTGCTTGTAAATATCAAAAATCACTTGAAAAATGACATGGGCCTATTTTAAAAAATTCCTTGCTGGGCTTTGCTTGTGGAAATTGTAAAAGTATAACTTCGAAAATGTCCATGATGATTTAATTATAAGACTCCCAAACCACTTGTGAATCGCAAAAATCACTTTAAAAATGTCCATATTTTCAAAAATTTCCTGCGGGGCTCTGCTGGGGGACTTTCGCCCCCCAGATCCCCTTTTCGCAAGCGGCAGGTGTTCAGCTGGGCGGTCATTTCATTTATGTAACATTGTAACCTAGCTGCTGTGCCGCCCCAATATACACAAAACCCAACGACGTCGCTGTATACCGTGCGTCTTACCTCAATTAGGTTTTGTTTCATCATTCACGTGAATTATATTTCAAATACAAGAAATCAAGAATGAACAAGAAACAAGAACAACGATGAAATAATTTGAGGATTAAATTAGGTTAAATAGATCTACGGAAGAAGTTCTACGGATCGTCTACCAACAAAACAAAAACAAATTTAACACCATTACTTGTATAATAAATATGGTATTTTGTCGGTCAGTGATTTTTCAGGACGATAATCACGATTGGCAACACAACTACACCTTTCAAAATTGTTGAATGTTTAAACTGCAGCGAGTTTCTCTACAATCATTGAGTTTGTACATCTATTCGGTTGGTATAGGCCTATAAGTAAATTATTAAATTGGTCCAGCTGAATTATGAAATTAACTATACTCATCTAACCTCTCCCGATGTGTAGGGTTTAGGTTATATTTTGATCGATTTTTTGCCGATAAATTCGTTTTCGATCAATTTTTTTCTCGATTGATTTTTTCTTCGATCATTTTTTTCCAATTTTTTTTAGTTATAGTCTCAGTCACATTAATAATCTCACGTACAGCTTCATGGTTAACAAATAAGTTTAATGCAATTGTAAAAAAAAGTATTTGTAAAAAGGTATTGCCGAAAGCACGTGGCACTCCAGGCCTACTAATTTCTGCTAAATCATTTCCTTGTAATAACTTTGAAATATAAATAATGAATAATTCATTGGATAATGTATTGGTGACGTACAGATGTGAAAACATTAACCTTTACACATGACGACGTAATGTGCTACAATTAACATATTAATGAAACTATTTGTTCAGTTCTATTATAGTGTCATCAAATACTGTCAATTCAATTCAATACAAATAAAATGCCCTTTATGCACATTCCAGGGCCGTGATGTCACAGTGAGGGTCTGTAACTCGTTCAGATTAATATTGCACAAAGAACTTTTTAGCTTGATGCTGTTGAAATCGATTGAAGAAAACGCGTGGAACAATGCATATGGATATCAAACATTTCAATATGTTACACGTAATTGACATAATAATAAATATTTTTTTATATGCTTGGGCTCTACATATGTGAACTAATTTTAAAAATAGTATAGAAGATGATATTAATACCCTCCTAAAAAACAAAAATTAAAGTTCGCGTTAATGAGAAATCAATTGATTGTGCCTTCATTGCAATTCACAAAAAAGACTTCACCAATGATAAATCATTATTAGAAAGCAGTTGAATGACATAAATGAGGGGGGAATATAGTTATTTTTCCTGACCAAACAATCTCAACGCAAGACTATTGACATATATAGACCTATATGTAAAGAAGTATACTTCATCAATGACAAGATGTAAACATGAAGAGTACAATAATGCTAACAAGTCAAGTTTTACTCTTGTCTTCATATAATCAAGACGTATTCAGGATCTTATAAGAACTATTAATCAGCATGTATGCTTGGCTATTTTTTTTTTCAAATCAATATCATACCTTTTGTACATTGTTGCATAAGTATAATATGACTATACGTAAAGGCTTCATTTCTACTATTGTTGTAATTACGTTAATATAATTCTTGTTGATCAGTTGAACTGTTTGATAAATGACGTAAAGATGCTATACACATAGAAAATAAATTATTTGACTCTTATTCTTTGTATTTATTTTTTATTTCTTATTCTCTTATTCTTATTCTTTGACTTATTCTTTGTTAGATGGAACACGCGAGCTGGGATCGTCTCTCAATCGTATGCAGCACAAACGATTGGGAATGTCGAACAAGTCAACATGCAATGATCTAAGGTGTGTATGTACAAATGATTGTACATTAGTGTAAAGACTATTACACATGTTTGATTGGAAGGTTTAAATATGTTGATAACTAATTATACCGTTCAATATATAGTTACCATAAAAATGCTGATACTATCCGCTACATCGATTGCGGTGAACGCTTATAAGGGGAGCTCAATGTTGTTTCGGTTTAGATATACATCACAATTAACGGTATTATTACCTTCAATCAAGGTCTCATTCGATTACGTTCATATTTTATTAAGTGCTATACGCAGAATAGCTATCGCACTAACAATACTTTCTAACAATAATTGAAACACGCATACTATACACCTAATATGTTCTAAAAATTTGAAATAATACGGACTTGAAAACAAATCGTGAACAAGTTTCAATATGAGACGATAAGAACAAATACTTTTTTCCACTATATTTATCATACATATTTTTTTTTAATTTGAATATATGTTTCAATAAAAAACACTGCAGTTCGTCAACAATTTTCAATATATAGGACAATAAAAAAATAAAAATTCCATGCACTTTATGTTCATTTTTTTTCAAATTTGAATATATGTTTTTATGAAGAAAAAAAAACACTGCGATTCTATTGTGTGTAAATGTAAATAGCATTACTAGTTGAACTTTCACGTTGTTGAGTTGATTGTCTGACTTGCGATGCGATAAAGCGGGCAAAACAAAAGTGCTCAAATGTGTTCAGAGTTTTCGCGTACGCTCATCCACGAATGAATTGTGCTAAATAATTGCATGATTGCTGCGATATAAAACGACAGGATACAACTTCGGACCTCCACTTAACTGGTTTATGCAAATGTTTTGTCATTGGCCCAATATCGCATTAGTGATACTAAGCAGGCAATATATAATACGTTATAGGAGGCGAGCCCATATACGATTACATTATGTAATACATCCACAATTCAGGCTGTGATTGCTTTTAATGTTTTATTTATCAGTGGAGATCATGAGTTTTTGTAAAGGTTATAATCACTATACTATTTACGATTTTTCACAACTCAAAAAACGAGTTTCATTGTTAATATAGTCTAAATATTCTAGCTAAACTTGCATCACATTGTACGGCCTATTTACTCATTATGAGAATGTATTCATTTTTTGTATTCATATTACACATACAATGATGAATGAAGTCACGAGGATCAAACATGGATGATAGAATGAGCTTTACATCGAGTTATTGAGGTAAATCTATCTTGGTGCTAATAAGAGTTTATATATGTGTATATATATACATATATATATATATATATATATATATATTTATATATATATATATATATATTTATATATATATATATATATATATATATATATATATATATATATATATATATATATATATATATATATATATATATATATAGCGTAAATTTTATGAGTTTACCCACACCGTAACTAATCTACATTAGCCACAAATATTGCTTTCCTTTACTATACCGTATTCAAAAGTAATTAACCTACAAATAACTGATATATTTCGCTATATGAATGGACTCACGAACTGTCAGTCGATAAATTTTCTGACGGTTACGTTAAGCTAAGCTAAGTTCAGCAAAGTATAGCAAAGTGAAGCTGAGTGAAAGTTACGGTCGATAACTTCCACAGTTATAGTAGAAGTGATAAACGTCTATCAAGTGTTTGCTGTAATAAAATAAGTAAAATTTGATTCAAATCTATGGTCATTACATCATACTTGAGTCATATTCTAAACATTTTTTTTTTCATATATATTTTTATTTGAAAAGTTTCATTCAGAGAAACTGCTATTACAGATTAGTTTTACGTACACTTCATAATTTTTGGATTGCAAAAAATTCGATTTTAATACAAATTTGAAACCACAAGAAATACTTCCAGTTTCTTTCACTCTTTAGGAGCAAATCACTACATTTAAATCTCTATAAAAATAAGAAGACATAGCAAATCGGTTGCTATATCTGAGTCAAACACCATTTTTTCCATACAGGCCTATATATCCAATGAAGCTATGTGAATGAGAAAAAAATGTAATCACTTCTTGCTTTGAAAAACCTTGTGGATGTTAGTGAGCAGTAACTAAAGTATTGATACTCCGGTAAATCTTTGTGAAACTTTGGATATAATGCGTCGCAATTAAAACTTTGATATGTTCATAATGCAAGGTATACTTTGGGTAGCAATATCTTTATTTTGGCCATAAGAAGAAAACTTGATTCGCTATAGGCCACAATGTGAGTATAACGACTTGACTTGATCGACTTCAATTTAATTATTTTGTCCTACTTTTCTCGTTCATAAAATAGTAACAA
This sequence comes from Brachyptera risi, assembly GCA_964007535.1. Lineage (NCBI taxonomy): Eukaryota > Metazoa > Arthropoda > Insecta > Plecoptera > Taeniopterygidae > Brachyptera > Brachyptera risi. Next base: position 34,892,421 of record OZ023329.1, on the reverse strand, counting down.
ATCTTTGTGTCGTTTTCCTGGGGTATAGATATACTGGTTAATAAGCATAAAATCATATATCATATTTATACTTTTTCTGGTATGTTCACTTTCTTACATCAGTATTAACCTGTAAGTTTACAAAGCCACACACAGAAAGTGAAAGAAGTGTGCCAGTATTTTTATAAGTTTCTCGACGCCCCAGTTTTGTAATTTGTTCCAGATAATGATTGCAGTATGATGTACAATAATGTCAGTTTGTTTCATATCTTTATGTTTCAACTCTTGTTTATTTATTTTGTTACTGCAGTATGATAGTTGAGTGCACTGGAAGATGGTTTTACACCTTATAACCCTGACTGTAAACAAAAGGTAACCAAGATATCTTCTGGTTATCAGCGGAGGATGGTGTAAAACGATGGGAGGGCAGAAGATATCCCGCCCAAATCCCGCCGGTAATTACCATGTTGCCTAATTCAATGAAAATATTCCGAAAGGAAGGGCGGGGGGGGGGGGAGGGGGGGGGGTGAAATGGAAGTCTCACGTTTGGCTTAGAAAAGACTTTTTCGAAATTTAATTCTCATTTATCCACCTAGGTCATGTTCATCTAGACGAAGTTCTTCTACGTCACGTCGTCCTAGGTCTTGACCTCCTGACTCTTACAGGTCACCTCGGTCATGTTCTCCTCTGTCATCTTCACTAATAGGTCATGAGCATGCACCTATGTATTGTCTTCAAAGATAATGTCCTTAAATAGATCCTGCAGAATGTTCCCCTAGGTCATGTCTTCTCATGTTCAGGCCACGCATCCACCAATCAGTTATCGATCTTAAGAAGAAGTGCAACTCTTACCTTCATTGTGTGGTCGACGATTACAGTAGTGAGTTACACAGAGCGCATGGAATATGTCAACGCACGAGCAGAAACTCACGACCCTAACTTGACTGACTGACTTATTGGCCGACTGACTTGCTGATTGACTGACCTAGCAATCGGCTGCCACACGTCCACCTAGCCTACTGTCACAACACCGACTGGAGATCAAAAAGGCGGGCTCGGATAAAGCAAGCCATGCTAGTTCAATCAACACCAATCACCAAGCAGCAGCGAGTGTCATTTGAACATTTAAATCAGCTCGACACACACTCGATTACACGCATGGCTCGGTTCATTTCTTAGCAGACGCACGAGGCAATTGTTTAACGTACGGTATATATTTAATTGATCGCTCAGCGCGAAGTCGCCGTTCTCATGGATACGTGTATATACCTTGTTAATGTATATACCTTGTTTGTACCTTGTCGGTAAGTCTAGTGGACCAGTGGTCAGCACGATGGACCGCCATTCAGGAGACCGGGTTCGATTCATGCCATGGTCGATCATCCTGACATATAGGTATTTTGAGGTTTAACTCTGTTGTTCATACTTGAGAAATAACTCAACTTCACAAATTGTGTTTGTTAATTTGGTGTAGACAACCGTTTTCTTTGGTGGATATAAGTATACAACAATCGAATGCTAATTTTTCACAAGTATGCACAGCAAAAATGGTATGTTTTTGTAAGCTATAATTCTTGTGAAAGTTATATGACATAAGAAAATTATTAAAAATGCATATCCATTTTTTTGGGTGAATAATATAAACGTTTCTGTGGAATTATAATTGCGAGATATTTCATACCACGGGAAAGTTATCACGAAAGAATTCGATATTGCTCTGCATCGACTATACGATATGAACTCCCGAGAGGCCCTGGTAACCTAACCGCTTGTATGTACTCGCCATTCAGCTGCCCAAGATGTTCTTTTACGTCATTGAATTCAATCTAACCTACATTCATTCTTAGTAAGTGCCACCACTCCACCCCTCCACCTACCATAACATACAGACAGTCTGCACACACACCGGTGACCTGCATTGTGTGCCACAACACAGGAAACAGCATGGGATACAACGTGGGCCTCAAAAGCCCAAACCAAGATGCAGTGAGGGTTGCGTTTGCCCAACCGCAAACAAACGCAACCCTCATTGCATCTTGGCCCAAACAATCATATGGAGAAGACAATCACAACATATGGACCACCTCATTAACTAATTCGAGGACCACTACTTGGTATAATTCGAGGACCACAATATGAGCCATGATAAAGACTATCTCATAACGACAACAACATTAGACCACAGCACGCCACAACACGGACAACCTCATGGGCCAATTCGAGGACCACATCTTGGGTCAATTTGAGGACAAATTCGAGGACCACAATATGGGCCACTGTAAAGACGACTAACTATCTCATGAAGGCCACCTCATGGGTCACAACACGGTCAATATCATGGGCCAATTCGAGGACCACTTCGAGAAACACATCATATGGATCAATTTGAGGACCACAACATGAGCTACCTCGAACAATGGGCCACCTTATGTGCCAAAACATCGACGACCACATGGGCCACCTCATGGGTCACATGGGCCAATCCGAGGAACAAAAAATAGGATCCACGAGGGTGCCCGAAGAGCGCATACTGGAATACGGATACTACCAAGAGTGAACGTGGGCTTGGCGTGTTTACTTAGAAAGAGGATGTGCCTATTCGAGGAAACGATCAAAATCTAACCCAAATAACCCTAACCACAGCTCGTCTGTACTCTAACCAACTCCCCGAAATAGTAGCTCCTATACGCGCATTATGGCACGCCAAGCCCACCTTCATGCTTGGTATGCGCTATTCCGGTATGCGCTCTTCTGCGCCCCCGATCCACGTTGCCACCTCGCGAACAGCAATATGTCCCACCACATTTGAGCGTATTTTTGAACACATTTGAAAGAGTTGAACAAGCCAGAACATGGATCACAATATGGGTCAATTCGAGGACTATAATATTTGCGATCCATCATATGCCATACTCGCCAAAACTCTACGTCATCTCATAACAACAGGAACCAATTCGAGGACCACAACATTTGCTACTTCGAAAACTAATAATAGGCTTCTGTCAAGTGACGTCACTTATTGTTGATAGGGGCAGACAACAATGCCCATCAGTTAGTATTAACCAATTAGAATATTTGATAATTCACCAGTTTACTGCATTGTTCTGGTAACGATTGTTAGTCATTTGTTACTTGACAGAAGCCTATTGACGGATAGTATCGAAATTACCGGCCCATGCAGCTCAGTTGCTGGCGCGCTCGCTTCATATGATCCGGTAGGTGAAGGGAATATCAGACCCGGTTCGATCCCCGTTACCGTCTATCTTTACAGTTTTTTTTTGTGGTTTCCCTCTGTAGTCTACGCTATGCTGGGATTGACCTCACAATATAGGCCACGATCGCTTTCTTCCCGCTATCCTTCCCATATTGGGTTTTTAACGACGCACTATACTGATGGCCACGATCTATTGGCGTCGGTGGATGATGAATGAGATGATGGGATGATGAGATGAAAGGTTATATTTTATCAAGTGTTTTGGATGGTGGATATGGCCACCATATCGGTCGTGGCCTGTTGTTAAGGAACCATCCCAGTATCAACCTGAACGACAGAGGGAAACCACAAAAAACCCCTTTCAGGATGATCGACCATGGCCTATCCTTCCCATTATAAGAAACCTTCATCTCATCATCGCATCAAGGACTTATAGTATTATAAGTCCATGATTCCATCATCTCATTAACCATGCATCTTTTACTTTTTCTATATAAAATGTAATATTCATCAACATGATTTAGTTAGAGTAAAATTATGTTCTTGATACTTGAATACTTGATACTTCGGTTCTTGAAAAAAAAAATGTTGGAGTGTAATTGACCATGTAAATAGCAATAAATGCTAATAAAGATATTTACTACTATACACATACTCAAGAGGCTACTTTACATCTCACAACTCATGAGTAAAACCTGCAGGGAATGAACAGAACAGGACAAAAAGCGTCAATACTCAATAAAGGTCTTTAGCTCCCACCACATGGTGGGTAAACGGTAAGACCAATCAGTCTAATTATTTTTGAAATAAAACAGCAATGAATATATCTGTGCCTCTACGTTCACTAAAAATCATAATTTTCTATTAAATTACTCAAAAAAATCGTAAAACAATGAAAAACAGGTAGGAACATGTTGATTTTTGACAATCATGGTTGAAAACATACCACGAACTAAAGCTCTTCGTACGAGCACGTATCGAATACTAGTGATCATCTAACTGAAAACTGTAAGTCAATACGATGATTGGTTATCCGTTGCCAACTTGGGCCTCGTACGTCTGCAATTAAGCCAGTAGGCAAGATGTCAAGAGGCCTCTGAATCGAAATTTATGTCAATTGACGTCATTGCGAGTATGAGCGGGTTGATAGCCTCCCTTCCGGCACAGTCAATCAAAGCATTGCCTTGGAGATTGACGTCAAGTCGGGCGAGGGTTCGAGTCCCGCATAAGGTATAGGCTTTTGTAACCCTCATTCTTTTTTCACCCGCTCATTCGTATTCCAAATTAAACCTATAGTTGTTAGTGGGGGAACAATACGCTTCAAGTTGCTTGATCAAAGTGATGTGTGGGTTTAGCATATGTGTGGGTATACCAAACAACCACATTGGCCTGATCCAGTTGTATGCACGAGAAATGGCGGACCGAACTGTCCGCGCGCTAGTGATGTTGGATAGGGGGAGACGGTCAATCGGTCGGTCTGTTTATGTCTCGCGAACAAAACCATAATGACAACTACTTTCTACACGCAAGTCGCTACTGAGCACATGTTATATAGGTCACACACCCACTCATAGCTCGAACGGTCGGGAGTCTTGTCAATTAATCAGCCGACTCACTGACAGGGTCAACGAACCCGAGGCCGTGGACAGAAACTAACATGATCTAATAGAGAATGATAGTTTTTCGACAGAAGAAAGTTGTCGATGGTTCAGTTCTAGGAAGTACTATTGAAATGTATTAGGCTGGTACTGGTAGTGTAGGGTAGGTTTAGGGCTTTAGGCCATGAACCGCAAGAGGGTTTTCATCAAACAAACATCTTGCTAATGTCGACAAGCCCTAAGCTTAGACCAAACAAACGCAAGACTTGTCACGTAATGTTTGTTGCAAAACTTGAATCCCCTCTACTTTATTTCCAATCCCTTCCTTCTCCTCCCTTCTTCCACTCTAATCTATACCCCTCACTCTGTAGTAGTATTTCCGACCGCTGGAGGGTGCGACAACCTCTTGCTGAAGATTGTGATTGGCTGTCGCTAGCACACTTGAGACTCGTCAAGCTATCTAGTTGGATGAGCGAAGCGAAGACTCAATTTTACCGTACTCCAAAAAAACTGTTATAATTAGTTTACCAGACAAACGCGTTATGTATTGCCGCGTTGATGGATGAGCTGGAGCATATCAACTTATCTTTGGATTGGTTATTATATATATCCACCTTGTAAATCCAAACAATTTCGTCACTGCCATCCTATTTCCTAATCAATTCCCAGGATAATAAAGAAGGCTTTGTTTTAATCGTTTAAATTCATTGGTGACACCTGTTGCTTGGATTTAATTGGTTTCTTAATAGCTTTGAGTGATTTACAAAAATTACATTATATATTTTTTTACATCAAAACGGCTGATCCGATTTGAGTGAAAATTCGGTATAATGTGTATCATTATTATATTGAAATTCCTTGAGAATTTCAATTCTCTCGGATGAAATATTTTCGACAAATTTTTTCCTCTGGGTTATTCTTATGGGATTTTTGAAAAGTTTGAAATGAGTTTTCTCAGAAGTGGCTCAACCGATTGCGCTTCAAAACTATTCAGTATCGAGTTAGATAAGGACACTTGTGTATGCCAAGTTTCAACTGATTTTGAATTTTTCCTCGACCTGTGGAGCACGAACAAGGAAAGAAAAAGAAGAGCACTTTTTTTTTAGTATGGTGAAATTGAGTCTTCGCTTCGCTCAATCGCTCATCCAATTATTATTCGTTCAACTTATTTAACATTCCCTGGTCTTGTATGCCAGGGGCATGTGGTTGCATTGTTCATTTTTAGTTTAGCACAAAGGAGGTTGTTTTACGAACACATCGATAGTAAAAATATCTCAAGAAGTAATCAAGTTACATAATATCGCGCGATGTTTGTGCATGCATGTTTTGTGACCATTTTCAGTGTCAATTAAAGCATAAACAATTGTAGTGGCTTTCCGGATATACGTATTGTTGTGAAACTGCTTCACACCGTTCACAGGAGTACCTTCTAAAATAGTATCGATCTATAATGCACATTCTCAATATGTTCACAAATAATCACCCTAGTGCGAACTTTTTTCCCTTTGGAGACTGGAGACGCCTTAAACTTAGTCACGAAGTTGGTGACTCGCGCGAGACAATGACAATGTTGATACATTGAGATCAAGTTCAGACACAATATACATATGTTTCACGTGATGAGAATTGTATTGATTGATACTCAAGAGTGAGATATAGTTACCTGGTTTGAAGGTTTCTGTCGTTCCTCTTTTTCCTACAGGAAGCAGCATGAAAACAATGCACAATAAAATGAGCTCGCACATATTCCTATGTAAAACCTTATTACAAATAACCACATGATTTCGTTTTTTGACAATGTGAGAGCATTAGTCAGAGACACTACACAATAACCTAAACCATATTCATCCTAATACAACTAATCACAACTGGTCTGCTACTACGAAGACTTTTCCTCCATCTTTCTTTCAACCAAAGCCTCCCACCCAAGTTCTCCCATCTTTGCCTGCATGGTTATATAGTGGCTATCAAGATCTCATAAAGTGTTTACAAAGTAAACGCACTTCTGTAATAAGAACACATAATCTAGCTTTGAGTCCGAGTAAAAAGAAAATAATATAATAGTAACTTGGCTAAAAAGAGGCTAGAAAAATGTTCTATGCCCAACAGTAGCCATCACGCTCGTGGGCATGTGAAATTACAATCGGAAAATTGAAATTGAATCGAATAGTAATTTATTGGTATAACTTATATGTTAATTATTAACCATCGCAAACTTGATGGTAGAGAAATGAATAATTCCTCATTTTTTTAATCGTTGGTTGAAGGAAATTTTGACGTGTATATATATATATATATGTATATATATATATATATATATATATATATATATATATATATATATATATATATATATATATATATATATGCTATAAATTGAATATTTTTGGATGAAGTTGTGTAATAATAATAAAATAAAACAAACTCTTTTGAATTTTATATTTAAAATAATCAGTTTTATTTCAGGAAGCTCAACGTTTCATGACCTTTATCGGTTACCTCTTCAGGAGCAATGACAAAAATAATAATATTAGAAAAACAACAATTACAAATAATTCAAATATTCAATTTATAGCACATAATGAGTTGTGAAAGCTTAAAGTCGAACATATATATATATATATATATATATATATATATATATATATATATATATATATATATATATATATATATATATATATATATATATTTATTTATTCATATATAATATATATATATTTATATATTCATATACATGGGATATATAAGATACTATTATGTATAAAATCTTGCACTTGAAAGATTTTATACATAATATATAGTATCTTGAATATATTAATATTCATGATAGCGTACGAAATGACTGCTTCAATAATTATAATTCATCGTTTCAAATTTAACAAACAACACTTATTGTCTTTAATTCAGTGTATTTGTGTACATCAATTTATTTCTTGCTTCGTAATGGTTTGACCAATTCAGGAGGAATTCATCATTATTTTGTCTAGTTTGCATCAAAGTAAAATGTGTGACTAAATAAAAGTTTTCATTGCAAACTACGCCAATAGTGAGTTCACCAGACATTGACTGCACTATACTCTTCGGTGCTGGCCGTGTACTCACCTCTTCAGACATCTTCTGTTGTCCTGAGTTGCATTAAGAATACACAGAGGTATGTTAGTACACATCTTACAACAACCTTTGACCTTTGACATCGAGATGAAATTCAAGCCTACACCATATACACGTGTCTACATTCTACATACACAAGTTATTGTTCAATTTACGTCAACTACGTTTGAAATTGTTTTAATTCTTTCTTTTGTCATGGTAAGGTATAGTTAGCTTTGTGCTCGTTTATTATTTTTGTCTTTTTTTAATTTATGTAACGTAATTTACACGTCATAAGCATACAGCCAGCAAGTTTAGCCGATGCTTTTTGAATATATCTCAAACTTGATATGTCGAGTCGAGACACACTATATAGATATGTCTGAATGAAATCCGATTTTCTAGACGGACTCGAGATGTCTTCAATGCCGAGATGACTGATTTATTGACGATATGTACAAACAGACTCGATATTTCTACACAAAATCTATCAAACTCAAATTGTTTAGAAGACTCGATAAGTTATAAACTCGATATTTCTACAGACGCACACTATAAAACTAGGCATACTAGACGTGTCTCAAACTCGAAATGTCTAGGCAGACTCGATAAGTCATAAGCTTAATGTGTCATAGACACTTGACTTAAAAAATCAAGACAAACTCGATAATTTTCGAATTCGGAACTACTCGATCGAAATATCGAGCAGTGATATTAGAAGCTGCAGGGTATTTGATAAGTTGAATAGCGCTTTCATATATACGGAAGTCTATGTGGACGTATCAAGTCCGGTAGAACAGAAGTAAAAGTGAAAAGAGCCAGTCTGAGTGGTCAACTATACTGGGATTCATCCCAGTGAAATCTTGACCATTTTTCAAAAGTTGAGATAATAATTGAAAAAAGTGTTTGATAATCTCCAGATAAGTTCTTAACTGAAGATCAGAAACATACCTCCAATGAGCTTACATTTTGAAAGATTAGTTCGATTCAGACAACTCGATCCACAGTTGGACCATTTATTCAACATGAAGGAACACACAAATTAATTTGAGTCTCTAAAATTAAAGTCTTGAAACGTTCGTATATACGGTAAATATAATAAACGACTTTTATAGCTTATTCAGATATCAAGGTGTGTAGAATACCAGAGTCGATAAAGTAGCAAGGGTACAACTACTTCAAGGACTTTTATACCTTATTCAGATACCTCGCTCATCTTACAACGCATATTTCGCGTTTGACTAGTGAGTAAAGTGATATATTCACGTATTTACGTATTCACGTATACAATTGACGTAACCGTGCATGCGAGTATTGACTTGTGGAGATTTATTTGCCGATTATAGGCCTATAATTAATGCAATTTCAAAGCTTGTCAAGATATCAAGCGTATGGCTTATTTATTCATATTCATAAAATTCTTATTTATAATTTATAGTATTTATTTATCTCATCGATATATTCAAATCTCTCGAACTGAAATCATGTTTTAAAATGTCGATATTTAATTGATCTTATTGAAGCATTTAAGAGGTATATCTATCTATTCATAGGCCTACGTGCCATTTTGGAGAAGAACAATTAGAATAATATTATCTCTCTATTTTTTTCAATTTTCATCATAAAGTTTTTGTCAATTCAGGTTTATGTATAATCACCGTAACAACGAATCTATTTGTGGGCCTAGTTCACCCTCTGGGATTGGACGATGTCACGCAAGTTGGTTTTTATAAAGGGAGTAAATTTGTAATGGATACTCTATTACAATGAGGCTCAGTGATTAGGCTAACATAAGACTTTTCTATTGTCCTGTTAGTCGGCCATGACAGTATAATTGCTCATTGGTTGCCATTTGTACGCCGTTTTTCCGGAAAATTGCTAGACGATGAACAACGTTGGAACATAGATTGAATTAACATGTTTTGATTGCACGTGTGTATGTTTAAAGCTACACACATACAATATCATAGTGACTGTGTACTTCACAAATTGAACATCAGTTTTGGCGGTCTGATGACTGCTATATCAGCCCGCCAATTTGTATGACGTGAAAAGCTAGTCGGTTAAACAAAATTATTTTCAAATATTAACAATACAATACAAAAAAGGTAAATATTATTTTTGTGAGTGACCTGTGTTGTAATGAGCAAATAACAGAATACAAGTCTAAATGCATTATATCTGACCAGAAGAAAACAAAAAAATTGTCAATAATGTAACATTTTTTATGAATGTGTTTGCAGGGAAAATATTTGCAGGCTTTATTTTCGACTTGAAATTAGAAAAAAGTTCCACTAGTTGACCACTATAACAGCGTATCTGCAATTTAACTCTTTACATACCTAGTCGACAATTGAGAATATATATAATGGAACTCATACAAAGCCGTAACTTATTTTTATAAGAAATACATTTTGTATCATACAACATGGCTCATACATTTATCAAATATGAGCGAAAATTGAAATTCCTAGTGCTGGCAAAATGAATTTGGCGGGACGATTCGGGAATCGTGAGGTTAACCACCCAAATCTCCCCTCCAAACGTCTTTTGCCAGCATAGGGGATTACATTCTTCAACACTTACATCCGTTTTATATTGTCTGAAACTCAAATAACGTGATTTGAACCTATACGTAAGAATATACAGGTCTAATTTTATCTACAAACTGCAATGAGACGGAAAATAAGAAACTGATGATTTGAGGAGTAAGTGCGATAATTTCAATGAATGAAGCCAATCAGACAAAAAATGAACGTTACCGTGCATCCCAATACTGAGAGAAATGGAGCGGTTAAATTATGGATCAATGATAAGTATCAACATTTCCACATCTGAACTATATCTGTTCAATCAGACTGTTCGTAACCTATTTTACTTCCACATCGTGTGGCAACTCGTGTCACATGATAAGGGAGGATTCAGGACACAGGAGATCTATTCCCGATATGGTCAACCATGTCGAATGACTTATCGGTCCGAGAACGAATAGGCATGGATTTACATGGAACATCAATTATGGTGATAGCTTTTTGAAGTACTAAAGTAGACAGAATGACAGATTATAAAAGTTATCTGTCGTACCTATCAAACGATATAAATCTAAAATTAATTCTTCATCATAATTTCTTCACAAGTTGTGATATTTAGTTGTTTACAGCAGAAAAACGTAATTAGTTGAATGATTTTCATGCAAACCGTTTGATAAGGTATTAGAAAAATCTGCGAGTCGTCCACAAGTATAATAACTAATTTTTCACTGATATTTCACAGAACCTATTCTGTCCACCCTGACAGTGGATAGAGCCCCTAATATAGTTGGATAGTTTTTAAGCATGCCTCGTTAACCATATAGACTATACATATAACCTCGGACGCCAATAGATCTTAGAGTATGTTTCAATAGTCTTTTAAACGATGTCACGGCCTACCTGGCTGGTTTGCTGTGTTTCACCCCTTGGCCCAACACTGACTGACGTAAGAGACAAGGTGAACGCAAGGGTAGAGGGTGGCACTCGATTGCGTCAGAACAATGCTAAAAGCGCAGGCGTGAGTACAAGGATCATGCGCGTTACTGACAGAAAATCTTACTCAATTTAAGGAACAAAAAACGTCACCTCGAAATATCACATTTTTCTAATAATCCCCTGCATCATCTTTTTGTTTATTTCTATCATTTTATTACGAAATGAGACTGTATAAGCGAAGACTACAATTTACATACTGCGCAGAATTCACCCTGTAGGTGTGACATTTTTTTTGTGTTACTCCACAGGTCGAACGGATTATGCACTACAAAATTTTCTGCAACATATGGGCTCGTAAAATAGATTAGGTTATAATTTAGACATCTTCAAAGGTTATGGCGATGTCGGTATAACGAATCAATGTGTTTTTATAATAGTTTGCTTCGTTACTTTTTTAAGAAAATTATTGCGCCCCTATTTGGATAATACTTCCGATATCAGAATAGAATCCGACGAGGTCATTTAGCCAAGAAATATAACTTAAACATATCGTTCAAGTCGTTGGGACTGTATATAGTCTTGATCCTATATAAAGGGTCTATAACCTTCAACATTTGAACCACGTGTAGGCTCTATATAATGTGTATAGGCGTACTGTAATCACAGGTACTACACTTACTGTCAGTCATTTACTTACTATATGTAATGAGTAAATTAAATACAAATACTATGAGTAGAATATTAACATAAAAAAAACTGAGAAAAAGGTTTTATGCTCGCCACTGTTGAAGCATGAACGTGGCCATACAAATTTTGTAACATTGATTACATGTGACTGTTTTCAACACTTAAAACATAACCTTTACCTACAACAGTTTGAAAATTGTTCATAAAATGACCAAAAAATGTGAAATCCAATAAGAATTATTCAGCAAGTCGAAAGCCTGAAATCCAAAATTTAATTTTAAAATTGTGAAATTATTTGCATGAAGATTTTTTGATCAACATCGAAATGTTGATATTATTTAGAATCACCATTTAGAAGCGCCTCCTTGATTGCTTGAAGTGTTCGGCTCGGTTTATTGAAAATGTAACTAATTATGCATAAACGTGCAATTTTAAATTGAAACAATTCATTTTGACACACGACTGTAAATGAGTATGGCCGAGATGGTCTTGACATACGCGTGGATCGACGTATGAACGTCCGGTTTTACTAATAATAAATAGTATAAATAATAATTAATTAATAATAAATAATAATAAAAATAAATAAGCGATATTGAGCGATTATCTAGGTATTACCGGGCGCTGTGTTCTGTGTAGGGCAGCTATCAATGATAGTAGGGGCCAGGGGGCCTATTTCATTAATCTATAATTAGTTTAATTTACATATTTTTCATTTCGGTAAGACGCAGTCTTGAAACTGGATTAATTTTCAGAAACTTTACTGCAAATAAATATACTCGTATAAAATACATCGAAAAGTGTAATTTTTTGAAAAGCATGCTATCAATGTTCTTCGAGTATTTATTATTTTTTCTGTCCGTTCTTATATCAAAGGGAAAATATATATCGTTGTCATGATGAATATAAGTTCATTTTTGACATGATTTTGCGATTTTGTTACCCAGATGTTTAAGAATGTAAATACATATTTTGTTTAGTTTTCTAGATTGAGACTTGACAAGTAAATGCCATCATCTCCCGTCCCACCGTTCTTAGTGCATGTGTACCGGCCACAAATGACACACCCGACACACCCGCACAACCGACCAATCAACGTCGACCTGCTGATCGTGACGTCACAGAACGTGCAATCGATAGGCACCCAGGACTACACGCGTGGGAGGCGTGGGTGCGTATCCAACATACGGAAGGGGTTGAGCGAGCAATCGATAATTTATTATAATATTGAGAAGGTAGGAAAACGCGTCATATTCAGTCGTTGATAGATGAACGAACTGATTAATATGTGAAATTGATTGAATAATTCATTGTCAAATAATGTGTAGGCCTACACAATAATTCATTTTGTATCGTACTATCATATTCTATACAAATTTAAATGCTCAATTCCGTGTGACATTACACGAAAGTGTTACAAAAAGGTATAATCTTCTCCTCATATTGGCCCAAATCAATTTCTAACATATTGATAATAGTATATTACAATATTATGTAATACGGTCTATCTAAATGTTCATCATAGCGAAGAAACGAATCATTTTCATCACAGATTCAAATTACATTGTTTACATATAAATTTATGTCACAAGATAGCAGGGACCCGGATCATAGCCCGAAACAAATCCCAAAACCGAAAAGAAGCGTTTTTTAAACCTGCATGCAGTACTGGAACCTTTATCCTCATTTTTATAAGAACCTATAGAACGGAATCTAAGCCTTTACATTTTTGAGGTTCTATAAGGTTTTAAAAGGCTGATGTTGAAATCATTTTCTTATCTCATAAATTCTAATTATCTGAAAGTTATATAAAGGCTCAATGCATCGCAAGTGAGAATGGTTAAAAAAAATGAATTCTGTTTCATTTTTGTTTCAAGTTTGTATCCCCAACTTTCTACATATAGCCCAAACTTTAGTATAGTTATGAAGTATAATAATATAAAAAATAGCCATCTTCAAATAGAACCGTTTGAAACCTATAAGAACCGGAACCCTTATAATCGTGTGATGGGTGGAACCAGGACCGGAACAGATATATCTGACCCCATCAAAATAGCACATAATACCATCTCAAATTTTAACCCCACGACAGCATTATTTTGTATTATTATTTTGTAGCATTATTATTTAGCATATTTTGTATAATCTGAAGAGGTAAATTATAACCAGGTTGCCCTGGCTATCGCCAGACTAACCTGTTTAGTGCCAGGATCCACGTGGCGTGTGTACATGATAGGGGCATCCAGGTCGGTGACAGAGGAACTGATTGAGATGTTACTCTGTTGTCGACGAGGAGGTTGTAGTAACAGGGCTGCTTGTTGAGGCCGTAGAGGATGGTCCTCCTCTGCATAACCAATCCCATCGTCCTCGTCATCCCTCGACAGCATGGTCTAGCTGAAACAAATATCGTGAGTTGAGATGGTGTCTGTGTTTAGTGCTTTAATTATAATTAGTTCAAAAGCTTGATCATTGGGATTGCCTAATTAGCAAGATTATAACTAATCATAAAAGTTGTACCAACTGATAATTAGTGAATGAAGGTACAATTTTACGAATAATAAATGTGTTGATTAAGCGATAATTATAGTGGACTAACTTGTTAGTACTCTTGGTTACCAATGGTATTTTTGTACCCCAATTAATAATTAGCTTAATTAATACATTTTTATCATTGGTAATATGGGGTCTGAGCAGAATTAAAATTAAATTAAATTGATGAAATTAATTAATATAGCGAATTGACGACTCGAAATGGGCGTGAATTTACCTGTCGGTCAGTTAGATCTATATCATTTGTGGTGATTTGGAGATACCCCGATTGGATATTTGAATTTCAGATCAGTTCTGAAAGCCCCGTCGATTGGATGTCATGATTTGTGACGTCAATGGGGCGTAGAATGCCAGTCGTTGTCACCCTTGATTAGGCCCCTATACGTATATGTAATTTCCGTACCTCATCCAATTAAATCTGGTTGTACCGGTCAACTGATGGTTTTAATTATATAATTGATTATTATTCAATTGGTAAAAAAATAACCTCGGTACCGGTACGTAACCAAGGGCGATACCAGATTAATTCATTAGTCATGGCCCAATTTAATCGATTCACTATTAACCACAGTTGGTATAATCTTCATTATTTCAATTAGTGAAGCTTTACCTGCAGATTGCACCTACAGTTGCACTTGGAGCCGGTTTTACCAGCTGATGAAATGAGTAGACTAAGCAACAATTAGCGAATAAAATTGTTACAACCTTTGTCCCCTATGTTGTTTTTGTATTTTAATCAATAATTAACTGATTGATACTTGACTATCAGTTGGTAAACCCGGCTCTCACTAAAATCACGACGACTTCACTACTGGAACTAGGACATGCGTTTTACGAAAAATGAAAATGTATTCACTAAGCTAATTATTATCTAGGGTATCATTGGTAAACATGGGTATATGATAACTTGATCAACACATTTATTATTTCATCAGTATCAAATCGTATCATAAGTTGGTACAACCTGCTCCAAGAGATATGGTAAAACAATTTTCATGTAAACGATGTATACTCCCTTTTTTATTTTCTTGTGGTAATAACGACGTGAAGGAAATGTTTAAAAACTTCTTTCGGGATTTTTTTTCGTGTATTCAATACACGGTTCAAGCTAACAATTGAGTGACAAGCATACAATTCTCAACTCTTTATTTTCTTGACTTAATTCGTATCGCTATCATGATTTGAAATCACTAGGACTATAATATAGGCTACTTCACCCATCTCATAACATGTTAAGGAACATATTGTAAATGAATTCAAATATATTGTGAAATATTTGTTCTCGTTCACAGACGACTTCTATTTGCAGATGATTGTGTGGTTTATAGGGAAATCAATACAGAGGAGGATGTAGTAGCTATTCAGGCAGATTTGACGGCACTTAATTGTTGGGTTCAGTTGAACAAGATGGGGTTAAATGAAGGGAAGTGTAAGTTAGTCACCTTTGGTAGGAGGAGAGTGAGGGCTGATGTAGTGTATGATGTAGGAGGGAAGTCACTTGAGTCAGTGGAAAATTACAAGTACTTGGGGGTGGTATTTGATAGACGTCTAGGGTGGGGGAGTCAGATTGAGAGAATAGTAAAAAAGAGTATAAATGCACTAAACTTTGTAATGAGGCAGCTTAGGGGGACAAGTATGAAGATAAAGGAAAAGGCTTATTTCTCGTTAGTGCGTCCCATGGTGGAATATGCTAGTTCAGTTTGGGATCCTTATAGATTAGGTGAGATAAGGGATGTGGAAAGGGTGCAAAGGATTGCAGTTAGAAGGGTTACAGGTAGGGTTAGGAGGTGGAAATGGGGGGAGAATGAAAGGGGGGAGAGGGTGAGAATATTGGAGAGTCCATCTGAGATGATCCGAGACTTGGGATGGCGGGAATTGGAAATACGGAGAAAGGAGGATCGGATCTGTAATTTCTTCAGGGTAATGGAAGGAGAAGGGGGCTGGGGAGAGTTGAATAGGTTGATTGTAAGGAATGAGTCAGGGTATGGGGGTAGGCGAAGTCATGATAGAGCAGTAGTTATAAAGGGGGCTAGATTAGATGTCGGTAAGTTCTCTTTCTTGAATAGGACAGGTAGGGATTGGAATGGGCTTAGTAGAAGTATACTTGAGGAGGATGAAATAGGGTTGAAGCTATTCCGTCAGAAGGTTAGGGAGGCGATAGGATAGGATTGATAGGGAACTTGCCACCGCGTATTTATGTGCAACTGCAAGAGTTAATAATAATAATAATAATAATATTTCAAGCTGATTGGTCAAAGCTACAAATATTGTATCTATCATTGATTCGGAATTAACGTATTACTTCAATGAAAACATCAAACTGTATTAATTTTTTTTTCATTCAATTTGTTCACATAGACCAACTCTGACGAAAGTGTCAACAAACTACTAAATAACTACTAATATGTCATCATTTCTTCGACATAATTTTTAGAGTGGAAAAAGTCAATGCTCAGCACATATTTTAACTTTCAATAATTGTATCTTCATCACAAGAAATTATGTCCACCCTCAAAACAAAAGAAGCCAAGACCACGACTCTATATTGGCTATCTGTGAGCCGATATTTATCTTTAGCAAAGTTCATATTGTTTCCTATTCATACATTTATTTAATAAAATGATTCAATAATTTTCATAATATAAACCAATACATTGTACTGAATTGAAACAAAATAATATAAAGACATATTTTTTAGCCACCCCCGTGGCTCAGTAAACTATCACACTGCATTAGGAACTAAAGTAAGGTTGGGCGTGGGTTCAAGTCCCGCTCAAGGCATGTTTTTTGTAAACGTCCTTTCACGTATCACCCGCTCATTCGAACCCCCATATAGCCTAGTTGTTGGTAGGATCGTTAAGCAGCATTAAAATAATAACGAAATAGGCCTATTTGTCTCAGTTATGTATAGGACTATCCGGTACACGTTCAAGCACAGAATCAAGTAGTTCAAGCCAAGTTTATTATAGTGTGTGTATTCCAATAACCTTGCGTTCAAGCGATAGTTGATGTTGCTCTGTAGGGCAATTGGCCAAAAAAATGTATGTCTTTGATTGGCCATCAATTAAAAGGTTTTATTCTGGCACGATTATTATACTCAAGATATATCCAAGATGTCACTCCTTTATTTGTTATGAAATAACTTTCTATAAGTTCACGGATAGACTTTTCGGGAAGGGTTATATATCACTTCTTTTTTATGGGGATAAATTTAAAAAATATATTTCGGTTCCTAAAAATCTTGAAAATATCAAAATTAGTGAGAATTAGTTTAAATGAACAAGATAAGTTGGTTCAACTTGATCAACAGAAGCCGAACATTTTATTGAGACAAGTCAAATTGAGTTTTCGTTTAAGAACAAACTTTCCAAGACACACAAACTCCTTCACTTGACCATATTATGGGCTCGTCTTCATACGTAGGCCTGTAGTACAATAATATAACTTGAACATTTCAGCCAATTTGTGGTTACGTCGTTACTCGTTTGCAGTGGTGTATGGCGTAGCGCCAATTGCAGCCCCCCCCCCCTCCCTTCTTCTCCGGAATAAACGAAATGATTTCATACGAATGTTCGACAATAAACTCTTATTTGATCCTAAATTCATGTATTCTGGATGTGGATTTTTTTTTCAGCTTCTATAGTCTTTCTTGATATTTGCAATAATCTTACAAACTACAATCTTGATATCGTACACCACCTTTTACTGAAATCTATAGACTGTGGAAGTATCTTATTGAAAATAATACTAATTAATAAATGAAAAAAATCTATTTAGGGAATGTTTTACATACTCCATTAGAGAGTCTTGTTCATTTATCCGGTTGTGGTATAGGCCTATATATACGTGTATCCATGAGATGTAAAGGTTCCGATCGACCGTCTCCCCTGACATCCTCTATCTCACACCACTAGCGCACGGGTAGCTCGTGCCTTCATCGCTTATTTACAACTATTCGAGCTCTGAGAAAGACGGTAAGTTACGAATTAGCGAACGCATGCGCTCATAAAACGGTGAGCCTATATTAGAACTCTTGACCTGCAAAATTATAATTTGCAACAATTAGTAGATGAAACTGAACCGCACGCTACTGGTCATTTTGGTCTATTATAGTGAATAAGTCAGAGGAAAGCATCTTTACAGTCACGACTACAATAACTGCTATATCGTATATCGTATGGATCATCAAATACTTCTAATAAATATCTGACTATAGCAATCAACTTGTTGAAAAAAAAACTATTAAAAAAATCATTTTCGGGGTACGAGTAAAGGTCGCTTAAATGCACTCAGTACCGGGACCTTACTTATAACAACACGTGAAACTGCAACACGTCAACCTGCAACAACACGTCAACACTTCAACACTCACTGCAACACTTGACTATACTGCAGCTGAGTGCAGGACACAACTAATTCACTCTCTCACCTTAGAGAAGTTTGGGGAGGACAAAATGTCGGGAGAGAGAAACAGGCCGACTGCCAGGAAACATAGCCAGCTGCTATGACGCGATACCCAAAACACTCGCAAGACTGAAAACATGATGATTGAATGAAGGGAGAACCTACCTTAAAGAAAAGTACATTATGCAATATGGAGATAGATGAAAATATGAAAGTATGAAAAGTGATTCAGTTTTTCCGTGATTTTTCCACTTTCCCCAGGTATATATATAGCTTTTTCCATATCACTCGAGGCCAAAGCAATATGGTACTCTGGTACCTGATTACCAGGATCTCTGGTAGAGATCCTGTTAAAAATGATGCAACTCATACAAATATTCCTAACCATATTCTGAACAGCAGTATGATAGAATGCTATGCTCTGAAAGATTTGTATCGCTTATATAGTAAAGTGCTCTTACAATGTTTTCAGAGAGGTTTTCATTTCACAATATTCAAGTCAAGATAATAGATAATAGATGATATTCAAGTCACATAATTGTGTCCGAGATGCATGTTTAGCGTAGAGTAATTATGTAGAGTTACATTATTACTAAGTTATACGTTGTACATAGAAAAGCAGTTATTTCCTCCTCGGCAGACCGAAGGAAATTCAAACATCCAAGCTCAATTATCACTCACGCTCATCATCGCTCATCATGATTTTCTCACCTTCTGGCTGACTCTTCTTCAGCTTCTTCCTTCTTTTCCAAAGTCCACAGTCAATAAATGTGAAAAGCTATACGACAAGATGTGTAATTTACAACTGATCAACACACAATTAACACTTATACCAGATACGAGGTCATATCAAACTGAAGACGACGACATTGGTAGGCAGCAGGTATTGCCAAAACTAACGATGAATCAAGTAAAACGTTACTTGACTTGGGCCCGGTATTACCAAGTCTAGTTAGCCTTTATCTGACAGTTCAAACTTGTTATCACCATGGTTACCTGTGGTATTTGTTGTCACCAACTCTCAGATAAATACTAACTGGACTTGGTAATACTGGGCCTTGGAAAAAGAAAGTTTTCGCCAAATACGACAATTCGAACTTCACTTAGGCCTATAGTTGGGCCTATGTATACTTATCAACCCTTTATCATCTCAACTGCTCAAGCTAGTGATCATCTGTTGCTTATCATTTGTTGGACCACGCAGGCTTCTTTCTCGTTACCACTCTTCGTGGAAAGTCTTACAACTATATATACGATACGCCTACTTGAAAATTATCTCTATACGTGCTGCTCTAACTGGGTGATAAGTGATGACTTTATTCTCAAATTCAAATGTAACCGCGTGTATATAATCGCATACGTGGAAATATAGTTTCAACAATATAGTTTCAACTTCAAGACTGTAGCGCTAAAAATATAAAATAGAACATGCATAATATATACTGCGACACACTGTGCCATTACAAAAGGAGTAACGTGCATGGGAGATATTATTAGGTATGCCAGAAATAATTGCCTATACTTTTATTTGCCTATATTTCATTATATCTCCAAGTTCTCAATATCTAAGAAATTATAACTATCATTATTGTATATTGGATGTAAATAGATTGAAATAAGTGGAGAATTATTGAAAAAATTTGAATATTGAAAAATTATTTGCAGGTCATCAAACATTTTGTACCACTCTAGTCTTGAAATCTTCTACGATCGTTGAAGACAATCTCAGCCATCAAAGTTATGGTCAGATGACGACGAAGTATCCGAGTAGAGGATCTCCTTCCCAAATTGGTTGCAACATTCACTTCTAAAACCAAAACCGCTTCAAGGGGAATTTGTATCCTGAAATCAGTAACTCATATAATATGGGACTGGTTTACTCGAAATTTCTAGAAAACATCAGGATCGAAGTGAAACTGAACACACAAATTTCAAATGATATTTTTCAAAATTAATCCATCAAATTTTAATTGAAAACTCAATTGAATATTGAATTACAAAAAAGCCTACTCCATTCTCATTTTTGTTTTTATATGTTTTATCCATTTTCATTCTTATTCAAAACAGTTGGTGCCATATAAATTTGTATTTTGTTTCATAAATGTTCGAAATTGAAAGTCTTACAAATTTTTGAAATGGCACAAAATTAAACATCCGGATTTCCGTAAATTATTTATTTTCTAAATTTTCCCAATAATTAACGGCTCAAGATAATTCTAGAATGATACCAAGTTTAATGTGACAATTAATTGGGAATACAGAGAAGAAAACTAGAACCTGCTCAGTCATATCATCAAAAAGTAGTAAAAATTCGAATTAACAAAAGCATAGAAAAAAAATATTACTGAGTTATTGACCTGCAAAGTTTTGTGAATTGAAATGTTAGTGAATTCGCACTCGGTCTCGGTAGCACACCAACATGTATACAAACATTTTTCGAATATATAAATAATTAAGATACAGTCATCAAATTCAAGTACAGCAAAACAAGAACTATGAAAAAAAAATGGAAAAAAAGAAAAAGTGACAATTTTCAGTATACATTTCCCTTAATGAATATAGACACAAAATAACTTGCTACTGCTTCATCAAAATTAATGGTACGTGTAACAGAAGCAGAGTAATGCAATGTTGCATTTGCCAGAACTTTTGTCACACTGCACCGAACTGTATCTGAAAACAGCGTGTGTCTGAAAATCAACTTGTGCTAAGGATCAGTTTACCTCACTCAAACGACCCAAAACTATTATTATTGTTATAATATCATAATTGTAATAGGTTTGTATCTGTCAAAGTTTGTCAAAATAAAAAAAAAATGGGTGTCTTGCTCTGAGTCGCGTGACTATGCCTTTACAATGTGATCACTTAATGTACAATCTCGTATCTTTCGTTCACCAGTATTTATATGAATATGAATATGAATATATATATATATATATATATATATATATATATATATATATATATATATATATATATATATATATATATATATATATATATATATATATATATGAGGATGAGAGTAAAATGTATGTCGTAGTATTTAGTATGGTATTTTTTATAATATAGAATACAGCCAGGTAAATGTTACTCTCCTTTATAAGACTCGACAGCAGTTGAATCAAGTGACTTACGGCAGTCACAACATAATTATACAGGAATGAGGTCCCAAAACTTCTTCATGTCGTGGCGAATATCTCATCCCAATCACAAGATAAGCAACAATCAGACTCCTTAGGGACTTATTCTCAGAAAATGAAGAACGTAGTAAACTGTTTCAGCATATCAACACTCTATCTTAAATCTCTCAGATCATCAATAATATTTCAAAAATTGTGATTCTTGATGGTGGCATTTCTACTCCTTCGATAGAAACTTTTTCCATTATCATTCACAATTAGTACTTTTCATGTACCAATATGTCACATTTTCAATCTATTTCTCTATATTATTCTATGTATTTCTTATACTGATTGCTATCCTGTTTTATAATATAGTCAAGGACCAATAAAGGTTTTTTCTTAGAAAAAAAATCTAGCCGAAACCTCGGATTCTTCACAGACGGACAGGTCTTTGAATCAACCCTTTTTCTATAAAAAAATTGGCTCCCCTCCGAGCTTTCGATCGACTAGATAAAAACATTATTTATTCCCGTTGATAAGTATGATTATGCCAACTATCACTACAGTCTATAGTAATTGATTTTGAATCGAGACGGACAAGGAAAGTAAGCCATTGAAAGAGTATAGCCAAGTTGTGTTCTACTCCACTAACAGAGAATGATCCAACAATAGCCGGGCAGGGGTGTGCCATGAAATACAGCCACGTGATTGGTCAAGAAGTATAGCTGTGACGTACTCGGTAAACAAGATGTGGCGCTATTTCAAGACGAGGAATTTCAAGATTAGCTCACGTGCTTTTTACTTCACATTCAACATCGTGAACAGTCGATGCATGCGCATGTGCGTGAAGGTGTGTGTGTGTCTGTGTGTGTGTGTGTGGGTGTGTGTGTGTGTCTATGTGTGTGAGAGAGAGAGAGAGAGAGAGAGAGAGAGAGAGAGAGAGAGAGAGAGAGAGACAGGTAGACAGACAGACAGACAGATAGACAGATAGACAGATAGACAAACTGAGGGAGTCAGAGAGAGAAAGAGGGATGTGAAAGAGTGTATATAGAGGGAGAAGCGAGAGAAGGAAAGAAAAAAGAGAAAGACACAAAGAGAAAGACACAAAGAGGGAGTGAAAAAAGAGAGAGAGAGAGAGAGAGAGAGAGACAGGAGGGTGGTGGGGGGAAGGGGGAGAGACATAGTATTAATAGCTCACATCTCGCGACGACAACGCCGACGCTGTGCTGATGATGATCTTGGCCTCAATGCAACAGGCAGATGGATCACAAGACTGTTTGGTTACATCACGCAGACTGCAATTATACAAACAACATGTTCAACAGAAAGCAACTCAATATTTAAAATAAATATTTTGTCGATTTTTAGCGAATATGTAGGCCTATACGGTGTAAAATTATCATTTCTGAGATAATTTCTAGAGAAATATTTTAGTAGGTTTGATGATGATGATTTCATTACGGTATAATATGATATTAACTTTTGATGTTATCAAATTATTGAAAATCATTCCCAATTAAATCATATTATAAGACTATTAAGGTTATTACTTCATAGAACTCATCTATACTCATAAAATTGGAAAACTGTTCTTTCAATATCGCTAATTGCTAATGACAATTTATTCGAGTGATATTTTTGGTGGAAGGGCCATGTTTCGTATTGACCATTGAAATTGATCACATTTATGGCACATCCACATCCTTGAGCGTGTGTCGCTGACATCACCGTACGTCATACTGGAGGAGATTTTTGGACGACGACGATGACTCGTCACTCATTCGGGTCATTTTCAATTTTCAGTAGCCGGTAGCCGGTACACCATTAATCTAATGATGGAAGTGAAATATGAAATATAATATAAGTAAAATATAAATGAAGTGAAATATCGAAATATTAATAATCAGAATGATAATTGATCAAAATGAAAAAGCAACATTATTTTTGTGGAGGGAGGAACCCAAATAATGGATACGATATTTCATGGCATGAAAATGTTGACTTTTGTGGATCATGGCTAGGATATTAGTTATCTACGTATGCATATAGGTACGTATATCTTATACGTATATAGCTATAATTCAAGATCATGAGTAGGTCTAGGCCCAAATAAAAAGTACGTTTTAGTGTTTTTTAGGTCATTGTCATGGCACACGCGTATGCGTACTAATGTTATATATATTATATATATATGTATATATATATATATATATATATATATATATATATATATATATATATATATATATATATATATGTATATATATATGTATATATATATATATATATATATATATATATATATATATATATATATATATATATATATATACGTACTTTTTTTTTTAAATAGACAATCATTTTCAATATTTTTTGAATATACAATTCTATAGGCTTGTTTACTGAGGCTCCTGGCTCCAGTCGAAATGAACTGATGAGTTTGTGTCAAATCATTTTGAAAAAACATACATTCACAAAATACCGTAGGGGTTATATATTCAAACAATTGATCAGAATATACTGTGTTGAACATTTCATACTTTGACACGAAAAGGGTAATATATCCTTTTTAAGATGAATGAGATATAGAACTCCAATGAGCCCTAATAATACAAATTCATTATTCGTAAAACCGGACCTCATAACAATATCGTATCAAATTTTATCAACCCAATATTAATTCTATACGTATTCCCTGTGAATTTCTAGCCAACCTCACAACAATTACATTTTAATATCGACTTTGTCCAAGTTTTTCCTATATAGGCCTACATGCTTTACAAAAGGACACATGTAATTTAATGTTATAAACTATTATCAGTGTAATATTCATATACGCCCGTGACGTTTCTTTGAGGTAGCATAAACTTGCTTGCTATAAGCTCTTTCAAACAGTTCATTTTATATTGGGTTCAACGACGCATTGTTATGATAGCTAAGAATGATTGGTTTCTGAGCTTCTTTCAAACAAGTAATGCATCTGCATTTATATTGTGCTATCTGAGTATTTCCAATGAAAGTTGATTTTTAACTGCATGTATAGGGTCATTCACGTAAGCCCGGCCCCTACATGTTCAATCGTATACACACTTTCATTCCAAAAAAAGAGATAAATATTTGGGGAGCCGCACATATCTATTCCCCCCCCCCCCTCTCACCCTTTGGAAAACCCACAACGACGTCCATGACGTCACAGTCATTATTAGTGAATACCACTCACTTCTGTCTCATTGCATGTGTTTTTGTATATATGTGTGACATAAACTCGGGAGGTGTGCGTCTAGCTATATACTTGTCTAATTAACCCTATATAATTATTATAGATAACGGATATATAAAATACATTAGCGGCTACATAACATCCCCCTTATCTCTGATAACGTGATGCATGCTATATGTTGTCAGTGCACAAGACCACCAAGAGAAGATAGTCCAACAATAAATAAGGCTTCAGAATGTTGTCAGCAGTAGAGCTGTCTATATACTCAAGTAACTGCAGCAAACAGCAATTGTCACTGAAACAATTGAGATATTGTTAGCAGCTAGCTATAGGCCCAATATAAGGCATCAGTGAGAGGTCTATAACAAAATAATTGTAGCTACAGCATTATTGAGGCATGTCAGATTGTTAGTTGAGTTAATCATTTCTTGATATTTGACTCCTAGGACGCGGATTGTACGTTGTCAGCAGCTATAGCCAACGAGGCAAGTCATTGATGGACGTGCTAGTGATATTGGGTCTGATACTAGTCAGTGCAAGATATGGAGGATGCGGAAGCGTGGCGCCTGTGGCTTGGAGCATCGGACATCACATTCATGCCGACTGTTGGTGGCTCATCACAACTAGTAGGCCTAAACAAAGACTAAGTTTTATGAAAATATATGCATCCTGCATTAGCTTGGCTCCCTCAAGTATGAAATTCGTAGAAATTAAATAGCAGGAATATTGCACAAATTTTGCACCCCAGAATGCGAATTTTGCACCCCCACTGTCTACAAATTATTCACAATTTTGAGTGAGGGAGCCAAATAACGGTGGCTCCACAATAGCTGAAAACAGTACTTCTTTTGTCCAATTTGTTCACCTATTTTTGCATCATCAGTAATTTTTGCACCATCCATGCAGTGTCGTAACCGAGATATTGCGTGTCAAATTGAGATAACTGTATAAGCATATATTTTATATGCTTATCTCAGATTTCGAAAAATGTCGTGAACAATTCCATGTCTTGATCATAAAAATCAGCGGATCCACCATTTTGAAATTTGACAACATATAATTATACATCCGACTAAAACTTACATGTACATATTTGCACTTTTTAGATTAAATTTTCTCATGATTTATTTACGTGCATAAGACCTGAATATATTATTAAAAAGAAAAGTGTTGAAAATTAAACGGTATCAAAAGGTTGTTTTAACCACCCATTAGGATGCATGAGACAACTATAGTATAGAGGCACTGCTTTGAAATCTTAATCCGAACGGGCGCGGGCTTGGGTCCCACTGTTGGCATGGGTTTTGAGAACGATTCTATCATCTGTAGGCCTACATAAATATATATATATATATATATATATATATATATATATATATATATATGTATATAGGCCTATGTTTTGTTGAAAGCTTTCAGGACTCACTTTTGTGATCAATTATTAAATCCTCATGGTTAATTTATGGACTTTTAATTAACCATAAATACTTGATAATTGATCATATATATATATATATATATATATATATATATATATATATATGTGTGTGTAAATTTCAACAGAAAGTCATGTACTCATATATATATATATATATATATATATATATATATATATATATATATATATATATATATATATATATATATATATATATATATATATATAAATATATATATATATATATATTATATATATTATATATATATATATTATATATATATATATATATATATATATATATATATATATATATATATATATATATATATGCAGGCACACCTGACACCAGCATCTGGGTGGTTGTCTTCAATCCTTACATGTGATCTTATCTATATATATAAATATATCTATATAGTATGTCTATATATCATACCATCATGCAACGCTCTATTATCTTTTGCTCAATAGTGTCCATCTATGGTGACCTTATACGTTACATCCTATCCTATTAAGAAAATATTCAGTGCATGACTGATTTGGTGGTTTCATTCAAGACACAATATCTTTCAATATCCATGAAATGCGTTTTAAATTTGAAGATTCTTGTACACCGGATAATTATATGATACATTCAATTTATGAATAATGATTGTTAGTCAATCAACAGCAACAAACAGCAGGAACAAAAGATCGTTTTGTTTCTATTTGTAGGTCTAGAAGAGGACCCTCATGTGGCTGCCACATTCAAATTGTTATCAAGTCATCAACTCAAGACGGCATCTCTGCGCATGGCCACGCTTGCTGATGATATGCAGGCACACCAGCATCCGGGCGGTTGTCTTCGATCCTTACATGTGATCTTATCTGATAGTCAACTGCTGAGGAAACAGCTGCAACAGGTGCTTCTCTCTCTTTCTTATTCGTAATCTTACTATCCACTCTCCCTCTCTTTCACCTGTCAGTTTAAACCATTTGTTAGTTGTAAGGTATCCTCTGAATACCCATGTTTCAGTTGTCCATATCAAACGCACTCGCTCGTACCACGTGGCTTTTGTTCATCCCAAACGCAGAGGCTGTGGAGCAGATATTCCAGGGGATTCACGTTCCGTTTGACTGTGTCTTCTTACTGGCTGAGCCACTGCTTGACGGTTACCGACTGAGCGAGGTGTACCGCGTGGCTGCTAGATGGCCGTTAAAGCAGAACAAGTTTGGCGAGTGGTTGTCTGAAGGAGGTTTCGTAGCTCCCACGGTTGGATTGTACACACGAAGGACGTCCCTAGACGGCCTCGTACTCACGACAGCTAACAACCATGTGAGGAAAGTGTAAAGAGAAACTTGTTTTCCTAATGCTCACCGCAGTTTAGTTTTTAGATAGAATATCAGGCAGATTAATATGGTGAAAATGAAATCTACGGCCTACAATTTTAAACCCACTATTTGACGATAATTAATTGTAACGATCTTGAAAACTTATTAAAAAAAGTTGGACTCGAACTCCAAAATTGTCGAACAGAAATGTGAGAAATTTTAAAAAACAAACATTTTCATTTATTCCCTTTTGAATTTAAGAATAATTGACTTTGAAAAAAATGGTATGATTATGTTGGACAAAATTAATAATCATATTTTGATTAGAAGTTCAGTGCAAATAGTATATTGGCTCATTAATTTGCATTCTTTGGAACAACATGTAAGGATTCTTATCAGTGATACAGTGATCACTCTGAAGTGACGTTGGTTTAGCTGGCACACCATACACAATTCTGTTTATTGAACAGTGCATCTGTTACACAATTTTTTACATTTTTTCAACTTTTGTTACGAACGGCATATTTTTTGTGAGTCATTCGCTCTGCACAGATCGGAGAGTTCAATTGATCATTGTGAAACTTTTTGGGGGCACGAGGACATATATCTATTAATTTAAAAGTACATCTGTACAGTTTTGAGGCAAAATTGGTTCAACCAGTTTTGATAATCCTAAATAATAAACCAGCAGAGGAAAAAACTTGATAAAATATATTTACAGCGTTTGAAGAATATTATTATTACTATTTTGCATTTTTACATAATCACTCGGACCATCCATTTCGAAGAAAAATATAGACATTAAGTTCACGATTTTCACTTTGTACATACAATATTCTTGCTCGGCCATCTTATGCATATGCTGCATGGGTCCCATGTTTTGATGATGAATATATGCAAAATGAAATACACCAGTATTTAGTCAAGTTCATTAGTTTTCTCTTCTGTTATACAATCACAAGTAATTACATGAGTATAAGAATGTTGTCTGTCAAATCAGGATCCTCCCATGTCTATTCTGTCGACTAGCAACAATCGTACTCAGCTAGCTGGTTTCTCTGGAGCTGTTTGGAAGATCTTCGAGAGGAGAATCAATTTCAGGTAAAAACATGGAATTGAAGTGGGTTATACGATTCATGGTTATGGATCTCGAGGCTCCAGCTGGACTAGCAATTGTGAATTGGCAGCATGAGTAATGTGATTATTTTATAGTTAACCATCACTAACAAAGTGTTCTATTCACTTCCGATGATAACTGATACACATTATTGATGTCTCTCATTTGCATTAATAAATGTCAGACGAATTCAGGAGAAATCACCTACGCACATGGAACAGCTCTCAATCACTAAAAAGGTTTTTCACCGAGATTTACAGTATAATAAAACGTAGTAAGAATATAACTTCAAAATGCTTTGATTTCGGTAATATGTGATTCTTGTTTTTTATTCATTTTTATTCCTTTATTATTTTTTGATCAGAGAAACTTGAGTCAAGTAATTTCTAGCTTTATTTGCAAATATATTACACTACGCAGCTGTGACAAGTTATAATTCATTCTTGAAATCCTGAGTTGGAAAATGCAAATTGAAAATGAAATGGATAAATGTGAAAAATCGATATGTACCTCTCGTTAACGATAATTCAAAATCGTTTCCGTTTACGAGATCCTTGGTGATTTCACTTCCACCTCTGTCAGATTAGTTTGGATCAAGATTTGAGGTGATAATTAAAATGTATAAATCAAGTTAAATTTATGCTGAAAAGTGATTTTTAGCATTATATTATAGACCTATGTGGCAAGCAAATATGAAAATGGTGATGTTTAATAAATACTGTTTTATACAATTATTTTGCCATAATCCCTATACTCATCTCACAATAGCACATTTGACTTTAGATTACCAAGCTATGACTTGGTAATCTATTGCCTAGCTACATATAATATGTGTAAGTTCTTTTCAACTTGACTAATTTGCTGGTTAGGTCTATCCACACTGAACCAAGTCTAACAGAGGTTAACACGCAAGGAAACGCCACTTGGAGCGGAATGATTGGCGCCGTTTTACGAGCAGATGCAGACGTGACTGCCACTACCATCATAATGACATCGAACGCTGCACAAGTTGTCGACTTCATATTTCCCCTCTACACAATATAGTAAGAATAATTTGTCAATATCTGTACATTGATATACAATGTATATTGATGTACAGTGTACATCTGCCAGCAGTCAGTGTACCAACAATACATCAGGACTGCAGAGAGTATTGTTCATCATTGCCTAATGAAAGCAAAAGAAACATTGCCAAAATATTTGTGATTTTTAATCTTGATAAGTACCAGGAGATGAATTCAATACGGTACCGTAGTATGTACGCTTGTTTTAATTACACTGCACATCTGCTTTCAATAATCAGCTTATACTTTTCATTTCTTGTTCATTGATTCATTAGTATTCAATCACTGTAACAACTTTTTAAATTAAATAATACATCAATGATTATTTTATTATTGATAAAGTTACAAAAAAGTGATCACTTTAATTTAGGGCCTATAGACGGAATTTATTTAGGCACTTCAGTAGTGCATTTTTAATGATCTGATGATCTATGTATTCCTTTTTTAATGCTGCTAATAACGATCCCACCAACAGTTAGGTTATATGGGGGTACAAATTTGTACTAATGAGTACGAATGTATGAATGAGTACGAATGTATGAATGAGCGGGTGATAATGAAACGATGAAGGGATGATAGGTGAAAGGATGTTTACAAAAACCCACGCCTTATTAGGGACTCAGATCTACGCCCGATCTGACTTCGGTTTCTACCGCAGGAAGCGATAGTTTACTGAGCTAACAAGGCGGCTCCATTTATTCCTTCCCTATTACGTTGACGGATGTTTGGTTGTTGACTCCATGTAGGGGGAAATAACTGATATTTTATGAGCAGCATACGCTATGTCTTCAATAGCCTTTTAGACACATTGCATCTAAAAGTTTTGATTCGATCACTTGAGCAGTAATTATCAAGATTTTTTTACACTTTTCACAACTTTGTGAGAAAAATTATTTGGCAATGATTTAAAAAAAAATGCTTGTGATTAACTGGTTTGATACTCTTTTTACAGCTCACGCATCTATATTAAACTACCGGACAGTCGCGACATAGTTTGGGACAACTTCCTGACACCCTTCAGTACTCCCCTGTGGCTGGCGTTCATAGTGTCTGCACTAGCAACTGCTTTACTGCTGGCTCTATTGTACCATGCTGTACGTCGTTTCGACGATACTGAGGAGCTCTACCCACTCAACGATGCAATCTTCCTTGTATTTGGCGCCATCTTTTGTCAACAAGGTAACACGCCAAGGGTAATAAAAGGGGGAAATGAACTGTCAAGATTACAACATTAAATTTAATAGTCATCTGTCATTTATTATTTGATTTTTGGTAATACCATCCAGTAGGCCTACCATACTTTACTCATCATGGCATTCCTAAAGATGGATGAGTTATGATCAACTCTCGATTGAGCCACAACATACCACACAATCTAAAACATTGCCACTCTGAATTTTTTCAAAAGATTGCAGAGCTCAATTTAACAACTTCAATCTAGAATTTTAACATTTGCTCAATTGAAAAATGCACGTATTTATTTAAAACTCTGTCATGTTGAACTTATCATTACAGATACAATTATTCTTGAATTTAATGACGTTTGCTTGCAATATGAACAGTTCACTTTCTGTTCAAAGCCAAGTATGATTGCCAGGCCAGCACTATTGTTTGTGTATGACAGATGACGATATGAATAGGTAAAATTTCTAATTCCAAAAATACTGTATTGCATATTTATGAATTAATTAATGGATTTCGAGAGTTGTCGCAATTTAGGAAATTTGCTGGGGCCACATTGCAAACCTAAACAAAAAATCCAGACCTACTTGTGATTTGTTGACAAGCCTATATTAGTAGGCCCGCCAAATACAAGTACGTAAAAGCTATTATGAGAGTTGATAAACGACCCTGATACATTAATTATTCCATTGAAAAGATGAAAATTACAAACAATTCCAGAATTTTTATCACTTACATATTTGTGGATCATCAGATTATAGCATATCGTACATTTAATATATTATTAATAATTATAAATGCAGAAAAGATACATATACCGGTAAGCAACTTATTCATGAAAAATAAATCTCCAAAACTGTCAGGTCACGATCGCTGTCCTCGGTCCATGCCATGTCGGATTGTTCATATCCTGATGTACGCCACAGCAGTGGTTGCGATCAACAGCTACTCGGGTTCGATCATCTCAAACCTGGCCGTCTACCAGAGACAAATGCCTTTCACTAACCTGGAGGGTCTGTACAACGATGGCTCTTATTCCCTTGGCCTGCTCAACACTTCACCTGTCTCGGACATTTTCAAGGTAACGTCACTGCATTCTCATTTCTTACTCAAATCTTTGTGGGGGAAAAAATGACCGGTGAAATTTTCAAGTAACTATGAAAATGTGGGATATGCTTTGTGAGATGAGATTGGAAGTTTGGAAATCTATAATGAAAAATATTCTGTCGCTGAATCCACATCTACGGACCTTGGATTACTTCAAACATTTAAAATGTCACTGCCTTCCTGTTCTATTCATCACTCATTTTAATCATTCTGAATCAATTGGTGACATTATTTGGTTTCTTAATGACTTTGATGGATGTGAAAAAAAAAATTAAATAAATGCGCTTACTTTGTTATTTCTCATCCGACTGTTGTGAAAATCACTGAAAATATATATAATAGTTTTTGTTCATATTCAATGAATTATTTAGATCTTTTGAAGAATTTTGGTTTCCAAGTATTTTCCTTCTGGATTATTCTTGGGGGAATTTTCCAAACTTTCAGAATTTCTTTCGGAAAAACAGTTCGACCAATTTTTCTGAAAAATAATCCCAACCTCTTCTGTGTGTCACCAATATGTAAGAAAGTTTCAAGTTCACTGTTTTTTTATTTTCTGTATGCTGCGTAATATAAAAACGAAGCCCAATTTTTCAATTTTTCCAATTTTTTTTCGTATTTGGAATGGAAATCTTCGCTACACTCATCTAATCAGTAGGCCTACTGGTATTGAGTATTGAATTTGATTTTACAGGCCTAGCTTGGTCAAGCACAATTTTTGTAGAAATTCATTTACAATTCAAGTTGTACATTTATTCAATTTTAATCACACAATGAATGTGTTTAAGATACTACGAAAATGTTATATGTAGATTTTGCGTTGATGAGTGTTACACGTACATATAACTACCAGTACCCTAATAATACAGGCAGTCCCGTGGCGCTCTTCAGCCGCGCAGAATGCCCAATGTGAGTGACTCAGTACCTGCTCAGAAATTCTAGTGTTATCACTTATGAGGGTACCTACACCCAATTCATTTCTTGAGATAATTGAGCCTTACAATTAATTTCTCAAAAATGAGTCCCACAAAAGTTTTGCAAACCTTCATAGTGATGAATCATAGTGCATTTTGCAATGATTTTGCAATCATATGATTTTGCAAATCATAGTAGCTCATTGTTGTACCATCTAATATACTAAGCTACAATTTTAGCCTATATTTAAATTTGTGCATCTTTTTTGGATTTTTTTTCCTTATTTTTGTTATTCTTCAATTTTACCAAATTTGATAATTTGATGGGAAAAAAATTCTAACACAAATATTTGCAAGAACTACCGTAAATAGTTATATCCTGGGATGGAACGAATATTTATGAAAACTTTCAAAAATCACATTGAATGTTCAATTCATTCCTCAAAAAATGAATTCCCCATTTTCTTTTGAAGATTTTTCTATACGCTAATTACTTAGTTTTGGAATATTTAAGAATACGCAGCAGAGCTATGTGAAGAAGCTCTACTTGGTTGAGAACAGCCCAGCAGACAGCGAAGCTGGATTCCGTCGCGTTTGCGATACTACATTCGCGTTTGTTTCTACGGCGGAGGAAGAGTCTGTCGTGCGGGACAAGTTAAACTGTTCTGTTGTACAGCTACCAGAGCACTTTGTCAAGTTCAGCGCAAGTCTTGCTTTCCCCAAAAACAGTCCTTATGTTGGACTCTTCAACCACAAGTAAGATACTTTCATCAGGGTCAAGGCTAATAAACTTGTATCCACGAAAGATGAAGGGACAAACCACCCATGCACTAATGGTGACGCTAGTGGATAGGGGAGACGGTTATCGGAACCTTCTTCTTTTTCCGTGGATACAAGTAGGCCTATATACTATAATATATTAATCATTATTGACATAACTGCTTCATGCCATTTCACTTGGAGGAAAATATTCATTGAAGAAATTGGTGTGGATTATGTAGTTTTTATTTTTGTACATTCTCTACATTACAAAGAACAGACTTCACAATTTTTCTCTATAATGTTACTACGTAGAACCAAATAGATTTGTAAAGAAAAAAAAATACTCAAGACATTCAAGAGGAAAATATAGTTGAAATATTGAATCACAGGGAAAAAATGAATTGTACAATCATTTAAATATTCATCATATATCTGTTTAAGCATGTTGTCTTACACATTTTGTCCAATTAGTTCAGCTTACTATAATCCCATGCAGTCATGCTCATCTGATAACGACTTATAACGATGGCCGTTAGCTAGTAATAAGAGTCGGAGTGATCGTTTGTTGCAGCCTGATGAAGTTGATCAACAGTGGAGTGATCAGCAACCTGTACAAGAGCTCCGTGGAAGAACGTATCGCGCCTGAAACCGTTGAGAGCGGGAGCATTGACATGGTGGACGTTACTCCTATCATAGCCATCATGTGTGGCGGCATAATGCTCGGGCTCGTGTTGCTTGTACTCGAGCACTTGACAAGTGGCTGCAATAGAACACGTTTGCTACATTAGCATAATACTCATACTAGAGCATTTGATGAGCTGATGCAATAGAAAATGTGTGCTACATATACTACAAGATACTGGAGCTTGTACTCATCGTACTCATGCACTTGATTACTGAATACTGATTTGGTGTAGCAAAGATTCCATTTCACAAACTTTAATAGAAATAATTAGGGTTTGTTTTCATGTTTTTCCATTTCTATATTTTGTACCCATCATACAGGTCAAATATTTAGTAAAAGGTGAAACCTATTTGAAACTTTTTCTGGACATTGGTGTCGTACCAGAATTAAATTCACGATTTTTATTATTTTCTGAATGAAAATGACATGTTCACAGAATGTAACTAGAAGTGAAACCTTGATGCATAGTTTCCACATCCATTGTTAAACTTGGTTCTATGAAATGAATAAACAATATTAGAAAAATGGTAAATATTGAGTTTAAAAATCAATTAAGAGCTGCATAACGAAGGCAGTGAGTCCATGACTAACAACAATGGTGTCAAACTAAAGTTGTGTGGCTATAGCTTTCGAATACATTTCATATAAATATCTTGCTCGTCTCACAATGCATTTGATGAACTTTCCTAGTGTGTTATGAACAATTGTGTTCCATTAGCATACAGCTCATACTTGACGCACGACTTGATGAACAATGTACACTTCGTTAGCGCTCCTAATACAAGTCGAAATACCAACGTTCCACCTTTTGTGCCGGAACATGAATACAGAAACAGAAAGCACGGTATCTATTATGAAGTATCAATCTGCAAATTGACTACAATTTAACAAATATCTGTACCTTTTTCTGACATACCATCTTCTTGCATGACTTTGCGCCCACCCACTGCCTCTGCAAGTGCAAGCACAGTGTCCTGCGAGCAATACGATTCATTTGTATGAAACAAATATCTCTTGTGAAAAAGAGTTAACGGTATCCTGGTCAGAAATCCTGAAACAACACATAGTCAACATTACTACTCGTCAAATGCTAACACGTTTGCTGTGGGATTAGAAATAATTATAATTAAATAATTTACAGTGAACCCATGTGAGATTTCAGTTCCTTGCATTACAATCTGAATACAAGTAGAATCTCTTTAGTAGAGTTTGTTTCTCTTTAGTACATTTATTGACTTTGTACATTTTATTTTTGATCCTATTCATATGCTATCTCATCAATGATGAATAGTTTCTAATTAATTATTGGAAAGTAGGACTTGATTTAAATAATATCAATTTGTGATGGACGATATGAGAGATGAATGAAAGATGATGATACAGTGTAAGAGAAACAAGTGATATGAGAAAAATGAGGTGGGTATAGGTTGGAGGAAACACATGGACATCAAGTTAAGGTATGTATTAGGGATAACTTCGGTTCCAGAAAATCAGAACCAGATAACCGATTTACAGAACCGATTTAGAACCGATTCTCCGACACTTTAATGTTGAAAATGAGAGAAACTTTCATCCAGACACTCTCTAACATTGGCACGAGTTTATTCCTTGTTATTAGGCATCATCATATCATTCGGTTATCTTTCAGCCTATCAACATCTTTTCTGGCGAAAAAAAGCAGTGGTAGGACACATTTTGGGTTTTACTGCGCATGGAGGTTAAAAGATAAATAAATAATGCATGCGTGAACTAGTGAATTGTATCTATACAATTTATATTGCGACAACACACTTGAAAAACATCCATCAATTAAACATAATAACTCAATCAACATGATAAATAATTTTAAAGATCATCACAGAAGGAATCGATTCTTCATTTCAGAACCGATTGAACCTGGAACCAATTCAGAACCGGTTTTCGGTTGGTCGAAGTTATCCCTAGTATGTATGTAGTACCCTATCCACGTGTTTCCTCCAACCTATTCCCACCTCATTTTTCTCATATCTCTACTCTGTATCATCATCTTTCATTCATCTCTCATGTCATCCATCACAAATTGGGTTTTTCTCTCTCTCTCTCTCTCTCTCTCTCTCTCTCTCGCTCTCTCTCTCTCTCTCTCTCTCTCTCTCTCTCTCTCTCTCTCTCTCTCTCTCTCTCTCTCTCTCTCTCTCTCTCTCTCTCTCTCTCTCTCTCTCTCTCTCTCTCTCTCTCTCTCTCTCTCTCTCTCTCTCTCTCTCTCTCTCTCTCTCTCTCTCTCTCTCTCTCTCTCTCTCTCTCTCTCTCTATATATATATATATATATATATATATATATATATATATATAAACG
This sequence comes from Brachyptera risi, assembly GCA_964007535.1. Classification (NCBI taxonomy): domain Eukaryota; kingdom Metazoa; phylum Arthropoda; class Insecta; order Plecoptera; family Taeniopterygidae; genus Brachyptera; species Brachyptera risi. The sequence goes on along the minus strand of OZ023329.1, from coordinate 34,855,175 downwards.
TCGACACGAAGAGTTTCAACATAGTGGCATTACCGCAGAAATATTACTACCAACTACCATCGGCCACGAGAACCTACGTAAGCACATATATATATATATATATATATATATATATATATATATATATATATATATATATATATATATATATATATATATATATATATATATATATATATATATATATATATATATATATATATATATATATATATATATATATATATATATATATATATATATATATATATATATATACATATATATTTTGGGTTTTAATGGCGCACTATACTGATGGCTACGATCTATTGGCGTCGGTGGATGATGAATGAGATGATGGGATGATGAGAGGTTTCTTTAGTAAGTTCTTCACTTTGGTCAGTTTTACTAGCTTGTTTAGTCTATAGTCCCAAGAAAAACGTACTGTCGCATAATGACTCGGGATAACACCGAATAATCGAAATCGATCAAGAATCGATTCTAATGTAAAACAATTCTCAAATCAAAAAATGGATTTTTCAAAAAAAAAAATCTCTTTTTTTTTGGTCAGTGTTTAGACTTCTTCACGTTGCAATATGTGCTCATTTCGTTGTCCATATTAATCTGTATTGTTGAGATTTTACTATCTGGACACAAGCTATCACTTCGGTTACGTCTGACAGCCGAACGTTGACAGAAATACCCGAATGGTACAGTACAGTTCAAAGAAGTCTCTAGCAGCCATTTTTCACGTGAACGCCTTGGGAAGGTTGAAAAAAAAGTTTAAAATCACACAACTTTCTTGAGGATGAATTTTTTTTCTATTTTTTTTTCCATTTTTTTTTCAAAATTGATTTTTAATCGATTATGGAGCTTAGAGAATCGATTTTCGATTTTGAGAATCGATGTCATCACTAATAATGACCACATTTTCATATCTGGCTCAAGCCGAGGTGAATGTAAATACTAAATACATACGGGTGAGGTCACTAGATGGCCTCGATTCTTCTCAGGTGTTTCATATAACTGTGTCAAAACCTGTAAGTTCTAGATCCTTCCACCCCCAATCTGAGGCATCATAATTATGTATATTTGTGAATACAGTAGCTAAATAACAGCATGCAACTGAAATGAAAATCCACTCAACAGGATATTGGAATTGTCAGATACAGTAAATATAAACAGTACGGTAATGTAGTAGCCAGTAAATGTATGTACAGTAGTACGGTATATGTGTTGGAATCAAGTTTGTGGTCACTTTGATTAAAGAACAATAGATGAACTGAAAAATGTACCTTCCCTGTATGCACAGAGCTTTTTTGACTAGAAGAGTAATTACTAATTAATACTAACTAGATGATTAATTTAGTACAATATTAAAACTCTAGTCTACATTTGCCTACACGTTAGAAAGATTATTGTACTTGACATAAGTTGGAAATGAGCCTGAATATTTTCTTCTAAAAATACTCTCTATTATTTTATAGAGTTCCGATATTGACTCCGATTCTTACAAATAAAAATTCAATGAACATTGGATGACGTTCATCAGATATGAGTATGAAATTTGAATTAGTCTCTCACGTAGCTTTGAGGATGTGCATACTGTAATTCTATCTTTTCTTACATATCCTTGAATTTTAAAAATTTAAAATTTATATTTAGTTGGTCAAGTTGTGACACACTGACACTGTATTTCACATCTGTAATAGTATGTGAAAAAATATTTAAAAAAAGAGATTTTTGGTCATATTATTAAGAATACTTCAATCAACAACTTCTTTATGAACCCAAAACTCTGGCAAGTCCCCTCTATGTCTTGTCTTACCTGCAGTATTGTGTAAATGCAGTAAGGTCAGAGGTAGCGCTGGCAGTTGTCGTAACGTCAAGAGTACAGTCATTCATGAGCCACGTCACCAACTTCACGGTTCGTCGTCTACTGCTTTGATCTCACTTTAACGCTCAACAACCCAACTTCAGAACTAGATACAATGCACACTACTCTGAGATTAATTATAAATGTGTAAAATATATATAACTTTTAGATTTATTCACCCAACATGAAAAAATATTGCAATGCAGTAAATAAGGTGAGATTGAGATACAGGTAGGTTTGTGCTGTCTTGTCAAGTCAGAATATCTCAGCTTGAGATGGAGCCATGGAAGATTACTTAAATGCATGTACTTGTTGGCGTGGTAGTGTGCACATGTCTTATGATTTTATGAACCTACCTTTCTAGTTTGTTACAAAGGAATTACTCATTGATTATTTCCTTCTTAGTTAAAATCACTATTTTCTTAGTGAAAATTAGTGTACCCAGAGCTTGCACCCTTTTCTATTTTATGTTTTATTCTATATGTTGCTGGTGTCGTTTCAATCTGAGGATCTCCTACTCGTCTCATCACTTCACACTCACTTATCTTACGGCTATACAAGTACCATACCAGCAGTAAATGAGTCACTATTTTTAAAATGTGTGCATTACTACTGTAGTTCAGTGCTCACAGGAGACGAATGGGTCGTGAGTCAGTAGCCTTGATGCGTTTGGGTATTCTCGGCCGTACTTAGTCCAACTTTGTCTAGCCGCTGTGAAAATGATTCTTGATTGAATCATCATGCAGAGTATATTGTGGCACTGTTAGCTCAGTGATTAGGACATAACGTCTGTATGGTATATCCATGGTTCGGATCTTATTGCAGACCACATTTCTTGACTGTATACACAAATTTGAATGGTGTATGGCCTACTAGGTTATTGGAATGTTATTTTTTATTCACAAACTAAAAAACCAAAGACATCTCAAACAGATTATTTTACATGGTTTGTATTAAATGATCAACATCAAGGCAATTGGTGGCTTCAGACTCACTTGTCACAGGAAACAGTATGTACAGTCTTCTGGTGACTGTCAAATTTAAACATCAGATATCAAAATTCTAGTTTATATTTAGAAACACAGATTTTTTCAACAGCTACAAAATGGTGTCGTATGAAAACTATTCAACTCGAGTTCTTTCGTTTGGAAATAGGCCTGCAGGATGAATATGAAATACGACAAAAAAACAGTAAGTCAAAATATTCCAATGCTTACTGTTATGTACGAGATAACGTGGTATGTTATGTATCTAACTTTAGTATCTATTGAAAATCTGTGTGTCCAACTAATGAAGTTTTGATATCTTATGTATCATCATCCAAAAGTTGTACATTTTTATTAAAACTGTGTATTAAAAATTATGTATTCCTTTTGAGCTCTTGGGCAATTTTGAATAAATAAATGGAATATCGTAATATTCTCACTGAGATAATATTCTCAATGTGAGTCTCACAGTAAGTAATGCCTGGTATGAAGTTTGGAAATCATATAAGGCAGAGGATCGATTCAACGAACTACGGTTTAAATCAATTGTAGGAAGGCCTACATATATTTATGTAAAGTACTTAAATACCTCTAAAGATCACAATTTTATACGTTCACTTCTAACATACCTAACAACTAACACAGTTGTACACCAACAATTGGCTTGTTGTAAGCTAGTAGAAATACAGAAGCAAATAAGATGAATGAGATTGAATACTGTAATGCGATAAGACGTTTTAACCGTACCGTTTTCACGGTTTTTGGCAGTTATAGAGCCAATAAACCGGGTAAGTGAGTAGAAGCCAAAGCACTAAACTTCAGGTCTTATTGGGCCTCGGTTCATATTTTATACGGTACTAGGTCTTTAGGGCTTAGAGCTGTTAATGTGCATTGTTGCACATCTGCCACACATACGTACTTACCAATACAGCCAAGTGACATTAAATTAAATTAAATGTGAATAAAGCCACGGCAAGAATGGTGACCTCTATTAAAACTAGATTTATAATTTCCTAATTCAATCGCTTCTACAAATTTCCTGCGTTTTTAATGCCATTTGAATCATGTTGAACTAAGCCGCAACTGACCGTCAAGTCTTCGACACAAGTCCAACAAGGTATGATGTCAATGTACGCTGAGAATTGTTTGTATGCAAAGTTATTTGTTTATGAGACAAAAACCGATGTATAACATTAGTGGTTGACGTGAGACAACCTGAAGCTTTCTAGTGCATGTTGATACGACCCGATATATTTAGGCCTATCTCAACATATTATATACACATGTAGACCTACAAAACGCATTCATACTCGTTGATATGCTTGGAACAAGGAGGTTGTACTGGCCCAGATGACATTCAAATAGCTGTATCAAGACTGAATTTAAGATTTGGATGTGCAAATCAGGTACTTTTTTCATATATAGTTCAAAATTAGAAAATTCAAAAGATTCAAAATTACAAAGATTAGCACAATCCTAGTCGTAACAGTCTCAAAGAAGGTAGGCTATACAATGTTTTTCAGTGTGCGTGCGGCTTAGTTCAGTCCGCTATGTTACATATGGTAATACTTTCAACTCAATATCAACTGAATGAGAAAAACAAATAGAGATATACTTCACTACGACATATTGGACAACATCAGTCTCCTAATTTAAGTCACATAATAAATACATGGTATGATTCAGTGTGGTAGCATTGAACGTAAAGTCACATAGCATGGACGTGAAGAGCAGCCAAGTCGTCAAGTAAGTCTCAAAGAGTAGTGCGTTGTTATAGGTCAAGTAGGCTTGGCTGCCAGTCAGCTGCGGGAAAAAATAGATGTTAACACATGCAACGATTGTTTACGTGGGAACTAATTCCGTCAATTCTGTTAACTGACTGCACTTATAAACTCAGACTATTCACATTGGTATTTTTTTTTTTTATGTAGAACTCGGAGTATTACGCACTGGAGGAAAACTTAAATTTGCACACAATTTTACTTATGAAGGACTTTTTTTAATTCATGAGACTGTGTAATATTGCAATGATATGGTGTTTGAATACAACTGGTAAGAGACTACACAGAATGCCAATACACAGTCATGCACCGTAACACATGTGGGCGGCATATGCGTTGTTCAATTTTGAGACGTTGAACTACAACACACTCTCAAGCTTTGGGATTTTCACTTCTATTGCTGCCCTCCACAAGTGTGTACAGTTTGACTCAGACTTTGAAAATGTCGTCTTGTTAACAATGATACTCACCAAGGCCATAGTTCACTGATCGTCCACTCTCAGCCTCTTGCGGCGGTCATCGTTGCGAGGGTCCGCAGCCATAACTTTTAACCGTATTCCCAGAATCTCCTGACCGTGCATCGTCTGCAAGCAAACATTCCCTCAGCCCAAGTCTGATATGATCCACTTGCATTCACATAAAATTTTCTTCTTAAATTGAAATTAAAATAGTTTTTACGCATATTTTGCTGATAATTTTTCCACAACCTGTATGTGGTGTGCTGTATGTTACATTGCCTGCTAGTTCTAGTGCTTATAGCATCAGTGAATTTTCTAAATTATATAAATCGGTAAATTATATTTGGTAACTAGACCGCCTACTAGTTGAAACAACTACGACTTGAGCACAAGACATAAAAAAACAATGACTAAAAACAATTTAAAGGTGTCTCTTCCAAACTATCTTTTTGACAATGAACGTGAACAATAAACAATTGGAAAACTATGATTGTACAGTCGAGCCCACATACAACGAACTCGGTTTTAACGAAATTTCGGTTTTTACAAATTAATTACCATTCCCCTTAAAATCTCCTATCCTTACAATGTTAAATAAAAACCTATAACAAAGTGATTTATATTTCAAAATTCGGTTATTACGAATTTTTTGTCACTTTACAGCATATTTTGCTCATTATTTTCAGCTATTTCCAACAAAATATTCGAAAATCAGAGCATTTTGCGTGAATTTATTTTCAGGTTACATTTATTTTGAACGGACTGTAGGCTACATCGTAGCAGCTGGTGACGCGTACAGCACGTGGTCATAACTCTTGCTGCACCCCCCTCCCTCCCCGTCCCACGAAAAGTGGAACGGACAAACCCAAACATTCGCTCAACGCGCGCTAAATAATAACGTGATGGTGACATCTTCAATGACTTTGTTTATCTATTTTTTGTTTACATTCCTTCATTTCCATTCGTGATAGTGTCCTGTAACCTAGGAAATAAAACACGAGAAGTGGGGAGTGGTGGTGTCATGTGATGGCAGATGATGAGTTCTTTATGAAAGGACATTGTTGTTTTCTATTACTTTCTACAAACATACCAAGTGATGATACGATGCGATGATAATATGTCACCTAATACAGTACTATACTAGGGCCTAAGTCGTAAATGTAGGCCTATCTTTATAAATCTCTAAAATTCGAGTGCTGTTATGAAAAAGAGCAATAAATCTCTATAACGTAATTCTGTTTTTACGAACAGATTTTTATTCCCCTTGAAATTCGTTATATGCGGGCTCGACTGTATACCAAGATTTTGGTGATACAATACACCCTCATTAATAGGAAATGCAAGGGACCCCCAAAAAAAGATTTTGATTCATAAAATTACGACTAGCCAAAAAACTCCTTTTCCACGAAAACTATCACACTTCCCGGTTAGAATTGAAGCAATTACATATTGCGCGCGAGAGAAAGCTGCCACACATGTGTACTCGGCTAGCTGACAATGCACGATCGTTATATAGCCCGCTTCCATTGGCGTTTGACCGTCCCGAGTTTGACTGAGGAACGAGTGTTCCGAGCTTACCGCTCGTCAGGGACATTGTGGCGAGCGCACTCGGAGTCAGATGACGCACTCAAGGCAGCGAACATCTCAGCTGGCTTTGGCCTATTGTTACGCGTCAAATAAAAAGGATGGAAATTGGGGTAAAAAATTTGCATTTTTTTATATTGGGTTTTAACGACGCACTATACTGATGGCTACGATCTATTGGCGTCGGTGGATGACGAATGAGATGATGGTTTGATGAGATGAAAGGTTATTTTATTAGGTGTTTTGGATGGTGGGAAGGAGTCGGTCGTGGCCTGTTGTTAAGGAACCATGCCAGTATCAACCTGAACGACAGAGAGAAACCACGAAAAACCTCTGTCAGGATGGTCGACCATGGCGGAAATCGAATCTCGGTCTCCCGAATGACGGTTCAGTGTGCTACCACTCGGCCACGCGTCTCGGTAGGGGAAAATAATTATTTTTCAATATAATATGATCCGCAGTCAAGCTGTTCAAACATTTATTTGTTCATTTGTTTTGGATGATGGGGGGTTATTATGGGTTAAAAATCATTATTGTAGAGACGTTCTTTGACGATCAATAAATAGTTCAATACCAACAGGAGCAGCAAGAGTTTTATGATTGATCAGTATTTTGCTACCTCTAACCAATTCATACTAACTACCAAATCATCCAATATAGTAGGGCCTAAGTATTCATCAAATCATTTCAATTTATGTTTATAAATTCATACATGATAACAAGTTAATCTGCTGATTATTGCTTAATCCACTAATATTTTGTGCTACTGGGTCATGGCACAAAATCTTTATTGCAGCATTAACAGAAATTGACCACAACAACCTAGTCCTACCTAATTACAGTCATTTCTAATTATTATTTCTAATTCCAAATAATAATTATTTCTAAAAACTGCTGAATTCCAGGTAACTTGGTGTGTCTTGCTTTGCCCCAGGTCTCAACCTTAGGTAACTCGTCCCTGCTACTTCTTCTCCCTTTCATCTCTAACAATTCAACTCTACACTGCACGACTTTTTCTTACCCCCCCCCCCCCCCCACTTTAATTTATATGTATTGTTTTCACCCTTCTCCTTCCCCTCCCCCCCCTCCTCTTTTCACCCACTCACCTGGACAAGCAGCCTTCATCAGTTCATCACTACTCAACTGTAACCACGGCAATAGCCGAAACGTCAGAATCTCGTGTGTCTTTTCATCTCTGTGTTCTATCTACGGGCTCTCCACTATGAGTAGGACTTTCTCTACTCGTAAATCTCGGTAAGCTGCTGTTCTTTCTTTCCCTTTCACCCAATTCATGAATTCCCGGTAAGTTGGATTTCTGGCCCCAATTTAACCCATGCGTATATTCGCCAACCGAAAGCTCATTTTCACTTAGTTATTGTACCTGTATGGCTCTATCAGCAGACTCCTTGCTAGCGTACTTGGCATAGCCACAGTTCTTGCCGCTAAGCATGTAGACATCGATCAGGTGACCGAATCGAGAGAAGACGTCGCGCATCGTGTACGTAGGCGGGGGCCCTCTTTGACACACGATGAACAAACTGTAACTCACAATTCATAAATTACTTGCATGTATGTCAATAGCAATAGCTCTTTAGCATTCGGTTTTAATTAGAGATGACATCAATTAATAAATTTGGCAAATGGATAAACCGGTTTAAAATCGGGTTATTTATCAACAACAAAAAATTATCAGGTATCTAAAACGCCACAGGCAAATGAACGTAGCTAGCTGAGCTGCACAAAATGAGCATTTCAAGTTGTTCGCTGCTCTCATATATTTCGTGTGTGTATAGCTGTTGACTTAAAGCTAGTGCAGGGTGAGGTTAAACCCACGGGCGATAATTGCTCACGGGCAGATAGTTCACTTTTTTCTCACTCTCGTCAAGTTTCAACTCCAAGGTTGAAGGTTCACTCAAGTTTCAAGGTATATGTTCTAATTGAATAGATCATGAATGGAGACTGATATTTGCTGAACAATTATAGGTATGCAATACACATGGAATTATAGCATACCACTCTATATAGGAGAAAACATCAAATGTGTCCATTATTTCAACATGAAACTTTGAGTTGGATCTAGGCACAGCTGTCAAAGTGAATACACAAAAACTATTTGGCATAAATGACCTTCTATAGTGCTACTTATATTTCTGCAATTTGGACTGGATCAAGGAGGCATATATATCAAACACGGTCTTCTATAAATCACAACGTCTTTCAAACAAGCAGTTAAAATTTAAATGTGTGTAAGCAATCTCCTGCTGACACCTGGTTCAGGCTAGGGTCAAAATCGGGGGATGAATTCTTGGGGTTGGACGGTGGGTTTACTACGTATAGTGATAAAACAGCTTATGAGTGACTTGATCTAGACGAGAGCACACGAGCTGTTCTACTCAAACTCGAACTATAGAGTCGAGAAGACACAATGATGTATGATCATTGAGCCACCTTTAAACAATTTCTCACATATAGTTTTGTTCTCGGCATGACTTTGTCTTGCCCCAATATAAATAAATCAACTAAATTATAATTAGATTATAAATCAATCAGGTTGTATATATATATATATATATATATATATATATATATATATATATATATATATATATATATATATATATATATATATATATAAAATGCACGTGAAACACGACTTGAGTTTCAATAATATGCACTGGTTGCGAATAAAAGAAGCGGGTGCCCAGAAATCAATTGTCTGATGTCATCATTAATTTCGATATACTGTAAAGGTTTATAAACGAGGAATGTATGCATAACTCCAGGAATGAGTACCGGTAGGGCCCTACTTCCAGTTTAGATTTTAATATGCTATCACAGGAAACAAGAACTCATGCTTTCAGTAAAAGAGATTTCTTCGGTATGAATAATAATTTCATTTTGGCCAAGGGCCTCATCAACAAGATATTGAGAACGTCAATATCAGCAAATGAATTTCTATTTTGTCAACAAATGAATCACTAATTTTTCTTGACCTGAATAAAGAGAAAGGATTTGCAATACCAAAAAGTAAATGCTTTGAAAGGTCAATACGTAGTGATATATTTTACGTTAATAACGAGACTAACCGCTCGGCAGTTTCAGCGTCAACGGAGGCAAGTGGCTGCAGGGGTGGCAGCTTGACAGAACAGAAGTTGGGATCAAACATGTCAGGTGACCTACTGTTGTTCACTGCATTGCTGGTAGCTGGAACAGTTAATAAGTAAAAATGTTCAAACATCTGTATTTTACATAGTGCTACAAAATTTCAAAACTGTTGGCCCACCAGAAGTCGGCAGTGATTTGTGAAAAATACATGCATATTTTCAAGGCAAAATAATGGAGAAAAATACTGGTCAGAATTTGTCAATATTGAACAAGATTCAAAGTTGTGGCAATCAAATACCAGTAGGCCTACGTCCAAGATATGGGGATTAGACAGAATGAGCTTTCGTTCATTAACACAAACGAAGAAAAATAAGTGGATTTTCATGATTTCAGAATTTTGTATAAATTTGTCAATCTTCACAAACTTGAAATTATAAACATAAAATGTATTCTTAAGCAAGTTGCACTCATCATCTATAATTTTATAGTGCCTACGTGAAGAGTATATATATATATATATATATATATATATATATATACCGTATATATATATATATATATATATATATATATATATAATAGTTCGAAACGTTTTATGTATGGCCTGTTACCAAACCAATCAACATTTTTACTCAACAACCAAGCAATTTGACAATATCCAATCTTTCCACGCCATTTTCAAACCACAGTTAATTTTTACATATTGTTTCAAACTTCTCCAAATGCAATGTTATTGAACCTCAGGAGAATAAATTTGATGTGTGTAAATAAACCTAATTTCTCATGCACTCAAGTTACATGTTGTTCATGTTTGCACACTAGAACTTGCACTCTTTTCGTTAGCAGGGTTACCTCTAATGGCAGTATCCTTCAAGAACCTTTGTTTTCGCGTTCTTTCTCGGTGACTAAAAAGTAAAATCAGATATAATTTGGGTAGGCATGTTGCCAAATAACTTACGAGGTCCAAGACCAGCGGCTTGCATCAGCGACGTAGCTTGCCTGGCAATAGTTTCTGCCAGTGTTGCCAGATCGTTCTGTAGGCCAGTAGTAGACCGGCCACCACCTCCTGAAGCAAGGGGAGCCATTCGGGGAAGATTGTTTCGCCTGAAATCAGAACAATTCATACAAATACTACGCAAAAAACAAAGAACTTGACATAGACCTACCAAATTTTACACATAATAAAAAACGTCAAACAAGCCTGAGATGTTTTCATTAGATCGAAGGTCAGAAAAGTTAATCAATTTTTCATATAATTCCAATTTAATGTAGGCCTAACTGTATATAACACCAGTATCTAATGTATTTAGGTATGACTACCTGAAAGATGCATTGCAAAAAATTGATAGAAATGGTTTCAATCGAATTGTAACTCACATGGCCATATGGTTTGGGTCTCCACCGGGCTCCTGTTTCACGATAAGCCGCTGGCCGGGCGGATATTCAAATCCATGTAACTTCTCTCGAGCATACTGAGCTGCCTGGAGGTTGCTGTACACGACCACTGCCTGGCCTTTACCCTGCAACGTGGCACGTTATGGTATAACATCGTCACAGGCGAGGATGACAAACACAATGAGACTATTTCCATTAGTTAATGCTGCGCTTGATTTATTGAACAAATTTCAGTGCAAACTAAAATAATAGTACTAGGCAATACCATTCGTGACTTGTTATCCAGATGTAAGTAGTCGAGACCCGGTATCAAGTCGAACAGTCTCCACAGCTGATCCTGGTTGAGCGACGGAGAGGCTATAACTCGTAACGCTCCTTCCTCTCTCCCTGACACTCCCCCTGTATCCACTGCACAACACAACTACATATTAAAAGTGAATTATGAACATCAACTAGAAACAAGAACCAATAGGCACATTTTGTAATTTGCATGAAATTAGGATGCCTAAAACATGAGAATAAAACAGATCTATTTCATTTCATATCGTTATTGTTTGCTTAATGACCCCACCAACAGCTAGGTTATATGGGGGTATGGATGAGCAGGTGATTATAAAACCATGATGTGATGATAATTGAAGGACGTAAAAAATACAAAACCCCATGCCTTATGCGAGACTCAAATCCACGCCCAACAATGACTTCAGTTCCTGAAGCGGTACCTCAGCAAACCAAGCTACTGAGGGTGGCATAGAACAGATGAAATTTCTTGGAATATAGGTCTAGATGACCAAAGAGTACATTCAAGCAATGTTTCACTACTATACCAATACTCTACTTTCCAGTAAAGTTATATGGTATGCTGCTAGAAGTAAACACGATAGTGATAGAAAACTTTTTTATAAGTACCAATGTGTACTTCTATGCTAACTGTAGGCCTACTTGGATAGTAAAATTTGATTTAATTTTATTTAATTTCAATTTAATTTATTTATTGCACTTCATAAATGAAGTTTTTACAAGAAGTATTGCATAAGTTCAGTAGGCCTACCTATGTCATTATTTTAAATGGTTTTAAATAATTTCAAATGAGAAATAATGAAAGTACAATTCTAACTAATTATTCAGCTACACTTATGTTTTCACTTGAATGGAAACGGTTGAACGTTTTTTTAATGATCTGAGGTCCGAGTTTTGCTCCGTTACATGTTTACGTAGTTGACACAATATATATCGTGTTGATTGCCAAGTAATAAGTAATGGGCCTAATTATCAGATTTCTGAACATGTTTTTATTTTTTAAATTTACACTGGGTTCAACGACGCACTGTAATAATAACGAAGATCTAAAGGCGTTGGATGAATTAATAATGAGATGATATGAAGGTTTCTAAGGTAATGGAAAGGATAGTGGGAAGCAAGCAGTTGTGGCCTATATTGTAGGAACTATCCTGGCATTAGCCTTAACTAGAGGGACACCACGAAACCGCCTGTCAAGATAGATGGTGGCGGGGATATGCGCTCACCTCCCGGATTTTATGAGGCGAGTGCGTGAGCAACTGAGCTACATGTGCTGGTCTAAACATGTGACAACGACACAGCCAACCATACCACCATGAGTGTGAAATTGTTAAGAAGTAATTGTGCTTACTAAATTGACCGTTGTCTGTCCACTGTGCGGATGCCGTGGCTGGTTGGTTTCCCGAGTATCGATCATATCCACCGTCAAAGCTTGGAGTTGCTTGCTTCTGTCTCTTGGGCTCGGCAAATACTGCTCGAAACGTACGGTCGCAGCCTTCGAATGCCTTGGCTGCATGCGACACTCTACAGCATAGAAAAGGCAGAACACAGATCTATAAAAAGCTGTGTGTCAATACATATGGATGACTGCAAGTCATAAGTGGGAGTTTTTTTTACTGTAATATCACTTGATTGGTGTTAATTCTTCACTAGTGTGGTGGTACATGAAAATTCTAATTTGGTGGAAACAGCTCTAACGTCAAGATACAGGTAGGACTGGTCACAAACAATACACATGAGAATTAATAAACTCGACTCCTATAATTTCAATGGGTGGAAAATATTAAGCATAAGCTAAAAAAGTACCGTACCTTTTTTACATGTGAAAATTATGGTTTAGTTATTAACTTATTATTAGATGAAAAATCATAGTTTGTGATAATGTTGATGCACTTCTTTAAATTTTTTCATGCGCGGCATACAGATCAGACAAAGTAATCAATCGACTTCAAACTTTTTCTAGTCACATTGATCTTACACCGATACATATCACTTTTGTTCTTGAGCAAAATGGCCAGAAAAACTTTTTTTTAATAGGCCTACTGAACATTTGGAAATCCCAACGAAAATGAGCTAGTAGGAAAATATTTGAAAAAAAATCTTCCTAAAATATAAACTTTCCAGTTTTTACTGAATATCCACACAGTAATGACATACATTTCAACAATGTTTACATTAATTACCATACTGGTACTCAGATACAAAATAACAGAGAAAATGAATAGAGCCTGAATAGGCATAAAAAAATGTATTTTTCAAATAGGCCCTATAATATTTAAATTTACAGGTAGAAATAAAATTTCAAGATAAGCAGGGTACGTACTGAAACTTTTCAAGTAAGCCCAGTTCAAATTTGGTAGATGTGAGTAAGATTTCATTTTTTTCTCTTACTTCGATGCTCATCAGTCATCACTTACCATATAGTGGATATTGACTGTAGGCCTACACATAATCACATTAATATCTCATTTAATTTAAATTCATCTTTGAATTCACTAAATTCATATAAAATCAAAATATAATAATACAATCATTATTTCCATTAAGGCAATAAAGGACGAGGAATTACAGACCGTTTTTACCTGGCCCAAATAACAGTTTTGACAGGAAAAAAATAGGCCTAAGAAAGATTTTTATTTTTGACAATTATTCAATATTATTTTTCATACTGGTAGTATTTAGAAAGAAGTTTTAATTTAAGAATGTGATCTACTGTTGTTCTCTTCGATAGCCATCAGAAAAAACTTACCGATGATACTTCACGTAGGCAAAACCTTTGCTTTCCTTCGTGTCTCGATCCTTCACGACAGACACGTAATCTATGTTGCCAAACTGCTCGAAATGCTCACGTAGCATGTTATCTGTAAACGTCTTCGGAACAACACAGAACAGACGAAGGAGACGTTCCTCTTCGTTCATCTCCCTTTTTGAGCCTTGGTCCCGGCTGATGAAACAATAATGATTTCGTAACCAGTCAGCATTTCAACACTTGAAACTTCCTAAAATGCTATATAATTATACTAAAATAGGCCTATGGGACAAATGGCTTTCAGAACATACCGGTAGGCCTACCATACTAACTATTAATGCACTACGTTACGAGCTATAGACCTAGGGTACAGTTGGAAATATGAAGGCCCAATTAGTATTATTACCGTATTTTATTCTAATGTAAGAATGCAAGTATAAATGGTGCTACCAACATAGATAAATGTTAATTATAATTTTGCTCTCTTGTAACATTAATACTTGATTATGTTATTATACTCAGTCATAACTATAATGTCTATCTTAGTTCTAAAAACCCTGTACCATAGGGAAGTGTAGTAGGCCTACCCGCGCAACTTTTGGGTTCTTTCACTTGAAACACGCCCATTTGATTAACATGGGTGTACATCTTTGAAACGCCACAGTTTCTTTATTACTACACCTACACGAAAAAAAATTACTGCGTCATGTTCACTGTATTTTTCTCATCATTAAGAGAGCAATAAAACAATCCAAAACATCAACAAATTTAAACTATTTGATGAACAAAAACACCTTGTAATTGCAACGTTGCCAAGCGAACGTATGAGAGAGATAGACGAAAAGCAGTTCCGTTTCCTGTTTTTTCGTGGATCGTTTTGAACAGTTAAAAGCATAGCTGCACGTTGTATAGCACAATAATGAAATTCTTCAAAGAAGAAAAAAAATGCAGGTGAGCGCTTATACCTTATAAGTTTCATCCATTTCTTACACTCTCCTTGATCCGTAGGAAATCTGTAAAAGCTCTCTGTTGAATTTGTGCTTGACAATGGACACTCGAGAACACAACAACACACCATTTTGAAATAAGATCTAATGATGCTTCCTTGAACGTGTGATGCGCATGTCGAAACAAAAATATCGTATGGGCCGTGACACACAGAAGAAGCAGTCGGGAGACGCTTGGCATCACCGTAATTTGAGCGTTGCAATATTTCGAGTTTACAGTCACTAACGTGGGCGGAACGGAGCGGTTGAGTAGAAGCTTTCGACCTTGCAATTACAAGGTGTGTTTGTTCATCAAATAGTTGAAATTTGTTGATGTTTTGAATTGTTTTATTGCTCTCTTAATGATGAGAAAAATACAGTGAACATGACGAAGTAATTTTTGTGTGTGTAGGTGCAGTAATAAAGAAACTGTGGCGTTTCAAAGATGTACACCCATGTTAATCAAATGGGCGTGTTTCAAGTGGAAGAACCCAAAAGTTGCGCGGGTAGGCCTACTACACTTCCCTATTCTTAATAATCTAAATTTCAATGGTGCTACCCAATAATAATTGTATTGTAATGTATTAAAAAATGTATGGATGATTCATAATTTTGCATTGTTAGGTCATAAGTACAGGAAAATAATGTTTCCGTTAATTATGTGATTTATGTCTCACTTAAGATTACCTTCCAAGTTTAATTTCATTTTTATCCATTGCTTGAGGGAAAAAGTCTGTACGGTACATCGTATAATTGTACTGGTATATGCAATTTTGATTCATACACATTGTAAAACGGTTTTAAAAATGACAATAAACAATTATTATTATTATTACACATATACGGTAGTACTGAGACAAAGAAGAAGACTAGGAATTTATTTGCAAATGGATGTTGCAAAATTAAATAGGGCTAGCATACATTTCTTAAATGTCTAGAAGGAAAGCGATAACAAACATAGAAGTATTGAGTTATACATTGAGCATATAGAACACTATAAACTCATTGATAGAGGTTGCACCTCGTAGTCATTTTGAGACATGATGCATCTAAGATTGCCTTATAAATGAATTGGTATGACCTTGTCATTACCTGTGTGCAATCATAACTTTCAATGGTCTCGGAAATGAGCCTATGCATTCTCCATTCATTTCTTCCAAAGCCAGAGCTGCTTCCGAAGTCTTGGAGAACTTGATGTACGTCACACCTATGAACAGACAATCATAACAAAGCTTTAACTATAGAATGGAGTGAAAATTGCCAGATTTTCCAGGTTTTCCAGGTCTATGTTTCAAGTTTTCACTACGTAGCCCAGTCATACTTGAAGGCAGATGTTTGGGTGGGGCCTATTATTGGATGATCAAAGTGAAGACTCAATTTTACCACACAAGAAAGCCACACAGAAAGTTCTATCTATTCATTTTCTATTTTATTTTATTGCGTTCCATAGGTCAAACGAAAGCACAAATTTTGTTGAAACTTGGCATACACATATTATCCCATCATCTAACTCGATACTGTCTAGTTCTGAGACCCGATTGAATGCACCACTTTTGAGAAAAAGACATTCAAAATTTATGAAACCATATACCGGTAAGAATAGCGTAGGGCCCTTCTTCTGTAGGCCCTAACTGTTAACGAAATGAAAGTTGAGACGAAAGTGTCACAACTCACAGCCCATCCCAAATAGGCCCTAACACACTATGTTGAAGTATACGAAATCGTTCAGATAAAACAAAGATCTGGACCATTATTCTCGAGATTTATGAAATGTGGAATGAGTCAAATTTGGGTGAGTCCAATAATTTCACTGAAAATTAGAGAGAAAGTTATCACATCTCATATTCAACAGATTAGGCCTATATCTCACATTTCATAAATCTCGAGAATAACCTGGGTCCAGCCGCTTCCATTTGGTTCAAGAGTCTGAGGCCTCTGAGGAGAAATTTTGAAAAATTTATTCCAGAGCTTTACATAAATCGGATCAGCCGTTTTAGAGAAAATAATGATTCTGTAGTTTTTCAGATCAATTAAAGAGCTATCAACCAACGAGTTGTCGAGCAAGGCCTACTTAGGTTTAAGGTTTGCATGAGAATCTCCGTCATTGATTATGCCTCCTTCACCCAACCAAGAACTAGGCCTAGGCCCCTAGTAATCTAAATAGTATGGATAAAGTATATAGGCCTACATAGTATATATAGGCCTATAAAGAATATAGGTTCTACTAGGTTCAGGGATCTACTAGCCTAGGCCTAGGCTAGTTAACCAGAACATTGTATAGGCCAAGGCCTAGGCCTACGCTACAAGCTCAATGGCTAGGCTTACTAGGTTAGTCTAGGCAGAGCAGCTAGCTTACCTTTAGGTTCCTGTGTGTTCCTGTCTTTAAGGACCCATATTTCTTCTATGGTTCCATACTTGGCAAAAGCGCTACGAAAATCATCTTCGGTAATATTTCTGTTACAGACTATGAATAATCTCGAATTTGGGGGTTCATCATACTTGAGTGTTTTATTTCCGCCATCAAAATGGGATTTATCCTTATCCATCTTCACGTCCATTTATTCAAATTATTACCAAAGATTATTACTAATCAACTTGTCTTGTCAACTAGGCCTAGTCCTAATCAACTTGGATGTTGGCCCGTTCAGACTAGGCACATCGAAACTCCGAATCGTCAATAATAAAGTATGCGTGCAACAGTGAACGAGACGGCAGTCGTTTGGAATCTGTATTTCGCCTCTTCTTCGTTTCCTCTTTCATGGCTTTGGAACAACTCTTGCAATGCAGCTAGTTTTACTTCGACTCGAAAAGGGTGTGGCTTAACCAGCGAGCCAGTTGGATTCGATCATATCATTTGTAGTCATTTCAAGATACCCCGATTGGATATTTGAATTTGACTACAGTTCTAACAGCCCTGTTGATTGGACGGTATGATTTCTGACGTTATGGGGGTGGAGACTCCATATAGAGTTGTATTCAACTTCATGATTTAACCTTTCTGCTCACCGATGAAAATCAAAATGACGAGGTCAAAAAAGCATTTCCAAAAAGTATTTTCAAGTATTATTGTCAAATCATGTGATAACTCCATAGTCTAATTGGATGAGCGAAGCGAAAACTCAATTTCACTATACCCGAAAAACAAGTGCTTTTTTTTTCGCGCTCCACAGGTCAAACGAAAATTCAAAATCAGTTGAAACTTGGCATACATAGGCCTAAGTGTCCTTATCTAATTCGATACTGTATAGTTTTGAGGCGCAATCGGTTGAACCTCTTCTGAGAAAACTTATTTCAAAGTTTTCAAAAATCTCATAAGAATAACCCAGAGGAAAAAATTCGTAAAAAATATTTCCTTCGAGAAAATTAAAATTTTCAGGGAATTTCAATATGATAATTATGCACATTATTCCAAACTCTCAGTCGAATCAGATCAGCCGTTCTGATGTAAAAAAATATATGATCTAATTTTTTTAATTTACTCAAAGCTATTAAGATGCCAATTGAATTTAAGCAACAGGTGTCACCATTTAAACGGAAACGATTAAAACAAAGCCTTCTCTTCTTTATTATCATAGAAATCAATTAGGAAATAGTAGGCTAGTGACGTAGGCCTAATGGTTTGGATCTCAAGGTGGATATATATATATATATAAAACCAATCCAAAGATATGCTGATATATTGTTCCAGCTCATCCATCAACGCAAAAACACATACGCGTTTGCCTAGTAAAATGAAACAAATTTTCAGTAGGATTACGCCACATAATCATGCATCGTTGGATGAGCGTATTTGTGTGTGAAATGTAATAATATTATGATGATTATTGCAGACAATTATGTCAATGCCACTGCCTTCCTGTTTTGTCATTACTCATTCTACTTGTTTCAAATTAATTGGTGATACTGATACTTGTTGCTTAGATTCCTAATAGGTTTATTTTTATTTTCACTAGGATACGCTACATAATAATACGTTGTTAGATGCGCGTATTTTATATGAAATGTGATGATCATTGCTAACAATTACCAGTACCTTCCTGTTTTATTCATTACTCATTTTAATTGTTTCAAATTAACTGGCGATACTAATGTTGATCAGATGGGTTTCTTGAATAGCTTTGATTGATATAAAAAAAGCATTTTAATTTTTGTCATCAAAACGGCTGATCCGATTCATGTGAAAATTCGGAATTCGGAACTATTGTATTGAAATTTTGTGAAAATCTGAATCTATTCGACTGTAATATTTTCTCAGAACTCTCTCCTCCGGGTTATTCATAGTTTTTTTTTTTTAACTTCAAAATAGGTCTTCTCAGAAGTTGTGCAACCAATAGCGCCTCATAACTATGCAGTATCGAACAACTGAATTTGTACTTTCGTTTGACCTATGGAGCACGAACGAATTTTTTTTTACAAGCACTGGTACAGTGAAATATTCATCCAATTATCCAATTAGCATACAATTTTATTATCCAACATTGTCAAATTCTTCTTCACATAATTTGACACACTTTACATTATTGTTGCTTTTGTAAGAAGTGAATTACTTATGCAATATTCAAAATGTTCACAATTTAATCTTGAAAAAAAATTCAAAAACAAAATTTTCATGCCCAGATGGGGGAGTGATTCCGCTCTAGTGGTTTCGAATTCGATTATACCATAGATGATTTATAAATTGACGACTCGAAATGGGCGTGGCTTTAGCAGTTGGCCAGTTGTTAGATCTATATCATTAAGGTGATTTGGAGATACCCCAATTGGTTATTTGAATTTCACCTCAGTTCTAACAACCCCGTCGATTAGATGTTATGATTTGTGACGTCAATGGGGCGGAGAGAATGCGAGTTGTCAATCAATCGAATATCATGTCGATTGTCGTAGATGATCGATTATCAGTTTCCGACTGCAGTAGTGGTACTGCCATCTATGAGCGGCTCCAGAACGAAAATTATGTTATTAATTAGTTTATTACTCAGAAGCAGTATTGTTGACGCCCAGATCGTGAGTTTTCACATTTATTTATACTTCTCATTTATTATACTTAAATTTGCAGTTATATTATTGGAAACTAGCAGAAGTCTTGATGCTTATAGTTTGAATTGTTGCCAATCGATGTGTTGTTCCTTACTGTTCATCTGAATAGTAAAACACTGGGGGCTTAGCCTACTCAGTCATCCGACGTGCAATCAAGATGGCTCCTATTTGTTAAAGCTTGTAGGCCTAGGCCCTGACTTGAGGTCTAGGTCCTACAGACTTGCACTGCAATTCCTATAGACCTAAATTCTTAGCGATAGGTATGCTAGTTGACTGCAGAATGCAAATAAGCTTAATTACCTAGCCGTACTATGTCTAGCTTAAGAGCCAGGCCCATCTTACAATAGAGCTGTCAAGACCTGAAAAGTATTATGCCTAGGCAAACAAAAAATGGGCTAGGCCTAGGCCATTGAATTTGTATGCTTGGTCTTAGGCCCTTATTCTAGAACAGAGTTATTGGCTGTAGACACAGAGCTTATATGCAATTAGTGTTGTAGGTAGCAACAATCAACAATCCATTCCACGACCATTATTAACTAGTTTAGTCCCTAGACTTGGGTAGGCCTAGGGGGCCTTGGCCATTGACTTTTTAATAACTACGTTAGGAAGATGGTACATTCTTATGGGAGGCTCTATAAATCTGACAGTTCGAGCTTCACCCAAAAAACATGGTGTTTTGTCCAGGTGGTGCTAGTGTCGCCGGTACTAGGCCTAGTCTGGTGGCGACACTAGCACCACCTGGACAAAATACCCTGTTTTTTGGGTTAAGCTCGAGCCAGCCGATAATAGTTGCTCCTATAGAACTTCAACATTATATGTACTCTCTTATAACTACAAACTCAATGCCCTATTACAACTAAGAAATTATACCTAAGCCTACCCCATATTCCAGATAGCCATGCTAGATCTAGACCTGGCCTTGACGAAATGAATAGCATATTTTTTTAGATGTTTGTCATTTTCATAATTATGAAGAAATCGTGGCTGAAAGTGTATTGTTCGGGGAGACTGCAACTAATGTCAGTCTATTATGAAGACTGCAGACTCTGTCATAGCATACCTGACTGTAGCATGCCTATAGGGGCGGTTCTACAGGGAGAGCCAGGCGGGCCCGGGCCCCCCTGACTTTTTATTCTTTTCATTATAAAAATCGCTAGGGCTACTTTTTCAAATTTCCAATATTGTTGAATGGACATAGGCAGGCCTATAGATGTTGTCAGGGAGAGTTGAGTCTGACGTCAGAGGTTTTTTTCCCGCCACGATACACCGACTCTACCGACTTCGTTGGGGTGAGAGGTCCGAAGCTCTCGACGGGATCGTAGCCGTAAGGATTTATTACCTGTGCCGGAAGGAACAGTAGAAGTTGAAGGACAATTAGAGAGATGAACTAAAATCGCCGTCGAATAAGTAGGATCATTATATTCTGAAGATATGCATTGGAAATGTAAATCTAAGCAATTCATTTTTTTATTGGTGGAAATTCACTCATATGCGGCCGAGATACGTCGATATGTTTGTGGGAGTGATTTTTATTCATCTGCTCGAATTCAACATATCTCGGCCGAATATGAGTGAATTGATTCCAATAAAAAAGTAAATTGCTTAGATTTTAGTGACTGGAAATTGGGATGCCAATTATTCAAAACCTATAACTAACATCAACTCTACTAAAGAACATATTAGGGCCTAGCTTATCTGAAGTCTGAAGTTAAACTTAGTAATTTTACTGATTAACGTACCATGGCCAATTTTTGTCCTATGTTCGCGTTTTTGGTGTTTTCTGATAGATCTTGTTCATACCTATGGTGTGTAGTTTGGACATTTTGTATTTTGTTTGTTTTAATATGTTTTTTTTACTCACTTGAAGTTGATGCTTTGTGATCTGACAAAGATGACAAAGGTGGACAGTAGGTTAGGTTGGGGTCAGGTTAGTGTACAAACCTCGCGTATGCTGCCGGCAGAGAGAGAGAGAGGGGGGGGGGTCGTGGGAGGGGTGGCAGATGGGATGGGAGAGGGGATTTGGGGGGACTGGAGGGGAGGGGGCACGTCATATGACGGGCCAAACGTGCTAGTTATTGATAAAACTAACCAGTTGGGCCCAAGTAACA
Source organism: Brachyptera risi (assembly GCA_964007535.1). Classification (NCBI taxonomy): domain Eukaryota; kingdom Metazoa; phylum Arthropoda; class Insecta; order Plecoptera; family Taeniopterygidae; genus Brachyptera; species Brachyptera risi. The sequence goes on along the minus strand of OZ023329.1, from coordinate 34,832,831 downwards.
CCTATGTATATTTATAATATATATCGTGATTGGTATCTAATATCTATGAACATCTGCACAGAGAGAGTGATCAAAACTATAATAAGAGCAACTTCTATGAATAAGCCTAGTGGTGAACTAACCTAGCACCAAGCATAGACGATAGATAGATATGCTAAAGGCAGTTAACATTAATGACAGAACAAGGCTGAATTTATTCTACACACTTCCAGTCTCCTTGCCTATTTCTGCAATTAGTAGTGCCACCGGCCACTTACGTTGCGGTTGGAGCGCTAGTAGTACAAAACTCATGTACTTTATGATCTCCTCTGAACAGTAAGTTTATAAGAGTTATGACTCATAACAGTAGGTCTACAATCGTCCACACGTGTATCATTTATTAGTGGACAGTGTCATCACAACAGGGTGAGAGAGTAGAAGGGAGTGGAGGTAAAGTAGCGGGAGGAATCGTAATTCAATAGGCTTGAGTCAAGACAAATTGTTTCCCACCGGGTATCACTTTTATTTCTACTGATAGATTTTCACTGATTTAAGCCAACGGGGATTATAGATTCAAGTTGTAAATATTCTTATTCTTTGTTCTTATTGTTCTGTGTACAGTTTCTTGTTGTAGTTTAATCAATATTGTCCCACGTTTTACTGTTGCAGGTGAATACTAGAGATGCAAACTATCAAGTGCGTTGTGGTGGGCGATGGAGCTGTTGGTAAAACTTGTCTGCTTATTTCATACACTACAAATAAGTTCCCATCAGAATACGTGCCAACGGTAAGTGATAGCGACACATGCACTCTTGAGTCTTGACCAAATGATTATCATTCAATTTCACATTCAAAATATGAGTCTTCGATAGCAAGCTTTTTAAGTTTTCATTCTGCAGTGAGCTGAATCAATATACTCTTCAGCATGAGCAGCAAAAAAAAGTGGTACAGTGGAACCTCATTTATACGTTCTCTAGGGGAACAGACTAAAAAAGTGTATTAATGTCAAAAACTTATCAATGAAACTATTTAACATGTAGACCATATAGGTTGGATTAAAAAATGAAACTTATAAATGTAATAAATGTATTTTTAAACGAGAAACTTATAACTGAGGTTCTACGGTATCAATTTTTATTCATCATCTTCTTCCCTTGAAACAGATTTTTTTGTATGATAGACCTATCGAGAGGAGTATACCTAAATGAAACTCGGTGAATGTGTTTTTCATATTAAATTGAAACATTTCAGGTATTTGACAACTATGCCGTGACCGTGATGATTGGAGGAGAGCCCTACACGCTAGGCTTATTTGATACAGCAGGTCAAGAAGATTATGACAGGCTACGACCACTCTCATATCCGCAGACAGACGTCTTCCTAGTTTGCTTCTCGGTAGTTTCACCTTCCTCGTTTGAAAATGTCAAAGAAAAGGTAGAAAACTGGTATTGTTTGGTAGCAGTCAAAGAACTCATTTATTTTACAAAATATTTCAAATCACATAAAAACTATGAAGAATGTTATCAGTTTGCAGTTACCAGTAATCTATAGCCCATCTAGAGACATGTAAAAATAGCAATTGCTATAAAAGCGATAAAGTCTGAAAGTGCTTTTTTACATGGTTTTCTGATATTTCTTCATCTTTCAATACGTTTGGTCTTGTTCTATCATGTTTTTGAAAAGGCAACAAGCTCCATGTGACCTGGGAGGTAGTGGGCATGTCGGACCCTGTTCAATCCCTGCTACCGTCCATCTTTACAGGGGTTTTTCGTGGTTTCCCTCTGTAGTCTAGAGGCTAATGCCGGGATGGTTCCCACAATATAGGCCACGACCGCTTCCTTCCCACTATCCTTCCCATTACCCATAAAACCTTCATCTCATCATCCCATCAATCATTCATCCGACACCAATAGATCTTAGTCATCATTACAGTGCGTCGTTAAAACCCAATATGATAGAAAAAAGGCATCAAAGCGCTACAAACGTCTGAATCTGCTTTGTTTCAATGTATTGGCGATATAGACGCTATTTTTGGAATAGAAGCTATTTTTCCAAAATTATTTCGATTTAGGTATAAACGGGTGAAGTTAGTCGGGGAATTTGGAAAAAAGTGCAGTTGCAAATACAAGCGGCAGATGAGGAGTAGGTTCAACTCGCTTGTGTAGACTATTTTTCTAAAGATATTAATTGGAGTTTTTCTCTTGTATGCCTGTTGTACGTTTCCTAGTGGTTTCAACGGTACCGTACTGTTGTTACGCTACAAAACAAGATGTTTCAAAATGATAGATGCACCAAAGTACTACTTTTCAAATTCTAAATGCTATGAAAAGAAAAAATAGAAGCTATATTTACATGTCTCTACGGCCATAAGTGAACCTGTGATTACAAAGTTTAATGATGCTCTTATTTTGAATTTAAAATGTTAAAATCAGATTAATATTCATTTAATTTGAACTTGTATCCCGTACTTGTACAACTTGTCACCTCCCAAGGACCAGAACTTGTATTTGACCTACAACAATATATCAGCCATCTGAGTTTACATCAGGCATTAATTTCTAATTGTATCATTATTTCAAATCTGCATTCAAATCTATAGGGTATAATTCCTTTTCCTTCTCTTCTTTTTACTACTGCCATCTTTTCCTATGTTCATCTTCTTCTTCTCCCAATAGGATTGATTCGTAGAATCATAGTTAATAGTTGAATTGTTCTATTGTTGTTACTTGTAGTGGGTACCTGAGATCACACACCACTGCCAGAAGACACCGTTCCTTCTCGTTGGCACGCAGATAGATCTACGAGACGACGCGGCAACAATAGAAAAGCTAGCCAAGAATAAACAGAAGCCCATCTCATTCGAGCAAGGCGAGAAATTGGCCAAAGAGCTGAAGGCTGTAAAATATGTCGAGTGCTCCGCCCTAACACAGGTATGATACCTACTTCTAGATAAAACCCATACATGAACAACACGAAAAAAATAGACGCGATATCATCGTAAAGATGGAAAAAAAATTGAATAGTAATCACTGTTGTTTCTTGTATGTCAGAAGAAACACTTTGAATTGAACATTACGACAAAAAGAGTTATGAACGGGGTAAACAAGAAAGCCAATCACAAAATCTGTACCTTATGAGGGACTCAAACTGAGGGGTGAACAACTGGCAAATTTGGTGTACATCTGATATCAGATTTCAAGGGATTTCAGGGAGATTTCATGGGATTCCAAGAAGATTTCAAGGTATTTCAGGAAGATTTCATGACAAGTGTACATCAGATTTCAGGAGTTGTTAACCTCTCGACTCAAACCCACGTCCAATGTTGACTTGACTTTCTCAAAGCGGTGCCTTTGTTGACTGCCAGCCCTCCCAATTTAGTTCAATGTGTTTCTGCCTTCTCATTTTATCGTTGATGTGGTTTTCATTAGTTTCATTTATCATGACTTGTAATTGAAGTTGAAAGTTGTGTCAATATTTTGAAAGTTTCTGGGATATTGTTGTATTAAACTAGCAGCAACAAATCAAAAATGACTAATACTAAATGTCGAGTGCTGGATAATATATAGTATTTTATTACCATAGTCTATACTTGTTCCATTCAGCGAAGTGTTGATTTGTACGTCGGAACTAACTGTGCATTGTTGCAATGTTACAGAAAGGACTAAAGAATGTATTCGATGAAGCAATCTTAGCGGCACTGGAGCCTCCAGAGCCAGTGAAGAAGAGAAAGTGCATTCTTCTGTAAACTAACAGCGTCCAATTAAAGTAAGGTACGTAACAACCACCTTTTGTAGGAAAAAATCTTGTTACGGGTAGGCCTACTTGAAATTGTTGTGTAGCACCATCTTCTAGGGGTGTGCGAGTAGGTCTACCTAATTTCAAGTCAGAGTCTGCCAGAATTGGACTCGGGACTCGTTGGACTAATTTTAGACTCGATTTCTGAGTCCATTCGAGTCTTTAAATCTGCCACCGATTCCAAAATTTAATGCTCTCTTCTTATTGGTTGAATCACAATGAGTGATCTCATTGGCTGTAAAGCTTAGAAGGCTTCTGTCAAGTGACGTCACTCATTGTTGCAATAGAGAGACCACAGTGTTCACCAATTGGAATTGACCAATCACAATGTTTGATAGTCCACCAGTTCGCTGTATTGCTATGGTAACTATTGTTTGTCATTTGTTACTTGACAGAGTCAGAAGCCCATAGGAAATCAAAATGGCGGCTGCCTTAAGACAAAAGCTTCGAAAAACTACTGGAAAAATACTGTGAAGATGTAGTTGATAATGTAAAAGTGATATTATCTTCTGTTTTGGTCAATTTCGTGTGATTTTTTTTCACTTCGAACTCTGTGGATAGTCGTGAAATGTCGTGATGTACGAGGACTAACCTCAAAAAAAACACTCACATTTCTAATAATTCTATTGTTCTATTTGAATTTCTGTTAGTTGACCATGTCAAAGTTATGAAATCGACATTTACATTTAGGTCCTACATTTTTTTATTTTTTCATTATTATTCACATTGGTATGTTTTTCTTGTAATATTGTGATAACCTAGTAATGTAATTATTGATTTTCAAGTGGAAGTAACACAAGTAAAACTTATATCCAACTGTCACTGTTGTGTTGATAAATATCTAGCAAGGCAGCCAATCTGTTTTAGGGTCGTGTCAGGTTAACTTTCTTATTGTTTTAGAGTCTTCCATGATGGTTAAGTACGGTACATACTTAACCATCATGGAAGACTCTAACCATATGGTTAGAGTAAGGTTGTGTGGAATGGACATTAAAACTGTAGTTTGAGGTTCAAACTATTTATTTTATAAAAAAATCAATGCCTCAACCATCACCTTACACGACCTTTGAACACATTGGCGCGGCTTACTATATATTTACGGTACTTCTTGGTTTATTACATTTATTATTTTTGTCAATACTCGTGAACCTCATTTAGACTCGACTCAGACTCGAAACTAAAAGCGTGGACTTACACACCCCTACCCTCCATCTGCAAATAGAAATAGCCAACAATTACAATATCAGTGGTTGCATCATTTCCTGTGTGCATTTGATGACAGGTCTATAGGCCTAACAAATGAAATAACTGTTTATCCTAACACATTTCCTATCATGTTACCGGTACATGAAAATTATTTATATACCATACTTAAATTGTTCATGTTTTTGCTTAGTTTTACTCTCTAATTAGGTCTGGAAAGTATAAAAGGGAAGTACAGTGAAACCTCTATGCATCGTTCCCAGATCCATCATTTTTCCGCTTCTACCATTCATTTTTTCTCACCCCACTCCTAAATCAATTGAATTTCTTGGATGGATTGTTTTCCTGCATTGATGGTTCTATTTTCCTGGTCCCTTGGAAAATGATGGATAGAGATTTCACTGTACTGTAAAATTCGATCCCTGTCACCGTCCATCTTTACTAGGGTTTTTCATGGTTCCCCTCTGTAGTCTAGGCTAATACCGGGATGGTTCCTACAATATAGGCCACGACTGCTTCCTTCCCACTATCCTTCCCAATACCCAAGAAACTTTCATCTCATCATCTCATCGATCATTCATTCGACGCCAACAGATCTTAGATATCATTATAGTGCGTTGTTAAAATGCAATATAAAAATAATAATAATAAACCAACTTGTTTGAGAGAATTTGTAGAAATGAGAATTAGAAAATGAACTAGCCTAGTTCAGTCACCATTCCCTCAATATTGAAAATAGCCCAAGGCTACAGCTAAAAATGTAGACAAATATCTGGTATGTTCTGAAATGTTACCTCAATAAAAAATACCAGTAAATGTCTTTGTCTGACTGGTTGCATTCTTTTCATTGCAGGGAGAAGAGATGATGTCATTCAATAAGCTATTCTATTACTGACTCCAATGTGTTAACGAGTGCGGGAGCTTGCAGTACACAGCCTAGGGCTCCAGGGTCTAGGACTGGTTATTACACAGTCCCAGAGCCTTATGATCTAGGACTGATTAAACATTACACAGTGGTACGGTCTAGGACTGAATGTTCATTGAGTACACAGTCCTAGAACCTCATGGTCTAGGATGGATTGTGCAGTAAAGCGTTCTAGGATCTAGGACTGAATGTTCAGTACACAGTTCTAGAGCCTTTTGGTCTAGGATTGATTGTGCAGTGCAGAGTCCTAGGGTCTAGGACTGGTCATACTAAAGCAAACGTGCAAGCAATCAACAGCTTTCTTACACGTCATTTAGTGCTAATCTAGAACTACAAAGTAATATATTGTACATATTTTGTTTGATACCCAGGCTCTTAATATTACTGCAGATTTGTCTCAGTCAAGTGTTTTTGTGGTATCGTTGTCACAATAGATTGTCCCCAATCAAGCCAGCGAAAAACGCAAAATGACAATCGTTCCAAGTTGAGACTCAACAATCAAGGAACATGTTGTGGAATGTATTGTCTATTCCGTAGAGTAAATTATTATAAAAAAGTTTCTTTCTAGTTTTTAGTGTATTGTATGTCTTGAATTAGAATTTTGTAAGAAGAGAGAACTTAACCGCACATATTGTATGTAATTAGCAATAATGCTAAATAAATATCTATTACTACTACTACATAGAAGGACATGAATCTGTTGCTACAACAATATCCTGACATTTCCCACGACAGTTGTCGCGCGGATAAGAATGCTTGAGCCGATGCGAATCTGAGAGGACATTTGGGACACAGCATTAGATTATTACTAGATTATTATAACTATTGAAATAACCCCATTCTCTAATGTGCTTGTGTTTTTGTATTATACAGTTGGTAATTGTGTATGCAAAGTTGGCATTTATTCCATCTAAAATATAATAACTACGTACTACTAATAACATTTTAGTTAATTATTTCATTTGCAAAAATAATTAATATTGTACTTCATGAATATTGTATTTGATATTTAACTTCAATAAATGATAAAGAACTAACAATTCGTGGGTATTTCTGAACCTTTCTCCTACCTTTGTTACTTGACTTACCTAACTAATACTTATGTATTTTCTAGTGGTCGTATTGAACTGCATATTCTTTTAGTTCTGTATACATTCTCAGTCATTTTACAAACGTGGAACAGTATATTGGTATATATTTATATATAATTTTTTTCAATACTTGTATTTTATATTCAAAAATTGGAGAGAAATTATCCCCCCCCCCCTCTCCCCCCAGGGTCCTATAGCTCAGTCCACTGAAGTGCCACTTGTACAAACTGAAGTCATTGTTGGGTGTGAGTTCAGGTCCTGCATAAGGCATATATTTTTGTAAAAGTTCTTTCACTTCATATCACTTCATAGTTTCATTATCACCCACTCATTCATTACCCTCAAACAATCTAGCTGTTGGTAGGATCGTTCAAAAGATTTAAATAATCCAAATTAAATCAGGAAGGCATTAATTCAAAATGAAGGTGTATATGGCTAGACACCCATGCCGCATATATCCCATCTTTGATCTAACCTCTATATAAGTCTACTCCAGGTTCGAGCCTATATAGCTTTCCGATACATTCAATATAAAACATTGCTTATCTTGCAGCACATATGCTCCATTTTCCCAGTTCTGTTATCAAAAAATTCTTAGAATTTTGTAAAAAATTCAGACTACAACAAATTCATTTATAGCATAGTTTTACTCGCCCTTCGAGGATCCCTACAAATTTTACGAAATCATCTTTATAGTCTTCAGCTTTGATATTCAATTTTGTTTTCATTGTATACTATTTTTTATTTTTTCCCCTTTTTAATTTTTGTATGATTTCGTTATCATCATTTAATTATTTCTTCTTTCTACATTTTCTGATTCGAACCTAGTCTAATTATATTTATTTTGTTATTCTCTAAAATGTTGTTATCGATCATTTTTTTATATTTCAATTAATTGATTTTTATTCTGTGTTTTTGCAATCTTATAATGTAAGACAGAGTCTTGAATAAAGATACATATATATATATATATATATATATATATATATATATATATATATATATATATATATATATATATATATATATATATATATATATATATACGTATATATATATATATATATATATATATATATATATATATATATATATATATATATACTAGGAAAATGCAGCTATGCTTTGTAGGATGACTGATAATTTATATGAAATATACTGGGAAAAATTGTAAAGGCACAGGGTCAAGAGTTAAGGAACCTTCATCCCATCATCTCATTAATCATTCATCCAATGCCAATAGATCTTAGTTATCATTATGATGCGTCATTAAACCCAATATATATGAGTTCTTTATTCTATGGTGAAGGAATTTGGATCTATCAACTCACTGCTTACATGATTCACCTCTTGATATCAATATATCAATCATTTTATGAACCAATTGGTTCAACCTGTTGGTCATCTTTTAATTCCTAAAGGCTTAATTCCTAATAACTCTTTAATTGATGTAAGAAAATAATACCCATTAATTTTTACCTGTATAGTGGATCATCTGCTTCAAATTGAACTTTGGAATAATGTGAACCATTCATTTGCTTAAATTTCATAAAATTTATTTATTTGGAGTGAATATTTTTTCCATATTTTTCCCTCTGAATTATTCTTATGGGGCTTTCAAAACGTCAGAATTATTTTTCTAAAAAGTGGTTTGCCAGATTGCGCCTCAAAACTGTAGGCCTAAAGTATCGAGTTGGATGATATCACGTGTGTGCCAAGTTACATAAAAATACTTCTTGTAGTTTGATCCATGGAGCGCAAAAAAAAAAAACACAAAACACGTTCATTTTTTCAAAGTATAGTAAAATTGAGCCTGCTTTGCTCATCTAATTATTTCACTCATTTCATGAAATGAACCCTTGAACTATGCGTTGTAATACTGTAAACTGAAAAAAAAGGAAAAATAATTCAAATTTTCAGTGTGTAACGGCCAGGTCGAGACCAAATATATTAGCATCTAATAAATATTTGTATTTTTTTTTAAATTTAATGATGGTAGATATAAGACGTTGGTTGGGTACAAAAATAAATCCAACTAACGTCACTCACTGGGCTATTTAGTCATCACTTTTGCATGCACTATATTTATCCGAATATTAGGAAAACAATTCATGTGTTGATAGATGAGGAGAGAGTGAAAGTATTTTCAACCTTTAAGAATGATGTTTTTTAACCTTTATTTTCAGTGTTTCAAGCCATTTTCATCAGAATCGAAATCACTTGGCTTCTTTTTTCTTTTCTTTTTTAGTTTTTTTTTTCTTTTCTACCCAGTGAACGATGTAGTCAAAAACCTTAGTATCTAACTTTTTTACGAAGATCTTTGATGTAGTGTTACCAACAGATTATTTATACAATGATAAAGTCTGTTGGTGTCACTACATCAGATTCACTTGACATTTATTCAATTGTAGGTTATGTTAGTTATTGGTCGTATTATTTGAATTTATTTCACAGATTTCGAGTACCGGTAGGCCTATAACGTGGTAAGTTGCTCGTGAGAAGTAAATAGTCGTCGAGTTTGAAGGTTCAGGTTGGCATAAAAATGAATGGAATATGATCAATTCTCTACAGCATCAACTGCTATATTAAAAATGCGTAGTCCCATAAAGAATTAGGATATGCGCTTTCAATGACATAACCTAACTATGAAGTGAAACATTGATTTTACAACGCTACAAACTCGGTGCCTAACCATTGGATACTATAAACACAATGACCGATATGACAAGGAAAGGGTAGGAAAGTAAAGTATTAAGGCTCAGTTTTACAAACTGATAGGCCCTAGTGGTTTAAGCAATAGCATAGCAATAGTCAGCGGATTGACTTATTACCACCGTTGATTACACATGCTATTTTTGCACCGAATATGTTAGCTAAGCTGGGCCGATCACTGTGGCTTTTATAGAGGTTTAACATTGGAGGTCGCTTCTTTAAACACTATCAATTCAAAAGCTGGGTTTACAGTACTGTACTGTAACCTTGTAGTACCGTACTTGATAAAGGTTACAGTAAAGTTTACATTGATGTTGATGTTACTTTAACATGTAAGAAGGCCAATTAAATTACAGACAATAGGCCTTCTCAATATCGTTCCTTTCTGAATTTCTTTCTTACACAACTAATATAGCTGTGAAATGCAAAAATGAACTGTCATAAAGTAGAGCAAAAAGTTGATCAAGTAAACTAGTCAAACGCGAAATATGCGTTGTAAGATGAGCGAGATATCTGAATAAGGTATAAAAGTCCTTGAAGTAGTTCTACCCTTGCTACTTTATCGACTCTGGTATTCTACACACCTTGATATCTGAATAAGCTATTAAAGTCGTTAAAGTAGTTCTACTCTTGCCACTTCATTGACTCTGGTATTCTACACACCTTGACGCATATAAAAAATACTTCATTGTTGGTCAACTCTTGAATCTAGAAAGCAGTGAATCTCGACAACTCAATTCTGTCACAATTTTTATGATATATTTTATGAATATTACCAGTCATTTTATTTTTTTTCTTCAAAACGACTGATCAGAATTTCTTAAAAAATCGTAATAATGTGTAAAATCCATGTATACACATTTAGAGAAAATTTCATCCCATTTGGAGAGATTTTATTTTTCAACATTTTCCGCCCAGCCAAATCTTATGGGGTTTTTAGAAACTTTGAGATGATGTATCTCAAAATCGGTCCGACCGATTCATCCCAAAAACTATACAGTTCTAAGTTGGATGAGTTTGCGTGTACGAAAAAAGTTTCATGTTGATCAGTCAACCCTTGCGACCTGTGGAGTGCTTACAAAAAAAACAAAAAAAAAAAAAAAAAAACACACAGACAAAGCCCTATAAGAGTGGGATGGAGACTTCGCTACGCTCATCAATTATTTTTCTGTGTGTGTCTAGATTTTAGGTGTGTTGCCATGGAGGAGCAAACAATTCCACCTTCACCCAACTGGTACCAGTCCACCATCTTGGATGTTTCAGTCGATGGCAACGTTACATACGGTTCTAAGAACAATATAGTGTTGCTGAGTGGCCGTGATATTCACATTATCTCGGCAGCTCACCGAGACCGTGTGAGCTCGGTGGTATTTGGTCCAGGCGGGGAACACCAAGACAAAGTGGCCAGTATCGGAGGTGACAATATTGTTAAGATCTGGGACACACTCACACGCAAGCCACACCTTGTACATCAATCTCATGCCGTGAGTACAGTGTCTAAGAGTTTTATAAAGCAGATTATTAATAAGGACCTTTGGCCTTTGGGATACAATTTTTTTCAAAGGACATTACAACCCTGGGGCTAGATTTTAATGAATAATGATGCTATTTTTCTCTCATTTTTTGAGAAATTGGAAATCATTACTATGCAGATTCTAGTACCGTAATGTCTGCGTCGTAACTCGAAGAGTCTATGGAGAATAAATAAGTTGATTGAAATTTCTGAAATTGAGATGACAATTTCTCATTTTCTCTTAAGAGAAAAAATAGTGTCAATATTCATTTGAATTTTTACCCCTAAAGTTGTGTTGTTCTTCAAGAGTTAGGCTCTTGGCTATTGGTATATAGTAGGCCTACTCAGTGGTACTGTTACAATAGAACTGACTTTGTAGTCCTACATATGCAAGTACCGTAGTTGAATATCATTACTACAAAACTAATGCGAATTCTAACAGTAAGCCTGACTATTGAGTTATACAGTGAAACCTCTATGCATCGTTCCCAGATCTATCGTTTTCCTGGATGTATCATTCATTTTTGCTAGCACCACTCCCATATAATCAATGTTAAATTTTCCTGGATGGATGGTTTTATTTTCCTGGTCCCTTGAAAAACGATGGATAGAGGTTTCACTGAACTTGTAAATCGAAATAATAGACATATAAATTGAATTTTATATATAGGTCTAGCTACAATCTTATTTGTGATGTTGGCAAATACAATAGAATATAAAATCAATCGAAAGATGTACCTCTCTTTTCTCTGCTAAAGTAGAATACCGGTGATGCATATTATTGGTGTGAGTGTGAATACTGTAGTGGTAGGGTATGGAAGAACCAAGGTGCATTGAGGGTTGCGTTGGTTTACTGGTTTGAGATGGTGACTTCACTACCTATCCCTCCCATGTTGAAAATATGTACCAATTCACCGGCCATATTCTTTAGAACTATCGATCGTGCGCAGTAGTAGTGATAAAAGGAACTAACTTTACGTTCACGTCGCCTCAGCTAATAACAGCCGTCATTAAGTTTGTTGGCCTACCATCCGTTTCTAAAAACAACACTAGATAGAGCAGCGATCTTTAGTTCTCAGAAAAGTACTCAGGAAATGGAACGTGTTTTGAAGTTGAGTGAAGTCACCATCTCCCGGCAGCCAACCAATGCAACTCTCAATGCATCTTGGAAAGAACATACACCAGTTCAGTAGTCTTGTAGATAGTTATTGGTGATGAATGTCTCGAGGGAAACTATTTTTTATTTGATCAGCTGTAGGCTCATCAAGCTCATCAGCTGTAGATCATAATCTAATAAATCTTTGATATTGTATTAGACATTTATCTTCTTATCTGCTACATATTCATGTTTAGATGATGCAATAAAAAATCTCGAAAAGTTGAACTACTGTATTTTGATGGCTTAATTAACAGTGCCCAGTTTTCAAAAATTCTAACGAGGCAAATACTGTTAAGGGCTCAGTCGTAGACGTTTACCGTGATCCGAGGGGTCAACAACTCCTGAAATCTGGTGTACACTTGTCATGAAACCCACCTGAAAATCCTTTTGAATATTCTTGAAATCCCTTGAAATCTGAAATCAGGTGTACACCTAATTCACTAGTTGTTTACCCCTCGCCGTGACCTCAACATTTTAAACTGTGTGTATATATGTTTCTTCAGGATGGTGTCAAGTTGATGGGAATTGACTGGTCACTGATAGACACACAGCTAGTTGCATCCGTAGATGATGGGGGTAGAATCGTGATGTTGGACGTAGCCAGTCGTACGACACGCTGCGTAACTGTTTACAAGCTCCACGCAACAGTGCTTGCTTGCTGCCCACATGACCGACAGTTGGTTGCTGTAGGAGACACGGCAGGCCTAGTTCACATCATAAGCACGGCAGGTAGGCCTCTCATCCATCGTAGAAAGCACAGGACATTACAAGAACTTTTTTGTAACTTCAGACCTTGATAATTCAATAATTATTTTCCATGTATGTACTGTAGTAGTCAAGAAGAACTTCCATTCGTTTTTATCACAATGTAGGCCCCGATTTTTTTTCTATTCTGATAATATACGATTTTGATGATTTGATGTTTTTTTTATGATGAATGTTTTTTTGCAATAATTTTTATCTGTGTATTAGTTGTTATCTGCAGTGTGCTTTATTGACTTCATGGCTGATGTTTGTAGGGGGTGGCAGTGTTCTGCACAAGATGCGCGGACACGATACGACGGTTGTGTCATTGTCGTGGAGTCCCAGTGCACCGCTGCTAGCTTCAGGCTCAAAAGGCAGGGGTGTTTATGTATGGGGCGCTGATGGTAAATGCCACACGATTCTTGAGCTGCCTAACAATCATCAACAACCACAGCAACAACAACACAGGTGATTGTCGTTTTCTCTCAGTGTTTTTTTTTGCTTGCCTATATACATTTTTGAAGTGGAGAATAATGAGGCATACACTTGAAAATCTTAGTTATGCATGCACGAAACAAACGTTTCAAAGTATTTTGTATGGTGAATGCTACTAATAATATGTGGAGTGGCTATTTTCACCAGGTAAATATTTCAGCCAATCATGCCCGACCCTATTGCGCACCTAGTTAAGGCACTATAAAATCAATGGTTACGGTTTGCCATCTTGCTATTATTGCTTTCTTGACATTGTTGTATGGGGGACGACCATAAATTACGTCACAGCTTAGAAGGGAGGGGGGTTGTCAAGATTTGTGACAAGGTGTTACAAGGGGGGTAGGGGGGGGGAGGCAATTGTATGACGTACCATTTTTCTGTTCTATGTATTTGGCACCATTCTTATAGATTCTTATATTTATACCCACCCTAGAAACAGCAGATTCATTTCAAGTAATTATCAAGTTTGACTACTCAAAAAGCAAACAAAAAAAAATTAATATTCCGATTACTTTATTGTACCTTTGCCGCCTGTTAATCTCAATTTTTTTGTTAGAGGGGGGGAAGGGGTATGATAATTTGTGGCGTATTCAAAGGGGGGGGGGAGGGTAATAGGTTTTATGACCAACTGTGACAAAGGAGGGAGGGGGGGGGTTCAAAGTGGCCTAAAAAAGTGTGACATAATTTATGGACGTCCCCATACTGAGCTCAATGCCACCATTTATTTATTTGCTCAATTTCCCAATTTAGTATTCACCCATTATTTTCTAATTTAGCATTCACCCGTTACATTTGTGTATTACATTGATTTAATCCACATTATTCGAGTATTCATATGACTGGAGATGCAGTGTTCGATACAGACGGTTTCAGTAGTTTCAGTGTGAGCCATTGCCATTATTCAAGCTTGGTTTAGTTGTAGTTGTAGTTTAGTAGTAGTAGTTGGGTTAGGTTTTAGGTCTTCTTGTTTCCATTTTGTGCTTTTGTTTTGTTGAATAAGGTGTATACTGCATTTTTCATTGCATCATTACGATTCGTTATTAATATTTGTTTTCACACAAGAACCTTTGGTTAGGGTTAGTTGGGTTAGGTTTTAGTCTGAAGTCTTGAATATTTCGTCTTTTTCTCTGCTTGGGTTTAGCTGAAAACTGCATTTTCTTCAGAGAAAAAGTTATATATTACTGCTCAATTTGTAATAACTGTAGCAAATTTAGCTATTGAAAATAACCATTGGAAAACCTGATGAAAATAGCACCGTAGACTATTTTCACCATGTTGAAATTAGTCGTGTTCAATAATATGATTTTAGATTAATTGATGGAATTTGTGTTTTGGTATTTTTGTAGTAGGGTCTATGCCATAGTCCAATTGCAATAAAGGTGTGTATCTTGAGTGAGTATGATTTAATGTATTATTTTAGTGCTACACCGTCGAGCGGCTGGGTAGCTGTATGCTGGGCCCGACAAGGTCAGCTCATCACGGGTTCTTTGTTTGGTGAAACGCTAGTCTGGGACGTGAATAAGTTCGACTCAGGTCAGGTGAGCTAGCCAGACAATTGTGAGCCACACAATTCACGATTTAATATAAAATTATGATACTCTGTTGAGAAAAACAACCACCACAAATCAAATTACAATTCATTTTTCTGGAATAGATTATTCAACAATTAACTACAGCCAATTTCACACTAGTCACTGAACTCGAAGCTGCTTGTTCTGCCATCAGGTGAAGGCAAGCTGCCGTCTGCTATCCGCAGTCCACGCCAGAGGCTTATTCAGCATTGCGTGCACGAAGAGAAAACCATCAACACCATCTGGTGACAACTGGAGGAATCATAGTGATGAGGTGAGCTCAAAGAGAAAGAGAGAGTAACAGTAACATTTATCAACTTCACAATAATGATGTCACAGAAACGTTCTGTTCTGCAAGAAATCTAAAGAGATGAAGTAACTGTTGTGACATGTAGTAAGCCGAAGTTTCATGTTATAGACTCAGCCAATGACCGTGTGGACTACAGGGCAAGACCGCCTGCTGGTCAGCTGTGATCTGGTGACCACTGCTGTGACCCTGACCTTGCCTACCATCGGGGGCTTTGTGTACTGCTTGGCTGCGTCACGGCTGGACACACACAAGGTGGCGTGTGGCGCAGGCGACGGCACTATCAGGCTGTGGAACCTTGCCTGCGCCACTCACGTGGATATTAAGCTGCTGTGGAATAAGATCAATGGCAAAGTTACTGCAGTAAGTTGAGACACTTGAGTTATATTGTACGGTACCGTCCAAATTTAAAGAAGTATATTTTTCGTATGAAAAATTAAAATACCCCCATATTTTTGGTAACTAAAAACTATTATTTTGGTCAATCTTGTGAGGTATTGAATTCTATTTTTTTATGGGGCCTACATTAACTTGATCATCTCAGTTTGTCTCAGTTGGAAAATTTTCACTCCATACCACGTGGGAATCTCATAAAGTTGGTTATCAATTAACGATGACAAACTTTTAGTACAGTAGGCCTACAATATATTTATTTATTTAAATATCTAATTATAAAAAAAAACGGATAAAATAACCATTCATCTCTTCTTTCCATCATTTCACTCATCATTCACCGACTCACCGTAATGATGAAAAAGATCTATTTTTTTCGTTGTGTGATGAAATGAGATGGAAGGTTTTTTTTATGAGGGTTTTTTCTTGAACAGTTGTAAGTAGGTGGTCGTGGCCCATCGTTAAGATTCCATCCCAGTATCCACTTAAATGACCAAGGAAATCCACAAAAAACTCGAGTGCGGTTCAGTGCACTAGCCATTGGTCCACCTGTCTCAGTGCTAAAAAACTTTCCATGCTCTTCAAAGCTTAACCAATTCATGCATACTCTCAATATATGACGTTGATTAAAGTACACACAATTCTTACGTATATTTTATAGCCCTACAAGTGCCTACATCTTATTTATTGCCTTGTGTTATTTGTTGCCACGACAGCTGGTAATAGATCAATCTTTTTGTTGTAGCTGTCTTGGCACCCTTGCAAGGAAACGTGGCTGGCTTATGGCACGTCAGAGGGCCGCGTGGGAGTATATGATACGGCCAATGCGGGAAAGGGACCTCTACGACTGTGGAGTAATCACAAGAACACTGTATATGCTCTTCATTGGGGTCCAACAGTCTACAAACAAGGTGAATTAAACTTCAAGATAAGACAGTTGAAAACACTTTGTACTAGTAGGAACAATATTTTAAGAAGTTCGCTGCTCTTCGGGTTCAGTCTGTTGAAATTGTCTCTGCGCTTGAAATTGAAGTCAATTTGAGCATGGGTTTGAGTCTAGCACAAGGCATTGATTTTTGATATCATCATTCATGTATCACTTGCACATTTTTACCCCCAAATAACGTAGCTGTTGGTGGGGTCATTGATCAAACAATAATCAATTTAATCATCGTCATTTCAAGAGGTTTACAAATTCACATTTATTTTGTAATAACTTTGTTTTAGTGTGGGTGAAGGTTTCCTTGTGTTTTTACAGGAGAAGACATCAAGTCCAATGCCAACATCTTGTCCTTGTTCTCCTGTGGAGATGGTCACCTGTTCATGTATAATCCGGACAAACGGGAACAACGTAAGCAAACGAACATAATCAATTAATTACTTGGGCCTATAGTGTATTCATTTTAGTGTAGCAGCATCCAGATAATGATGGATGGTATTTAGTAATGATAATTCAATAGTTGAATGAATTATTTAATGTTGAGGTTTCAAGGCGCGTCCTGCGACAGCGAGGTCATTTTGTGTCTATTGATATTTAAATGTATACTGATGAAACCATCCATATATCAGTGAAACCTCTATCCATCGTGCAGGAAAACGATCCATTCAGAAAAATTTAGCATTGGTAACAGGATTCAAAATAAAGACAAAATAAATGATGGATGCAGGAAAACGATGGATGCAGGAAGGAAGCATAGAGGTTTCACTGTATTATCATCACCTGCTGACCTGGTTGTAGATTCCTAGTTGCAAAAACCATTGGTGATCTCAAGTAGCCTACTACTAAGTACTAACTGGATTTTTTAAAATTGGAATGAAGTACTGTCCTATTAGTTCACAGTGCCACACGTAAAGCAATGGCATGGGATTCATTTCTTGAAGCCCAGCCAGCAGTTTATATTATTTTTTATTGAATACTTCCTAGTTCCTACTTAGTTATGTTAGTATCTGCTTTAGTCATCTTGTTGAACTCTCATTCAGAAGAAAGCGGTTCGATTCCTGCCATGATCATTTTTTAGTGGCTTCCCTTATTCATTGAAGCAAGTACTGGGATGGTTTCTGATGAACAGACAAAAATGACCTCTTCTTTCCTACTGTCCAATCGTCATGTCTCATTCATCATTCACTGCCACCAGTAGATCTTGGTTATCATTAGAGTGTGTAGATAAACCCAACATGGATTAATTCAATTTTCACATACTTGACTAGTTGCACTTGACTGACTTGATAACTTGACTGTGTTGCAGACTGTGTTAACGTGCTGCAAGGTGTTGCTGGCTGGACCAAGAAGATGAATGTCACGGACTTTGCTTGGAAACAAGATAATAGCATCCTAGCTGTTGGCACAGACTCTGGGTAAGATCATATTCTCTTCTAACCTTGGACATGGTCAAAATATCAAGTTTCTTTCTGATCGAAAATTAATAATTATAGTTTCGAATAATGAATACCTCTAGTTTATTTCGATGATTTGGAGAATTTTGCCTTTTCAATTCAATTGGTAATATTAAAAATATTTGGAATATTAAAAATGAAAGATGGGAGAGTTTGAAAGTATAGACTTGTTCCTGTTTTGAATTACCGTATCATATCAATTATTCGATCCTCACCTCAGATTTGGAAATCTCGACTGCCAGCTGACAATATTGGCGATGAACAAAATGCAAAGCCTCCATTTTGCATTTCATATAAATATCTTGCACACCTCACAATGCATGCTAACATTTTACAAGTGTGCTTCTAAAGATATTTATATACCCTATCATTGGACAACTCTTTGAACCGGTTTGTTCTTTTGTGGTTTCAGAAGTGTCGTGGTACTTCAGCCTCCCCACCTCATCATGCTGGCCACGGTATTCCCGCACAAGAAGATGATACAGAGCATGGCCTGGCACCCATTGACCACCGCCAGCCACCCTGACGGTGCGCCAATGCGCCATCTCATGGCCTTTGCTGCCACAACCACAGAGGTCAAGGTCTACGACTTTGCTCCGTTGTTCAAAGGTGAGTTTAACAATTCACTACGAGTGTGCAAAAGTATTGTCACATAGTTTGCTGATGGCATGCAACTACTCGCTACTAATCAAAAATCAAATTCAATATTTATATACTGCCCTGGCCTACTTGTATCCAGGAAAGGTCGTCTACCAACAAAATATTTGTTTAAAAAACTTCATATCAATGTCAGTAATTTATTACTAATTATGTAGGCAATCTCACTGCAAGCACAAACATTCAACGCTTTTGGAAGATACAGTTGCGTTTTCTATCGTAACCTCTTTTTATAATCGTTATGCAAAATCATGATCGTCTGAAAATACCACAGCTTTTCAATCATAACGGTGACATTTGTGTTTGTTATGTTGGTAGAAGGCCTTCTTTAGTGGATAATTATTTAGTTTTGTCAAATATTCACCATATCAAATACAGTGAATTTCTTGGAATAATACTTGAATATCGAATATTGCGTTATGTATAGCCTACTGATACTATCAATTAATATAGAATTGTCATAGTAAAAATTAGATTTAAATTTTGTAAGCTTTATATTCTATTTACATTTTCATCAATGAATATAAATGTGCTGTACAAGAATAGAAAAGTGATGTTATTGTCATCTCTTATAGAGAAATAAAACTATGCAAACGCAGCATGAGTTGTAAGATGAGCGAGATATCTGAATATAAGGTTGTAATCACAGTCGTTAAAGTAGTTCTACCTTTGCTACTCTGTCGACTCTGGTATAATCAAAAACTCTACACACCTTGACGCATATAAAATATAATTCATTTTTAGGCAAATGTTGAATCTAGAAAGCAGTGAATCTTGACAACATTATTCTGCCATCATTTCTATCTATATGATGAATAAAAACCGTTTATTAAATTTATTTCTTCAAAACGGCCAGTCCAAATTGCACACAAAATCGTAATGTGTTATCAATCATCTAGGTACTGTATACACAATAACACATTCAGAGAAATAATTTTTTTGGGGAAATATTTTTTTTTACAAATATTTTCTGCTCAGCCTAATCTTATGGGGTTTTTGGAAACTCCGAGATGGTATTTCTCAAAACTTGTTCGACCGATTCACTCCAAAAACTATTTATTTATTTATTTGTTAATACTCTACAAGGTGTACATTGTACAGGTGGTAGGCTTTATTTCTTCATTTGTTTTGATATTTTTTCTTTTCCCATCTTGTTCCATTCTACTCCTCCCCTCTTCAAAAATGTATACTTTCCGACATCCTTCTTCGCCACCTTCACTATAACCTTCCACTCATGCCCGCCTCTAAAATCATGCTTCCTCTCATCCAATTCAATCTTCTCTCTCATCTCCTTCCAGCCTCCTCTCCCTCTCAATGCTTTAAAAAAAGTTGCCAAACGGATATTCCTTCTTCTCTCTTCCAACGTCTCCCATCCAAGTTCGCTAACCATAGCCGACGGTCTCTCCAACACCCTTCCAATCTTCCCTCTATCTCCTGTTACCATTCTAAATCTTCTCATCCTTCCTGTTACTCTTCTAGCAGCCAGCCTCTGAACCTTCTCTACTCTCCTCACATACACATACATATATCTCACTATACAGTTCTAAGTTGGATACGTTTGCGTACGTACAGAAAAAGTTTCATGCTCATTGGTCAAACTCTGCAACCTGTGCAGTGCTTACAAACAAACAGAAAAAAACACACAGCCAAAGCTCTATAAGAGTGTCGCTAGCCTATCGCTCATCTAAAAATATTGGAAAAATTGATTTTCAACAATAATAATTGACCATGAATAAAAAAATGAATGTGTTGGAAACATGATTTTTAATGATGCATATTACAAGAACAGACCATTTACACCAAGAAATGTTTTGTGAATTTTTGTGATTTGTGGAACGGTTTTCGAGTTATAGGATTCAACGCAGAACTAAAAAACAACGATTTTCGCTACTTTGGCCAATGTTAAACGGTCCATAACTCCCAAAGGCTCCGAGTAAGAATCTGAAATTCAATATCTGAGCTATTCTTATATGGTGCTTGGAAAAATTTAAAAATATCTGAGATGGGTCAGCAGCTAATTAATTCCAAATTGGATGATGTTAGGAATGACCCTAAAGTCAAAACTATTTCAAGAAAATAAAAATTGGAAATGAATAGGTAGGCCTATCATTTGAAAAAAAAATGTGATAATATATGGAGACTTGAAAGAATTATATTTAAAAAACAGTGATGATTAATAAGAAAGCTGGTACAAACAAAAGTAGGCCTACAAACCGATAAAATGTATATTGCTGTTTTCTCAAATTACAATACAGTACTATGACATGCCATTCAAGTTTTAATTATATTATGAATAATAGCGTAGGATTTGATGAGCTTTACAAAATATCTTCTCAATTAGGCCTATTCATATAGGTACCGATTCAATATTGAGTTTCGTTTTGTGCTCGCAGCACTACTGTTGTTTTTACGACTTGAGCCAGCGAGTGTGAGCGATAGTGATAGCTAAAAGTCTCTTATCTAGTCACTTGTCACCAGTGTCAGTTTGTTAACAATTTAACATAGACATCTAGAGGTCACCTGGAGCATAACTCAATACGTACGCGTGCTCCCATATACGCGTTGCCTGTCCCACGCTACGTAATGAACCAAGTATTGTGAGAATATGAATATTGCAATACAGGGTTCATACAAAATTGAAGACAATTTAATTATCAGAGTTACAGTAATGTAGTATATTTGGGATGACCATATACAGTAGAACGTCATTTATACGACTTTCAGGGGACTGAGAAAAAAAATCGTATAAATGGATAAACGTACAAATGATTTATTAATGAATCTGGGTTCAAACATTTACCCACTGCATAATCAATGTTTTTTTTTTGGTCTTTATTTTCTTGTGTATGATGTTTTTGGTCTGGTCTGTAAGTGAAGACGCGTCACAGCTCTCCCCTCCGCCCCCTCAGCAACCCTCGCACCACTACAGCATGCCATTATGTCCTTGACAGCTCTCAGATGACATGTGCTTTATGAGAGACAGACGCAGACATTTATCAATGCTCATAGCAACCAATTAACACTGTCCAGACGACTCCTAGTGTGGCATTTACTTCAAATGTTTGACATCACATTGACAGAATTACATTTTTTTGTTTTTCTGTTCCTGTTAGAGAGGGAATATTATTGAAATGACATTTGACTTCAAACAATGAAAAGCGATCATCATTGCCTTTTTAAAATACTTCGATTTTGAAATCACTTTTTGTTGACATGAAAGAAATGCGCTCCTGCACATGCCTTGCATACCCCCTCCCCCCCTACCCCCCTCCCACACATTATCAGCTGTCACTGCCTGGCAAATGTGCCAGTGTGATTGCAACATTCTTGGCAGTGTGCTTCCAAACCTTGAGGTTGGAGGTCCTGTTGCTCTAAAGAGTGATGATTGGTTTAGGAAAATGATGCGTCTCTTCATGAATATAAGTGATTTAGGACTAGACAATATCTATAAATATTTTTTGGGGTGGGAAAGACCCGGGTGGGAGTGAAGGAGTCATGATAAGGTGGTATTTTTACTAGGAAAAACAGGTGTGCTTACGCATGTGTTGTTTACGTTTTGGGGTTTTCACGACTTTATGATGAACACCTGACTGGAATTATTGAAAATGTTGGAAGGAGACAAGAAATTCAGTTGTATAAACGAAAAGTCGTGAATAAATGAGTTGTATAATAGAAGAAATTTAACATTAAGTCTTATGGAGAATGGTTGGGACCACCTTGAAAAGTCGTATAAATGTAAAAATCGTATAAATGAGAATCGTATAACTGACGTTCAACTGTAATGTCCAAATTTTGGTAAAATCCTGTTTTGGTAAAGTAATACGGTATGCAAGTTTTCAAGACTGAATATATTCCAAATTAAACAAACAATTCTGTTGGATACAAGCATCATATGTACTGTACGTGATAGGCTTATGAAGTAATAATAATAATAGTAATAATAATAATAAGTAATACAGTAATAGTAAATAATACGTAATAATGAAGTAATAATAAGTGAAAATCGGTGCAAAGAGGTAGACCTGTTAACCACACTTGAAATGTAACTTATAATATACAATAAGACCACATAAGATGTACATCGTTCCCAGATACACTGTTTTTCTGCTTGTATCATTAGTTTTCTCTCACCCTACTCTCATTTGACCAATGATATTTTTTCCTGGATGGTTCATTTTCCATGGCCTCTTGAAAAATTATAGCTGGAGGTTTCACTGTAATTTAATAATCAGATGAAGTACGTTTCATCATTTATGTGATATAGCAAATTTCAGGCTCGTTTCAAATTGCACCTCGTTTGACGTTCTTGATGAGGTATAAAAAAAAGCTTATGAAGATAATATTAGGCCTTCAAGTTCTACATTATTGGACCTTATAGTACAAAAATTTGGGTTCGAAAACTATCGGAGGAACAACATAGAGAATGCAGTACTTAACAATACAAAGCTCGTAATTCAAACTCGACAAATCAACAACAATCAGATTTTTCAAAAATACCTTGTCAAGTAAATGAGTTGCTAAATATAATTCAAACGATGACAATTTTATATGTAAGATGCAGCTTTCGTTTCAAGCCAGGCAAAATTTTGTATCAAGAGATGTAGGCATATACACGAGTATTGACTGTAGGCCTATCTTATTCGAAAGCGACGTTTGTCAACTCGCCGTAATGTTTCTTGGGGTACGTTCAGACTGGCGCTACTCGAGTGAACCTCGGGTGAGAAAGAAGTTGCCTGCCTGAGCGCTGTTGAATCTCAACTGATCCGCACCGGCATGAATGGACAAACGTGACATTACGATGTTGCTTTGCAGCACTTCGAAAAGTGCTCCAATTTCTGACGTTTTGTCTTCACTGCGTACCGTTTCGTCGAGATAATCCAATCTTCCAATTGCTATTGCTATCGTGTTGGCAGCTTGTTTAATGTTGGTTACATTATTGCAATAAATACATTTTGTAGAGTGGGTGGGAAGTCCCTCGAGACAGTTGGAACAACGGTATGTGAAGTTATGGGAGCTGAGCAGCTTGGGAAGTTTGCCGTTACAATCTTCGCACGTGCATGTGAAGTAGAAATGCGATTTAAGTATAGCCTGTCTATCTGATGTTCCCGCACGTGTGTTACCAATATAATCGGCATACAACTGGAAAGGAGAACAAAAATAGCATTAGTAAAATACTAAATACGTTATCGCTTCAACAAGAACGACACGAGAGAATTGTTCATTCTCAGAACTAATTTGTGGAAGCAACAATTCCTTAAACATATTATTATAGTATTAGATTCAGAGTTGTCATCATGTCATGAAATTGGCGTTTCAGCTTTGATGACAATAAAACTACATAGGCCTACTTCACAAACTTTCATCATTATGGTATTTGTATCATCCAGATAAAACAGATATTGGTGATGGAAACAAATTATATTCTTAGCTTGGGAGTATTTTTTCGAGTATTTTGACTATCCCTTTCTCACCTGCTCTCCTTTCATTATTTTTTGGCATGACATTATAACCATCGTATCGCCGCGTAAATGAATGCACACATTCGGCACACATGAATGGTTCAGTAAGCTCGAAGTAGGATACAGTCCGTAGCCAATAACTGGAGGCAAAATCACGAGTTTCGCTCGCGTTGGCGGGCCATAGTCAGTAATTGTGCTACCATTGATTGTGAACAACAACATGTACCTGTTGAGAAGATTGAGAATGTTTATTACAATTCAATTCAATTCAAGAAACTAATTGATAATACATAAATTTACATTTACCCACTTATGTGTATGGCTAGGCCATACAAGTTTTGAAATACATTATAACTAAGTAACTAAAACTAGAGGTATACAAAATATTCATCAGTCATAACTATAAAATGAGTTGAATTTGTTGAAAGTTATTTAAAAAGTAACTGAAGTTACTGGAGTTGGATAAATATATTTTCAAGATCCAATGAAATATTAAGTTTGTAATTGATTTACTGATATCACTGACGGGGACAACATACAATTTTACTACTTGGAAGTTGGATCAATCACACTGAGCATTGCTTATGCACACTTGAGCTTACTTTTATTAGTGACGTGTTGATAAGATGAGTGGGACTTATAAATCCATCCGCTTCCCAGCTTTTAATGTCACAATATTTTAATTCCGTCATATTGACTACGTAAAGTACCAGTCGGTAGCATACTAGTGCAGAAATATGACAAGCCTAAATTACCAATAGAAAATATGTATCTATATTTGCAGAACAGAGTTGAAATGTTGAAAATATAGACCTCGTACAAAAAGCAATAGATATCGAACATCGTCCCGTGAAGTTTTGTAAGGTTGAAATTTCAAAAATAATGATAAGATTTCTTCTTGTTTCTGAAAAGCAAGAAATTTTGTCAAAGTCGACGTACCTCACAAGTAGACCTCCAACAAATGAGTCATAGTTACGACCATCACCTTTGAACAGATCCGAGTAGACTTGCAAACAGTTTAGTAGCTTGGCTGCCTGCATTGCATACATGTGAATATCCTCAATGGGCCGTTCATAAGCTCGACTCAAGTGATGCAACGAGACATATTCAGATGAAATGTACTGGCCGCTCTCGTTGAAACCTTTTGTTCGCTCTTCGCTCATTTTATTGTCCTGTTCGATGTTCCGCACGTGTTGGAAGAGTCCCGGGAGACCGTTGTGTGTGTTCAGTGCAGTTGTGAATATACGCAAGGCGACCAACATTAACATGTTGTCTTCGAGTGCTATCAATGGACGAAGGATTGGGCATTCTATTTGATGACTTTTGACCCAGGACGTATTACGGCATGCATTTGAGCAATACATTACCTGCCACATAGAAGACAATTTCAAGAAATTTCAATTAAGTGCTAGTGAAACAAAAACTTTTCAACCATTCCTGATTTTCAAATTTTGAAAAATGGTATCAGTAAATCGCATTTTGGCCATAAGTTGGGGAAAACAAATTAATTCATCTTTAACCTTTTAGTACTAGTGACGTATGATATATACTTATTTTTTCATAATTGTTTGGATACATAGGCCATCATTGCAAGCTGCAGTGCTCAAATAGACATTTAGGTATTTAACTAAAAGTGTATTTATTTGATACTCTAAGGTCCAGTATTACCAAGTCCAGTTAGCAGTTATCTGAGAGTTGGTGAAAACAAATATCACAGGTAACCATGCTGATAACAACTTTTATCTGCCAGTTGGAGCTACTCCCACGTTGGTAATACCGGGCCTAAGTTGCCTATCGATTGTTTTCTGATTGTTACCATGGTCACCTTGCTGATGCTGATGCCAAACTTCATGATCTACTGCCTCCTAGATATTTGTTGCACTTTGGTAAATTGCCATTGAAACTTAATCATTTGGATGATTATTTTTGTTATATCTGCCAATTATTTATTAGTACCGGTAATCAAATAATTGATTACTGATCGATTGAATGTAATTTCAGACGTAAAATGATCGATTATTATAAATTTGATGAACCCTATTTTTGATAAACATGGGAGTAAAGCCACAAAGGAGCACACAATGTTTGTGTAATCTTAATACTCACCAAAGCACAAGTTTTGCACGGAAGCATTGCATCGTATCGCTTGAAGCAGTTATAGCAGTAAAGACTGTACCACTCTTTTTGCAGCACAGAAACATACGGCGTTTCAATTATCAATATCTTGCCTGAAATAATAAGTGTGATATAGAAGAGTTTAAAACCGGCACAGTAGCTGAGTGGTTCGCTCACTTGCTTTAAGTGACCTGGGAGGTGAAGGGACATATCGGACCCGGTTCGATCCCCGCCACCGTCCATCTTTACAGGGGTTTTTCGTGGTTTCCCTCTGTAGTCTAGGCTAATGCCGGAATAGTTCCCGCAATATAGGCCACGACCGCTTCCGTCCCACTATCCTTCCCACTACCCATAAAAAACCTCCATCTCATCATCTCATTAATCATTCATCTGACGCCAATAGATCTTAGTAATCATTACAGTGTGTCGTTGAAACCCAATATAAAAAAGAAAAAAAAAACGTGGATCTAAAACATTGCTGAATACATAATTTGCTCTACACTAATCATAACTAATGGGTCCTTATTTGAACTATTTTATGAATAGTTACTAACATTTTTCAACAGTTATATTTACTTTAAATTTGACTGTCTTTAAAACTTCGTAATTTGCTTACCTGGTTTGATATCCTGGTTGGCTTTAAAGTGCCGCCCCCACTCTGGACTAAACGCAATCTCCATGCATTTAGATGCACATGGTATCTCACGGTTATCACCGTACGTTTTCACTGGAGGTGGCCGTAACACCGTACTAGGTTTGTACGAACACTTCTTCACTTTCGCAAGAGCTTTTAATTTATGTCTGAGTGTAGTCATGAGTTTTTCTTTCACTTCGTTCTCCACAGCAGCATACGGCACATATTCAAGAGCACTCTGAAGGAAGAAAATATTCAATTTTATTCAATTAATCAATTATAATTAGAGGTATGAAATTATAGCAATAATTATTCAGTTTTTTAGCATTAGCTATTCCAAAAATAGCACTTTGAAGCATTAGTCACATTTAAAATTAGTATTAATTTAGCATCAAAAAGTCTGGAGAAATATGAAGGTTCCAGGATATAAATGATGTAAGCCTACACTTGTATTAGAAGCTATTTTCAACATATTCTTAGCGTGAGGCCACCCTCGGTAGCTTGGTCAGCTGAGGCACCGCTTCAGAAACTGTAGTCACCGTTGGGCGTGGGTTCGAATCCCGCATAAGGCATGGGTTTTTGTAAATGTCCTATCACTTATCATCACTTCATACATTCATAATCACCAGCTCATTCGTACCCCCGTATAACCTAGCTGTTGGTGGGGTCGTTAAGCAAACAATAATCAATCTTAGCTTGAGTAGTGAGCAAGCTCTGAAAGACAGTATACAAAATACACACATTGACGTCAATATGCCCCACATTAAAACACTAATTGAACTGCACAGAATTAAAGAACATCGTAAGTCACAGGGCAGCAAATATTGATGAATAAGTATTTTATTCAAACAAATTGGAATGGAAGATTTTGAGTTTTTATGACACTTGGAATCTAATTTGGAGAAAATAACTGACAATGAATTTAGAAAAATTGCTATTTTCTCACACATAGCGCTTATTTTGTGTAAATGTTGATTTATCGTTGTAAAAGGCATTTATCGCTTTAATTAGTAAAAAAAGATCTTGGCCTTAGATGGTTTTGAACATCACAAAACATGAAAAAAAAACACAAAAAATTATGGTTTCAGATAAATCTCAATTCTATAGCGCTTATAGTTGATGCTAAAATTTCATGCCTCTATTTTAATTTAATAATATGATGTCTATTATTGTACTGCATAACAATGGCTAGCTACAAACAATCCAAATTTAATATTCTACATGACATACTCTACAGTAGAATATACGCGTAGATTATTTTTCCATGGCGTATATTCTACCGACCCAACGCTGTTACAAGTGACACATCAATGTTCAGTTGAACAGCATCGCTACCAGTTACGGAAATGATTGTTGTTTTTGTGAAATACAAAACCATGAACTATGTATGCAGTGCTTTACAAGTTACAGAAAAATAATGATTACCATAACAATAGAATATATTTTGACGAAATTTTGTTAAATAATATATAGGCCTATATTGTGGAGAGTAGCAATACTATTCACCTGAACATTGATATATGTCACTTGTAACAGGGTTGGGTTGGTAGAAAATGTGCAGTAGAAGAAAATAATCTACGCATATATTCTACTGTGGATCGAGTAGGGCCTATCTCATGAAGAATATTATATTTTATTACATACTCTACTCATAAAAAATTGAATTTTAATTCTATTTTAGCTAGTTATATTATTATGCAGTGCAATAATAGACATCATATTAATGAATTTAATATATGTACAAGACCTGCAGGTGATAGGCCTATCTTAGTTCATCACAAACTTAATTTCTTACTAGAAATATTTGGCTGGATTTAATCAATTTTAATTAGGCCTACCGTAATGAAATATACAAATAATAATTGAACTACAGTAGAACCTCTTTAGTAAGTCCCTCGTTGGTGCATTTTTCTCCTTAGTAAGTTTTATTTTTTGATGTTAAATACCTAGTCTCTTTAGTAAGTCTTTTCAGTCTGGTCCCCTGAAAAACGTACTAAAGAGGTTCCACTATATCAGGCTCTAACTTATACGACAAGGCAAAGTATTTCACGTTTTTGTAATTCAAATCATTCTGAATTATTTGAACTGATCAACCACTTACTGATTGGTATTTGAATTGAAGTCCATGTTTAGATGTTGAAATTACTGTATGTATTGTATTGATGATATAGGTACAGATTGTTGATTATTGAGGTCCCAGTAGGTCTATATGATAATGTACTACGCATTGTCAGGGGTCAACTTATTAAAATCATGAGACCGGAATGCAAAGAAAATAGTTGTAACACTCTCCTCCCCATCTGTGTACCGGTATAACAAATGCCAACTGATAAGACATGTTTTGAAATTCTATATTTTCCACTACCCACTGTTACCATTACTGCTACGTCTAAAAGCGTAATATTTTAATATATTTCATGTAGGCAATGTCGAAAAGTAAACAAAAAATGGAGTAGGGGAACATTTCTAAAATGCTTATTCATAATGTGAATCAGGCAAATCAATGCCTGAAAATAATTATCTACATCTAGGCCTGATATTCTGCTTACTCTACGCCTAGATACTCTACAATGTTTCCTATGTATATGTAGAAAAATAATTCTATACATAGCCTGACTTGTAGGCAAGCTGAGGCAAGTTCTCTATAAGAAAGATCTTGGTCTACACATACACCAGGTTTAAAAAATGATTGCAAGTGGTGTTGTACCCCAAGGCAAGTAAGAGTGGTGGCATGCTGTTTTGACCATACAATAATGTTTTTACACGTACATTATCATTTAAATGTACAAGTCAGGCAATTGGTAGGCATACGCAGTGGTGTATTCGTAAAAATAAAAGTACCAAGGCGGCGATAACTGAAAAAAAAATTCATCCCAACTTGGGGGGGGGGGGGGAATGATATGGTTTACCTTTGCATCTAAGCTGATCGATGACCAAGGAGCCAAGTCTTCCTTAAGGGTGTAGGATCAAACTTGACTAGAGGTGGTCCATTTAGTTTGATAAACAAAAGCGAGGCAATATTCTTAACAATCAGTTTCGTACGAAGATCGGTTACTATTAAGTTCATTGCGCTAAATCCCAGTAAATACATTTCTTTCTAAGGTAGTACCACAAATGTTACAAACTGACTACACTACATTACATTACAAGATTCTGTCATTATTGTAAAGTCTGACGTTGCAAATAAATATTGGCAGATTCCATCTATCAGGATGCATCATTTTTAACATTGTGCGTTTATAAGGTAGCTGGTTCAAGTTAGCTTTGTCTTCAAATATGGTTTTCAAGGAAAAAGGTACCGGGGCGCGCCTTGCCCCAAAATTGAAGTACTAGAGCGCCGCCCCAGCCCGAATACACCACTGGGCATACTGCCCCCAAAACCTTAATCCAGAGCTCCACACTCTTACCTCCACACTCATCTTTGCCTCCACCATCTTTCCCATGACTTTACAGCAATCCGCTCTCCTCGTGAACAACTTGTGCTTGAGTTTATCCGGGTATTTGTACTTCAATGCTTGCTTGATGTCACCCAGACACTCTTCGTACTTCTCCATAGCGAAGAGGACCGCAGATCTGTTAGCCAAACCGAGTGCCAGCTCACTTGAAACCAAGTTATCTTTCACAGGGTATGGTGCTGATGTAATACACTTATTGTACCACACATGAGCTTGTGTAAGTTCTGGCGGTGAACTTATAAATGCAAGATTGCCTTTGCTACGATAGGTCGATGATCTGGCAGCACATTTACTTTGTTCCCCTCGGTTGTTGTTGCCGCTAAATGGCAGCATGCCTGTTTTTCGTAGCTCTTTGTTGGCGACTCCTACGAAGCCAGAGTCGGTGGTTATAGACCGCATCTTTTGAACGCTACGACGTTGGTGCATTTCTTGTTTGTCTACTATATTATGGACATCCCAGGGTTTGAGTCCCATGAATTTATCCTGGTATCTTTTCGTGTCGAGATCGAACATTTCCTTGTACCAGCCTTGTAATTGGTTGTTTTCCATCATGATGAAAAGATTGTAGCTCAAAAAAACAGTCTAGAAAGATGAATCTGGACTGTAAAATGATTATGACCAATAATTATTTAGGCCTATCAGTTTTAAAATTCAACGTGTTTACAATACGAGTTATTTTGACTTACCAGTACTTGATATTCATCGAAGCTCCTAATTAGGACTACAACTGAAAATATTATTATTTCGAAAATTGAATGTCATTTAGTTTCAAACGTTGCTTCTACAATTTGTAAGGAGTATATCCATTACTTTGAAGACAGTAGCAAACCGTTAATTGTGACATTACTTGCAGTTGACCTGCAAAGTATTAGTAAGGAAACATTAATTCATTATAACAATTTATTATTTATTATAAGTAGGCCTAACAAGAAATATTTTAAAAATATATCCATTCGTTTAAAGAGATGATCATAGTCTTGGATGAGACATTCAAAGCATTGAACCTATTCGACTTTGCTCATAATGTCATAAATGATGAAGATTATAACTTGTCGAAATATAAAATAGCTTTGACATTACGGATATGTATTAGAAAAATAAAATGTTTGGTGTTCCAGAACTTCATTACTTTCCGAAATATGAACCATCAAATGTTTCTTCTATTGGCATGGTTGCTATGATGAAACCTACGCTTTTCTCATTAGCATTGAGATGATGAAACATCTTATGCAATAATTTTTCCAATTTTTCCCTTCTTCAGGTCAAATATTGATGTTGATTAGGCCTACGTTATCACTTTAGAAACATACAATTCCTGATTTTGTTGAAAAGTTACCAACACGAAATAGGAAAAAATGTCACTTTTTTGTGTGGTTTTGATCATAAAGTTGATCAAAACAACAATCCATCAAATTTCTTTAAATGCATCTCAAAAATATGGATTTGCTTTCTTTGGATTTGATGTTCAAAGCAGTAGGCCTATTATGGTTTATGAATAATGAAAATATAAACTGAAAATTCAAAGAATTCAAAATTGAATATCAATATTTCAAGAATTTATATTCTTCAGATTATTTGACCAACTCTGTCTACTCGATGGAGTCTCGTTAAGTATGGTTTTCACTCCTACTATTTTCTTTGTCGTCTATCACGACTGCGGACCGAAATTCAGACATCGGTTACTACTACGTTGTTATTCAAGTTGAACCAACTTTGACGACAAGATATCGGGACGAAAGATGCCATCTTATTTCGGTCGCTTTCTGATTTGATTGGACAAAAAGGATTACATAGAATACTGCCTACATGATTCACCTCTTGATAATATCAATCATTTTATGAACTAATTGGTACAACCTGTTAATCATCTTTCAACAGCTTTCTTACCGGTACTAAAGCCAAACTCAATGATAGAGCTCTTTAATTGAAGAGACCTACTTATTAATTCTCATCTTTGAAACTGCTCATCCAATTCAAGTAAATTTTGATATAATGTGGATCAATCATGTGTTCAAATTCTGAAGAAATGTGTATTTATTTGCAGTAAATATTTCTTTCCATATTATTAGAGACATGTAAATATAGCTTTTATTTTTTCATTTCATAGCATTTAGAATTTCATAGCACTTTGGTGCATCTATTATTTTGAAACATCGTGTCTTGTAGCGCAACTACATTCTGTAGCATAATAACAGTACGGTACTGGTAAAACCACTAGATAACGTACAATAGGCATAGGCCTACAAGAGAAATACCCCAATTGATTACATGTTTAGAAAAATAGTCTCCACAACCGAGATAAACCTACGCCTCATCTACCGCCTGCGGCCTGCATCTGCAACTGTACTTTTATCCAAATTCCCCAATTAACTTGATCTGTTTACACGTGAAATAAAAACATTTTGAGAAAAATAGCATCCATAATACTTCTATTCCAAATATAGCGTCTATATCGCCAATACATTGAAACGTAGCGGATTCAGACGTTTGTAGCGCTTTGTCGCGTTTTCAAAAACATGATAGAACATCAAATGTATTGAAACATGAAGAAATATCATAAAAACACGTAAAAAAGCACTTTTTAGATTTCATTGCTTTTATAGCAATTGCTATTTTTACGTGTCTCCACATATTATGTTTGACATGCTTTTTTCAGTGATGGTTAGGTTCGTGTCGGGGCACCTGGGCGCTTACCGCGACTGCCACTTAAGCCCCTGCCTAAGAGGCCCGCCGAGCTATTTGAGATGGGTGAGCCTATAGGCGGGGGTTCAAGTGGCAGTCGCGGAAAGCGTCCTGAAGACTCAAGAGTATATACCGAAATGAAGACGACTTGGTTGTGTGATCGCCATGGGTTTGGGCATTTGGTTGTCCAACCTTACCTGCCTGAACCCAAGCCACATTACATTTTACAACCAACGATGGTTATTTTTTTTATTATTATTTAAACTCTTGCAATTGCACATAAATGCGCGGTGGCAAGTTCCCTAACTACCCCTATCCCACCACCTCCCTAAGCCACTGACGGAATAAAAATAATTTAACATTGTAAAATGTGGTTAGGTTGGTCTATATCTGGGGCAAGTTTTGTGTCCGGGCGCCTGAAGAGCACAGGCCTACCTACCGGAATAAAGTCGACTTGGTTGTGTGACGGATTTGGGAATCCAACCTTACTTGAACCCTAACCACATTTTACAACCATCCATTGAAAAGTACCCCGAAGCCTAGTGTCACGACCGAGTAGTCCAGTACCGGTAGGGCTCAACTCTTCAGCATCCCCTTTGTGTCGATTGGAAGAGGCTGAAATATTAGGCCCATATTTCAAACCTTACTCTACCTTACATTATCCAACATTCGCACAATTTAGCAAAATAAAGACGTTTCAAGATTAAATTACTTTGTATCATCCAACTCGGAACTTCTCACGTTCTGTCACAATCACGTTTACTACTGCCCAATGCTACTGCTTGCTCAGCTATACTGTGCAACGCACCTATCAGAGTTATTCCGGAGTTGTCGTCTATGGTGAGGGGATGTGGGAAGAGAAACGGGGGTTCCTACAGCGATAGAAGTATGCACGACTCACGAGCAGGTGTCTCATCAATACTTTTCCATTACCAATCGAGAGTTTTGAATCTTCAAATTTGTGCTTCATGAATCTTGTGTTAAAATATATGTGTGCAGAGTGCAGCAGCTGTTATTGGTTGCGGATCGACACCAAATGGTTTTATTAACGTATTTGTCGACACTGAACCTTTGATGCTGATTATGATTTAAGAATGAAGGCTGACAGTAGGTCGAGATACTTTCCAAACATCAACGCCAAAAGATGCAGAATAAAGTATCATTTGTCGACAGAAACCAAGCTTTTCTGTCTTTATCTGGCCTTTATGCGTTGTTCATCATAGTTGATAACGATAAGTGATGGATTGTATCCAGTAACGATGACGAAGCGAACCACCCGCGCGCTAGTGATGTAGTGGTGTGGGATGGGAAAACGGTCGGTTCGGATTCCTTGTAGGCAAAAGAATTTCTTATTAGATACAAGCTAAAATACAAATTTGAGCTGTTTTTAAGGTTGGGGAAGGTCCCTTCATTTTTAAAATTTGTATTGTTCGAGGACTGAGGTTGTGAGTGACGTGGGTGACAGGGAGGTAATTTTGCGCCTATCAATCAGTATTGTGTTTTTGTGTTTTTTTTTCCAAAAAATTGGATGAGGGAAGCAAAAAGTGAAGGAAAAAAATCCAATCAAGCAGTATTATGTTTCAAAAATAATTGGATGAGCTAAGCAAAATCTCGATTTTATACAATACTCCATTAAACTTTTATTTGGCACTCCACAGGTCGAATGAAAGCATACACCTACTTACAAAGACTTACACGAAGCCTTACACCCTTCCGAAAACAATATAATTTATTTGAATTCTCTTCCTTACATATCCCAAAATGAAGTAGTACCCTACCTAGTATATATAGTCATGTTGACGCTACAGCGTCTAAGAATAAGACCAAAAGGGTTGAATTGACCCAAAAGTCTAGAATGATGATCAGTGAACTGTATTTGACAGGGGAATTAAGAGATATATTAAAAAACTTACAGTAAAGCGTCGTTGAACGTTGCTCTATATGAAGGTTATATGTTCTCTATATGAAAACGATTCGTTGATAATGTCGGAACGTGGAACGAGGAGAGTGAAAGGAATGTTGCAACACAAGGGAGGGGGGAAATGGAAGCAAATAAATTTTGGATAAAGGAATAAAACATTTTATAACTGCACTGAATACTGAGAGAAGTGAACTGCTTGAACATGTATCAAAGCCAGACTAGTAACACGTGAAATACTTGTGTCGATCGAGAGAATATCTATGGACAACCTGCTCGTCCGTATGAGAGAAGTGAACCAACAAAATAGAGAACTCAACAATATAGTTGAAACTAGAGTAGAAGCCTCGAAACGAGCCATGCAACGAAACCACCCTGTCTGACAGACGAGAGTATACTACTAACAGCTTGACTAATCGATATGATGAACTCATGGTCTAACGTGGCCAAAACAATTTAACCGAAAAATCAATAGTTGTATTCATTGTGTATCACTCCGCACATAAACAAGTTAGGCTGGTCCTACTCTGAATGAAAAATGAAAGGGCCGGACGTACACTGAATCAAGTAGAACGAACCTAAAATCGAAATGGCGTAAACAAGTTATATGAACTATTATGTAAAAATCATCAATATAAAAATTATTATTTACCACAAATTTGAATTCATTTTACTGTACCAAAAATGTCTGTACATCGTAACAAAATTATGAATTATAATGTATTATCTAGGTAATATGAATCTGAATGACAAAATAAACAATATCATTACTACAAATTGTGTTGAAAGTTGGCATGCACATGTCATCCAACTCGATACCACAGTATATATTTTTGAGGCGCAATCGGTTCGACCAGTGGACCAAAACTTGAGCTTAATAGGCCCACATTTCGTAATGTCACTACCCTACTGTTTTTTCTCAAGTTTCACAATATAAAATGAAATTGTATTTTATTCTACTTTAATAGTAGGCCTATGAGGTTTGATCAGCTATATACAATGTATCTCTTAAATTCATCTATACAAACATTACTGTACCGTACATTCTTGAGGTGCTCGAGTGCAAGTACTCAGTGCATGAGCTAACATCGACATTCGACCTCGGTCCTAACTCCGAACTATATATCGAATGTGTTTGGTTCGGTTTGTCAGGTGTTGCCACAGAGACCTGCGTTGCTACGTTACGCGGTCACGGAGACAGAGTGACATGTGTAGCTTGGAGTCCACACATGACCGGCCAGCTCGTTTCGACCTCCTACGATAACATGGCTCACGTAAGTTTAATGTTCACATCCAGACATTACCATTTTGAAGTTTTACCAAAGACCAGAGCAATACTTCAAAACATATCATACAATGTTGAAATAAATCTGATCCCCATTCTCACCTCCTCAGGTGCCACTCCTTTCTAAACCGTCACTATATAGTATCAACCTGGGCTGTTAGAAAATGATGTATTGTGCTGTCACCTTGTAATTCGTAGCCTGTAGTAGCAGTGGTCCCATGCAGCACCAGGAGGTGAGGGAACTGGAGTTGCAGAGTAAAGTTAGTTTCTTCTGCTATGAGACTGAGAGTGGTAGCATATATTTTGTCTGTGGTTTTATTTAAACTTTTTGTTCTCAATTTGTAGGCTTGTA
Source organism: Brachyptera risi (assembly GCA_964007535.1). Classification (NCBI taxonomy): domain Eukaryota; kingdom Metazoa; phylum Arthropoda; class Insecta; order Plecoptera; family Taeniopterygidae; genus Brachyptera; species Brachyptera risi. The sequence continues at coordinate 34,795,993 of OZ023329.1, read as the reverse complement.
AATGCTTAGTTGCTCTTATTATTTAAAAAAAATGTATATTTCATATTTGTCGGTAATTACAACAGAGTGAAATGTTTTTATTGTGTTGCCCACATTTTAGGTATGGGACATTACTGTACCTGGAGGTAAGCTGCTGGCTGTCTATACACAACACTCAGCATGGGTTTACTGCTGCCTCTGGAATCCGCTAGACGTGGATCAGGTGTTGACTGGATCGGGAGACTTTTCGCTCAGGTTGTGGAGAATATCAAAGCAGCAGATCACCCGACCAGGTCAGCCACAATACAATCCATTTCGACGTATATATAAATCTTTATTCAGATCTCTGCCCATGTACATTGGGTTGCCTAAATCGACACAGAATAACAAATAAATTTAAATTCAGAATGGATAACAACATTACAAATACAATTTTGAAGATGAAGCTAATTTGAGATTATAATATTGGAGCTAATTTTGACTGTATAAATGATTCCTAAGAATAACTATTGAATCGCGTAATACGCTCACAAGTATATCCTTAATAATGGGAGATATACCAAATTTTATCAAACATTCTTTGAAAAATTTCGAAATAGTCCCTCTTGCACTAATAAGGAGCCCGGTGACTTCGATCTTCTGGATGGTATACTTCTCCACGTAGTAAGGTATATATAGTAAGATATAGCTCAAAACTCATTTTGCTGGTTGTGAAAGAGAGAGGTTCTCTCTTGAATGTCAATAACAATGATGAATAAATGCTATTCCACGGAATTTAGTCTGATTGCCATGAAATTTTGTGCCAACACTTTCTCCTACCCAGAATAGAAAATATGTAGCTTTCGAGAAAATTTTTGTAATAGGCCTAGATAATTTAAGCTTTTTTGTTATCAACTCAAATTTGATAAAAGCAGAGAAACTTTAAATATTAATAATGTAGATAATGTTTTACCCATTAGTTGTATCCTACCAAATAAATGAAGTTATCTTATTTTTCATTCAAGGGAATTAAGAATGTTGAATTATGGTAAAAACAAGGACCTAAACAGGTCATGATTGTTGTTGCTAACTTTTCGTTGATTTTTGTTCTAGCGAAGCGTGCAGTCCCAGCACCAGCACCTACAGCTCAACCCTTGCAACCAGCTGCAGTGCTGCCATCTGTTGAGAAGAGTCTAGGTATGTCTTGTGGCAACGTTCAAATTAATCAAATTTGTGACAATCGTATAACTATAACAAGATGTAAACATTTTTAATTGATGAAGAAGTTATTCAAATTTCCGATGAGTCAGCTTACCATATTACAGTAGTTGGGGGTTACAAGTTTACAAGTACATCTTGTTGCGACATTCAAATGAATCAAATTTGTAACATTCAAATGAATCAAATTTGTGCCACTCATATAATTATAACATAACAGGAAAAATGTTATAAATCAAAGCATTATTCAAACTTTGTAGGCCTGAGTGAACTTGAAAGATTTTTTTTCCTTAAGACCCATATTAGGTTTAACGATGCACTATAATGACAACTAAGATCTATTGGCATTGGATGAATGATTAATGAGATGATGGAATGATGAAATGAAGGTTTCTTTGGTATTGGGGGAAGTAGTGGTCGAAGGAAGTGGTCATGGCCTATGTTGTAGGAACCATACCAGCATTAGCCTAGGCTACAGAGGGAAACCACGAAAAACCCCTCACAACAATAGTTAGGGGCTACAAGTTCATAAATTTTTGTGAAACAATCAGAGAATTCTCTTCAAAGAATCTGTTTACGAGAAGTTAGTAAAAAGTTGTAAATAATCCATTGAATCATACAATCGACATTGATGTCTGGAGCACAGTCAGTCAAGGCGCCGCTTCAGAAACTTTGAGAACTTTGGGCTTGGGGGGGGGGGGGGGTAAATGTCCTTCTATGTTTCATCACTTCATAGCTTCATTTTCACCTGCACTCCTTATAACCTTTGTACTCCCATATAACCTAGGTGTTGATGGTGTTGTTAAGCCAACGGTTATGTGTAGGCATATTTGGTATGTACCATCAACGTAAGAATATTTAGCATTTATTACCTTTGAAGACAATACATATTAGTATTACTAAAGAATTTATTATTACATCAATTATCTACTTGCAGCCATGATCAGTAGCGAGTTGATGATTTAATAACAAGTAGAAACTACGTCTTAGCTAAATATAATATTTAGTTTGTTTATAATGCTGCAAACAATATGTGGTGAAATGAAGTAGATAGAGTGGACAAGAGTTAGTGAATGAATAGAGTGTTAATATGTGGTATCAATTATAGGCACTAACAGTATCAGCACAGATAGTACTACCAAGAAGTCGTACTTTCCTCTCTCATCTCGTGCGCGTAACAGTGGCAAGGAGCACTTGGTGAAAAGCACTTATGCATTGATCAAGGCCATCGATCTCAGGTCAGTATTGTAGGTCAGTACACTTCAGTATTGTGCCTTATTCAGGGTCTTATTCAGGGGGAGGACTGAAATAACAAATTTTTTAAATTGAAAAGAAATGTACCATACTGCTACATGATTTCATTCGAGTACGGCAAACTCTTATGACTCGTGCCTTTTTAAATTTGTATCTGTTTTTATATTTTGCTCTACACAGTTTGAACAAATTGACTGATGATCATCCCTAAATATTCATATTTCTAAAAGATTTCATGAAAAGTGTTGGTCTGAAACTTTTCGTGAAAAGTAGGAAAAGTGTTGAAAAGCTATGAAATATAATTACCAGTGCAAAAGAAACACCAAAGCCCTGCATAATACATGTTTTTCTATTGCCTACTGGTAGTCTTTCTACCCGGACAGGCTTTTAGTGTAAAACGATTGCGGAATTGATCTTACGGAGTTTAATGTATATATAGAGGGAAGAAAAAATTATTTGAAAATGGCAGTGGAATTGATAATAATGTGTTTTATTTATATAATATAATACTGTAGGCCTACTGTTATAAGTAACTAGTCAAACGTGAAATATGCGTTGTAAGATGAGCGAGATATCTGAATAAGGTATAAAAGTCCTTGAAGGAGTTCTACCCTTGCTACTTTATCGACTCTGGTATTCTACACACCTTGATATCTGAATAAGCTATTAAAGTCGTTAAAGTAGTTCTACTCTTGCCACTTCATTGACTCTGGTATTCTACACACCTTGACGCATATAAAAAATACTTCATTGTTGGTCAACTCTTGAATCTAGAAAGCGGTGAATCTTGACAACTTAATTCTGTCATAATTTTTATGATATATTTTATGAATATTATCAGTCATTTTATTTTTTTTCTCCAAAACGACTGATCAGAATTGCTTAAAAAATCGTAATAATGTGTAAAATCCATGTATACACATTTAGAGAAAATTTCATCCCATTTGGAGAGATTTTATTTTTCAACATTTTCCGCCCAGCCAAATCTTTTGGGGTTTTTAGAAACTTTGAGATGATGATTCTCAAAATCGGTCCGACCGATTCATCCCAAAAACTATACAGTTCTAAGTTGGATGAGTTTGCGTGTACAAAAAAAGTTTCATGTTGATCAGTCAACCCTTGCGACCTGTGGAGTGCTTACAAAAAAAAAAAGAAAAAAAAAAAAAAAACACAGACAAAGCCCTATAAGAGTGGGATGGAGACTTCGCTACGCTCATCAATTAATATATTATCACAATGGTCAATTCACAATGGTTATGCCAAGTGAAACTGAAAAAATTATTTGGTAATTGTCAAAAGTTTCTTCAAGCAATTTAATTGCTCTCTTCATGACTATGTTTATTGTTTAGAGAATTGTTCTATATTATTTGCATATATTATATTAGTTTTTTTCTTTAACTTTTCAAATGTCACACTTTTCACAGAAGCTCATGAAAAGTTTCATTGAAATTTCACTTTTCATGAAAGGTTTCATTTGAAACTTTTCACTTTTACATCAGTGTTTCTATCCCTGTTCACGAGTCACTAAATCTATATAGAATCATGGATACGGATGTACACAGTACATGGTGTTTAGTAAATAAGGATATAGATATAATTCAAGATAATTTGTATGAGTAAGCCTACAATTCACATTATACATCTCAAGCTATGAGTCTCTAATTAGTAGGCCTAATTATCATGCACTTTATTTTTACCGCACTAATTTTTGATCTGCAATCTGGGCCCTGAAGGTTTGGTTGTAATGAACGTAACATGTTGTAAATCTAATATAAACATCAACATATTATTTCAGTATGGTATTCAAAGCTATGAGTTGAATGTATCGTACATGTTTGTTAAAGAAGTGTTAGTCAAGAAGACCTTGTTGCTGGCGATATGGTGCAACTCGGTGCGGGCGATACGGCTCCGGTTATCAAGGAGGATATGGCACACCTTGGATTCTTCACGGACAGTTTGGCAATGGAACAACTACTCAAGTTGGAAGGTAAGATCTTCCACTAAGCAAAGTTTCAATTGCATCATTGGCCTTCTCTATTGAAGCTCTAGATTGATGTTCTATTAGTTTTCCTACAGTCTACTCCTCAAGATCATACGTAAGCAAAGCTGCAAGTTGAAAAATTACAAATGTATGTTTTTTGTGGTACCGGGGATTCATCGCGTGGTAAAGTTGTGTTCACAAAAGATGAAGGATCAAACTACAGTACACATGCACTAGCAGTGTGGGATAGGGGAGAGAGTTGATCAGAGCCTTCAACTCTCATGGATTCCTGTACACAAGTGTCTTGGAACAATCATAATACTATTTTCATGGCTACTCTGTATACAAGAACTGAAGAAATACACATTAAATATTAATACATATGGTAGTCTGTCAGGGTATTCTTACTTCTTAGCATTGGATATTTCTACTTTCTAGCTATGAATGATCATAATTATGTTTGCATAATCGGGTCCTAATAACAAATAACTGAAATAAGGCTCATTTTTCTACCAGCTAGTGTTTCAAATAGTGATGGGCAAATTCCCAGAATTTATAATTAAGGAAATATTCCTGGGAATTTTCCCAAAACGGGAATTTTCAGTGAATATTTGGTTTTTGCTTGTTTACACTCGATATAGAATCAAAAAATGGAAAACACTGACAAAGATGTGTACCAAACTACAAATATATCTTCATTTTTTGTATAGGCCTATTAGCATTCCTATAGTGACCAAGACATTTTAGGGTAGATAATAGACTTGCAAATAATTATTCATCATCATTATTGTCGACTTCCAAGCCATGACCAAATATTTGATTTTATTCTACCAATCATTGCTTGGATTTTTGCTCTCTCTACAATCTACACAATCCAGCATTAAAATAAACTTGAAAACACCCCAATGATCTTTTAATCTTGATATTGTAACTAGACCTATTATTGCACAGCCTTGCAATTTGTAATTATTGTTTGATGGTCAGTTTCAGATCAGCTGTCAACCCCGGGGAATATTTCTTTGCCCTCATCATCACTAGTTGCAAATTTGTTTACAAATGCTTGTTTTACAGAACGGCAACTTGCCAAGACTAACAATGTCAGCTACGCCCAAGAAGTACACTTGTGGCAAGGAGCGAGCTTTATGGACGTACTGGAGCAAGCAAGACGTGAGAAGAAGTTGACTAACTGGCATATCGCAATGGCACCGCTCGTATCGCCACGCGTGTGGCGTGAGATGTGTACGGCGTACGGTTATCAGCTGGCCGAAGTAGGCCGGCATCACGAGGCTGTGGCCATGTTGCTGGCTGTTAGGCAGGTCAAAGAGGCTGTGGAACTTCTGGCCACGCACAAGCTCTTCAGAGAGGCGGTCGCCATTGCACGCTGCCAGTTACACGACAATAACGTCACGGCCAATATCGTCGTGGCAGAGTGGGCAGAGCATGCGGATAAAGCAGGCGACTACGAGCTAGCTGTACACTGGTGAGTCTAATGTGTGATGCCAGCATAAGCAATTGTTTAGAGTATCTAATATCGAAGTAAAAAGAGAACAATGTTATACTGTATTCTGCAAAATGACAATTTAAGTGCTATCCTAAAATGTCCATCATATAAATATGTATTTTGTAGTTGTGGAGTGTGGGTGTGGTTTTTATTTGTGATGTTGTGTGGTTTATTTATTTGATGATCATTTGTGTTTTCATTTGTATTTGATTTGTGTGTATTTTCATCAGTAACATTATTGAAGTGTTTATTTTTACTACAGTAACACAATGTTGGCAGGTATTGGATGCATTTGTATTGTTTTTATTTCACATTCTTCACTTTATCTTTCAGTGTCTAAATATAAGAGATTATGAGAGTGGTAGGCCTATATCACTTGATTTGTCTGTTAGAAAATTGTCTGTTATTCATTTATGACGAGTAATGGGATCAAAATTAGCTTTGTTTATTTCCATTTGAAAATGCAATCGCTAAATTATTGTCAGAAAATAGAAATGCATGCTCTCAGTGGTTTCAAATTTTTTTGCTGAAAGTTAGGGAAATTGTTATAACTTGACCCTCCATAGTCCATATCTATCAAACATTAATAGTTCTACCACTTCCATACATTTCTGATTGAATATATGCCTACCAGTTATTTCAAGTAGAAACTTGTGGAAAAAACATTTCAATTTTCAAGTAAATTTCATCTATACAGTCTACAGAGTTTTGAATAACAAACTGTGATTGACGTGACGAGAATTGCTTACAGCTTGATAAGCCTGGGTGAGTACGAGCGCGCCGCGATGGTGCAGGGATGCCGGCGTGATGCAGCCTCGCTTGAGCTGGCGGCGCACCTGGCGCAGCGAGCTGGCGCACATAGTCTTACCCTCCACCTGGCGCAGCAAGCTGTCCACAAGTACTTACTCGATGAACAGTATGAAGCAGCTCGAGTTGTCACCACAACACATCAACAACTTCAGGTACTCATTGATCGGAAGTAGCTCTTCATGGTTGCTTCAAAACAAAAATCGTTATCTTTGGTGTGTCTTTCATTTTTACAATGAGATTCAATTTGAAAAAAAAATCGTTCAACAATTACACAGCCGATTGTCAAATATGTAAAACAGTTTAAAAAAGTTATTCAAGGGTATTTCGGAGGCACTTTGACATCCATCTTTAGGTTAGTATAGACCAAAAATCAGAGTAGCCCACCTGTGAAATAACTTTGTTTTAATTTGATTCAACATTGTGCATTTACATTTTTTGTGTAATTGTTGAACATGTTAGTTTTATTTAATACCTAAATTCCTGTTAATATTCTTCTTTTTACAGAGATTCAATTTCACGCTGATTTTTCATATGGAGGTCCAACTAATTCCTAAACGTACTTGTTGTTTTCAGACATGGTTATGGCTGATTGCCAGCTATGAGCTACTAACAGATCTTCTCAAGGCAAACACCAACCATGCAGTCTTTTCGTCTCGCGTATGGAGTTGGATGTCTGGTAACAAGGACTTGACGAGGTTGGTGCCCGACATTGCAACCAAGTGTCTGGGAGTCCCCACGGATAATGCCGAGCTGATGCTGAGGGCACTGGAAACTAATCCTGTTGTTAAAACGCTTGTAAGTACGCATCTTGTTTCTTATGCAGCCATCGAATGTCGGCTGTTGGCATTTATAATATGTCTATATCTTGATATTCACCAGTACATTAGAGTTTATGGAAAGCATTTTTATGATTACTTTTCAATTTTCTCACTTCATTTTTCACAACATTGTTTTGTTTCTGGTATTACATTTGAAGTTGATGCTAATTGCAGTATAGCTTTTGCGTGAATTTTGTGAATGGTCAATAAACTCCTCCCCAAAAAACAATCTCATATTAAATAGGCCTATAGAAGTAAACCGAGTAGGCCTGCGTGTAAGTAATAGGTCAACGTACATAAGTTTGAATGGAACTCGTTTCTCAAGGCTCAAAAAATGATTCTCGAAATTTTGGTTCTGTCGATGACTTTTGAAGCTTGCATTTAAGCAAGCACAGATTTTCAATCTAATGAGTAGGGAGAGATAGAACCCTATTCAAAGATGGTCAAACCAGGAAATTGATGAAATATTATCAAAGAATTCATTATTTCACTTCCTAAAACATTACTTGAACCTGCGTAGAGTTATATTCATATTTTAATCCAGAATAAGTTTGCTTTAAATTTGACATATATATACTGTATTCATTTTGACTTGATATTGTATTGAATACAGTATAGGCCTATATTCCTTTTGATTCATTGTATCGATAAAAGTATTGATTTTATTTTTCTTGTTAATTTGTCATCTCAAAGTTATTATTGCCATCTCATTTTGTTATGTTTAACCAGGTTTGCTTGACTGTGGCGGGGCAGCTAGCAGTGGCAAGTATGCATCGAGGAGAACAAGAGCAGTGTTGCTACTACGTACAAGCTATGGCCACAGCATACCACTACGAGACGAGATATCCGCACAGTAGAATGCTGCTTAGTCTTGCCACTTGGCTGCCACAAGGTGAGGTTTAGCCTTCTTTGTCAAACAAAATGCCAACCCGTAAAATAATTTATATTGTAAATAATGTATTTTATTTCTCAATTTTGTTCAATTTATTCACTGTGTTCAATTGTTTGCTACCATTTGTACTGGAATTAGGTGTCAGCAATAAGTTATTCTTATGAGTATAAAAGAGAATTGGTAGTGAAAAAAAAATGAACTTGATTATATAAAATTTGGGAGCAAATCAAGTGACCCATTAATTAGTAAAAAATTTTTGAAAAATTGTCATGTCCTCAACAAATGTAGCAATCATAGCTACTTATAGTTACTGTATCATGATATTCTTCCATCAATGGTGTATAGAATTTCGTAGTTTGATTATACAAATGAAATCCTACCCTATATCCAACGATTATCGGGTGAGGGAGCTTAGGAAATGAACTAAAATCATGGACAAATCATACACAGTTTGGTTATATCATTAAAAAAATAATTTTGTAAAGACTCACATTCATTTTTTAATATTTCGTGAAATATACACTGATTAACTTCTTATGTTACGGTATATCCGTAGTATTATCAGATGTTTTATTGTTTTGTTTGCACAGAAATACAAGAAATGAGCGTGGCAGCGGCCATCAGTGTTTGCGCTTATACATGTGCCGGCATTGCTCAGTGGCTAGAGACACAGCAACACTACTCCCTGGACATTCCGTCGGAGAACATTGCCAACTTGCTGGCGGTGTTGTCCAAGACTCTGCCAGCTGCTCTCGATGCCGACACTATGTTCTACTACCAAGCGTGTGCAGAACTAGAGCGCTGCCAACTTCTGGCAGCTGAAGCCAACTCCTTGCGCAACAAGCTGGCAACTCGAAATGATGTCATGCGAGGTTTGGACAATGGCACCTTAAGTGACAAGGAAGTGAAACTAGACAATAAAAACGGAGAATCAGGCCAAGTTGGTATAAGCAATAATGAAGTGACACCAGTCAATGGGGTAAGAGAAGGTAGCCCAAGCAAGAAAGAAGTGGAACAAGACAGTGTGGTAGATGTTACAAACGAGGTGTCTCTACTTGGGAATGGAGTGGCACTAGACAATGTGGTTGGTGAATTGGACAAAGTTAGTCTAAGTGAGAAGGCAGTGACACTAAACAATGTGGTCGGAGTTGCGAATCAAGCCAGTGTATGTACGAGTGAGGCGGCAAGTGATAATACTGTTGCCACAGCAAAGATGATGAAGCTCCAGGAATTTAAAAATGGTTTCATCGCTAGTAGAGTCTCTGCACCTAATCCGTTCAGCGTTTACGTGAAGCTGAAAGCCGTGCTCGAGAAGGAGTCAAGCAAACTGGACGTGGCTCAGTTTCTGAACACAATGGCATCAAGTTGGACGATATCAGAAGCTAGCGTCAAGGTCAAGTGGAGTCAAATGTCACCATGAGATGTGTTGCTAGGCAACCAAGTGCTCTGAATTGCTACGTAGGATCTGCAGTGGGATAAACGCTGTCACTGTTTTTTCCAGTCATCACTGAAGTAGGCTAGTAACAATATTTTTATTTTTGTATTAATCAAGAATGTGAATGTATATTCCTAAAAAAAGTTATATTAAATGAGTTTAATAATATTACAATTAATAATGTTGAGTGTGTTTATTGTAGAATTGATTGAGTATGGTAAGCTGAGTATATTACTGTTAGTCATTCATAACTTAGATGACTTGAATATTTTTTCAAAATCGGTTCTGAAATTGAATTGTTTTGTTATACACTTGCGATCACATAAATTATTCTCAATCAAGCCAATCAAGCCAAATGAAAATGCATCCTGAAAACAATCCACTAGCAGGTACTGTAATGTACAGCTTGAATCAAAATTATAAGTTTTTTTCTTTCTGGCTAAACCAGTCAACCGTGCGATATTGCAGAGGATTTAATAGGTATCAGACAACCAGAGAATGGACTTTTACTTTTGATCCAATCTCTACAGGAGTACTACTAATAGAAGCTGTGAGCAAATAGTGAAGTATGCCTACAGTTTACATACATTTTTATTTCAGAAAGAACATTTTATGTGACCTCAAGCGCACACATGAAGCAATTTTTAGCAGTAATAAATAATCCATTCAAAACATGATTTTTGAAAATATAAAATCAAAATGGTACAAAATAGACTGGTGATGAGCAATATTCAATTTCTTTAATTATTTAATTATTCTCCATGTGTCATCATATTTGAGTTGAAAGAAACTTTAGGCATAGATTGTACCATAATTTCAGAGAAAGGATGATTTTATCCTAAGGTAACAAAGTGCTTCTGAGAAGGAAGGCTGGGTGTGTAGAAAAAAAATGCGGGTGTTCATGTCAGTTTCGTTGCAATCAACTAGGTTGTTTTCATTTTATTTATCTTTGCATTGAGCAGGTTTTACCCTGCATTCCTTTAGCCATGAATATTTAACAGTTCGGAATATCTCCAGCTATTACGTAGTGATCCACCTGACATTTGGAAACTAGTTTTGGTATATGGAATGTTAATCACAGAGTAGTTTTCTACGTATTATCTTGATAAAGTCACGTACGCATTACGAGTTTACCTGATAACGTATGGGCTGTTTCCTCCCTCAGTCTTTCTCTGGTAGTCGTACTACGATACAGTTCTTCTCAAAATGCCGTGCTGTTTAGATGGTGTCCCGCTGCCGATCTAGTTACGGTATAGTCTTTCTCTGGTAGTCGTACGATACAGTCTTTCTCTGCTGTTCATACGATACAGTCGTGCATTCTCGTTTGTGTAAGTTGTTCCTCGAATGTCGTGTATATAGATTGGTTCTGCATGCCGATCTACTGGCGACCAGTGTTTCTCCGATTATTCGTGTAGACAAGTTTTCGTTCTCGATTGTTAGTTGGTGTCGAGTTGAAAGTATTATTGAGTGTCTCGCCTATATTTAATTATTCTCTCGCAGTGATTTAAAGCCACGTTCAGTTATACACTTCCTTCCTTCCATTTCTGTTCCCCTGGTTGATCGACGCAGTTTATATCCAGTTTTTCAACCCGAGTGTCGACATATAAACATGCGTTAAGATCCAACGCTGTGAGGAAACTACTGTGAAGCTACTCTTTGTAAGTCATATAAAAGCTTTCATTTCCAAATTCTCAGATACAGTCCACTTATATATCATTTTCCGACGTCTGACGTCATTCCTCATGACGCACGGCGTCAACAGCGGGTACTATCCCAGAACTACACAGTGTCATTTGCGTCAAAGGCTCCAACAAGTAATTCATTCTTCTTTAATATAGATACTTCAAGTTTGGTTGTTGATAGAAGATTTATTGTTTGTTGAATGAGTTACTTATTAACAATTATTCTATTAGGTGGTAAGATTGCCCATGTGGTGCCCCTTTCGAACGATTCTATCTTCCGTTGATAGCCTTAATTGGGGAACAATGATTTTGTATCAAGTTTTGTTGTTAATAAAAATTAAAATTCCCATGAAAATGACCAAATAAAGATTGGGAAAAATTATCTGAATAAACTATTATTTTCACTTGACTGAATTTGAATCTGACAATAATATATATATGTATATATGTATTATATTACATTTTTGTACATAAATCTAACCAGAAATTGAAAGAGAGATTTTCTAAAAAAAACTCAGTCAAAGTATCCATATAAATGATCCCAGACCTAATAGACTGACTTAAATTGGTAACAAGGGCAATCATGTTTGTGCACAAATAATGTTCATTACCATTCTTCATATCATACGATTCTATCCCTCGCTCGACTTACAGATAAATACTGCTTTTCCAGCTATTCCTAGTAATACCACCTTAAAGGCAAACCCTCATCTTTGGTATCACTTTATGCCATAGGCGCTACAATAATTATTCATAGCCAGTTAAAAGTTCGGCCTGAATGGGCTACTCTGTAATCCCCCCTTGTTGAGATCGACTATTGTCAGTAGAGCATTCTTCATTTGTCCTATAGGCCTATTATGTAAATAATATTATTTGATTAGGGACCGGCAGATTCCCATCCGCCTGTCAGCTTATTTATTAGCCATGTAATCACGTGCTGCGGTCACGTGACTCTTCTTTCAGTCCGCATGCGTCAATAGTACTACTTTGACAGGTATTCTGCTCGAGGCGCGAGGGCGAACGTTCAACTAGGAGTTTTAAGCGTCTTATTTAAATTAAAAATTGTAATATCTCTGACTGTGAGAGTGAATGAATATCAGTGAAGAGAATTAACGATCTGTATTCCATCTTCCAACAATGCAAGATTGGAAATATTTAAAGAAAACCAATATTTCAGTACTTCGTTCATTCCATGGTGTGAAATGACAACCAACCTGCCAAACATACCAAAATATATTCTCCTCGTTGTCTTACAAGACATATCCTTGAACCAAGGTTAATACTATATTAACCTTGTCCTTGAACCATAAATAAAGTGACGAACAATTTTACCATTAAAACTGAAATATGAGGCTAAAGTCCTAAACGGCCGAGACAGTGACGTATCATAGACATTAGAAGCTTTATTTATATATTTGATGTATTATCTCGTATTATCATATATTTGAAATCACACTAATGATTACCTGAAGAATTAGTGCATAACTCACGCATTTACGTACGAAAGATGCATTTACGTTCCAGAAAAAAAAAAATTGCATATATTCTCAACTCAGTAAAAACAATGAGATGTATAAGGAATGTTTTGGAGATGGAATGAAAAAGGAATTCCATATTCATTTATTTTCGTCCCGTGGACCAGTTCATTGTACAAAGTATGGGTATCGTATAATAATAGTAGGCCCAATAATAAAAATAATATAATGACAGTTAATAGTTGAAATATTGATTGGGTAAAATAAAATAAGCACGAGTATAATGTTGAGGATTATTTATAGTTTTGAGGAGAGTAAGTTGATGGGGAGTGAGGTTAATACTCCATGACCTCAGCGTAACAAGAGTGTAAAACTAGAAACATGCAGCTATTGCCTTACTGATTATTTCAATCGTTTTATGAAATAATTGGTTTCACTTGTTAATCTTCTCAATAGTTTTTTGAATAGCTTTTTATTAATGGATGTAAACAAATAAACATGGTGATTTGTATCTCTAATACGGCTCATCCGATTCATGTAAAACTTTGGAATTATGTGCAATACATGTATCCCAGTACTCAGATTAGGTATTTTCGGATAATTTTCCCTCTTGGATTATTCTTATTTGTTTTTTCAAAATTTCGAAATTATTTTTCTCATAAGTGGTGAAACCGATTGCGTCTAAAATCAATACAGTATCGAGTTGTATAATAACGTATGTGCAGGCCAAATTTGTCAAAAAAAAAACATGCGTGTTTTTATCGAGTATAGGGTAAAATTTAATCTAAATAGACTGAATTGATTTAAATTGAAAAAATTGAATTATTCATCCAATAAATCAGGTCTTTTATCTCAGTTAGCTATTTGAAGTCGTGTAAAGAATTTAAGAAAGAAAATATTATAGTCATGTTGTAAAATTATTCAATAAATAATGATAATAATAATAATAGTAAAAAGTGATGTTTACAGACCTAGAGACTAGGCCTATACAACTTGAAATATTTACCAATATAAAAAAAAAATAGCAACATAATATGGAGGAGAATGTAATAGAAATAATGATTGTTATAAAACAGTTGACGAAAAATAATAAAGGTGCCTACAAATGCCACAAAAAAAAGCCAAGTAAATCGAAAAAGGAATTAAGAAACAAAGATGAAATATTTCTCTCATCTGCTGGTCTACCGCAAGTGTGATTAGAAATCTGTGTTCGTTCTCTCTCTCTATCGCTCTAAGCGGTTTTCACTTGATGTGACAGCTACGTGGAGCGGTGTCACGTGCCGACGACAACGCACCGCTAGTGGCGCCACGTGCGCGCGCAACTCGCCGCGTGACCGATACAACTTGTTAACAGGGGCGGCTCGACAATGACGCGCATGCGTGAACAGAACAAATCACTGCAACTATGTTTTATAATGGGGTTGGAAGGGACCATTGTTTGCAGCTGCTCATTGACGAGAATAATTACCTATAAAGGAATCTGATTTGTATTTATTTATTTATTTATTTACTAGGAAAACGCGGGATGCGCGTTGTTAGACGAGCTTAGGGGTATAGAAATCTAGAATGAAAAATGATTTGTTAACCCAATCTACATCTACAGACCTTGGATCACTCCAAACGTTCAAAAACCTTACGAGAATCAGTTATGTCACGGCCTTCCTCTTCATTCATTTCAATCGTTTTGAATTAATTGGTGACACTTGTTGCTATAGATTTAATTGGTTCCCGTAATAGCCTAAATTGATGGGAAAATGCTTTATAAATGCGTTTTCTTCGTTATTTCTCATCCGATTGATGCGAAAAATCTCTCAAAATGTGCTTTATAGTTTCCTTTATATTCGGCGAAAATTTGAGAGGTCTTGAAAAATTTTGATTTTTCAAGTATTTTCCTCCGGGTTATTCTAATGGGGATTTTTGAAATTTCTAAAATTCATAAAAAAAAAGTTACCACCCGATAATGCCACAAAACTATACAGATCTAAGTTAGATGAGGAACCATGACGAAAAAAAGTTTGAAGTTGATAGCTGTAGCCGTTTGACCTGTGGAGAACCGACAAAAAAACATAAAAACAAGAAAAAAAAAAAAAAAAAAAAACATAAAAACGAACACCAATTTTTTTCAGTATGTCAAATTGAATCCTCGCTAAAGCTCTTCTAATTAACGATGCACTGCTTAACGACGCGTTTGACGACGCACTTTATTGATGACCAATATCTATTGGCCTGCTTTCCTCCGTTGCTCAGTCAGCTCAGGCACCGTTCTAGAAACCGAGGTCACCGTTGGGCTTGGGTTCGCGTCCCGTATAGGTTTTTGTGAACGTTCTCTCACTTATCATCACTTCATAGTTGCATTATCATATCCTCATTCGTATACCCCCGTATAATATAGCTGTTGGTAGGGTCGTTAAACAAGATGGGGTTGAATACAGGAAAGTGCAAGTTAGTCACATTCGGTAAGAGAAACATAAGGACAGATGTAGTGTATGAGGTAGGAGGGAAGACGCTGGAGTTGGTGGAAAACTACAAGTATTTGGGGGTGGTATTTGATAGGCGTCTAGGGTGGGGGAGTCAGATTGAGAGAATAGTAAAAAAGAGTATAAATGCACTAAACTTTGTAATGAGACAACTTAGGGGGGCAGGTATGGAGATTAAGGAAAAAGCATATTTCTCGTTAGTGCGTCCCATGGTAGAATATGCTAGTTCAGTTTGGGATCCTTATAGATTAGGTGAGATAAGGGATGTGGAAAGGGTTCAAAGGATTGCTGTGAGAAGGGTTACAGGTAGGGTTAGGAGGTGGAAATGGGATGAGAATGAAAGGGGGGAGAGGGTAAGAATGTTGGAGAGTCCAACTGAGATGATGAGAGACCTGGGGTGGCAGAAATTGGAAATACGGAGGAAGGAGGATCGTTTATGTAATTTCTTCAGGGTAATGGAGGGAGAGGGGGGGTGGGGGGAGCTGCATGAGTTGATAAAAAGAAATAAGTCAGGGTATGGAGGTAGGCGGGGTCATGATAGAGCGGTAGTCATAAAGGGGGCTACATTAGATGTCGGTAAATTCTCTTTCTTAAATAGGACAGGTAGGGACTGGAATGGGCTTAGTAGAAATGTTTTTGAAGGGGATGACATCAGGTTAAAGTTATTCCGTCAGAGGGTTAAGGAGATGGTGGGATAGGGGTACTTAGGGAACTTGCCACCGCGCATTTATGTGCATTTGCAAGAGTTAAATAATAATTAAATAATAATAATAAACAATAATCATCTGTCTTTTGACGTCGGATGAGATGGACGTTTTTATAGGTATGGGAAGAAATCTGAAGGTTGGTAGGAAGGAAGCAGTCATGGCGTATATATAGTATAGGAACCGTTTTCCTAGGCTACAGAGGAAAACCATGACAAACCTTCATAAAGATAGACGGTGGCATCACTGGCATGGATTGAACCGAGACCCGATCCTGGCGATCCATCCTCATTTCCGCGTCATGTGGAGCAAGCGTGTTAGCACTGACCTACCTATGCCGGTAATATGCCTGTAGTCTGTTGCGCCTATAGCTATCACTTGTCTTGTTAGGTGGGCACATTAGAGCTAATTTGCAAAGAAACGTTATCTGCTATTGGCGACTTTTGCCCAATGTAATCCATTTCAAATTCTAATTCGCTATAAACACTGATTTTTTAAATTTTTTAAATCAATAGCTATATACAATATAGTAACCTCATATATAAGTACATATATAACTACGGTACTTTAGACCGTACCAGACCAATATTATAATTTTGTTAACCGTATTTTTTTAGGTACCGATATATATAAATCTTATCTGTCAGATGAATGCGTGTATGTGTTGAAAAAATTACATTTGCGTTGAAAAATAATTACTTCAAGTACGAGATTTTTTTTGTTTCTTTTGTTTCAATAACATCGAAACTTGATACAAAATCATTGTTCCCCAATTAAGGCTGTGGATGAAAGATAGGATCGTTTGGACGGGGCACCACAAGGGCGATCTTACCATCCCATTTTAAATGTTTGTAACCAATGAACTTCAACACCAGGACTGTGCTGTTGGTGACCATGAATTTCCGCCGCAGATAACAGAGATTTTATGTACCAAATTTTTGTTCAGGCCCCCTATGCATTGGTGATGAATCTGTCTGCACCAAAACAAAGTCTCACATTTTATTTTTCCAAAAATTTACGTTGAATATTCGCGAAATTCAGGAATGTTTTCAAATTTGAACCTTACTGTAGTAGGCTACGTTCAATGTGTGGATAAACGATAGTTTGTACAGTAATTGTTACGGTAAAACTTTTCATTTCTGTTCACTTGATTTATTCATTACCCGTCAATTTTAAAATTGATAATTCTATCAAACAATGTTTATGGAAAAAACTGTTCATTTTAGTTAATTCATTTACTCAATTTTAAGTTTTAACATTATATGTTCCGAATTTAGCCCCCCAAAAATTGTTCAAAGATTAAATTTGCTCGCAATAAATCACCATATACTGGTATGTATAACCATTGGTTGGTGTTAGAAGGCTGTGACTTGCATTGTTGAGAAAGCCGTGGGAACAAGGCTGTGGTTTCCGATCAGCTCAATCAATTAGTTCCACTCGATAAACATATTGCAGCCAACAAATGAATTAATTTGCCTGCTAGTGAGTTGTAGGCGTGGTCTTGTAAGAGCGATGGGGAGGGGTGGGGAGGGATCACGTGGCCCGTCGACGGCAGACGTCGCTGCCTGGTTTAGACAGCTAGCTAGGGCGCTAAGAGACGGGTGAAGCGGAGGGTGAAACTGCTTGCAGTACCAGCAATTGTAGAGATGAGATCCAAGCTTTTGTGGGGAGTAGGCCCTAATAGCGGTGATAAACTTGTATAGGGTTACTCGCAGGCATTTTAGACAGGACAATAGAATGCACATTTGTGAATATAAGTTTATACTGGATCTCATGAGGCATGGCCCACCGTTGAACTTATAATTACATATAGATATATTTTGTATTGTCTACATTTTGCTAAAAATATAAAAATGTCAACGAATTTCTGGAATATAAATTTCTGAAGGAAAACTCTGTACATGGCCATGCGTTGCAAGATGAGCGAGGTGTATGAAATTACTCGAAAGCCATCGCACACCTTGATTTTGAAACTAGTCGCTCACTGCCTTCGTTAATGGAAGATCTAATTGATTTTACCTGTTCATCATTTCAATCGTTATGCAGCTCTAGTTTCCCTTTTCTAATATAACTTATAAAACATTTAATAAAAATATATGTATTCTCTATAAAGAGAGATGGAAGTTTCGCTACGCTCATTTCATTCCACAACTTGGGTTATATGAGATCCAAACTTGGATCAAGCTGAGGTAGGGGGGAATTGGGTTATTTGACTGCCCAAAGATTTTTGTGCCAAGACAAAACCAATCATTATAGATATCAAAAACATCAAAACTTGGAGCTATAATGTTTCATATTATTTCTTCAATTGAAAAATATCATGGACTTATAATAGTATTATAAAACCATAGTCTGATCACCGATCTCGGTAATTAAACAATTTCAATCAAATATATATGGACCCTATAGAGAGAGAGAAGATTAGATAATCACACATTAAGAAATCTAAATTTTGTCAGTTATTGAGTCGACTGGGAATAACTTATTATGAATAATTATCCTATGACAATTCTAGGCCTAATTATTTGTCACAGTGCACTGTTCTCTCACAGATGACACCGAGCTCGATTAACTTCAGAGTCGACCACACTGAGGTTTACCGTGTTTATGTTATTCGTAAAAAGTGAATATTGGGATGGTTCCTAAAGAACAGATTTTATATGTATATACTAGGCATACACCTATACTTTTATCATACTTTGTATTCAATTTCAATATATAGGTCTATACGAAAGACGAAAGAAGGCCGGCTAGTCGACTACCAATATAAAAAACACAAATATCACCATTATTTTTGTTCATTGGATTAGCTCACGGTACATTAGAATTTAGATTATTATAATTCTACAGGACGAGGGTTATGATAAGAAACGCAACTGCATCCTTCAAAGCGTTAAATCCTCAAAGTTGTCGTGAGATTATATATGTGATGAACTAAGTTATTACAATTATTTTATTGGTAGGGGCCTAAACAACCTTCGTCTTTCGTAGATACAAGCGTATATAAGATATATATATATATATATATATATATATATATATATATATATATATATATATATATATATATATATACACTTTTTAAACATATGAATTTTCCACTTTACATCACACATAATTGAGTATAGTCCCTTAAAATAAATTGTCTACATATTTCTCATAGATTACCATTGCTTCTTAAAATCCCCTCTTCAACGTTTTCACCATCCATATAAATAAATGTAATGTCAAAAAAATCACCGTCGCCGACCGCAACGAAAGTCTGTTTTTAAATGAGACTAAAAGTGACCAATGATGACCGCCAAGATATGTGACGTCATGATTCAATTTCCGACCAGTGATACGATATAATATAGTAGCAGCATGGAGGAATAAATGTTTCTTTATCCAATATAAACAGAGCAATATATATACATGAGCATTATGTCGCTGAGGCGCTATTGTTAGTATCGCTCCTTCACATGCTCGGGGTCCATGGTTCGACCCCCGACGCAGTAACAAAGAAAATATATTTAAATTTATATATATATATATATATATATATATATATATATATATGTATATATATTATTTATATATTTATATTTATATTTATACATTTATATTCATATGTTTTTATTTTTACACAAGAAACCCAAAGAAATGTATTATTATAATAATGCTTGTGAAAACTCTTTTCATATACCTACATATAAATATATATATATATATATATATATATATATATATATATATATATATATATATATATATATATATATATATATATATATATATATATATATATATATATATATATATATAAATGATTGTGCCGAGCGCAGGGTTATGCTTGATTTTTTTTCAATTTGACCACAGAAATATAGAAAAATATATTTTAAAAATAATGTTCCAAATGTATTTATATTTTATAAATTTTTAAAAATCTAGATTTTCAAATTTCAGTTCGAATTATGATACTTTGAATCATAGATCTAATCGACTTGTTATCCAATTTGACCAATTTAAAATATCCACAACTGACCTGACGTATATTTCAATACTCGTACATATTTATGTAATAAAAATGTGCATGTGACTGTGAGTGACAATTATGAAATAAATATATTGAAATTGAAAACAAAAATATGTACACAAAATAATGTTGTGGTTTTTAACTATTGTTCATAGTTCCATTTAAAAAAACGACTTGCAGAAAATCTTCGCTCTCCATCCAGCACGTGGTATAAATTAACATTACCAGTACATTCGTGGAGAACTGCCATCACAGATTTGATTGTTTGTTGTGTGTAACATGTCGGTTTCGGTTGCAATTGAGATTTCACGGCTCGCCGTATGTTTGTGTTTGTTCCCCGCTTCACAAGGCCGTGGCGGTGCGCTCCACCACGCCAGGTCGCGTGCGTGGAGCGCGTGCAAGGGTGGTGAAGCTATACACAC
This sequence comes from Brachyptera risi, assembly GCA_964007535.1. Classification (NCBI taxonomy): domain Eukaryota; kingdom Metazoa; phylum Arthropoda; class Insecta; order Plecoptera; family Taeniopterygidae; genus Brachyptera; species Brachyptera risi. Next base: position 34,775,351 of record OZ023329.1, on the reverse strand, counting down.
AACATGTGTTTGTAAGGGTAGGAGGCAACGAGATAAACGATGTCAAACAAGAGGTACGATTGAGACTGACAAATAGGTGTATGTATATTTACTCACGATTATACTGAGAAGGAAGATTTGATGTGCTGAATATCTATTCTCTATATAAGTCATACACTTACATGTAAATTAATCCAAGAATAGGAGGGTATAAAGCATGCATTTTAGTACATTTTAGAAGTCTCTATAAATGAGTCGATAGTATAGCCAACACTTAAAAAATATACTTCTTAGGCCCGATATTTCCAAGTCCAGCTATATATAGCCTACCTGAGAGGTGATGAAAACAAATACCATGGGTAACCATGGTGATAACAACTTTGAACTGCTAGTTAGAGCTCCACTGACGTTGGTATTTCCGACACTCTTGGCTATAGCTATAGGCCATAAACATATTGAACTGATTCTAAATTTTAACCATCTCTCTATCTGAAAGAAAAATGTTTAAAATAATTTGTTGGATGAAATAATGTCAAACTCAGTTGAAGATTACAATTCACATGGTATAGGTATAAGTTCTTATGGTGCTAGAAAAAGAAATTCTTCGTTCTTGTGTACTTTTCTCACTATATGCGTATTCAACAGCACCACAGGTTAATCAAAGGTTCCAATCCACTTCAAACTATTATTATGGAGCTTTATAGAAGATCCTTATACAAACTAAATAAATAATACAAATTAAATAATAACTTATAAAGACCTGTCACCTATGCATGATAAAGAAATGATATTTTATTGATGTTTCCCATTTTAGAAAAATTTTCATCCCAGGGTTATATTTCTCTCTTTCTAATTTCTCTCTATTCTATATACACTCGTTATTAACATTTCGGCTCTTCATCTCTTTCCTTTTTTATTACCCAATCTTTCTCTCTCTCTCTCTCTCTCTCTCTCTCTCTCTCTCTCTCTCTCTCTCTCTCTCTCTCTCTCTCTCTCTCTCTCTTTCTCTTTCTCTCTCTCTCTCTTCCCTTTATCTTCAATTTTTATGAAATTATAGGTTTAATGCTAGGCCTAATGAATCGAATAATGTTCTCTCTCTCTCTCTCTCTCTCTCTCTCTCTATATATATATATATATATATATATATATATATATATATATATATATATATATATATATATATATATATATATATATATATATATATATATATGATATTTTGATTTTGATGAATTTCCAAAGAGACAGTGCTGTGCAGTCAAAAACAGTCTTATTGCAAAATATTGTATATAGCTATTCGAGACTGCTCTCCTAATATTCAAATTGGTGAAATGATGTTAACAAATATTTCCCTTGAAATGGTTCTCAATATAGACCATATACTTACAAGTGATGCCACTTTATGTGATTATGACAGTTTATGCATTGTAGTGATAAGTGGAAAATAATATCTCATAAAATTGCATGTGTTCGCAAACCACAACTTCACTTTTAGTATGTGTAAGTTATATACCGGCCCTTAACTTGTCTAAGAGCTGCCATCAGGAGACCGGAGTTCAACCCCTACCACATGGTCAACCATCCTTATAGAGCTTTTTTCTGGTCTCTTTCTGTCGTTTATAGGTACAATTGCAGTCACATAAAATGGTTCAATCCGAAATAAAATTTGTAATTGAAATGAAATCTATACGCATATTTATCCACTAAAATTTTCATATAGACCATGTGTGGAGTGCATAGGCCTATATAATCGTTGTCGTAGTGCGTGTAATGTCCGTATATATATATTCTTCTCATGCAAGGTGCATTTTAATGTATCTTGATCGATCACTTTGTGTGACCGTAATCTCACAAACTGGAATGAGTTACACATTTATTTATTTACGCATCTATTCATCAATCTGTTCATTCAATAATTCATCTATTCATATAATCATCCATCCATCCATTCATCCATTCATTCATTCATTCATTTATTCATGTTTATTCAGTTATTTTTTATCAATTCATTTATTTATTCATTTAATTCATTCATTTTTATTCACTTATTTATTTATTCATTGGAAATTAGTATAAATTTCACCATGGATGAAAGATATGGTTCGATCGTCTATTCTTATACCCTGAAAGCAACCAAAAGCATCAAGCAATTCTCAAACAAGAAGGTTATATCTTCCTTAATTGATTTAATCAACTTCGTACAGATTTGTCAACACATCATTTCGAAATTTTCACTTTGCCGTTTTCAATGACTTTGCTATTCATAATGCTGTTTCGTAAATCGTAATCAGTATTGAAGGCATTTTCTTTTATACTTTTTTTCAAGAAGGTTTTCTTCACGAGAAGCATTGATCGCCATCTTGTTATGAAGGACCCAGACAGTTCTTCAGAACAACTTTACTTATACTTGTCCTCTTACATTTATAAAGTTTATTCAAAGGCATACTCGACTCACATGGTATAATTAATTGTTACAGCTAATTGACAGCTCGTTTTATTTACTAATTAACAAACTACCTTTTACCTTTCAACAATTCCACGTTTCATTATCACTCACTCATTCGTACTCTCATATAACCTATAACCGTTGGTGCCTTGATGGGGTCGTTTTATACGCAACAGCTTTGGAAAAAAATTGTGCATAAAACGTACAATTATTTTAGTCAATATCGAATCTTATACATTTTTCAGCTTTTTTTGAAACTCACTTACGTAATGATGCAACCGTTTAGTCTTCCATTGTTCATGTGAGTCTTGTGGATCAATATTATCTTATGCCTGATCTTAATATACTTAGACTGGATGATGTGGGGGAGGTGGGGACCAATGACGTGCTTGTATACACCCATACGAGCCCCGCCCCTGATAGGGGTTGCATCCCCTATCAGTATATAAGAGCTAAATCCCTTGGGATCACCAGTATTAGTGTTATATTATCAGTGAACATTAAAACAACAAGGAAAGTAAGTGATAATATAATTGCATTAACAATCAAGTCAAAAGCTAAATTGATTCAAAGCATGCAGTTCATTTAGAGAAATATCAGTTTTTATGTCATAACTATTGGATGATCATGAGATCAGAGATCAGGAACTTGAGGGTGCAGCATCCCCTGAGACAAACCTTTATACCTATCCTATCACTTTTACAATAACGCATGAACTCATCTGTAGGGTAACTATAATAATTGGAAGGATTTGATTTAAATCATCACCAAATTGATACCAGTTTCAATAAGAAATAGAAGTTGCAGCGTGATTATTCTCCAAGATATTTTTCAAAAAGGGTTTCTCAAAATATCTTGGGCCTACACATTTCTCTCAAAAATGTTTAGCTATATATACTGTTGCTCAAAACCTTCGCTTATATAGAGACAGCTAGTTCTATTCGGGTGTGTCAGTCAATATGAGTAATGAATTGACTAAAGGTCAAGTGATTATTGTTTATAGACTTGATGTGGAGAAAAATGTGAAAATTGGAGTTTACGTATTTTCTCTTCCTATTGAAAGACCGGAATTCTGAAGAAACGAAATGTCCACACTATTGTTACTGTATTTATTGCTCTATAGTTTAATTGTGTTTAAAAGTGTCTCCTTAATATCCTCACCCTCATGTAGGCCCTATACCATATAACTTATGTGTATATGCATTTTAATGCAGGTATTTTAGTTTAGGCTCTACTTCATCATATAGAGTACTGAATGCAACGAATGATTAAAAATATCGAATATTGTAATCGTATACATACTGTAAAATATAATGCAATATAATATGATAGATTCCATGTTTCAAAATGGAATGTACTGAATATCTCAAAATATCAGTTTATTTATAGCTTTTCATAATTTTGAATGGAATCAAGAATATTCTATTTCATCATCTCAATCAAATATGGTTTATGCATGTGCAATTTATATTTTCACCAGGAAACCTGCCTATAATCATAATTTTTATACTGAAAAATTCTCAAATTTCTCATGTCAAATTTCTAATGTCAAGTCCTTGAAATTTAATATTAAGCCTACTTGACCTTATAATGTTCAAAAAGCAATCGCGTTTCAATAAATTGATAAATTACCGTTGAATAATGAATATGTAGCCTATATCTCTACGGTATACTCGTGTGGGGAGTTATCAGTTATAAAAAGCCATGTTTGAGCCTATAAGAGTATATGCTATGCAATGTATCAATGTTTGATTTAATTTCACCATTTTCAATTTCTTGGGTCCAATACATTTTTGGGATATTTTTGCTGTGACACATTATTTCAAATGATAATAGTTCACATGAATTCACAATTTCTAGAGATGTGAGTATTGAAATAGGCCTACATATTTTGTATTCCGAAATTTATTTTTCATTTGAAATTTGAATTACTTCACATTTGTGTGACTGTATCAATACAATTTACATTTTTAAAGGTCTATACACCTCGAAAATTACAGAAATTAAAAGTATCAACTATATATTGTATTATTTAATATATTTTCTAATATAGGGTCTACATTTATAATTTCAACGTGATCGGTGACATGTTGGTGATGGGTATAGTTTTGGAATCACTAAAAATAATGTGATAAGTTCATTAGGTAAAAACAAATAAGGTATAGGTTTATAATTTATATACCTGATTCGATTTTATAACTCATAGATACATGAGCAATAAGAGTGGAAGACACGCAGGTATTTTATTTATGTATGTATATATATATATATATATATATATATATATATATATATATATATATATATATATATATATATATATATATATGTATATATATATATATATATATATATATATATATATATATAAATATATATATATATATATATATATATATATATATATATATATATATATATATATATATATAGGTAAAACATAAATAAATACATAAATAAACACACATAAATAAACACATACACACACATACATAACACATACATAAATAAATATATAATATATATATATATATATATATATATATATATATATATATATATACATATATATATATATATATATATATATATATATATATATATATATATATATATATATATATATATATAAATATATACATATATGTATATGTATTTTTTTTCTCACAAACCATCTATACAGGGGCTTTTCGTAGATTCCCTCTATAGTATAAGCTAATACAATACCCACAATATAGGCCACGACCGCTTCCTTTCCACTATTCTTCCCAATACCTAAGCAACCTTCTCTCTATCACCCCATCATATCATCAATCATTCATCCATCGCCAATAGGTCTTGGTCATCATTAGGCCTACAGTTCGTCGTTAAACCCAATATGAATAAAAATATATGTAGGGCCTAGGCCTATTTATTTATTTATTTTTCATTTTCTTTTTGTAGTATACACTATTATTCTTTTTCAATTCCTTGTTATTCTGTGACATCAACAGCCCATTGGTTTTCCTCAGAAACCAGCCCGGTACAGCCATGTCCGGGGGAAACACAAACAATATAGACAGTGAACTCGGCTACAACTACCAGCAACATGGTACATCACCAAGATCAAATAAGGTCACGACCTCTAGAGCAGACTCTTCGTCGACTTCCCCGCCATCTTGTAGTCGTCAACACAGCCCCCCCAAGTGAGTCACCACCCTCTCAAGTCTCAAGGAGTCAATGTTTCAATCCAGCTCAACAATTCGCACAGAATTTTCATATCTTTTTTTATTTTGAAAACCATAATTTTTCATCTTCGGAGATAGAGCCTGATGATACCAATTATTATATGGTGAGTGTTCGACACCTTAGGCTTAAGGTTGGGTATCACCGTGTCAACAACCTGAAAAAAACTAAAAAGCATGATTTTAGGTGCATGCTTACTGATTCATTACGTCGTTGTTACCCAGTTGGTCTCTTAAAATGTGTTCTCCCACGTGTAGTAGGATGCAGTATTGTGGTGAAATCAGCGGTCCGGGGTCCACATTCCTACCAGCAAGGAGCGAGCTGAGCGATGACGAACTGGGTGAACTACCGAGCTGCGCGTACGCTAACCGGGCATCCTCAGGTCACATGCACTATTTGGGCGGGGCAGGTTAGTGGACATTTTCAGTTTTTTCTCTCCAATGCATGATGATACAGTTATGTCAAAAATAAGAAATATGAGCCCTCCAGATCATTGAAATCAGTTTATTGAATTGGAACACGATTTTTTATAAACAGTCTATAATATAACTTATAAGTTGATGCTAATGCAATACACTCGTCGGTGATGCATGCACAACCTTTCTAAATCAGAAGAGCCATTTTATCCATTTTGCACTTGTTCGCGAGCCTCACAGACTGGTGGGTATAGGAACTTTGATGGGAGTGGAGGAGGACTTGAAAATAAAAAAATATGAAAGATCCAAAAGTCATGTACGGGCCTACATACGGGGTTTGGGATAGAAATTTGGAGTCTTTTTTCTCTCCGATCAACTAGTAGGGTATAGAAACATATATTTTATACCCAAGTTATAGCAGGGGGTCAGAAACATTAGTGGGGGGTCATTTCCTCCTACCCCTGACACCCCACAACCTCTTCCTATGCGCCTGATGCCAACATGTTGGCATCAGGCGCATAGGAGGTTACAACTGTGTCCCGGAAAATTATATGAATTCTATCTTGAGGCTGGACGTTCAGCCACATACCAGTGGCCTACTCTGGTCACTTTTCACATTGAATTAGGTAAAAAATTATTGAAATTTAATTGAAACTCGTAGTTGAATACATGATTATTTATAGCCTACAGCTGGTGTATCATCGAACGTACAAAACAAGGTTTTTCATAATAATAGTCGTCACAATGCTGATAATTTATATAATATACTGTATATACATCAGTGAACAAAACGGAGAAGGTTATTTATTTAAAGAAATTATATGACAGTAAATATAAATACTTCAAATAGATAGTTGAACGCATGAGGTAAAACATACATATACCATGACTATGTATAATTAATTGCTGGTAAATGGGAAGAAATATATTCATGAATATGAAATTAAATGACGGAAGAAAAATGTTAAAATGGCAAAAATTACAAGCATCAAAAAATATGATAAAACGTATATGCATTTTGATTTCGTTTCTAGTAGGCCAAAGGAGGTCGATGCATGATTTTGCAATATGTTTTTTATATCTGGCCCTTCCACCCATACCCAACAATAAATTATCTTCTCGAATCAATCAATTGAGCTGCATTTTCGTGTATCTAAGGGTAATATTATTATAATTATAAATATAGGGTCCAGCGTAGTCTGCATGTTTTTGGCCATCAAGTTTAGTTCTTCTGGAACGTCTAAATTAAATGCAGGAGATAAAGTGTTATTTGATCTCTTCCACTTGTTATGTTATCAAAGAGCAGAAACTATATATTTAGACCACGTTTTGTTGATAGACCTAACAAAAATGTGTCAAGGTATGATTATTATTAATTAGGGCATTCAAAAATTGGTAACCAAGGAATAACATCAGAGACGAATGATCGACGATCTATGTCGACGATTGATCTGAAGGCCTAATTATCTACACTTTCGTTCAATAGTAATAACAAGTTAATCTGGTAATTTTCACCACTATAGTTTATTATTCGTGAAACTGCACCTCTTAGTAATTAATGGAACCTGAATGAGGCATTTTTATATTTTTCAAAAATTGAGTATAGGCATTCATTGACAAACATTCCGCGCCTCGTCATCATTTCAATTGAGCTATATCGTTTTGATTCTTGTAAATCATCATTTTCGTCTGTATTCTTTCATATACCGGTACCGTATAATGAAATATTGACGTTATTCTCTATATAGATTGGAAAAATGTTCTGCTATTTTATTTCATGTCTCACTTTAATATACATCAATGAATATTGGCCGCCATTTCAATTTGTTATCCACACACTTTTCATAATGTTTCACGATATACAATTTCGTATAGAGCACGTATACGTTATTTTATAATATATTAAGTTATACATTATCACATGCACCAAGTTATACCGGTATATATGAAAAAAAAACAGTTATGAGAAGAGTATATAAATAAGCCAATTCTCAGTTCTTGTCAATGAAATAATGGATAGAAATTATTCATGAAAAGGTATTGTTCAGACTTCGGCGTGTATATGGAACACGATATAAAACAGAATACACCTGCTATATGTATAACATGTCATCTCATGTTTCACCATAGGCCTAACCAGCCACATCAACTGCACACAAGCCACGATCATTTGATCACCTGTTATTATTTAGGACTCACAGATCAGTTATAATACAAAACATTTATTGAAGAAATATTTTCAAAACATTTGCGATACTTTTAAATCTTGATATTCTTGATTTTTTACCTTGATTTCGTCCCTCTAATTTTATGTATAGGTTTTAAATATATCTTTATAGAAGGGACTGAGAGGAGTGTTCGAGTGGCTAGCACACTGAACCAATATTCAGGAGACCAGGGTTCGATTCCCCGCCTGCATGGTCGACCATCCTGACGAGTTTTTTTTTGTAGTTTCTCACTGTCGTTCAGGTCAATACTGGGATGGTTCCTTAACAACCGGCCGCGACTGACTCCCTCCCACAATCCAAAATACCTGCTAAAATAACCTCTCCCCTCGTCATCTCATTATCTCAGATACCATTCATCGACGCAATAGATCCAAGTCATCAGTATAGTGCGTCGTCAAACCCAATGAATAAATAAAACAAGAGAAGGGAATGACTGTAAAAATCGTGATCTAAGATGCATAACACTAACAGCATTATAATTACAGTATACACAATCAATTAATCATGAGCACCAATCATCAACTTTCGAATAATTTTTAGACTTGACGTTAATAATATTGGCTCCCCCTTATCAACTCTATAATAGTATAAAAATGTGTGTAAAATTCACAATTTTTGATAAAACGTGGCAATATATAACCAAATAATGATATCCATTGTTGACACATTGTGATCGCGTAGTTAATGACCCGGAGTCGATGTTGTTGTTGTTTGCAGAAGACGGACTGGTAGAGATGTCGGGGTCAGCAGAAGGGGGCTTCTACCCCAGCGGTAGCCCTTATCGAGTCCAGCGCCATGCGGCCAACATCAGGGAGCGCAAGAGGATGCTTAGGTCGGGCTCAACACCCACCCCCCGCCCCCCGACAGTCAAAATGTGAGGAGGGGATGGGTCAATCACAACCCTTCAGAGCATTCAGGGGCCCAACAGGCACGAAATTATAGGAAAAGTTCAAGAGTGCATGCGTGGCGATTCAACGAAATGACAGTCTTTTGGTAGTAACTTTTGATAAATATTAAAATTTCGTAGAACGTCAGATCTTTGAATACCATACGAAAAAGTGTACAGTTGAACTATAGGCCCCTATACAGTGTATAATTTCCTCAAGCATGAAAAATCACATTTCTTGCCAACGTGTGGAAATTAAATGCATTTTTTCAATAGCTCTTGTGCACTATAGTTTGTGGGCTACAAAGACATCTGCGTTGCAACGAATTAGAATTTTGATATTATCCTACCATTTGAAAGATATTAAAAAAAAATGAGATTTCGCTAAATCGACTCTCACGCTCTCTTGATGTTAAAAAAATTATCGACTCATGATCAGTGTTGTGACATTATGTTATAAAGTATAAATTTTGCGTGGAATACATGCATAAGAGAAATAAGAATATCTAGAAACGAAAGTTGACCAAATGTATCTATATAATACTTTTCAGTAGATAAAAGTAAATTAGTTAGGGAAGGGAAGGGGGCGGGGGGTGATAGATAATGAGGTAATTCAACACCTCATTTTACTGTTGGCTGAATCTTCTAATAATAGAGCCAATAGGCAATACCAAATTAAACGATTGAAAAGTTTTAATAAATGAGAATGTCGACGATTTTTGTGAATCTGTAATATTTTATTAAGATATTTTATATAATTTTTTCAATATTTCGCTTATGGTCAGTAATACTTTAGTAAACTAAGGACAAAGTACAGCCTACCATTCATACATGAATTAAAAATTGACGGAATAGGCCACTATATTAGATACGGTACTCGTATTCCCGAATAATGATGGGAAATAGTGAAGACAAAGACTAACAACTTTTATTAAAATATTATTTTACATAAATAACTACTTTTCACCAATATTTCATAATTGATAAAATCACACGACGAATTCAATATTTTTTTTAAATTATTATTTTCACAATAACTTTGTTATTATTTTCGATAACATGATCACGATATAATTCACAAATGAGAACTTTTAGAATAAACAAGTGAAAAAATGATTATTTTTGTTCTTAAATATTCAAAATGACAGATTTGATAGCTCAAAATAATCATATTTATAGAGACAGGTAAACAGTTGTCACTATATAAATGGATAAATGATGTAGGAAAATGTCACAACACTGAATACGCGTTTGTATCTATACATTGAGCAGTTTTGCTCCTCATTCGTGTCTAGATTGAATGAACGTTGTTTATAAATGAACATGTTGATTATATATAGCTATAATCAGGGCCCTTGGGTGGTCGGGGGACGGGAGTTTTACTTTACAAGGTTTATTATAGTAAATATACCACAAATAATATTATAATAATTGAGTTCCTTAATAGGTTTTGTTTTTATCAAAACAAAATATATAAACTTACTCACGTAATACCTCACTATCTATATTTTCAGTTCCAATACACAATTGTTCTTGATATTATTTTCTTGAATCAATATACACTAATACATGAGTCACTACTATTATTATTATTTATTTATTTGTACAACTTTAGGATAACAGTCTCCTATGACGTGGTTGTATAGTCTTTGGTATGGATTATATGATTATATATCAACTTATTTCAAACAATTATGCATGTTACTGTAACATCTGGTTGAAGTCAGCTATATTCTCAATCTTTTCTATTCCATCTTTTGGGAGCTAAATGGAAAGGTTGAGGAGTTGATGAAATTATAAAAAGATTCATTATATAGGAATCCATTTCGTGAATCAGGTGATAGGAAGATCATAATTTGAATGTGTTGAGATGAAATTGAAAGGGGGTGCAATTGAAAATTCTGAGAGATGACTTTATATTGTTGTCATCAGGACAAAATGAGAGAAACAAGGGTGGCAGATATAACGTATGGTATAGTTTGAAATGCATAACCGCTATGCTACAGTGACAAAAGTCGGATTGAGATAATAATTGGATGAGCATATCGAGGACTCAATTTCACCATACCCGAAAAAAAGTCCTTTTTTTTTTTTCTTTTTTTTGTTCGCGCTCCACAGGTCAAAGAAAATCCAAAATCAGTTGAAACTTGGCATACAGAAGTGTCCTTATTTAATTCGATACTATATAATTGTGAGGCACAATCGGTCGAACCACTTTTGAGAAAATTTATTTCAAAGTTTTCAAAAATCCCATATGAATAACCCAGAAGGAAAAATTCGTGAAAAATATTTCATCCGAGAGAATTCAAATTTTCAGGGAATTTCAATATAATAATGATACACACTATTCCGAACTTTCACACAAATCGAATAAGACGTTTTGATGTAAAAAAATATATAATGTAATTTTTGTGAATCATTCAAAGCTATTAAGATATCAATTAAATTCAAGCAAGAAGTGTCACCACTTAATTGTAAACGATTAAAACAAAGCCTTCTTTATTATCATACAAATTAATAAGTAAAAATAAGATGGCAGGGGCATAATGGTTTGGATCTCAAGATGTATAAATAACCAATCCAAAGATATAAGTTGACATAAGTAGCTCATCCATCAACGCGGCAACACATAACGCTTTTGCCTAGTTTAAATAAGTAGGAAGATGGCAGAAGGGGATGCGCCAGTCGGAAAGACACATGGAATGAAGAGAAGATATGTGAAAGTATATAAGTATAGTGAGAGAAAAGGTTTAAAGTGTTTTGGGAAATTTATGTTTTTTTTTCACTGTTTGGATGTTTTTATTTATCATTGTTTCATTACAATGTTGTTTAACGACCCCACCGACAGCTATGTTATTTGAGGGAAGGAGTGTGATAATGAGACGATGAATATAGTGGTTGAGAATAATTATTAATGAATGAGAAATAGAGAAAATGTTTCCTAAAGAAAAAATGAATTAATGATAAAAAAACGACGGGTATCACTAAATAACTGATATTCGATTATTCAGGTTTAATCACTTTCGGGATGCCAGATATTTCACACGCAGTTTGAAGTGATGAATTATTTTGATAAAGTAAAATATTGGTAACAGAACGAAAAAACGATCAGCCAAATTTTGGACCCATAACATTATGGTTGTAGGGTGAGGGAAACTCAATGGTAAGGGTGAGGAAGATCGGAACTTGATCGATCTAGAGGGTGAGAGTTTTGGTAATGCATGCACTCTAAATATCAAGTGTTTGACTTTTTTTTTAAGATACATCTTAATCTAATTAATGCGTTTGAAATTAACACACATATTTAAAAATACGTTGGAATATTAACACGCACTCTACAGAAAACGTTTTACTTTCAAAACTAGGACAGTTAAGTGTGTTATTTATGTGTCTGAAAGAAAAGGTATTTGAAAAAATAGTGTTTGAAAGCAAAATGCTTTTATTTTCAGTTACTTTTCGAAGTGTTTTCTTTAAAAATGTGTTTTAAATTTCAGTGATAATCTGTTATTCAAACAGTTCCAAAATTTCAAACCTATAAATACTGTAACAGGAAGTCAAACATTATAGTTTTCCAAACACATTCATTCAACACGCCATTTATTTTCAAATGCTTTTGCTTCTCATAAATTATTGAAAAATGAATATATTTCTATAATGATATAGGCATATATATAGAGGCCCATGAACATCCAATTTAAACTCAAACTTAAAGTTTAACTATACAAGCCTATTCACAACCAGAAGTCGAGTCAAGGAAGAGAAACCAGCGGTAGTTCAATTTTGAGGTTATGTAGAATCAACGTAGAAAGAAAAATTGGGAGTTTTTGGGTCTAAAGGCAGGATTCATTTGTATTTGTATTTATTCCTTAAACCCTCTTTTGAGGAAATTGCATACAGTTAACAGTCAAGATACATCATATTACAGTAGGCATAATGTGCTTATTCACACTTCCGATTTTTTTGTCGTCCTACACGATTTCGGTACAGTTTTTGATATTCATCAATCATAAGTCAAAACTTGACCGAAACGAGATGGAGGATTACGATACCGAATTCGGTCCGGGACGTGTTGTGTATGTTGGTTGAACTTCAACTTTTGTCAACCGAAAGCACAATTTTGCTGGAAGTTAAATGTGTTTGTGTACCTTTACTACTATACAAGGCGCTATACTGTCGCTCTTCCGCTTATTTGATTTAACCCTGTCTATATGGCCGCATGACGTCACTGAATCGTTCCGTGTTGAATATGCAGTGGGAACAGGTATCATGCCACAGGTATGATTATAAAACTTATAATGAATCAACAGGTATCATGTTGTTATTCGTACCTACATCGTGACGGATGACAGAAAAATATCGGAAGTGTGAACCCTGCTTTATACGTAACTCGTTCCCACTGAGATAGCATTGGCTGAAGGCAATCTCATTGGCATTAGCAATTAGCATGCCAACAAAAGATTTAAACTCTACGTTAAACTTGAAGCTTATACCCAAGTAGAAAATGTATTATATCAGTATTATATCTTGATACAGCCGTAACACATTAATAGGCCCCCCTAACGCTTGAAGGTGGGAGTCTACAAGATTTCCATAATATCTGTATGACGATGTTGCAGTGCTACAAAAATATAACTGAATCACAGACACAGTAACTTATCCATAAAGGTACGTTCATACTACTACGCAAAACATTTTTGCCGTCACGGCTGGTCACGTGAACCAATCAGAAACTTGCCGTACCAGGCGATACGGCACAGCCGTCCGAGTTGAATTAACTTTAACTTTCTGCCGTACGGCTAGCTCGCCGTGATGCGGTTTGTGACGTAGTCAGCCTAATCACGGCCCTGTGCATGCTCAGACCGCTTTTCCTACGCACGGGGAGTGTAGAACCAACTGTTCAGCGGTCAACTCTTTTGACGCACCAACTCTTTTGATTGTCCTCGTCTTCTAACCTCATTTGTGGTATGAGATTGTAATAGTTGCCAAATCTTTCTCGGTTTTGAAAGATTGGACGAGTACCCCATCTTCTAGGTCTTCTTCTTCTTCTCTTCCTACTCTGTAAATGTGCAGCTGCAGGTAATAATAGTGCCTTCTTTTTCAAAAGAAGTGGAAGAAGTAACTTTTCACTGTTGTTGTTCATTTTGACAGATAGCAGACCGTGCTCACTTGCCGTCTGACGTTTACCGTAGTACTCTGAACGCAAGAAAAAAAGCTTGTGTTTACCGCAACGGAAAAACCGTACATGCGGCAGGTTGCCGTAGTAGTATGAACGTACCTTAATAGAGCGACACACTAAGAGTTTTTACCTAATATTTATAGACGCTGAAATCGTAGCTTAGGTCAAAGGCAATTTCAAGCAGGTTAGCTTAGGTTAGGTTAGCGGAAACCGTTTCTGAATCGGTTCCAGGTTCAATCGGTTCTGAAATAGAGAATCGATTCCTTATATGATGATTTTTTTAGTTTTTCATCATGTTGATTGAGTTATTATGTATAGTTGATAGATGTTCTTCAAGTGTGTTGTCGCCATGTAAATTGTGTAGATATAATATACCAGTTCACGCGTACATTATTCATCTGTCTTTTCTCCTCCATGAACAGTAAAACTCAAAATGTGTCCTACCACTGCTTTGTTTAGTCAGAAGAGATGTTGATTGGCTGAAAGATAACCGAATGATATGATGACGCCTAAAAACAAGAAATAAGCTCGCGCCAATGTGAGGGAGCGTCTAGATGAAAGTTTTCCCTCATTTTCGACCAAACAATGTCGTAGAATCGGTTCTGAATCGGTTCTGTGAATCGGTTATCCGGTTCTGATGTTCTGGAACCGAAGTTATCCCTAATATAGATATATATGTGTATACACATTCTCAATGGTATGGCTAACCTATACAAACTCAGTCCTGGAGTGGTTTAAGAGAATAACATAGTCTGAACCATCATATTCGTGAGTGGATAGATTATGGGGATGAATCATATCATTTATGGACATCATTTCCCACTGGTTTATTTCAAGAACTTTATAGGCATTCACCTGCTTAGAGTAACACACAGTCTCCATTTTTTGATAAAAAATGAATGTTTTGAGTCTCAGCACAATAAGATCCATTACTTTGGCAAATTCCGGCAAGTTATCAGTTTCACAAGCAGTCATTATGACGGCTCCTGCCTTATAAGTACATCCATGTACTATTACTTGCGGAGATACGAGTATCTGAGTGTTGTATGGCACATTAAGAAATGGCCCAATGATGTGATGGTACTGGTGATCCTCTACATTGATAATTTTACCTGGAGAAATTTGGTCACCAGCATACAGAAATTTTCTTGATGGCTGTCCTGGCGCAGCCATAAGTTGCGAACAACGAAGTGCTTGATGTCTATATGCAAGACTGAAGGGAACGTTTTTGAAATTTTTCATGACAGATGCTAATATTTTGAAATGATTGTGAGCTGCTTCGAAACGCATACACCATTGGTGTCGTAAAAGTCCAAATTGGCGGATTTGCTCTGGTAAATGAATCATGTAATGAAATTTAGGAGTAATGCTTGCTTCGGGGTATGAGTCAACAAAGTTCAAGTGATGGATTTCGATCATTCTTCCGAGTAAATCAATGTCTTCTTTCTTGATCTCAAATGCCAGACAAACATTCATTATTTTGACAAGCCTAATGAAGTTAACAAAGTGTTCTTCATCCTCACATAGGAACTCGCCAATGAAAAACGGTAACAAATATCCTAGTGTCATTAATTGTGCAGCATTTTGTCGCAGGTTACATTCAAGGTGTGAAGGTTCAATAAGAGTTGGTTTGTTGCCGATTAAATGCTTGTAGTTAAAGCTTGATATCTTGTTATTTAAGTCTTCAAGTCTGAAATATCCCTGATAGATGCAATGCTTTATCAACAATAACATTTCCATAGGTAGAACACCTTCTGCAAACACGTGCATGAAATCATGCGGCAAGCACTTTGTCACGTCAAAGAATTCAAGCTCGTTTAAAGGGCTCGAACCAACAATCCCGTAGAGAGTTGACCAGAAAGCCTTGGCTTGCTTAGTCAATCCTGGTTCTTCAATTCTTGCACAGCACTGTACATGATGTGCAAGTGTTCTACGCTGGAAATCAGCGTCATTAAACCCATCTCGCAGGTTCTCTTTTTTTACCAGGCAAGTCCTACATGGCCGATTAGCAAAGCCAACCCCCTCTTTAAAGCCACCAAGATAGCACGAGGCAAGTGTGTCACCAGTTACGAACAGAAGCGATCCACGAAATCTTCGCGGTCTTCCATGAATCAACAATTCAATGCCTTGCGGCTGTTCAAGGGCTTTGATTTCAGATAGAAACGGTTCCAGTATTTTACGGATCCCGTACTTCCGTATATGTACTGTTCTTGCTATTGCCAAAAGGTTTATATTATTCAAGGTGGAACGCAACTCTGGATACACATTAGTCAACGCCCAATAGAACAATCCAACCTTATGGACTTTAACTTTTGATCCTAACGGATTAACCACTTCTACATCATCATAGTATAGAGTGATGGCAAGTGCGGCTGGGTTGGTAGAGAATATGGGATGATTTTGAAAATATTCTCCATCCTTAAAGTCTCTTATAATGTCAACTCCGTTTGCCCTTGGTTGGTCAACACAACGCAAAACCCCATCATTGTTCAACAGCTGTGTCAATGACTCCTTAAATGAAACTGTTTGACAATATACTTTGCGTCGAACTAAAATTGATCTAACTATGGGTTGAGTTACTCTTTTCCACACACAAATTTCTGCAATTGGAGTTGCCGTTGGTAGAATGATGAACTTTTTGTCAATCACATATTTATCTAGATTATATTTGCTGTTCAGACCTCTGAAGATGTCCCCACTTATACTCTCAAATATGTTGTGGATTATATTGCCACCTTCTTCATCTGGAGTGAGTTCTTGAGTAAGTTTTCTCTGTAAAAGACATGAAAAATTGGGTTCCATGTAACATTGGTACATGAAATATTACATTTAAAAAGCCCATCCCTAATCAGTTTTAGAAAAATCCAGTTATTGGTTCCGATAACTAGAGTTGTTTGTGTGAACTGGGGGCGGATTCCTGTACATCGGCTTGCACTGCACTGTTCATGGCAATCGGTTGCACATACCTTGCCGAGCGATGCAAGTCCAATTCCAGTAGCTTTGATAAGACCCGTCCATCTTTGCACAGCTATTTAAGACCCGCCTTCCGTGCGTAACGCTTTGGCCAATCAACAATAACACTCGTGATCACTTCAATGACATCATTTAACCAGTAAAAGATTTTATAGGCCTATTGTTTTCTAAAGATTAAACAAAATATGTATGCCTATTCTACAGTCTGAAATTAGGCTAATATATAAATTTGAAATATTAAAGGAGCTAAGAAGCTAAACATACAATCTAATAATAGCATTATGTATTAATAGGCCTATGAAGATTCTGGTATATTTTATAATATATATGAAGTTTTTGATGTTTATGTAATGTATTATACAAAAAATATAGAAGATTTAATAATAATAATATTAATCTACGTTCCAAGTTTTATCCAACACATTTGCACAGACTTGCACGGGCTTGCCGGCCCTTCGGAGCACCGGCAAAGTTGCGTGCTCTGGCGAGGCTGTGCATTATTACTGGAACGACTATTGTACTGCCCACAGAGGTTTGGTCTTGTTCAACTATGCAAAAGCTTCAGGAATCTACCCGATGGAGCATCTTATTGTACTATTTTGTAGCATTATTATGTGAAAAAACTTATTTTTGGTGATGAAATGAGCCTATATTAATATTTGCACTGCAATAATTGACACACCTTTAGGATAAAATCTCGTTGCTCGACCAAATCGTTCACACCTCCAACAATTTTATTGAGAGACCGTTGGGAAAGAGTTGATGTTTCGCGTGAATGCAAAAGAAATTTTGCAGCATTCAGTTTCAATTGCTCTTCTGTGGGCATGTATTCCAAGTCCTCAGGTCCAGGTTCTCCTGGATCTGTTGGAAAATGATTATTATCACTTCAGTCTAGCTTAATATATAGGCTTATAGCCTGGTAGGCCTACCAGTACAGTAATTATAGAATTATAAAACCTATCGTTTTAAAAGTTTAGCAAGTTGTAGAGAAATGTCCTCTACAACTTGTAGTTTCTACTCAAATATATAAGCTTGGGCTTCTAATTCAAAGACTTGGGCCTAAGCTTCATGACGGTGCCGGTACGGTACGATATTCATAGAATGTTTTAAGCAACGGAGTGTATATTCGTACGGTCAACAGTATGATTGAGTGAAAATAGATCATACGGACAGTGACGTCATGACCGCGATATTCCGGTCGATGACCATATATGGCCAAAATAACGCTCTCCAACAATGTGACTACAGTAGCAATGCGTTAGCACAGCTGACTCCCATGCCAGGAAACTCTGATCGCATCCTGCCTGTGACCTTTTTTTATTTTTTAAATTGATTCCTCTAGAGTTTATATATAAAGGAACATGATCAATTATGTGGAAAAAGTCAGGTTGCGGACAGTAGGTTAGGTTAGGTTATTGGGTTAGGTTAGTGTATAAACCTCGTGTTCACCGCCAGCAGGCGGAACGAAGCTTATATATCATGTTCATTTATCGATAACTGGTGTCTGGAGCACTCTAGCAGTGAAAATTACAACTAGAATATCCTCCCGAACGAATCCAGATAGCTGAACAAATCCTACGTCATCAACATAAACAACCAATGACAACGCTGACCGTACAATCTATTTACGCGTATTCATACGGCTGACCGTAAGATTATCCACAACCTTCAAGCAAATCTTGGGAAAGGGTACATTACTTAGAATTACAGATTATAAGGTAAGATAAGTGTCAGGCTAGGGCCTGGTCCTACTAGGTAGGCCTACCCACAAAGCAGGGTCAAGATGCTCTTTTGTCTGAAGGCCTATAGGCCTAGGCCATGTCCTGGCTTGTGTCCGGTAAATGATTGACAGCTGTTGTGAAATGTTTTGTGATTTGCTGAATAAATTTTAATGACTATATAGGCCTACCTAAAGCCTCATATGCATCAACAACAGCTTCATTGTCTAGAACTGCCTGTAGATCTTGAGCAACAGGGATGTGTTCAACTGCTTGTTCTGGATGGTTGTCATTTCGGTGTTTTCTTTGTTGATGGCTGACATATGAATACCATGAATCATACGTTACACCACATAGGCCACACTGTATCCGAAAGTTTGGGTCAAATCGATGGTTCCGTACAGCATGTCTATTTATTTCTGTACGTTGATTTGAAGTAAAATGGCACATGGTACACTCAATGAGTTCATTCATTTGATTATTGTTATTATGGTAGGTTATTATGGTATTATGGTAGGCCTAAACATACATGATTGCATAGCCCTAGGGCCTTATAGGGCCTATATTTGTTGAAGGACTTTCAGGCTACAGGCCTAGGCCTAGAAACACTTTGAAAAGGATCTACTATCATTACATTTCGCAGCCTTCAACTTATAGTGTTATGTAATGAGCATTCATTAGTATAGAGCCTATCGTATTCATAAATAGGCCTAGTAGACGATTCGGTGTGATAATGTGGTGAACAAAATGTATTGGAAACAACAGCACAGATCGGATTCGACCATTCGATCTACATAACCACAAAATGTGGTAACGCATCGAGGTCAGCTAGCTGTATCTAGATATTGTCAAACTAGAACCTACGCTACAAATCGTTTTCATTATATGTTTTTAATTATCATCATGGATGTAATATCAGACTGAACAGTCATTTAATAATTCTAAATTCCATATCATATTAAAAGTTGAAGTGTTTGCATTTCAACCTAATACATAGACGGTAATGAAACAAGAATATCTACTGACTTCATATTCCGTCAAAAAATATCTAATTTTATACTGCCCTGTCAAAGTCTAGCAACATTATAATACACGATAGTGTATTGAACTAAGAATTTCCCAATACATTTTATTTATTGTCTCCGCTTAGCCCGAACAGATCTGATTAAAAATTGAAAATCGAGCATTTTTGTCAAGACTTAACGACCACACGAAATTTGAGCTCAAATTATTGCTATTTTTATTTGAAATAAAAAAACACATACATTTATATAAAAAATAAAAAAAATACGTCTTTGAAGAAGGAAGTGAAAATTGATCATTTTGACACTTCCATCACCTTTTCCAATTTCGCTCATCTATCATCGCGCAATATTGCGTTTTCCTATCTTTATTTATTATTTAAAAATTTTTTTTTTAAATATTTGGTTATTTGGTTTTTAAATACAGTGGGTGGAATGGAACGTGAAATGTAATATTCGGTATTACCCTGCAAAAACCTAATAGCAACACACCATTTAATGGCATTTATTTCAAGTAGTGTCAGAGCCTAAGCCACATATACATATATCAGTAAATTATGATAATTGTATAGATATAAATAATAGTTGAGATTTTTGTAGCATTTGAAGGCAGATTCGTCTTTCAAATGTAATATAAAAACACGACTGGTAATTTGTTGACTAAAAATAATTTTTATCAGTTGGCCCGTCCGTATAATTGAAACAAGAAACGACGATGCTAGCGCTGTTGCGGTCACTATGACCCTTCTGTCTTTCATCATCACGCATCACGATTAACGACCTCGTGTTTGAGAACGAAAACGTGGTTCCAAGTAGGCCTAGGACTACAATTAGAATACTAAATACTAATTAATATCTTTGCGTGGTTCTAATAATGGATTCATCAAACACCAAAGTGGTCGTGCTCAAGTTCGGGGACAGTAAAAAGAAGGTAACGTTTCGCAATGAACCCGGAATCAGCAATTTGAAAAGTTTAATGGACAGTTTTCTTACGATGTCGGCGCAACATCCACACCTCAAGGAGAAGTCTAGTTCTCATCATATCATATTTCAAATGATGGACTCTGAGTTGAACGAGTATTTAGATATTGAGGAATCCGACATAATACCAAATGCGTGTGCAGTTATGGCATTTTTTGTGCCCAAAATGACTGGAGTTCACGTCGACCTGGGCACGGGTTCATGCGTAAACGTCCCAGGCATTGGTATGGAACATGTCGGGACGTATGATTTGCCAGTTGTCAACGCGCTTACTGAAGGTTAGTGTAAATCTTTACCAACATATTTGTTTATTTTCAGTCGGGGCCTAGGCCCTATAGCTTATTACGCCTGACGTTATGTCTATAGACATTATAGTCTAGGCCTAAATGGCCTAGCCTAGCCTAGGCCTACCCTAGTTAGACTGATATTAGCAAAGCCATTCTGAAGCTGTTCTTCCATTAACGTGAAACTGCGAATTCGTGCCTCTTTGCTTCAAGAAGTTCGCCTTGTCACCGAGTTTTCTACATCAAAACATAATATTTATTTGTATTCAAACACACAATTAATTCTTGGACATTGATTTATTCACAAACTCTACTTCTGACCGTAGGTCTATAATCTCAGAAATAATAACAGTCATTCGACTTACCACGACCATCTGTATCACTTGATATGGGTTTAGAAGGCATGATCCATCAAGTGGGCCTGCCCATCTTATGAAATTAAAATGGCCGACCTTATTACCACGTTACGTTTTGAGAGTAAAAACGTAACCATCTTCAAAACCGAAACGTTACGTAGCAGCAATTATCATTGTTGCTGCCACGTAACGTTTTGACTCGAAGTTCGCTTAATATAAAAACTTCGTTCCGCCTGCCGGCGGTATACGCGAGGCTAGGACACCAACCTGACCTACCTAACCTAACCTTCTGTCCACCTTTCTATGAACCTGAACCCAATGAGAACGGAAAGAAAACAGCATGACAGCACCGTCAGAGAATGCCACAAATAGCCGGTACTGACGGTTCATGTCTATCAAATTGCTGCGTTTTCGTGTTTTCAAAGTGACGTGAAAACCATGAAATATACATTGAAATCAGAAATTGCCAACAGTTTGGAATTGGGAAGTGTTAGTTCAATACGACAATATTAACATCACAAGTGTGTAACCGGTAATGGGCGTGTACACTATAGTACATAATTACCCTACGGTACCAACGTTTCGTGGCAGCAATTATCATTGTTGCTGCCACGTAACGTTTTGACTCTCAAAACGTAACGTGGTAATAAGCACTCCGAATTAAAATCTATGTAGGGCCTACTTGCCATTCGCGTTTGAAAGTGATCCAGGGGTGCCACCGTGGAAGTGGGCGAAACGTCAAAATGGCCGTCCGGAGGCAGTTAGATGTCATGTTGTATGCTTACACATAGGCCCGCATATCTGTCTCCGCCCAGTTTACTAAAACGCCACCAGATGTCAGCCACTTTGCTTTTAATTGCAAATAGGCCTACATAAATATTTTCCTGCTAGAAAGCAAAAATTCTGCTTTGCAAATTTTAAAAATGGCGACGCAAAGTTCGTAAAAGCGGCATGAAGTTCGCAGTTTCGCGTTAATCTCAGGACAGCTCAACTCGACTCAATAGGCACTTTCTCTGTCTTTTTCATCTGGTATACAATTGTTTTTCTATTATTAAGCATCATCCAACTTTGAGGAACAATGGAGTACCGAAGGCCTAATAACTTTTGAGATATTCTATTTTCAATTTTAAAAAATACCCATAATAGGCCTAGGGCCTATGAACGAAAAGTGTACAGGATTTGTAAAACGTAATTGTTTCAAGTTTTGGAAAATTTCAACTTTTTATGGTCAGTCATTTTGGAGAAGAAAAAGTGACTATTGCCAGTTTTTCCCAACTTCTCTGCTTGTCTATCAACGAATATATGGCGTTTTCCTAGTGCAGCAAGTAAATAATCCAAGCCCTGACCCTGAAATTCTGTATCTCACTTTATATAGGCCTACAAAATCAATACAACCTTATCGAGACTGTTATGGCTACGTTTAAGGTACTACCAGTACCTAGATATTTTAATGTACTATTATTTTTTCACAATATAGCCATAGAAGACGAGCCAATCCAAGTGGTAGGCATTATCCAAGCTGATGCAGCTGTTGAAGAAGACATCATTTTTGTAACCGAAGATCCACCTACTGTTCTTACTACCCCTACCGGCCGTGCCTCTCCAAAGACCTTCAGTTCTGTGTCGTCAAGTAAGGTGTGTATATGGGCACCATCTTGAATAGGCCTATAAGTATATGATATATCATGTTAAGATACTTCTGGTATCTAGTACCTTGTATGAATAAATACCGGTATCTTTTATTTTGTATCTAGATAGGTCCCCACACTACCTACTTATGTTTGTAGGGCCTGTCCTTTTTTAACAAAGCTACTTTTGCTCAAAACTAGTTGTAAAAGTATCTTGTAGGCCCTATGTCTCCTGTAATTTTCTAAATAAGTCACTGACCAATAATTTGTAGTTCCAACCCTTTATTTCTATCCAGTGTTTGGTTAAAACCTAATTTAATATAAGTGTCAACATATTTTATAATTCTGCTAAAAATAATACAGACCTATTATTATTCATGAATCGTTTTTGCTTAAAAAAAATGTTGCATCAATCAACTTGTATCTTTAGATACTATGGACATGGTATCTTGTATTTTTGTATTTTTTGTTATTTTTGTATTTGTATGTGTCTATGCTAGTTAGTATCCATATAGCCTAGTTAGTATCTTGATAGGCCTACTCATTTGGAAAGTATCTTGTTTATTCAGATCTAGTTTTATCAAGTAGCCTATCTTTGCCCACCTCTGGGTATGTATAGGCCTAATACTTGGAGAGCAGCTAAATGCCCGATTGATGATTATATAGCTCTAATTGGATGATGTTCTGTGCTAAATGATCTCACTTGTGTGTAACATGTTTCGTAGGATGTATTGAACTATCCAACGGCACTGCCTACACTCAGCAGTTTCCTTCAAAAGGAGGTCCTTCAGCCGGGGGGAGTTCTTAAAAACATGGACCGCTTTGTTAGGGAATGCTCATACCATCTGGAAAGTATGGTACCATTCCCAGCAAGGTACACTGCATACGCCAGAACAGTGGTGGAGAAGTATCCCGAGTTGAAAGATCGGCACAATGTTGCTAAACCATGGGTAAGATTTTTGAACCATTTTTATTTTCAAAATACTGATTTTTAAATGCTGCCAAGGTGATAGGTCTCCTGTAGGATTTATATTTGTGTTTTTTTTCACAAATGTTGTCACTTGCATAATCGTGATGGAGAATTCTCGAGAAAGTTTTTTAGGATGACGTTCTCCAAACCCAGAAAACAGGGAGAGTAGAAAAAACTCATTTTTAATCGTTCATTTTACTGCATAATACATGTTTTGATACTGCTTTTTGAGCAGTATTTTGAGCTACTGTGATGCTGAGGTCATACATAATTTTAATCATCAAATCTTAAATACATTTCAAGTAGGCCTAGTGATGGGCAGCAAAAATTTCAATTTTGAAACTTTCATAAATTAGCTTCTAGATTAGATTGGATAAATTAGATCTAGAATAACTATCAAACATTTATTTGGGCCTGTAATTTAAGTCCTTTTATTGGCCTACCATTCCTAATTGAAACTAAGATTGTCAAGGTAAGCTGGCTGTGACACTGAGTTTTACTTTGACAGATAATTATGCAAGTTCAGCTGTAGAATCAGTATGGTAGGCCTATGGAAGTTGATCAGCTTAAGCTACGCTATCCGACATTAAGCTTGGGCAAAGAATAAGGTTGAAATATTTATTTGGGCATGAAATTGAAATCCTTGTGTAGCTGTAGCCCTACCATTCCTAGTACGACTCAGACTCGAAGACGAAACTTTCGTGTCAATAAGGTTTATATTTTCGTCCACTTGTAACTGCCAGGTGCCATCACATACGGGAAATGGCAAACTTTGTTTCAATAGTATAGGGACCTCTTGACATGATCGTGTTACGAGACACTTGGCAACAGTAAACCTCCTTTTATGCCAATAATATGCCTTGATAATATAGTCGACTAGCCCACTATGCCTGTTATAAATTGGTTTTTATCACTTTCAATATAGGCTTATACATATTATTCTTATAAGTATATTATTTCTGTCCTTGTTCTTTCAGAAGTCATTTAGCAAACAATTATCATCGTGTTTACGAAATAGACGCAACTATTCCAAAACCAAGAAGGATGGTGCTAAGAAGAACATCTTTAAAACAGTTGTCCACATGCCATCTGCCAGCGGTTCTATGTAAGATTTAGTTTGAAATTATCAATTTGTCAACTTTTTTCTTGACTTACTTCAATAGGCATGCTTTGACGTACCGTAACCTACATGCACGGTTCAGTTATATGGGTGGAAGACTAGAACTTTTACGGGTGGTGAGGGGTTGATTCCCCACTGCCAACCTTTGTTTAATAAGTTGTTGTTTCCCTCTGTAGAGTAGACGTAGGCCTTCAGTATAGAGAAAACATAAGCTACGACTCTTCTCTCCCACTATCCACGTATTAACCTAATTCATGGATTAATCTCCACGGAAGCATATACCAATATGTAAAGACCTTACTGTCTGTACCCTATGAAGTCAAATCACTTTGTTGTTAACCAAAATATATATCATCCAAGTATCGTAGGTGAAATAATTTCAAAACAATCATACTTTTCATGGTCTGGTGTGGGCAAGCCTATTGGAAATGGAGTAGTCTACATTTCAAAGTTATTTCCGATTTTTTGAAAAGTAGTGATTTAGACATCCAGACTAATAAAAGTAGAAAAAGAAACTTTAAAACAAGTAAAAAAAAGTTAGTTGCACATTTCACCTAGTTTATTGAAAACAACGTATTGAATTGGTTCCACCACTGGTAGTTTCTTTGTCACGTTTTGCCAGCCATATTATATTTGAAAGAACAATTCAAGGTGCCTTCAAAGATTGTCATTCTTGTATCGGTAATTGATAGAAAATCATTGTAATAATCTATTCTTTTTTGGTAGGGAATCCGAAGAATTACCACCAAGTAATACTGAGGGAGACATATGTGCAATGCTGACCGAACTCAAAAAGAAGACAGGAGACTCGGCCCACATCCGCCAGCTGCTAGCTGCTACATCAACTTGGCGACGTGAATGGGTAACCACCAAAGCAGAGTCGCTCACGAGCATTATCTTGCAATACCCCCATCTGATGGTGTACGGATTGGTGAGTAAAATCGTAGGCTGCTTTCATCTTAGCACACAAAATATTATTTGCGCATCTACAGAACGTGCTGCCAGCAACTTTTGCGACAACTCTAACTCTATAGATCCAACAAAATCTGTTATTGTTAGTAATACGATGTTCACGGCTCAATATAACAATAATAGTGAACCTATACAATGTTTGATGTAGCCTTTCAGCTAAAATATATTTGCGCATAGATCTTATAACGAAACTGTAATTTTAGTTTTTACCAACTATAGACAGAGTGAGTGCTTACTACATGTGTTCGATGGTTGCAAGTTATCAATTTTACTTATGTTAGATTACAATCTCTTTTTCAGTTTGTGCACGATTTTGTACTCACATTCGGAAAGTCCCCAGATGACATCAATACAAAATTCATGCAATGTGCTGGCCGTCTAGCCACAATGTACGGAGTGGAGGACACTGGGGAGGTTTCCCGATTGAAACTCTTCCAGCGGGTTGAAGATGATCTTATGTCTAAGGCCATGCAGAAAATGAAGCCGAAGCGTGCGATTACCATAGCACAGGTAACATTTTAGCATAGTGTAAAAGGGTGGGAATAGCAGTATATAACTTTTTTCAGTTATTTTTTCAAGCCAAATTAAACAAGTAAACTAATCCATAATTGGCCAGTATTTAGAACCATTAATTCTTTCTTAAAAATGCAACACATTTTAATATGATAGACAGAAATTGAATTATAATTAATTAAAACACGAGACAAAAAATACACTTGAATGCTCCCATGGGGGCAAATGCAAGGCATGGCTTTTAAGTTATAAAGTATAAACGTACTAGTACTACATACTAAAATGTGGGGGTAAATGCAAGCTAATGGACAAAAGAAAAGTAATCATTTAAGCAATTAACACTTTTACATTTGCGCCCAGGGTGCAATTCCCCCCTCTTACCCTACACATTTGCATACAAACAGTTGTCCAAATATATGTTAAATTGTTTGTGCGTGGCCGAGTGGTAATACACTGTAACCCTCATTCAGGAAACCGGGGTTCGATTCCCGCCATGGTCGACCATCCTGACGGGTTTTTCGTAGTTTCCCTCTGTTCAGGTTGGTACTGGGCTGGTTCCTTAACAACAGGCCACGACCGACTCCTTCCCACCATCCAAAACACATAATAAAATGACCTCTCATCTCATCATCCCATCATCTCATTCATTATTCACGGACGCCAATAGATCGTAGCCATCAGTATAGTGCGTCGTTAAACCCCCCCCCCCCCCAAAAAAAAATTGAAATATATCAGGTAAACCGAGATAAGCCTAGGCAGATGTATTAGTTTCCGAGAAACTGCTGAGAATGTACTTTGTTCTCTTAATTTGAGGACATTTTACGTGATTTTGATTTGAAGAGATATTTAAATTTTTAACCCCTAAAAATAAAACTTGTGTTACGGTATGTGTTACCGTGATTTCTTGACAAAAATGCTATTATGACTAAATCATTGAATCTGTACCAGTATAGGCATACAATAACAAATAGTCAATGCTATATGGTAGTTTGTGTGGCATACTAATCAAAGTATATATTTTGTGTAAATTATCTAGAAAGAAAATTATTTGTAATTTTCTTCTGACTTTTTGTGATGGCCATAGACCTAATTACGGATTAACATGATTCAATGTGTGTCTCTATTTCAGACTTGCTTAAGAATCTTTTCGGATTTAATAATTATGGTATCCCTCATGAATGATATATTATTAAAATTAGATCTATTATTATCAAGTGTTCACAATGTGTGATAGCTTATGAAATATGACAAGATGTTTTTGTTCCCTCAGGAAGGAGACGACACCAGCCACCTAGAGTGTAGTTCTACCCAGGCACCATGCCTCGTGGTTTTTGTCTCGGGCGAGTTGGTCTCCTCGATGGCTTTACTGGCCGAGGGAAAAGTTATGTTGGTCAACAATCAGTGCACCGCTGCTGACGCCGTTGCGCTCTTGGCGATATCGTTCTTCGTCCTGCACTGTACTTATCCGAAGGGGTATGAGGGCTTATTGCACTTTCTGGAAAAGGAAGTGCTTGATCTATACTCCCCCTTCGTTCCGTGTCCCATAATCTACTCGCGCTTCATGAAGAAGTATGGTATGCACTGCGAGTTGCACTAGATAAATCTGTACACTTTTCATTCATCATCCTTATTTTCTATTATTCATCTTACCTTATTAAATTTTCTATTTAATTGAACTGCCATCAGAATTCAATTTCAAGTACCATATTGTCCCGAATATAAGCCGACCCTTCAAACTTTTAGATCAGTAATTGAAAACAGAGTATCTCTCCTTATCCACGTAAATCATCGGTCTTCCTGAGTAGAATTTAGTCAATTTCGTATTGCGTGCAAGAGAAAGCTATGTCACCAGCCGAAACGACTTGTGAGAAACCGTTGAGAGGTGCCTCACACAATCGTCATATATGGCCGGCTTCGATTGGCGCTCGGCCGTCTCGAGTTGTACTACCAAAACAGTCTCTTGCTTGTCAAGGTTAGACCACACATGTCACGACTCACGCAGTAGCGCGTCGACGTAGTAGACTAATAGGATGACGGACGCCCTGCAGCAAACAGCTCCGTGCTTATGTTTATAACTGCGCGTCAAATAAAATTTTTTTTTTTTTTTTTTAATAACATCGAAACTTGATACAAAATCATTGTTCCCCAATTAAGGCTATGGATGAAAGATAGGATCGTTTGGACGGGGCACCACAAGGGCGATCTTACCACCCCATTTTGATTATTTAAAACTAATGGTCCTCAACACCAGGACTGCGCTGTCTGTGACCATAATTTTTCGCAGTAGATAAAAGTCTTTCAGTATAAACACACGAATGTTTATATCTTCCACTTTGAACTAAAATATAATAATGAAAATGAAGGTAATGAAAATATATAATAATGAAAATAACTAAAATAAAAATGAAGGAAATTGAGAAAATGGTGCTTCTTCATGATAAAACATTTATTAAACGTGTTTTTAGTGGAATATCTCGCAGTTTCTAGTCGATTTGTTTGAGATTCCGGAATATAAGCCGAGGGTTTTTCTCGAAATTACAAGCCTAAAATTCACCCTAGTCTTATATGCGAATCTTGGCCTATATAATCGGTGAAAAATACGTGTTTTGCTCATTTTGATTGGGCATACTGGACCCTCACACTCATGACAACGAACTCAACTTGGAACTGCGAAATATTTCACTAAAAACACGTTTGATGAATGTTTCATCATGAAGAAGCATGATTTTCCCAATTTCGTTCTTTTTTATTTGACGCGTAATTCTACTGTGTGTGGTCCGTCATTGTCTGACCTTGACGAGCAACGAGACAAGACAAGACTTTAGTGTGAGAAAACACTCAGGACGGCCGAGCGCCAATAGAATCGTAATACGAAATTGACTGAATTCTACCCCAGACGTGATGATTTACGTCATTATTAGTTAGTCGATTCAATGACTCCGAAGAGAGAACGTAGTTATGTGTATGGTAACATTATACTTAAATATAGCGCATGCGGGGTATATAAACTTGATATTTTACTACCTAACACGTTTTTTTCTCAATTCGATTGATTTTCGGTAAAAATGCAATCGATTTTCAATATTGTACACTTCGATTTCGATCACGATTTCTTGATCGAACGGCAACTCTACTTAAAACCCTAATATTCATTCATTCTGACAAATAACTAGATTTTGAGTCGACTGATGCATGACCATTGAAGGGAATTGATATTAAAATGATGAACAAAATTGAAATATTTTTTCCTGTTTTTTCCCGCGTGCCGGCAAAATAACCAAAAACGCTCGCTAAATAGGTCAATGCCACGGAAATGATTGTAGATTTTTGAAACTTGCCAAAGTTATTGTTCACACTATTTAGTGTTCATACAAAGTTAGTATCAATTTTGGGTTGATCAAGTTTGGATAAAACAAGCTTTGATGTGTATGCAAGCTTTCATATATTGAGATTTGATATTCCTGGCGGTGAGAATTTTTCTGCAAGTCTGTTTTTAAATGGGACTAGAAACGATAGTTAAGAATCACAACATTTGTGTAGATCTATATTTTTGTTTCTGTGGTCAAATTGAAAATAAAGTTGACCTCAACCCACCATAAAGGTACGTTTCCATGGCTTGCGGCAGGTGGAGGTGGTCAAAAAAATCGCCTGCTGCCTGCGCTATTCGCAAAGTCCACTGCAAATTTGATTTAGTTATTCAAACATGCAGTTCAATTCAGGCAGTGTGATTTTTGTCATCATAGTATGTGGCACCCGAATTAACAACAATAATGAATATTTGAAAAGTACTGTTTTACGGGTCCTGTTTCGACATAACCCTACTTCTTGTATGAGTGAGGGAATTCAACCCCAGAACTTTTTCCCAAAGTTGAATTTAATTTGTCTCGCAGCAGAGAGCAAGCCGCAGCGCAAAAAATACCTCACGCTGCAGTGGGTTTTCATGTCAAACTGTATATAATGTACTTTTTTAAGGTTTTATTGAGAAATGCATTCGTTTTCGATGGCTTTCAACGACAATTCATGATATAACGCCAAACTGTTTACAAATAATCGGGTAAAAAAGTGTGAAAGTGTAAAGTAGGCTAGAAATACTCCAGTTGATTTTCTGTCTTTTTCAATGACATTTTACTGTATTGAATAATTTAAATAAAACTCTCAATGTATCGTAACAATAATGTCTATTTGTGTACTTTCAAACACCTTTTTCCATATTAATCCATTCCAAACATAATTTTGTGTTTTAATATTCCAAACACTATTTTACGTTTGACTTTTTCAAACACTTTCTATATGTGTGAATATCAAACACCTTCAGTTTTTTCAAACACTTTAAGGTGTTTGAAAAATTTCAAACACTTTTGTGTGTTTAGAAGTAGCATGCAAACACTTTAACCAAAAAGCGTTTGAAAGTCAAACACTTGATATTTAGAGTGTGAGTATAGTGACGTTTAGTGAGAGAGATTGGGTGTGATATAAATGAAACAATATGACTCTATGATTTAATTAGCTATACGGTAATTGCGGATTCTTATAGTCAGTGTCAGATTGTAGACAAACATTGTATAACTACTCATTGCTCTTGTGTGTCACCATGGATACAGCAGCTTTCAAAATTCATTAGTTTCCTTGTTCTAAAATTTTAGTACGCCTAATATCGAACTACAATAACTATTACTGCGTTTGTCAATATTGTATAGACCTCAAACAATTGGAATCTACAACCTGCAGGTTTTCAACATGTTGAGTCAGGATTACATAGAAAATACAGACAAATACAATTGTACAATTGTACATAGAAATATATAGGTATAGGCTTAGTCAATATCTAGAGTGAACGAAACCAATTAATACGATATTTAACACTTAATGAAGGACATCACAACCCTCTAACTAAATTTCAATGAATAATGACGATATTTATTCCCCTAATTTATGAAAAAACTAGAAATCACCATCTCAATTTCAGAAATTTTAATTAATTTCTTTGTCCATCAGAGACCATGAGTCATGACGTAGGCATTGCCGATTCTTTAGAGAAACATTAACAGAATCGAGTAATGTCTACGTCACGATTCGGAGAAACGGTCGGGTCCTGAAGGACATTTATAATTGATTATAATTTCTGGAATTGAGATGATTTCTAGTTTCCTCCAAAATCGGGGAAATACGTATAGTCATTATTCGAAAAAATATCTAGTTTGAGAGTTATAATGCCCTTTAAACTATAATATCACTTCCAAGTTTCAACTGGACAAATGTTGCGACCTACCGATTACTGATGAGAAAGTTTTTTTTTAATTAACATTTTCATCAGATTTGGTTGCTCGGTGTTGCGGTGCATTCCGTTTTGTACACCGGAAATATGCTACAAAATTCCAAATTTTCTTCTAAAAATATTTCCCATTTTTCTCACTGCTGGTTTAATCGAATAGTTTCTTTCAAGAATTTACTTTTGGTGTTCTCTGTAGGCCTCATGTTAAAACTGGGATATCTAACAATTGTATTTGTTGCACAGCAGCATCAACTCGGCGTTCGATGAGCTGCGAGTCCACGTACCAACATTCCCATACGAAAAGCGCTTGAGTAAAATCGACACACTGCGACTTGCTATCGCGTACATCGCGCTACTACGTGAAGTTCTGACTGCTGACACGGATCCTCTCACTCATGTCGAGCGCTGCCTCCGCGGTGACGTCAAATCAGCTGATCGAGCAGAGTGGAACACGAGCGGTACGTTACTACTCATGCGAACATGGCTCTTAAGTATTAGTTTTAAGAGTGTATGAGACAGTTTTTTAACGTTTGAAAAGCATGCGATTTCAGTTTTCTTATTTTCGTAGAAACGCATATCTTTTCCATATCTACAATATAGAATGCATTATACGACGTTGAAGATTGGTCATTAATCCTACCAAGTCATCAATAGTTGGGGATATTTGGGCTTACGTATTTGGAGAAAGAGGGGGGTGGGGAAGATGATTTGTATTCATTAACACATTTACTTTTTTTTTGTTCAAGTAAAATGTAAAACAACTCCCAAATTGGTTAACTAGAAATTGTATTGAAATAAACTTTTGGTCCAATGATATATTTTGTTTGAATTCTACAAAGTCAACCGTCGACTCATTCCAAGTTTTTTGAAAGTTGAAGTTGTACAAAGCTGAAGTTTCTAATGTTGATTGTCTCAGATCTGACTGCCCGGCTGTCATGGATAAACTGGGAGAACCTCGGAGTAAACCCCAACAGGCGAGGAGTCCTAACGACCCTGACTCTGTCAACCGACACAATGATCAACTAGGCAGTCGGTCAGAAGATCGTTGGTGGTGGTACTGCATTCCCATACCAATGATCATTCCTTTCTACAAGAACTTCCGTATCAAGAAGTGACCATCACAACAAAGTGCTGAACTTGTGCTATATTTATGTGCAATATTCTAATGATTTATTATTATAGTTAATTGCTTCTGACTATGGGGCTATTTACTAATTGTGTAATACCTATATTTGAGGATTATATATTTAATTGTCATTCCAAAAATATACTTTTCATAGTTAATAAAATTTTAAAAATATAATAAATTTTGTGATTATTTTATCATTAGATCTTTGCATTTTTATCAATTCTAGAATTGATAGTGTCCGGTCATTTAGATTAATATACCGCGGTAATAGTTATGGCGTAGGTCTGATCACATACTTCTAGGAAAACGTAGGATATGCGTTGTGAGATGAGCTTAGAAGTCTCCAAGAAGTATTTGAATTCCAATTCTATTCTTTTTTATTGTTACCAATTAAGTTTTTGATTGTATTACCATAATTTTATAACTCATTTTTACTTTTGGCAATTATGATTCAAAATTTATAGTAAGCTGGACCTTCATTGTCATTCATATTGAAGATGAACAGTTCATCTGGAATAAAAAATATTCTGGCAGCTCAAACTGCATCTACAGACCTTGGATTATTTCAAACGTTCAATTGGTGACACTTGTTGCTTTTTCTTTTGATGTACAAAAATACATTGTAAATGCGTTTTCTCCGTTATTTCTCATCCGATTGTTGTGAAAATCTCTGAAAATGTGTATGACATTTTTGTTCATATTCAGTACAATTTTTTAGAGCTTTAAAAATTTTGATTGTAAAAAAATCCATAATATTGTGATTCATTGTTTTCAAAATACACGCCAACTTCTACACTTCCTTTATATTCAGAATCTACCGATTCCCAGACCTCCACTGCCACTGTTGCTGTCATGTGTTGTTTATTTCACAGCCCTGAAACTAGAATTCAATTAATAACGACGATTACCCAATTTTAGAGGAGACTATAAGAAATAATCATCTCAATTTCAGATTTATTTTTATTTTAATAACATCAAAACTTGATACAAATTATACAAATGATACAAATACTTGATTCAGAAATTATTATTATTTTTTAATAACATCGAAACTTGATACAAAATCATTGTTCCCCAATTAAGGCTATGGATGAAAGATATAGGATCGTTTGGACGGGCACCACCACAAGGGCGATCCTCATCTTATTATAGTTATCTTATATATAGTTAGAAATTATAGTTTCTTTATTTGTGCTCCAGGATCAGGCACTTTTTCTGAGTGTTGACGTAGACATTACTCAATTCTGTTTATGTTTCTATACAGATCGGTAATGTCTACTACTTATGGTTTCTGGAAGACATAGAAATTGATAATAATTTTTAAATTTGAGATAGTGATTTCTAGTTTTTTCGAAAATTAGGGAAATGAATATCATCATTATTAATTTAAATCTAGTTTCAGGATTGTGATGTCCTTTTAAAGGTATTTCATTTTTTTCCAGACTGAGAGCAAATTCAGCTGCTTCAGCATTTCTATACTTGAAATACTTATCAATCGAATTAATAATTGTGATGAAATACTCAGTTTTACCAGAGTCGATAAAGTAGCATGGCTAACAGAAAGTAGAACTGCTTTATCGACTCTGGTTTTACCGAACTATTGTTTTTGTTCGCATCCCAGAAGTCAAACGAGAGAAGTACACATTTTGATGAAACTTTACATGCTTAAGCCTATATGTCAGAAATTACTGAATAGTTTTGGACTTCTGAGGTGCAATCGGCTGAACTACTTCTGAGAAAAAACATTTCGAAATTTTGAAAAATCCATCCAAGAATTAAACTGTAAAAAATATTCTTTACAAATAAGTTCAATTTTTTAAGGAATTCTGTCACACCTGACCACATACACGAATTATACATAGGCCTATTGCAAAGTTTCATATAACTTGGATCAGCATATTTAAAGAGAGAAGTAATGCAATTAAGCTATTAATTTAAGATCAACATTCAACAGGTAAAACCAATAATTAGATCATAACGCATAATAAACGCATAATTTATAATTAACAGGTGAATAGGAAGGCTGTAGCTTGATAGTTTCTACGAATATTCTGTCTTTTCTTAGTAGTTGGATGAGCGAAGCAAAGACTCAATTTCACCATACTAGAAATTTTTTTTCGCGCTCCACAGGTCGAAGGAAAATTCAAAATCAGTTGAAACTTGACATAGGCCTACTCAAGTGTCCTTATCTGATTAGATACTGTATAGTTTTGAGGTGCAATCGGTTGAACCTCTCTTGAGAAAATTCATTTGAAAGTTTTAAAAAATCCCATAAGAATAACCCAGAGGAAAAAAATCGTCAAAAATATTTCCTTTGAGAAAATTAAAATTGTAATGGAATTTCATTATAATAATTTTACACATTATTCCGAACTTTCAGTCAAATCAGATACGCTGTTTTGATATAAAAAAATATATAATGTTATTTTTTTAAATCACTCAAAGCTATTAAGAAACCAATTAAATCCAAGCAATAGGTGTCACCAATTGATTGGAAACGATTGAAACAGAGCCTTCTTTATTATCATAGATATTAATTAGGAAATATGATGGCAGTGACGTAATTGTTTGGATCTCAAGGTGGATATAATCTATGACTATCTATAATATATATATATATATATATATATATATATATATATATATATATATATATATATATATATATATATATATATAATAACTAATCCAAAGATAAGTTTATATGTTCCAAGCTCATCCATCAACGCGGCAACACATTACGCGTTTTCCTATTAACTGAAAATTGATGACTATACGTTGACAAAGTATAAGGATAGGTGGGGCTATTAAAGACAAGAAT
Organism: Brachyptera risi; assembly: GCA_964007535.1. Lineage (NCBI taxonomy): Eukaryota > Metazoa > Arthropoda > Insecta > Plecoptera > Taeniopterygidae > Brachyptera > Brachyptera risi. Next base: position 34,739,236 of record OZ023329.1, on the reverse strand, counting down.
ACAGTTTAGATATAAGTATGTTTATTTTTAAAAAATGCACTGTGTAACTGGATCGGTGTCCCGTTAACAACCCCGTCGTCTCGACGCTCCCTCATTCCCTAGTGCCAAGCAACCTTCCCTGATATATTTGAAGACATAACGGTACTAGAACGGTCAGTGACTACAGACTACTAGTACCGTCATGCCCAAATATGATAGGTCCAGTGCTGGAAGTTCGTAGTTGGGACCCGACCCCTTGTGGTCCTAACATAGTTAGTTTACGCAAGAATGTAAAAAAGTGAAAACCCTTCACACTTTTTACAACCTACACTGGTTGGTTGCTATCGACCCTACCTCTATAGTTTCGAAGCAACTAGTAGGTCCCACGATAAACCGCTACACTTCGGTATAGTTCGGGAAATGTTCGTGTCAACTCGCAGAAGAACTGAAGTGAAGTGCAGATTTGAATTTTCAATTTCACGTTGACGGTTGAACGATTGAAGTTGAAACTGAATCTGAAAGTAGAGCTCTAAGCCGGCATGTTTCAAATCGTAACAAAGAGGATAATAATTGGCATTTGACTTGAATCATTGTAGGCATTCGTTCAATTTCTGAAGATCAACACATTAGTAACGTTACATTTTATAAGATTGATAACTGAACATAGCTTAGCGTGCAGGCCTAGGGCCTAGCCACTTGGTAAGTCGAGGATCTAGGCCTATGGTCTAGGCATTGGATTTATAAACTCAATGGCATAGGCCTAGATAAGCTTAGGCATCAAGAGCCAGTCTTGAGATTGCTCCCTGAAAATTTAAGTACAGGTATCACTCAACTTTGAGAGGTGTTTTGTGATGCCCAAATGTGGCCTATGGGCTAGGGCTAGGCCTATGCTTCAGTTCAATATTAAGATCCAGAGGTCTGCCTAGTCATTTTTTTAGTTCACAGGCAGGCTGAGGTGGATAGGCAGTCAGAATAGGCCTACGACTTGTCCTTCCTAAAACTGTCTTGTCAAAGGCCTAGGCCATTGAATTTGTAGGCCTACCTTACAAAATCAATGCCCTTGTCATGCCTATTCTAAATAGTGGCTTCAATTGCAGCTGCAAAACCTGATGGGCCTAGGCAAATGGCAATCCCAGACTGGGCCATTCAATTGGTACTAGGCCTGACGGTGTTTTCAATTCCTCAATTTTGTTATTAGGGTTATATCAGTGTTATGGAAATTTGTTTCTTTGGCTTGGACCCCACAATCAAGATTAATTCACCAATTAATTGTGGCAATAATCTAAAATCAGCCCACTATTTTGGACCTGTGTGGCAGTAGCCATAGGTTCTCGTTGCAAGAAGTTGATAACTTGAATTGCCCTTAGCCTAATAAATACATAATGTGTACATGAATTCCAGACGTCACAATGGCTACCGATATGTCTTATATCCTGCCAAGAGATCCGAGCATTCTAGCTCCAGGGATCAGGCCATTGCCGGCATCCCGAAAGAACTTGTTCACTTTCGTCAGTGAAGACCATGACATGGATGAGAAGAATCCAGTGAAGGTATACCTGCGAATAAAGCCAACACAAGCTTCAGAAAAATGTGACGGTTTTCTGAAGCCAGGCGTGCCGGTAAGCCTTTTGATGCTGATCTGTAAAAATCTCTTCTAGATTAACATGCCCAGACTCTTTCAAAGAAGTGTTGCTATGCCAAGCCTCCCAATGCTTAAAAAATAATACACCTGGGCGCTTACTGCGACTGCCATTTAAGCCCCGCCTAAGAGACCCGCTCATGCTAAAATGATTGGCGTGCTTCTTAGGCGGGCGTTTAAGTGGCAGTCGCGGTCAGCGCCCTGGGCCTATACATTTTATTTTATGTATGTCTTGTATTTGAAATACGGTACCCAAAATTCAAGTACCGGTACCCGTGAGATCTAGTATTCTAGATACTTCGAATTAGGGTATTTTGCCCATGTTTGCCGCCAGGTTCGGATCTTTTATTTATCGCCAAACGTTTCACATATTCCAAGAGTTTATTTATACATTTGAGACATCAATTTAGTGCAAAATAATTTGAAGACCGTGACGTAATAGTTTGTACAATAGCCGTGACTTGAAATACTCCTTTCAAAATCACAATGTGTACAGGTAGCTTTCGAGTAATTCATATAAATATCTTGCTTGTCTTACAATGCATATGCTGTGTTTTCCTAGTCTAAGAAATAAGAATATATGTGTGCGTTACAGGAGAGTGCGGTCTTTGAAGTTGTGGACAACAAAGTGCTGATTATGAAACAACTGCGAAATACTTCCAGAGGCAATCAACAGTACACGAATCGTTACACATTCACAGAGATCTTCAACTCGACCGTTGATCAGAAAAAGTTGTTTCAAAAGTGCATACAAGACTCGGTGCGTGACTTTGTCACAGGAACAAATGCTCTCCTCTTAGCTTATGGTACAACCAACGCTGGAAAAACGCACACTATGATAGGTAAAACGCTCTATGATCCGTTTGTTCTTACGTTAGCCAACAGCTGCCTTCCTCTATTACACTAGCGATACAAAAGTGATTTGATACAAATTCAAATCTCTCCCTCTCTTGGTTAATAAAATTGGCATTTATTCAGTAGGGCGTTGCCATAGAGGTGTAAACAGCAAGGGTAGTCTGGAATTGTTAATATTGGTTCTAGTTTGCCCATTGTGAATGGATGCATCTAGAGTGAAAATAGAATCATCATATCTAGAAACATTTAGTACTTGATCATTAGAAACAAAAAGAGTGAATATAAAACAAACTTGGTCCAGAAATAAAATGCAGTGTCAGCAAAATATGCGGAAAATTTTCCTTAGAAAATATATTTACGTAAAATAACCAGATCTCCTCTAATGCTCATGAAACGTGGTCTGCTGTAATTGTGTACAGGTGACTTGCACCGACCTGGCATTGTGCCTCGCTCCATACACATGCTGTTCAATTGCATCAAGGCACAAGTGAGCAACTCCTGCAGGCTTATGCCCGTGAAAGTAACTGGTGTCACTGAGCTCGATGACGCTGATCAAGCCAAGGAGGCTCGCATCAAGCATGACATTCTGCAGTGGAACTCTCAGGTAAAATGTGTTCTCGTCTGTCGTTTCAACGGTCGAGGCACTAATGTAGTGTTCACATAATTAAATGGACGTAAGCAAAGATTCAGTTTCAAATATTCATTGAACAAGTTGTGTATGTGTGCGTTTTTTTAGCACGTTTGAACAATAGAAAAAAATTAGTCGGAGTCTTTGAAAACAAAAACAATTAGAAAATAAGAATAATCCAACAGAAAAATATTTAAAAACCCTAATAATAGGCTACATAGGCCTAGTTTTGTAGCCTACATAGTTTTGCCCTGGTGGTAAGATCTCCCTTGTGGTGCCCCATTCAAACGATCCTACCTTCATCCATGTAGCCTTAATTGGGGAACAATGATTTTGTATCAACTTTCGATGTTATTAGAAAAAAAAAAGAGTTTTGTTGAGCTTCAGTTTGGCTGTGTTCAGGAGAAAGTTACAGTTTTTGACATGAGGTATTTTATATTGGGTGATTTCGTCAAACTGTGACAAAATCACCCAATATTAAATAATACCTCATATTTGGGCCGCAAAAGCCTTGAGCATTTTAAAGTTTTTTATACTTTCCTATCTTTGCTTATCTCAGTTTCTGCATCTAGACCTTGTTAACAATAATGGTATATTGTACTACTTTTTTGAACCGTGATCCTACTCATTTGTGTGTTGTCTAGTATGCTGAGTCAACCCACATCAGTAAATCCATGTTCTCGCAAACGTCAGACGAAGACAGTCGGCGACTCGGCCTTAGCATCTGTTCTAATGACTCGATGAGTGTTGACTTCATCTCGTACTCGTTTCGCGAGATGCAGGAGCGACTCCACGATGACACGATAGTGTCAGTGCCGGCTTCAGCCGATACCTCGTACACCGTGTGGGTTAGTTTCTCCGAGATCTATAACGAGAACATCTACGATCTCTTGGTTCCACCGCCCTCGAAGGGAGCCTCTCGTAAGAATCTAAACTTTGCGACTGATTCAGAACATAACGTCTACATTAAAGGTAAGTCAACTAGATCTAGACTAGGAACGTTGAATTTTCATTTTTCACCAGAGTTGTGACAATGCTGACTGTTTTTTCTACAGCCGCAAGCCCAATTATTTAAAATGGAAAAAATGTACAGAAATAACAATTAATTGTATGTGTTGGAATGTTCCAGATCTGCGCCACGTCTGTGTGCGGTCTGGCGATGAGGCATATCAAGTGATGTTGTTCGGCCGACATAACTTGCGCTCCGCACCTACCAGTCTCAACCACACCTCTAGCCGGTCACACTGCATCTTCACCATTAAGCTGGTACACTCGGACAACACTACAGCCCGCGTAAGCACGTAAGTCTCGCTCTTGACACCTCGTTCATAGCAACACCGTAGGCCTGTTGCCTGTAAGCGATATTTCCATCGCGGTATGAGCGAGTTGAAACGATAGCATAGACGAAAAATATCCTACCAAGACACTTCACTCTTAAGGCTTAACAAAAAATTTTGAATCTCGTGCACACCTCCATTCCCCTTATGGGTAGTACACTCAAATTTCACAATCGATTGTTGACTGATCGCACGGGAGTGCCAGAGACCACGCTATATGGGCTTGTTCCAACAATTTCATTACGTTCTTTGGGCATTGGAAAATCGGCAATAAAACGTACATAATATGTACTGTAGATGACGAGAGGAAAACTGAAATTAAAGTTGAATATATTAATTTCTTTGAGGCATGTGGACTTCTCACACGATTCCGATTACATATCAATCATCTAGATAGATGTAAATTACTTGCAAGCTGCCCCAGTGGCTCAGTCAACCATCGCACTGCGTTAGCAACTGAAGTCAGGTCAGGCGTGGGATCGAGTGCCGTATAAGGCATGAGTTTTTGTAAATATCCTTTCACCTATTATCACTGCATCGTTTCATTTTCACCCGCTTGAAACAAATTTGGTCAAATGTGATTGTGTTCTCTTTAGAACTAGTCCAACGTAGAATATGAGTTGTAAGATGAACGAGATATTTGTATGAAATGTACTCGAAACCTATACATATACATTGACTTGGAAACTATCAAGTAGGCCTGTGCAAGACTCGAAATTTCGAGTCGAGTTGGAGCAGAGATTGTGCTCAAACTCGACTCGAGTAGGCTGAGAGATTTGCTCGAAATTTCGGGTCTCGAACATTTTTCAAGAATAAAATCACTAAACTTCACAAATCGCGATGTTTTAACTTTTTAGGTTAGGTTGCGATGTTTATCCCGCCTAGAGGTATGACGCATTGTATAGGCCTAATACCAACCTTGGAAAAATAATCCCTTACATTATTTTGCGCTCTGATCGCTTGCGAGCGAGTGTATCGGCCGTAATAAATTATGAATTTCTGATCCTACTTCTACTCCGCCAATCGCCGGGAACTTTTGATTTTTCAGGAGAATATCGTAAAACCCATCGTAAAAACGTGTTAAATTCGTGTTAAAACACACGTTTTTGCGTGGTTTCGTTTTTTTTCTATTGTGCTTTTTGAAATGCACTTATAAGCTACGATTTTTAAGTGAGAATGAAGTGATGAAGAAGATGACTTATTTATGGGAGAGGATGTATAATGCCTTCTGTTTATTATGCTGATGTGTTACTTACCTTACTTTCCTCCGTAACTTACTTAGGTCTATACACATATAGTCCTATACATGTCTTGCAAAACATTTAATCAAACAAATTAATCTAAGACTATTCTTGATAAAAGTTTTGTGAGCTAAAATAATATATTTTATCGCTTGAATTTTTACTCAAAATTCAAGCAAATTTACTTGCTCACTCGAACTTGCTCGAAGAAAACTGCTCGAACATCTATTTTCAAAGTGTGTGCTTGCTTGAAATTTGCTCGAAATTCAAGCAAAAACCTCTATGCTCGCTCGAACTAATAAAAGGCCCACTCGCACAACTCTACTATCAAGTCTAGAAAGATCTGGCACCTTTGGTGCCAAGATTCCGAAGTTTGGCTCTTAACTAATTATTGTTTCTAGTTATTTCATGGAAAATATCCCAAATTATTTATTTCAAACGGCAAGTCCGATGTAGAGAAAAATTTGTAATAGGCCTACTGTAATGTGTGTCATTTTTCTGTTTATATACCGGTATATTCAGTAGAGAATTTTGAAGAGATTTTTCAAAATAAATTTTATCCGCCCTTGTCAATACTAGGCGCGGGATTTGTGTTGTGAGATGAGCTCAGAAGTATAGAAATGTACAATGAAAAATAATTTGTCAGCTCAGTCCACATCTACAGACATTGGATCACTTCAAGCGTTTAAAAACCCTATCAGAATCAATTATGTCACGGCCTCCATGTTCATTCATGACTGATTTCAATCGTTTTAATTTAATTGATGACATTGCTATAGATTGAATTGGTTTCCCCTAATGGCTCTGTTTGGAGTGAAAATGTTTTGAATGCGTTTTCTTCGTTATTTCTCATCCGATTGTTGCAAAAATCTCTGAAAAGGTGTATGATAGTGTTATTCATATTCGGTAGAAATTTGAGAGCTTTTGAAGAATTCTTGTTTTTTAAGTATTTTTCCTACGGGTTATTCTTATGAGAATTTTCCAAACTTTCCGAATTCATTCCGGAAAAACCTTCCGACCGATTTTTCTGATGAACAATCCCTATCTATTCTGGTATGACAAAAATTTGTAAAAAAAGTTTAAGCCGATAAGTATTCTTTCCTGACCTGTATGCTATGCTGCACACAAAATTACAACAAAAAAAAACATAAAAGCCAAGCCCATTTTTTTCCAGTGTGTGAAATGGAATCTTTGCTACGCTCATCTAATTATATGGGGATTTTCGAAATCCCCATAAATCAAAATTTTTCAAATTTTTTTTTTTTCAAAATTGATTTTTAATTGATTCTGGAGCATAGAGAATCGATTCCCGATTTTGAGAATCGATGTCATCCCTACTATCCATCTAGTCTCTTGTAGCTAGCCAGGCCTAAGATGTTATTTCAAGTGGCAGTCGCTGTAAAGATCCTGAGTTGGATAAGTCTGCTTGTCCATAAAATGTTGAAAATATTCAAGGTGATCAGTGACCTGTTGATGTTGACCTGTGCAGTGCATGAAAAAAACAAACACACACACACACACACTACACAAAGCTCTGCAAGAGTGGGATGTTTGCTAATGCTCATCGAACAGAAGTTTAAAAAATCTCCATGTTCAAATGTTTTGAATGTGAATTTGTAAATTTGAAGTGTACAAATTTACAATGGACAGAGGCGTGATTGTTACTCGTTGTTCCAGCTTCTCGTTCTGTGACTTGGCAGGTTCGGAACGTGTCAAGAAGACTAACAATGTTGGCGATCGTTTCAAAGAATCGTTGAACATCAATACCTCACTTCACGTGCTTGGTCGCTGCTTGACCAACATACGGTGTGTATCTTACTCATTACATTTCCATTATCTTGCAGCTTAGATTGTTACAGTAAACCTTCGTTGTTTAAAACTCTCGTGATTTAAGTTTTGCTGTGATTCAAACAATAGTTCTTCCAAGTTTTGATCCATGTTAAATCTTCCAATAATTCAAATCTTTATAGTGATTCAAAATGGGTATATTTGGGTTCATTGAATTTCAAATTAAACATGGTTTAGGCTTACTGTACCGGTAATAGAATAGACATAGACCTATACTATAGACAGCTTGTCTATTTAGGTGTGAATTTAGTCTGACCAACTAGCCAGCAGTGGTAGTTGACATTTTTACTAGTAGGCCTACAAGTGAACGTATGTCAATTACTAATGCACAGTAAACCCTCATTAATTCAAACTTGGTTAATCCAAAATTTGACATACAAACTTGAAGCCGGTCCCCGGTTGAAGTTAGTTTAGGCTTTTCTATGTTTATTAATATGGTTAATGATCCTAATTCTAGCTGATCCATAATTCAATTAATATTTCAACCTTTCCATTGCTTCAACACTGTTTTAGGTTTGGATAATTGATGATTCGAAATAGTTCGAGTGAATTCCTTGAATTGATAATTATTTTCCCAATTTTCATCCTTGTTATTTGATGCGTAAGAATAAGCCGGCTGAGCTGTTCGGTGCTTTGAGTGTGTCATCCGAGTTTGCTCTGACCTTGACGAGTACGAGATTTATGTTGAGCTCGAAACGGTCGTTTGTCAGACTCGGGATGGCTGAGCGTCAATAGAAGTGGGCCATATGACAATCGTGAGTTGTCGAAGCTAGCCGAGTACCCACCATTAGTGAGGCGGTTACTAACATCTAGTCTCAGCCGGTGGCATAGCTTTCTCTCACGCGCAATACGAAATTGCTTCAATTCCAACCGGGTAGTGTGATTTTCGTGTTGAATGAGTTTTTTTTTGGTTCATTTGAATTTTTATAAATCAAAATCATGTATTTTGGGGCCCTCGGATTTCAGATTAATGCTTACACGCTTACATGGTAGATTACTACGGCTATACAGCATGCTATGTTTTTCTCGTAATGTAGGTAGACGTCGGCTGTAAATATACAAAATTCATCATACGTATTAAGGTCTACGTACCATTTTTTACTTCAATCTCCACGTAACAACTTCTCTCTGTGTAAGTATGATCATTAGGGCTACACCGTTCAGGCTCCAAACTAGGTTGATTCAAAATTGAAAATAGTTCGGACCTGACGTCTGTCTTGCTGAAGGTGTACGCATTTCAATTTTGATTAATATGGTTGACCCAAATTCAAACTGAATTGTAATTCGAACTTATATTTAGACTCATAAATTGCTTCAACACTGTATCTGGATGATTTAAAATAGATAATAGTCCCTTGAATAAATATTTTTTCCTAAATTTTTCGTGCACTTTGTTTGTCATGTAAAAGAATCGGCCCAAGTGAGTGCTGGTGACCTCAAACCAATCTTTCAACAGTCAGTCTCGGGACGGCAGAGTGTCAATAGAAGCGGGCCACACAACGATTGCGCGTCAACAGCAAGCCAAATATATACCATCATTGAGGCACCTGGGTCAACAATTTCTCACATGTACCGGTAGTTTTGACCAATGACATAGCTTTTCTTGGGCGCAACATAAAATTGACTGAATGTTCATTCCAAGTTCGGGGAAGTCTTGATATTGTGGCAAGAAAAATAATTTTGCTCAATTCGATTTTTTGATTTTTTTTTTTTTTTAAATTCACTTTTTTGGAATTCGGATTAATGAGGATGACTGGTCTCTGTGATGTATTTGAAAATGTTGGTGGTGAATGATTAAGAAACCGTACGAGTCAATTCAGAGAAATATCAGTGCTTTGGTGAGAAGGTTTGAACCGTATAAGCTTAGGCCTAGGTGTCAAAATTTTAACAGGGGAAAACACAGATATTCTCAATATTGTATGAATGGTACAAGTAGAAACTATTCAAAATGGATATCTTTATGTATTGCATAATTCTCACAAATGAACAGCTTGATTAAACACATTCTTTAGCTGTATACCTGTGGACTGATAGAATCCAAGGTTAGTAATTTTGTTTCACATCATTTTGGAGGTACAGTATTAAAAATATCTGTGGATTACAATTGACCTATTAAAACGTTGATATCTCATACCATTCAAGAGCTTACAAAAAGAAATCGCTAAATCGACTTGCATGCACTCTCTAAGTGACACTGTTGAAAGCTCTTGAACCCTATATATTTACTGTAACTTGGACTACATGACGTGAATGCATCTGTAAAATAACGACTACCCGCATGTCCCTACTATAAAGTTGTTGTTCTACTTGTAGCGACAATCAGAAGCTGATGGAGAAAAAGCTCGTGCCGTACCGGGACTCGAAGCTTACCCGCTTGTTCCAGCGTTCGCTTTCGGGCAACGACCGAGTCTCGATGTTGGTGAACGTGTCGACGCAGCCTGATCTCATATCGGAAACACAGAATGTGCTATCGTTTTCAGCCATCGCGCTGCAAATTGTGCACGCCCCGATTGTGCGGCCGAGACCCAAGAAAAATGTTACACGCTTCTCCATCATAGCCAGCAAGTACACCAAGCGGTGAGCTGACTACGTCTTTTATAGTAATTAGGCCTAGGTCTATTAACATTGCTGATATGAAAAATGATGGTCGTTTAATGTTTTCCAATGTTTGAAATTTAAAACATGTTCAAAAATATTCAGCATAGTAATGCATGGTGGCCAGTATTAAATAATCTACCAATCGTTTTCAATTAGCCAATGATAGCACCAGTGGGTTCGTATGTCTCATTCATTCGTATGTCTCATTTATAGTGCTGGCAAAAAATTGTAACAGCTCAATGGTCCATTAGCAAACGCTACTTTTGAGACCTGTAGGTTGCTGGGTTGAAAACCCTGCCATCAAATTATTTATTTTTGTAAAATTTCATTTTCTGAAAGTTGTTCAGGTGATAATGCCTAATTGATTAGGGTTGGGTTGGATTTTTGATTACTGTGAATATTTTGGTAGGCCTATCAATTGACCACTAGTGATAGGCGTGGCTATTTGCCAGGCCACCTTGATCTATATCTTTGACTTATCCACCTTAGAGATACAGTACCCTGATAGGTAAATGTCAATTTTCCCACATAACAAAGCCCATTTGATTGGATGTTTTGTTTTGTGACGTTTGTAGGTGGGTCGATCACTAGTCGTCAATTCTCAATGATCGTCCAGTGAAACCTTTAATCCTTTATCAATCGTTTTTCAAGAGACCAGAAAAATAAAACCATCCACAGGAAAATTTAACATTTTTTATGTGGAAGTAGAATGAGAAAAAATGAATGATGCAAGCAGAAAAACAATGGATCCGGGAACGATCCATAGAGGTTTCACTTTACTGATTTAGGCTCTCTGTTCTGTTCCTCCACTTTTCGGTGGACGATAACGGTATGGAAGCAAGAGTAAATTTCATCACCCTCAACAGTCTGATGAATTGACTGTCATGGAGAAAAAATCACCATGGAAACCATTTTCAAACCTTAGTTTTAAACTTATACAAATATAACTCTTGTACAGTGGAACCTCTTTTATACGTTTTTCAGGAGACCAGACTAAAAAAATGTATCAACGTGAGAAACTCATCATTAAAACTATTCAACATGTGGAGCATATGGGTTGGATCAAAAAATAAACCTCATAAATGTAATAAACGTATAAGCGAGAAACTTATAATGTCAGAGGTTCTACTGTAATACTTTTCTACATTTATGATGCTGCTAGTCAGATTTCTACCCTAATATAAGTTGCAAATCATTTAAAACAAATACATAGGCCTATATTGAATCTAGGTGTGAAAGTCCAAGTCACTAACACTAACAAAAAACAAATCACATTGAAAATGCTTGCAGTGGAAGTCGACAATGTATTTGTGATTCAACTCTTTTTAGCCAAGTCTTGCTCGCAATTTCCTATAGGCGTCTGTCTAGCCTTTATCTGTTTACTAATATACGTGGGCTTACAGGCAGACTATTGCATGGGACATTGCCGAAGAGGAGAGTGACGCTGCTAGTGATGTGAGCACTGACAATACCTCTGCTGTGTCTCGGCTTGTTGCTCAACTCCGTAGCGATTTACTCGCAGAACAGCTTCGGAACCAAACCCTCGAAGAGAAGATACGAGGAGAACTGGCAGATAAGGTCGTGGTCATGTTGAAAGAGCGTGACGATCGATACAGGTCAGTTTCACATTCATGTCTTGGACTGTGCATTGGTTTTACAATCTTTTTTCAAGTTTCAAGTCATCTCATTTTAAAAAAAGTCTCTAAAAGACTCAACTCCTGATTTGGTTTAAACCTAGTTGAAAGTTAGAACCATTTTGAGCTGGATTACTCTTTTTAATGTGTGATTTTGCTGTGCGTGATATAAACCAAGGTATTTGTATATTATTAGGAAGCGGATAGAAGAGAGCGAAGCTCGTAACGAGGAACTGCAAGATTGGCGGTTGCAAAAATTGCAAGAACACTACGAGCAAGAACGTGCCGCCTACAAACGCAAGCGTACTGACGACGACGACGACAACAACGACGTTGATGATAAAATGGATCCTGTGCTCGTGGCTAGCCGTCTACAATCTTTACAATCTGAAGTGGACACGTTACAGCAGGAGCTTGACGCCGTCAAACACCTCAATGTTGATGCACTGAAAGTCAATGACGCGTTGCGGCTGGAAAACTCGCGACTCACGTTTGAGCTCACCAACAGCAGAACTCAGGTTGCTACCCTGAACAACACACTTGAGGTAACAACATTCAGGGTGTCCAGAGGGCTCGTATAAAAAATTTCTTTAACTTTTCTTAGGCCACCTACTGAACACAATATGTTACATGTACGGGGTGTGTGATTCTATTTTTATTTTCGTGTTCAAGTTGAGTCCAAATACGGTCCACCTGTCCGAGTCTTGAGTAAAATGATGAATGAATAACAGAATAAGTAAATAAGTATGCCGTGGTGATCTGTTTCAAGGTCATGTTAGGTGATGGTCAAGGCATTTATTTTGTTATAAAATCAGAGGTAGGCCTAAGTATTAGATAGGTCGGTTTGAAACTTGAAACTACAGTTTTCATGTCTATTCCACACAGACCCTACTCTACCCAACCCTAACTATCATGAAAACACCCCTAAAACCCAAGAAAGTAAACCCAACATACCGTAATAACCCTAGAACAGATTGGCACGGCTTTCTATTTATTTACCAACAAAATAATAACAGTTGAATACTTTCAACTTGTGTTACGGTACTTCCACTTGAAAACCAATACTTACATTGCTAGGTAATGACAATTCTACAAGAGAAACGTGCTGATATTTCACTTTTGTAAACTCAACCTAGTCAAATTACAGTACTGTAGGCCTAGTCAAATGAATAATTATTGGAAAGTGGGAGTTCATATGAAGAATATTACTTTGTGATGGACAATATGAGATAAATGATAGATGATACAGAGTAAGAGAAACAAGTGATATGAGATTTGAGAATACAGGAAACTCATAATACAAAATGGAAGGGACTTGAAAAAAAGATTTCGATTCATAAAAATTCGGATTGACCAGAAAACTTTTTCGCCGAAAATCACCACTCTTCCCACTTGGAATTTAGTCATATTGAGCGCGAGAGGAAGCTATGCGACCGGCGAGACTAAGTCTAGAAATCATTGCTAGGGCCTCACTGATCGTGTTTATACCGCTAGTTTCGATGACGCGCAATCATTGTATGACCCGATCTATTGGCGTTAAGCCGTTCCTAGTGGATGATATGAAGAACGAACCTTCTGACCCCAGCATAGTGTTGTGTTCATCAAGGTCAGACCACTCGTCAGATGGCACACACAGTGCTTAATGTGCTTTGGCCTATTCTTACGTGTCAAATAAAAAGGATGGAAATTGGGGAAACAATTAGTGGTGTACGAGCACTAGAATTTTGGAGTTCAAACTCAAATTCAGCATAAATTCTTGAGTTTATTGCCACATTGCTGTGTCAGCACGTGCTCATGAGAGGCATGAGGCGATGAGGCATGGTGTCTGACGGGTCAAAACACCCGAACGTTGATGGCAAAAGGGGACAGGCGAGTTATTCTTACTTGACATATGACAACAAAGGACTTGGTATTGACACAGGACATTAGTCAAGATAGGCTCTTGTCCGTTGAAAAGTTGACTACGTTTTGTGTTGTGTTCAAGAAAAATTACTTTCCAGATAATGTATTTGAGACCACATGTTTATTGCTCAATTAAAATAATTTTATTGACTGATTCCGATCAATTGGGCGTCAGTACCAGTAGTTAATCAACGTTGAATAAATCAGCCAGCTAGTGCAGGCAGAGATAATAATTCGTTCATTTCATTCTACGCCCCAATATTTAAATTTATTGCTTTGTAAGGACTACATTGCTTTTCACTTTATAATCCTTATGTTCCGTAATTTCACTAATTTGACTCTTTTTAACTCTGTGGTAAGTACTGTTTATTTTTTATTTTTATTTATTTGAGAATAACAGCTTTTGAACATAGGTATTATATAAATATATACAGTGTATTTCCTGAGTGCCATGATAATTTGTATTTGTATTTTGAATTTGCTTTTATTGCAGTTTCTTATAAAACACAATTCGAGAATTGTATAAACATTGTCAAGTATAATTAAAAGTACGTATGTAGGGCCTACTTCACTCAAAACCAATTTAAAAATTAATTTTTAATGAGGCCCACTTTTATTCTTTTTTTTCAACTCAAATCTCGTGATTTTCTGTCGAACCCGACTTGAACTTGAATTCTCAAACTCGCACACCCCTAGTAATAATTATGAATTCAAGAAATTCACTCAAACTATTTCGAATGATCCAATCCGAAAACAGTGTTGAAGCAAATTAAAGGGTCAAAATATTAGCTTGAATCACGACTTAGCTGGAATTTGGATTAACCATATTAATTAACATTGAAATGCCTATATCGTCAGCAGGGGACCGACTTCAAGTTTGGAATATGTCAAATTTCGGATTAACCGAGTTTAGATTAACGAGAGTTAACTGTAATGAGGAAACACATGGAGAGATTTTTGTGCTCTGTCCATGCGTTTCCTCCAACCTGTATCCACCTCATTAGTCTCATATCACTTGTTTCTTTTACTCTGTATCATCATCCATCATTCATCTTTTATTGTCCATCACAAATTATTAAATTAGTAATCTTTAAAAGAAGTCCAAATGAAGAATTATTCAAATTATTAGAAAACATTTTTTGTTTTGAGATTATGCTGTGCACCAAGGCATCTTGGAATTTTAAGCGTATCCACAAAATTCGAAGTGAAAAATCGAGAAATCAATCGAAACTGACCCAAATAGAAAACAACATCAACTATGATACCACCATTTTCAGGATGTCTAGGCCCTACTGTATTTCACTCCAATTTTGCGAAGTTGTTGTCATAAAGCGGTGGCCGTTTTGATTGCCTACAGGGCTTCGCCTTCTAAACTTGACAGCCAATAAGAAGTGGGCATTCAAATTTTTGGAATCGGTTCCAGATTCACATACTCGCATTTACTTGGAAATCGAGTCCAAAATTACTTCAATGAGTACTAAGTCTGATGCTGGCAGGTACTTGAACTCGAAATTAGATAGACTCGCACACCCCCCAAGTTACATGAAAGAGAAAAATAAGATATACAGATACTTCAGTCATTAAGAATAACCTTTGTGTGGCAACTCTGTAATTGATGGAGATTAACAAATTATGGATCACAGTTGTAGCTTCCATACAAAAATAAAAATACATTTTAAATATTTGTGTACAGTATAATTACATGAGTTGTTTATACAGTTCAATTTAATTTATTTATTTTAATTCTCTTCAGTCTTCATACATGCTCATACAGTTTCACTTGTAAAGGTAACATACATTATAAGTTGATAACAGTGTAATAGAACAATTCAAGAAAATGACACTCTTGATGAAAATACACATATATATAGAACACCCAAATAAGCTATGCTTGTAATGAGGGAGAGGAGAAATGAAGAGAGCAATTTGGTATAATTTTTACAATGGCAGAATAGTACACTATATTATATTTTAAATTAAAATGAACGGGTGTCTCAGTTCATTTTGATCTGTATCATGTTTTATGTATCTATCTTTCATCCATAGCCTTAATTGGGGAACAATGATTTTGTATCAATTTTCAATGTTATTTAAAAAAAAATGTTATATGAAATGAGATGAAAAATCATAAAAATTTGAAACAAGAGTGTAATTGAAAAGAATGGGAAGAATGGGCTAAAATTTAGGAAAATTGGGTGGTACAGTAGGCCTGTAAAAATTTGTTGAGCTTTGTCAAAAAGGTTTTCCTAGTGGTTATATGGCCTTATGGGGTAGAGTTAGTAGGCCTAACGATTTGGGAATTTTTAATTCAATTTGTTAAAGTTGGTCATGTGCTTCAACATATAGTACGACAGAAGTGGTGGTGGTGGTATGTGGGAATTGTGTGGTACGTACTACGTAGTCGTTTGTCTGCAGACAACCTGTAATCTAGACTTGGGTGCTTAGTGAGGGTTTTCCAGAAATCCTTTGGTGACACGTCAGTGGTGAAAATGAAGACTTAGGCCCTACATCAAAGATTCAGATACGGTACCTTTTTTAATTTCATAATACCATACAGAGTCATTCCATTTCAAATCACCCAAATTTTATTAAATCTGTGTTGGAACAATTTAAAATATTTTGAAAAAAAATCCTGCTCATTGGAATTTTTTGCAAGAGTTCAAATCTGGCATCCAAAAAAAATTAGGTAAACTGTTTTAGAGATATGGGTATGACCCTTGAAAGTTTAGTCAATTTAAAAAGAAGGGCATTAAATACAGTAGCCTACTTACCGGTATTCAAATTTAATAATATAGGCCTGTAAATGTAACAAGATATTTTAACATCTTGATATCATATTAGTTAGGCCTAAAACTTGTATCGCATTGTTTCAACACAAATATTGTGCTTTGCAAGTTGTGGTATCGCGAAATGCGATTCTATATGATCGCTTATTTTTCCCAGCATTGAATATTAAACACAATGTTGGTGGGTGTCTAATTGATACAACCAAGAGTAGATCACATGCAAGGTGAGTGAAACATGGGTTAACTTGAGACGTTTTGTTGCAGACCATGAAAATGGGCGGGGATGATAAGTGGAAGCAACTCAACAACGAGGCTCAGGCAGAGGTAGCCTCACAACAGACCAAGATTGACGTAAGCATTAAAACATATTTTATTCTTGAACCGCTAGACAAGAATCCCACTGTCTCCAGGTAAAATCGCAATCGAATTCCAAGCTAGAAGATTACCTGTTGATTAGGGATAATTTGAGTAACAATTTGGAAATTGGAACTTTCTGTTCTCCACTTGTATCGTTGAATTATGCCATAACTCATGTTCTTTGTTTTCTTTCACTGCCACACACGTGATCCTGTATCCACCGTTTTTCAAGGGACCAGGAAAATTAAACCATCCATCCTGGAAAATTTAACATTGATTATATCGGAGTGGGGCGATAAAAAATGAATGATACAAGCAGGAAAACGATGGATCCCACGAACGATGCATAGAGGTTTCACTGTAGTAGACAGCAGTGGGTAGGCATTATAATAAAAGGCCCAAACAGCTGCTATCCGTATTTGTGTGTTGATTTATGTTGTCTCACATGTTTGTTCTGTTACAGAACCTGAAGAGTTTGCTCGACGAGGCCAAGCAAGAGTATGACACTATCACAGAACATAACACCGTTCTCGAGACTGACTTGCACGAACTGGAGAGTCTTCTTGCCACGAAGGTATAGAGGAAAACTGCACCAGGCTATTTACATTAGTACTTGAGTGCAGTTACACTAGAACTGATCGTTCTACTAACAAGACCGCTAGCAGTGCCAATGTTGTGCAGCAACAAAAATGTTCGTCGTTGAGTTGCTATAGATCAGCAGGCATGTTACTAAAAATTGACTTGTCAATTTCCAGTGCAGCCTATTATTGTTTTTGAAGGGACTAGGAAAAAAATAATCTATCTAAGAAGATGATCTGCACAAGAAATATTGATCATATGGGTGGGAAAAAATTGATGATGGAAGCAGGAAAGCAGTGGATTCAGGAACAATGCATTGAGGTTACACTGTAGACCTATGGTACAAAGTATGAGTCTTTGTAAAAAAAACTTCTCCAAATTTAGTCATACATTTTTGGCAACCCCCAATAGCCACAAATTTCCTGCAGTGTTGACACTAGTGCACATGCATGGGTAGTGCTGTAAATTTTCATGAAAATTTTCAATTTAAAAAAAAAAAATTCAAGGCTTATAATTTGTCACAGTAGAAACTGGAGTTTGAATTGACGATTAGTGATTGACCTGTCCATCAACGTCACAATCATAACGTCACATAAAACATCCAATCAAATGGGCTTTGTTATGTGGGAAATTTCACATTTACGTATCAGAGTACAGTAAACCCTCGTTAATCCGAAATTCAAGGGACACCAAAAAGTGATTTCGATTTATAAAAATTCGGATTAACCAAAAAACACCTTTTCCACGAAAATCATCACACTTCCCGTTTAGAATTGAAGCAATTTCGTATTGTGCGCGAGAGAAAGCTAGATGCCAAATGTGCGAGGAACCGGATCACTGATCGTGTGTATTCAGCTATTTTCGACAACAAACGAACGTTAGATGGCCAGCTTTCATTGGCGCTCGGCCGTTCCGAGTGATTGAGTGTTCCGAGCTTACCGCTCGTCAAGGACAGACAGAGCGGCCCGAGCGCACTCGGAGTCGGATGACGTATTCAGTGGCAACGAACAGCTGAGCTGGCTTCAGCCTATTACCCGTCAAATAATTAAAGAGGATGGAATTTGGGAAAATAATGATCAATTCAAGAAATTCACTCGAACTATTTCGGATTATCCAATCCAAAAACAGTGCTAAAGCAATTGAGGGGTCGCAATATTGGTTCGAATTACGGATTAGCCATATTCCATATTAATGCCTATACCTTCAGCCGGGGACTGACTTCAAGTTCGAAATATGTCAAATTTGAAATTTCGGATTAACGAGGGTTTACTGTATCTCTAAATTCCCACATGAAGTATAGATCAAGGTGGCCCTGGCGGTTAGCCACGCCTATCACTAGTGGTCAATTCACTCTCAGTGATACGAAAATAATTTGCTGAACCACCACCACATTGAAGGTGGGCCTACAGGTATAAAAGTGCATTTGCTTACAAAATTGTCAAGTCCCTAACTAGTAACTGAGTAGGGTCTACATAAAGTAATAACTGGCTTTTTGAAGATTTGTACAAGCATGGATAGATCCTGATTAAATGTGTAAACTTCTTGGCGATCACCTGTAGGTGGGGCCAGGACTACTTTGTAATGTTCTTTAGAAAAGACCGTTTCAAATTGAGAGAAATCCAGTGTGATTTTTTTTTGGGGGGGGGGGGGGGTGAAAAAAAATCAATGGAATGAATTAGATTAGTTCATTCAATTCATTTGATTCCATTAGATTCACAGAATCTTCTTTCAATGAATTTGATATTTTCTGAAAATTGTCAATGTCTCATCACTATGCATGGGTAGGTCTACTAGACAAGAACCTGAAAAAACTGAATTAATCTGAATCTATCTAATCTAACTGACCTACCCTATTCGACCTAGAACCTAATCCAACTAACTTTAACTTCCCACGAATATTTGTGAATACTGTAGGCCTATACAGTTTTCTTTAACTAGGAACCACAAAAATCAAGATTTTCATGACACAAACATTAGTGTCTATAGGCCTAGAGCCACTCCGTAAATTTGTATGCCCAAAATGGTCGTGTGTAAGGCCTACTTACCAAAAATGACCATGTTGTCTGTCTCAGGAGATGGAGCTAGAGAAGCGGACAGCACAAGATTGTGTGAGAGGAAACGAAGTGCGCGACCTCGAACAAGAGCTGAAGGACACTGTCAAGGCTCTGTCTCGCGCAGAGGCAGAACTCAGGCGTGAACAAGACGCGAGGAAACATGCCGAAATGTAAGTTGACCTTTGGCGGCTGGACTACTTGATACTCTGACCAAATGAAAATAGTAAGGGGCATAACCTTGCAGATTTGGCAACAGAAATTTCTTATTTGTTCAGTAATTATTAGGGCTGTGCGAGCAGAGTTTATTGAGTTCGAGCGAGTTTCGAGCACGATTTTAGTTCGAGCGAGTTTAAGCACAAATTTTATAGAAAATTTTATGGTAAATTTAATTTAAAAAAAAACATTTTAAATAAAATTATATCTTGATCTATAGCAGTGAATATAAAAAAAACGATATGACTAACCCTTGAACAACATTCTCAGCCAACATTCATTCAGCCTTCAGCAACATTTTCGTGAAAAAATTAAATTAAAAAAATTATTTTTTGAGAAAAACGAAAAATAAATTTCTTTGTTGAAAATTTCGTGAAAACCAAATAATCATGTCCATCATTGGTTTTTATTTTATTTTCATTACTTTGCAGTTTTAGCACGATAGTTATCTTAGTGCAAAATTTGAAGTGGATACAATCAATATTAAAAAAGATAGCCACGAAAATCATCACTTCTCGGTTAGAATTACGACAATTTTGTATTGTGTTCGAGAGAAACCGGGCGAAACTACTTGATAAGTTCGCTACTGATGAGCTACTTGATCAGCTAACTTCGCCGATAGAAACTGTTGAGATCGTGTATACTCGCTAATTCCGACCGTTTCCGACAACGCGCAAACTTTTTGCCATTGGCGCTCGGCCGTCCCGAGTGTCATGTCAACACGCGTGATGACGTTTCAATCTGTCCTCGAAGAGTTTGTTGAGGGGGAGGAACTGAGGAAGGGGGAGAGACGCGTGTGCGTGTCTGGTTGTTTCTACGACTCAACAGAACTCAGTCACTCGGGAGTTAGTCAGTCCGGTGCAACTGATATTGTGAAACGATGCACGTTGTAATCATTCAGCAAGTTCTATATGCAAAATCAAAGGGAGAAATGCAGAAACAAAACTTTTTCATAAGTTTCAGACACTATATATTTATTATTTAATACCAATCTGTTGAATGATAAAAAGATGACAAGTTTATTCTTCCACTCTCGCTCACTCGCTCGAAAACGTTCTGGAAATTTCGATCTGGGAAAAAATCTTTTCGTTCGGTTTCGATCTCGACTCAAACTCGCTCGAAAATTTCGAGTCTCGCACAGCACTAGTAATTACTAATAATCATAAGTTTCTTTTAAAATTTGTATCATCAAGTAGTATCAACAGATGCTTGAATAGTTCACTGTAATTGGAGTTCTATTTTTTTTTTTCATCCTGATTGAATTAGAATCACGTAGGCCGACCTCGACCTATTTTTTTCATAAATGCTTAGGTGCATTCTAGCTTTACAAATTGGTTCAAGTCAAGTTTTTATATTTTGATTCATTCTCTAGACCCGTCTATGTTTTATACAATGGTAACTAATGATGATAAGTCAACCAATAACTGCAATAATATTGTGTAGTTATAGGTATTTGAATTTTCATCAACATTGGTTCAGGTCAATAAAAACAAAATCAAGATACTCTGGTGTATATTTATTACAGGTCAATACAATCCATTTTGACACAAGTTGGGAGTTCAATTGGCAAAATATTAGTTTTGGATGAGATTCTATTTGAAAGAAGAGTAGAGACACAGATAATTTCAATAGTAGTTTCTGAGTAGTTTGAGTCCGAGTCCTGAAGAAGGCATGTAAACATCATTCATATATCACCTGCTCATTCTTATTCCCGTACAATCTAGCTAGTGGTGGGATGGTCAACCATATAATAATCATTATCAATTACAAACCAAATGATTACTGATGCAATGGGTTTACTTCACCTCATTTCAGCCTGATCTTAATTTAATTCCCCACTAGGTATTTTCCAGAGAAATGTTATTTTTGTGTATTTTGCTAAAAATGCTTGTTTTCAAATGATGAATGATAAAAAGTCCTGAACAGAATGCTTATTCCACGCACGTGAAAATAATTCAGAATACACTAAATAGGTAATTGAGAATTGACGGAAGTGATTTTGTATGTATTGAAAAGACATAGGTTTTAGGTATGTATCTAGCTGCGTCGGGTGTGATGGAGTGTGATCAGTAACAGTAATTGCTCGTTTTTTCAGGCAGTGGAAGTGTGATGAGAAGCAATGGGAGTCCATCATGGAAAACTTGCAGCTTGAAATGGCAAAGCTTCAAGAAGAGAACACTGCGCTGGTAAGAGTTTTGATCAAATTTGACCCGTGGTGTACTCTCTCGGTACTCCCGAAATGAAAAGAGAACCAGTCCACTAAAATCTCTTCAGAGATTTAAAATTGCCATGCACATTTCGTTTCATCATGTTGAAAGCTATTGAGCCCAGTTATAGTCACCGAATGTTGGCATTGTATACCCATTTAAACTATTATCTATCCACACAGATGCATTTTCTCTCTCTTGAAGAGTTGACTTGGCCAAAACTTTTTATACCACTACTTTTATATGCCAAAGTGTTTGAATAGCAAGGGCTTGGCTCCCTGTTTTTACAAGTTTTTGGTGGGGATGGAGTATGATCAAAAACTCGTCACACCTCAACTCCTATAAAATACACTCCATTCATCAACACTATCGAATCTAGAAAGCCTCAGCTTTTGAATCTCAGCAATGGTTCTGTTATTATTCCTATCTATTTGTTGAATAAAAATTGAAGAGCATTTATTAAATTATTTTCTTCAAAACGGCTGGTTCGAATTGCATACAAAATTGTAATAATGTGTATCATTCTATCATTCATGTGTTCACATTCAGAGAAAGTTTTCATTTCTTGCCTAGCCTAACCTTATGAGTTTTTTTTAGAAAATTTGAGATGATATTTCTCAGAGATGGTCCAATCGATATGACCCAAAAACTATACAGTTCTAAGTTGGATAAGTACGTATACAGAAAAATTTTCATGTTGATCAGTGAAACCATGCGGCCTGTGCAGTGCTTACAAACGAACAAACAAACAAACAAAAACACACAGACAAAACTCCATAAGAGAAAGATGGAGATCTTGGCATTCGCTCATCTAAAACACTACAAACTCCATAGTCAAGGTCCCTTCTTCCATCTGGCTGGTAAAAGCACTGGTAAAGGAGCACTTGCTGTGGAATTCTGTCAGGAGACATACTGCCAAGATATTCCCTCCATCTATTCTGATACTTATATGAATGGGGTGAAAGGGAAAGAGGCTTACTGAGATTTATGAGTAGAGAACGACCTACTCATAGTGGAGAGCCCGTAGATAGAACACATAGAGATGAAAGGTACACAAGATTCCGACCTTTTGGCCATTGCCTTGGTCACAGTAGAGTAGAGTCTCAGTCTACTCTTTACTTCGTGATGCTTCTACTCTCTCCTTCCGATACTTCGTGATACTTCTGAAGTTCTGATACCTTGAATACGACTTCTATCTCAGTTCTATCAATACAAGATTCACTTCCATATAGTAGAGCTGGTACTGCCATAACATTGTACAGTCTAATTTGAGTGTCTTTCTAGTCTTGTTTTTTTTTAAGTTCTTTGAATGTTACCACTCACAGCCTGAATTTTTGCAACTTGGTACTAATGTCATCATCAAAAGTGTGTTGTTATGTAGCAATCCAAATAATTGTATTGTGATACTTGTTCTAATGACTTGTTTGCCACAACTGTTTTTAACCTGAATCGTAATAAATAGTAATGGGCTTTGTTGCGTCGTTCCAGAGAATCGATATGTCCAGCTTCGAAGAGCGTCGAGACAAGCAGTTCGTCCTGTACGACGACTTGCTGAAGAAAGAGAGAGATGCGCTGAAGAAAGAGAAAGAAGACAAAGAGAGACAGAAACAAGAAGTAAAGTGTCTGCAAGAAGTTCTTTATAACCACACTCCGACGCCCAAGAAGAACGAACAGGTGCGACACACTGCTTAACGTTACTGAATTGTTTGTCACAAGCAGTATTTTGGTTCAACTGTTGGAAAATTTTCAGTACGCCTATCATGAAAATGCTGCTGTACAGTAAACCATCGTTGATTGGAACTATGATCATTCGAATTTTGTTGTACAGTGAAACCTCTATCCATCGTTTTTCAAGAGACCATGAGAAAATAAAACCATCCATCCAGGAGAATTTAACATTGATTACCTATGGGAGTGGAGCTAGAAAAAATGAATGATACAAGCAGGAAAACGATAGATCCGGGAATGATGCATAGACGTTTCACTTTAATTCAAATAATAGTTCTGGTCCCTACAGGGTTCGAATCTCAATGTTGAATTCAGTGAAACGTGAATTCTGTACATCGTTTCTCAAGAGACCAAAAAAATGAAACCATTCATGCAGGAAAACAATCCAACCATAAAGGCCCATTCACAACCGAAATTAGCAGTAAAATTAGCATTAGCAGCAATATTTGTCTTATGGCCCCCATGCACTCCGTTCACAATGCGACGCATTAGCCGTAACGCATTAGCAGTAAGCGCAAGGTTTGCAAACTCCAAACCTTGCTGTTAATTTTACAGCTTGGTGTAAGCACTGACCAATCAGATTTGAGTAAACGTTTGGCGCGCCACAGGCTTCTATCGTTCGGACGATGTCGAGCAGGCGCATCGTTAATCCCATTGGCCATCAGCTAATGTAAACAAGCCATCTCATTGGCTGATCCTTAATGCTAAATTATTGTTGTGAACAGCCACCAAATACCCTGATTACATTACTGCTAATGCTAATTTTACTGGTAATTTTGGTTGTGAATGGGCCTTAAGAATTTAACATTGTTCATAAAGGAGTAGGGTGGGAAAAACAAATTATAGAAGCGGGAAAATGATAGATCCGGGAATGATGCATCATGGTTTCACTGTTCATGGTTTAAACTTGTACGAATCAAAGTGGATATTTTTGGTTCCCTTGAATTTTGAATTAGGGGTAGGCCTAGTTTACTTTATTATAGCTTCTGTGCGCTTTTTCAAAGTATGGTAATGTGTAAACTGCTCTTGGGTCGCCATGTTTGCTCTGACATAGGCCTACACTGAAGTTCACATTTGCTGACAGTGTTGATCAGTTTCATTGTCATAATTCCACTTTAGTTATAAATAAGTAGGGGGGGGGGGGGGTGTAAGTTTGAGAGTTCAAGTTGAGTTTGAGAGAAAATCTCGAGTTCGAGTTCATAAAAAAAAACTCAAGTTGAAAAAAGTGGGCCCCATTAAATATTGAGTTTTCATTCGGTTTCGAGTCAAGTAAGTGCAGAAAACTCTCGTAATTCGAATTTCAAGGGACCCCTAAAATCAACGTTTAAATTGAAAATATTTTAATGAAGAAAAAAGTTTTTTGTTTGTATAGGCCTAGTACATTTATATAGTGTGTGTGCTGTTTGGTGCATGTGGTTAGTTCCCCACTTTCCCCCACCCATATTAAGCATTCTCTGACAGCCATGTGCTTATCTTCAAGTGAAGTGTTTTCTCAACAGTTTTACACCAAAACAAAGAGTTGGATGAATACTATATATGATCGTGGCACTCGGGAAATACTCATCAGTGTTGAATTACTGAACACAAGGATTAAGAAGTAAAAATGTAAAGACATTCATTACAAAACAATCAATCTAAATATTGAGGCCCAGAATGAAATGGACAAAATATTATCTCTGCATGCACTAGCCGGCTGATTTATTTACAGTTGATAAACTGCTTATGCCCAATTGGAATAATATTCACTAGCTGTCAATGAAATTATTTTAATTGGATTAATAAACATGTCTCAAACATATTACCTTGGAAAGTACGTAATTTTTCGTCTAACGCAACACAAAACGTAGTCAAGAGCATATCTTGACTAATGTCCTGCATTGATAGGAAGTCCTTGAGTTGTTATTTCTCAAGTAAGAATAACTCGACCGTCCCTCCCTTGCTATCAACTCGAGTGTTTCGACCCACCAGACCCCCTGCCTCGCGTCTCATCCTGCTAGCACGCGCTGATGCAGCTGTGTTGTTTGATGTTTAACGATGTTGATGTGTCAGATAATGTTGACGATGGGGAATACGAATTTCAAAGGATTTTCATATCAGTACGTACTACGTAGCTACTTTAGGACCCGAAAATTTGGGGAAAAATCACATTCATGAAAAAAAATAGAACTTGAAATTTTCGAGTTCAGCTGAATTTGAACTCAGAAACTTGAACTCAAAAATTCGAGTGCTCGCACGCCCCTAGTTATAAGTTTCAACTTTTATTTTTAAAAGTCACTACGACCGTATATATCATGATTTATTGCCAATAATGGGGCATTTTTTCGTTAACCGAAGAGCCAAAAATTTCAACATCTGATTCTTTAGACCATTCATAATATATAAGTCTGACTTGGTTATTGAATACAGTGAAACCTCTATCTCTATTATTTTTAAAGCACTAGAAGAAGCCGTTCAGGAAAATTTGAAAAAGTGTAGGCTTATGTATGAAATAACTTGATATGGAAGTTTATTTATTCATATTGGGTTTAACGACGCACTGTAAGCCTACTGATAACTACAATCTATAGGCTTCGGTAATATGGAAGTAGTGTAGAAGCAGGAAAACAATTGAACCGGGAACAATAGGTCGAGGTTTCACTGTGGTTTATTATCAAGGGTGTGTGTTGGTTTGTTGCTAAGAAACGTGTGTTTCAGGTACTGATCTTGCAAGAAGAGCTGCGGTCGAAAGAGGAGCAGCGTTTGAAGGAAGAGGAGCGTCTAAAAAAGGAGGTTGTACTGAAGGATCTAGAGATCAGCAAGCTGAACGAACAAATGAAAGCTATGAGCGTGTCACGTTCGAAGGCTAGCAAGCAAAATAGCAAGGAAAACACGGTGCCAGTAGAAACACCCGCTTCTACCAGGTAAGCGCTACAAGATTAACTGTTCTACTTATTCTACGTCTCTTTGTATGATTCTTCTGAATTTACAGTCAAACATCTATCATTTTTCAAGAGATCGGGAAAAACTATCCATGTGGGAAATCAATTCGGGTAGGAAAATTCAACATTGGTTAACTCGGAGTATAATGTAGGGACTAAGAACGAAAATTTCAATTACTTTCCCTATTCATTGAATGTTTCGATTTTTTTTTCAATATTTTGGTTATGCTTCTGGTTTGTTCCCAAACATAACATGATGGAAAAAAAAGAGAGGAAATCAAACAAAAACTAGATATTATGAACAATTAGAGTATATAGGAAAGAAGTTGATAACTTCATTACATATTTTTGCCTAAAACAGATCAGCACAGCTTACCAAATAACTACCAATTGGAATCATGAGTACTCGTTGAAACAGTACTTTTTCCATTTTCTAACACCAAAATTGAATAGTCATCATGATCCATATTGGCACACTCCTCGTCTGACGTGTGGCGACATTGATGAAGCCTTTGGCGTACGTGACCTACACTCGAATGGTGTACTAGTGCAAGTTGGCATTACGTTAGTCATGAATCGGCTTCTTATTGTGGCGAGACATTTTACACAAGTCCCCAAATGCAAGAGCATTTTCCAGTGGCGGCTGGTGACCTGAACAATGGGGGGAGTGCTGTATTTGAACGAAGCCACAGAACAATAGCCTCTTAAATAGCCATGCAGGGCGAAATTTTCTACGTCCCAAACAAATATGTAATTTCCTCGTTTTACATCCACATTCATATCTTAAATAGCCATGCAGGGCGAAATTTTCTACGTCCCAAACAAATATGTAATTTCCTCGTTTTACATCCACATTCAGATCTAATCATTCATTTATAATACTAATAAGTAATAACTGAACTACCATCTGTTGTTTAGCTTGTCAGCATAGATCAGATAAAGAATATTATCTGAAATTTAATGCTGTATACTACGTATGATGTAAACATACCTATCTGACTCTGCTATGGTGAGAACTACCTAATGACATTTGCGGAGTCACCGAGGGGCTCAAAACACCCAGCAGTTAGTATAGTAAGGGATTGGGAAACGGAGCCATGAGTGTGCGGTATTCCAAGTACCGGTATTCTAAATTCAGCAGTGTTCGGGCAAGTTCGAGTTTGCTGGAGATACCAGCACTGCAGCACATATATAGGCTTTAATGCTTGCAATTTCCCCTTCACCGCACGCTTCCTTTGCCTTCCTACTCCGATTTGCTACGCACAACCAAACACACAGTACAAAGAATGTACGAAACATTGCCTAGCGCTGCTGTTGCAGGCGTTCATATGATGCATTCGAAGCCGCAGACATTGAGCAATGATGCGTTTTTGTTTTGAAAATCTTTTTTCTAAGCTGTATTTTGTCAACAGTGATTGTTAGATAAAATACATCATACAAAATGAAAGAGATCATTTATTCAATATAAATTGGTTAAAAATAGTATAGCATCTGGCAAATTACAGGGAGTGCAGTCATTCTGCAGTACTTAGGCCTACACAAGAGCCGCCACTGGCATTCTCGTCACATTTATAATGTAATTTTTCTCACAAAACTGGCAGCGAAAGTGAACATTTTTGCCCCTTCGGTTTTTTTTTTTCACAAAATACTTCCAAACATTATTATGCTTCTGTTTACCCAGTTACAATAAAATTCTCAGCCCAAGTGATGAAATTTCTTTAAAAAAAAGATATGGCCATGGCACGATGTAATGATGCCAACCTATTTTATCATAATATAAAGGAGGTGACCTCGGGTCTTGAAAGTGAAATATTTCCGGGGTCAGAATCTGAGTCCAGCGTTCCGATTGCCTGTAGGGCAACTATCGCTTTTATATTGAACTATTTAAAACAACAATGCCATACACAGCCCAGTAGATTACGAGAATTATAGATTTTGTTAGTTCAACAAAGCCACCGGTACCGTAGCCACTATAATTTACATCTAGTTCACAAGGGAATCCGTCAAATCGCGACAGGCAATCGGGACGATTGGCTTTGAAATGACCGCAAAAACCACCAATGCCTTCCATGTTATCAGTATGTGAGTTGGAGCACCTTCTTTATATTATGATAAAATAGGTTGGTGTCGCTACATCGTGGCCGTGGTAAGGTGACGTTACCACAACCTCTCAGTAGGCCCAACTAAGCAATATTTTGAGGGGAAATTCAAATTGGTAGTTCGAGGCAATAGAAGTCATCAAGAGATTATTTACATAGATTATGTGGTATTAAATACTTTCTATTCCATTCTATTATTAACCAAATCATTCCCGTACTCATTTTGGACACTTGAAACTTATTACTGTTTACTGGTATGTCCGTAAATATATTTTCGGAAATATTTCTGTTCACATCCCTAGGTGTGGATGTAAGCTCATTCATGTGAGACTATAGAGCTGACCAAAAATTTAAATTCTACCTGTTTTTTTTTTGTTTTTCAACCTGTGAAGACCTAACACAGTAATCACGGATTTTTCCGCAACACGTTTATGAAATAGAGGTCTTTGCTTTCCCTCACTCAGTTGCTGTGACCTAAAAGCTATGAGTTACAGAGAGTTAGGGACTGAATATCTTGTTTTGTTTCAGGAGGCAGACAAGGAGAAAAGATGTTATTATATCACCAGGTATGTATTCATTATTTGTTATAGCCCACGTAAAATTTAAATGCTTGTATAAGAAGGCAGCAATTTGAGCACTGTCTAATTAGTAATTACCCCCTTTACACGATCAACTCATTCCTAGCAATGCATTTCTGAAATGTATTGCTACCAAGTAGAATACATGATTTTCCTATCTCGCGTTTACACTACAATAAAAGTTGCTATTGCTGTCAACGCATTGCCTCGAGTAGGATTACATTCAACTTTCGAGGTAATATTGCTAGTAGCCGACCAATCGGTGACTAGTAAAGTGTAACGTGACATTCTGTTCACTGCCTAGCTTCTGTTGACACCATATTATTGAGTGGGAGAATCGTGACTGATCGGGAAGATTGGTGACTGACCATTTCGATCGACTAACTTTTTTCGGTGATGTAGAAGACATGTACTTATAGGCTATGTTCATATTGATCTCCAAGTTCTAGTAATTCAAACAGATGTAATGGATAGTGAGGATGAGAAAAATGTAATAGGTCAGCAGCTGCTGTAAAGATTTCATTTGTCTAGGGCATGTTGATGGCATGCGTGTGAAAAAGTTGGGTTAGAGGCAATGTTGGGTTGTAGCATTGTAAATAAATCTCTCACAGACGATACAGTAGTACTCCTGGTGATATCAATTAGTATTTTTATCGCAACTGTCGATCTATGTTTTAGTGATTTGAGCTCTAGGTTGCGCTACTGGCTTTCCCTAGTTCAAGGTTCAAGCTAATGGCACCGCTACGGCAGACAATGAAAATTTTAGGATCCTATACACGACGGAAAATACATTGCCGAAATGCATTGCTATTTTAGTTGATCGTCTAAAGGGCTTCTAAGACAGCAACTATAAGTACCGGTACCTAAAAGGTACAAGTCTTAGCCAGTTTTTATTAGTTTTCTTTGGTGCAATTTACGCATATGTACAATTTTTCCAATTTCGTTTACTTTTTAATTATTTTTTGACATACAAGTTGCATATGAAGCATTATCGTGACTGCAACTGAGGATATTTTCTGTCATGTCGAGATCTAGATCGAATTTCACGTACGGTATACTTGTGTACCCACGAATGAAGAAAGTTCTGATTAACCGTCACTCCTATACCATACAACTATTAGGCCTACGGGTGCTTCAAGCCTTCTTCTGTGGATACAAATATATCATGAAAATCATTTAAATACTATTCTACTTTACGAGTTAGTCTACTAGAGCCCAACTTTTGAAACGATACTTCGTGCATTTTCTGAGTCTTGAATGGCGTAAGAATGATTTCGAAAGATCTTGGTTGTTGATTTTATGTATCAAGCTTTTGAAGTCCATCCCTTTTATTTGATTGCCAAGTTATTGCTGATGCTACATCATCTTGGTTTTGCTATGGAGAGTAGCACTGTACAATATACACTTAGGCTGCCACAGGAACCAAGCGGCTTGTTACAAAGACTTTCGTCACAGGTGTATATTGTTTGTTGCAGCTCCGGTGACTGTT
This sequence comes from Brachyptera risi, assembly GCA_964007535.1. NCBI lineage: Eukaryota > Metazoa > Arthropoda > Insecta > Plecoptera > Taeniopterygidae > Brachyptera > Brachyptera risi. Next base: position 34,708,567 of record OZ023329.1, on the reverse strand, counting down.
GAACCCAAGTCTGAGAAGAAACAAGTGAAGAAGAAGTTGTTCCTACAGTCTGACGATGTTTTACTGGTTATGCCGGAAGAGCATGTAAGTTATGTGCATTATAACTTACTAGGCAAACGCGTTATGTGTTTCCGCGTTGATGGATGAGCTGGAACATATCAACTTATCTTTGGATTGGTTATTAATTGTTTACAATCAAGTGGTGACACTTGTTGCTTTGATTTAATAGGTATCTTGATAGCTTTGAATAATTAACACAAATTACATTATATATTTTTTTTACATCGAAACGGCTGATCTGATTTAAGTGAAAGTTCGGAATAATGTGTATCATTATCAGATTGAAATTCCCTGAGAATTTGAATCCTCTCAGATGAAATATTTTTCACGAATTTTTTCCTCTGAGTTATTCCAATAGGATTTTTGAAAACTTTGGAATGAGTTTTCTCAAAAGTGGTTAAACCGATCGCGCCTCAAAACTATACAGTATCGAATTGCATAAGGATACTTGTGTGTGCCAAGTTTCAACTGATTTTGAATTTTTGTCTGACCTGTGGAGCGCGAACAAAAAAACAAAAAACAGGCACTTTTTTTTCGGGTATGGCGAAATTGAGTCTTCGCTTTGCTCATCCAATAAGTAAGCGGCGTGTAAATGTTTCTTGCTGCCCAACGATCTTGTGATCCTCGCTTGTAACCGCCAAGAAGTTTGGTGGATAATCAAGTCGTGTTCTTCTATTTTAGAAATGTTCTATGTGGGCCTTCATTGAATTATGTCAAACAAAGAAACGTGTGTCATTGAAAAGGGCATAAGAATTGTCCTTGAGCTAGGCCATCATGTTTTAATTATGGCTGTGTGAGCAGGCGAGTACTCAGCTTTTCAAGGTCGAATTCGAATTCAGCTCAAAATTTTCAAGTTCTACTTTTTAAAATTATTTTGAATATTTTGTAAGTTCGTCTTTTCATTACATCTTCATTGTCCAGTGTTATGATCACTCAAAACCAATGAAGAACTTCAATATTTCGTAAATCAAAATAGGACCTGCTGTTCAGTAGCAATCTACTTTTTACGTTTGGGAATATTCATCAGAAAGTACCAAAACATATAAGGTCTACAGTACCTACCTGCATAGGTAATAGCTTAATCGATAGTATTCACTACTTAATAATTTGAAAAAATCTGTGCCCAGAGTTTGTAGACCTGTACAAATATTTCCATCGTTATACAAATGTGTAAGAGGGATTAATACTGTGACACAAGAATAGGGTAAGATTAAACTTCACTTACTCACTTGCAGTGAGAAAAACCTAACAAAAATTGTGAACTAACAGAAAATAATGATTCAAAAAGATAATGGCAAACAAAAATCTTTTAAGAACACTGAAAAAAAGCACTGGACTTGCTTAAAAATTGTTTTTTCTCAACCTCGTACCACTATATAAAACTATGGGTGCAGTGTGTGAGAATGCTTTTTGCTTTCATAAACAAGTTGTTTTTTGCAGATCGAGGATGAAGTAAAGTACACCGCTACTCCCGCTGACGTCATTAAAAGAAGTCTACGAACGCGACGCAACTGAACAAAATGCTATTTTATCACTTATCATTAGAAGAGTGAAAAGATGATGATTTCACCATCGATACACTCCTCAAAAGCTCATTTCTTATTATCAATATATTTTTAATATCGAAATACCGTACTCGTCTGACTTTATATTTCAATTTCTGCCATCAAATCATTCATCTAGCATCACTGTACATTAGTAGTTGACTTTTTAATAGTACTTTGTTACTTCTTCTTTCTACAATAACTGCAATAAACCAGAGTTTTTAATTATTTGCTGCAAACTGTTATTACCTACTTGAAATCCAAATTGTTCCCAAACTTTTCAGTTACTTTGCCAGCATAAACAAATGATGTCCTGAACGACGACATCCATTTTGCAAGCCAAAAATGTTTGGTGTTTTGTGTGTGGTCACACATTTGAAGTTTCAACATTAAAGTCGAGTAAATAGTCCGCTTAGGAGCGTATTGTGTGAATCGAAAACGATATGAAAGCGGCCCACCTGCATTTTTGTTTGGACGATCCCTATGCTGTAACGTGGTGTATCATAAAAGCTCTGAATCTTTCGTAGAACTTCCAGGTCCTCTCGGTGCATCACTTTAGTGATTTGTGCTTGGTTGTTTGAAAGCAAAGCATAATGAGTTGAATGTTTTACTTCACATTCATTCATAGCATTGACTTCTGTGCTACATTGATTTAAAGTTTCTAGTATTTGTATTTTCCTGTTTTGTTGGTTGTTACTAAAGATGGAATCTATTTTGTGTTCCCTTTTATCTCTTGCCTCTGTTTAACACAGCCAATACCGTGATTTTAAGTCCTGATTCTCCTCTATTGTATATTTATTATCCAGGAATAAATTTCATTTATGAAAAATGTATGACGTAAACAATATACTACAGTATAAGTACTACAGTATATACTACAGTACTAAGTAGTTTGAAAGTACAGTTCGATACTGTATTTACTTGTAAAAAGAAACTATACAGCTCAACATATCGTAGCTGGCAGTCAAATGTTTACAGAAGGTAACGTGCTAGGGGTTTATCCAGCTTGAATCCCCATTACTAGTTACTTAAGGCATCCCCAGTCTGTATAGTGCAAAGAGTTCCCACCAGGGTGATTTAACATTCAAATTGAATTGAATGTTAGGGCTTAAAGGCACGTCGACAGCTAGGTTATTTTGTAACATTTAAATTATATTGAAAATTGACCGATATAGATCGTCCGTCCTCGTGATGTCACAAAATATAAAAACCAATCAAGTGGACAGTGAAGCAGGGGAAAATAAGGAAATAGCCAATCAAGGTATCTAAAATTTTCCGTGCTTCGTATAAGTCACACCCATCTACATTGGTCAATTCAACAGTGCAAGATACAAAATTGACAAATACATCACGAGGTGCAGACAATATTTGTTGAAAATGCTAATGACTCAAATTCTATAACAACTGTGGAAAGATCAGTTGTATATAACAGTTAACATTCAATATTATTGACATCGAGTTTCAAATCACTTGTGCCATTCCGTACAAATAATGTGTTACCTGATGTGAATGTTTAGAATGGATTGACAGTATTTTTGAAAAATATACTAAAGAGAAACTTACTAACGAGGTTCTACTGTACTATTACAGATCCGAGCTGGAATTTGTTTCACCAGCTTGGAAACCAATGTTATTTCAATCATCTGATTAACATTTTGTAAAGTCTGGCCAGCTTGCAGAGTTAACATACCTCCAAAAATAGTGTTAGTTGAAAGTTGATACGGTGTAATTGATTATTTATTTTCCATATTGATAATACTGTTTGCACCAACCTATTGATAATTTAGTACCTTGGAATAATAATTATTAAATGACAATCGAATATTACAATTCACATTTTTACAATAATTGCCCTAGATACGTTACTTCATTAGCCAGTATTTAATCGTTCATAAACAATCATCACAATAGCTATATTCTTTCCTCGGAATCCAACAATACGTCTACCCTCCTATCCTGATTACAATACAGACTTGTACATAATGTCTGTTATATGGAGCCAACCTTGTAAGTATTGAGCAACAATCATTACACAGCTCTTGATGAGATGGCATCACTTGATGTAACAATTCATCTCCCAAAGTTATACAGACATTTTATATATGTAATGCAGGAAGTTTCATTGCATCTCGAAAGAGAATTGCCTTTATTGACTCAACTTGGATGATTAAAAACAAGTACCAGTAATGTTGATGGCTTTGGCGGTACTGGCAGTTGAAGGGATGAATGAATGAAGATGGAAAGCGCAAAGTTTTCAGATTTGAAGGAATTTTGTTGTTTCAAATAGATTTGTGCTGTGGTATATTTTTGTTCTTTTTTCATGAAAACTTTGAACTCAAAAATTATATACTAGCAAACCATGGCAGTATAGGCTGTATAAAATTGAATCGGCTTCTGCACAACAATTATTCTGTACCACATATTATTTGAATTTGTAATTAGTGTACTGGTAAAGGAGACGAAGTAGGCCTATAGTGCAATTTGTTAAAATCCTGAATATATTTTAAAGTTATTTAAGCACTTCACTTCACACTTGAATCTTTTTTAGAAGCCCAATGCAAAACTCTCAATCAACAATGTTGAAGGGTGAGTTTAACGGTGATAGAGACGGCAGTCGTTTGAAATTCTTATTTGGCCTCTACTGTACTGTTTGCTTTTTATACTAAATTGAGTGCAGTCACTTCAGTTTAATAAATTATCGGATTTATTCACCATATGCTTCATGACTAATTTTTCCTGCATACTAAGGCGGTCAAATTTTCGTAACATCATAATGAAGTTTTTATGCACTCTTACTTCTATTCACATGCAAAACTTCAAATTGATTGTATGTTATGGATGGGGGATGGGGGGTAGGCCTAGTTGGGGTATAATCTATCTTTATTCTATTGTAATACCAATGCGTAATATGTACCCGTACATACATAATATTTACTGGTGAATAGGCCTATCAAAGCTGAATAGTAGTCACTGAATACAACTCACTGAATAAATTATTGGTAGATGATGCAAAATCTTTGAATACATTTCTCAAATTTACAGAATATAGTGGGCCTTGTCGTTGAATACACTGTATTGTATTTTTTAATTGAATTAATAATTGGCAGATTTCACAACATCTTTGGATCTGATTTATTTGATAGATATTGATTGAAACTTTGGATGTCAGGTTTTTGTCTCAAAAAGTGAATTTTACCTATTTTACGTACATTCCAACATTTTCATACATTTCATGAGATTTAAAAAGAAACACTAGAACCGCTTCTACCAGCGCGGGTCCGAAGTCACTTCACTGCATGCGTTTGCGCTCGCCTCTGCTCGGTAGACGGCCGTGTTCCGACTTTGTGTAAAATATACAAAATGGTTTTTGGTCAACAAAGTTTTCAGAGTAGGTTTTTCTTCACATTGACAAAATTGTACTCATCTTAAACAGCTCATTTCACCTATTTCACATAAGCTGAATACATTCTGCAGTGAAATGGCTCCCGACTAGTTTGTTTGGCACTTGTTGCGTTACGCCCCATTTTGCCCTTCACAATCACTACTACTAGTAGAAGGTCATCTCATCAATACTTCTGGTATTTTAGGCCCTTGTTGGACGTACAGCCGACGAATAATTATAATTTCTAAATTACATTGCAGATTGCCAGTTTGCAAAACAAATTATCAAGATGAGTCGTAAATTCTGCGTTGGTGGCAATTGGAAAATGAACGGAAATAAGAAAGAAATCGACGGTATTGTGGATTTCTTGAAGGCTGGTCCATTAGATCCAAATGTTGGTATGTATAGGCCTACCTAACCTGTAGCCCTTTATAACTCAATACCTGTAGATCTAGGCCTACCACTTGATGATCGAATATTTGTAGGTCTAGGCCTAGGCCTACTATTCAATAAATGTCAAGGCCACGAAATATGACTAGGCCTAGGCCTCGTTCTACAGTGTAAAGGTCTTGAAGGCCTAGCAATTGAATTTGGGTAATCTTATCGTTCAACGTACCATCGCTAATTTTTGTCCGATATTCTTGTTTGAGGTGTTTTCTGATAGATCTTGTTTGTATGTATGATGTAGTGTTTGGACTTTTTGTGTTTTGTTTGTTTTAATATGGTTTTTACTCACTTGAAGTTGATGCTTTGTGATCTGACTAAGACGACAAAGGTGGACAGTAGGTTAGGTTAGGGTCAGGTTAGTGTATAAACCTCGCGTATACCGCCGGCAGGCGGAACGGAGCTTATATACTTTAATAAAAATGAAGAAAAAATTGAAAAAAATTGAAAAAAAAATGGCGTGGTACGTTAATCAGTAATTTTACCGTGCTGCTAGTTCCACTAAAATCCGTGCAGAATGCTAGGCGAAAAGAGGCCAATCACGTGGTCCAGTTGACGTTTGACAGCCACTCACTGAGGTCACTGAATCACTGAGGTCTTGCCGCCAACAATGACGCATATTTGTTACGCGCATGCGTAACTTTTTTCACCTAGCTTTCCGCGTAAATATGCCGTATCCTTGCCCGGTCTGTTTTAGGGTCATGATGGTTAGGGTTAGTGGGGCAGGGTATGAACCCTAAAATTACAATCTAGTTGTCCATTCGACACAAAACCTTGGATCCTGACCATCACTAAAAAACCCAGGCCTATTAACCTGATGAATATTACCCTTAAAACAACCGGCCAAGTATACGGCATAATTTTACCACACTCCGCACGGATTTTCTTGGAGGTAGCAGTACTGTTGCAATGACCAAAATAGCTTCGATACGAGACCTATACAATGTAGACCGTGGCCTAGGCCTTTTTGAGAATTATCATACAATAAATAACTACTACTAGTAATACAAGTGGTAGAGTGGCTGGCACACTGAACTGTCTTTCAGGAGATTGGGCTCTGATTCCCGCCATAGTCGGTCTTTCTGACAGGTGTTATTAGTGGTTTTCCTCTATTGTTCAGGTCCATACATGGATGGTTTGACCAACTTCTTCCCGCTATCCAAACACCGCGTGATAAAATAACCTTTCATCCTATCATCAATCTCATAAATCATTCACCGATTTTCATCGTCAGTAGGCTTACAGTGCGTCGTTAAACCCAATATGAATAAATGTATAACTACAAAGTATGGTAGTATAACTGAGAGACAGCTGATCAGTTGAAACTGAATGAATTAACTATTTGAAATGAACAATTAATCAACTCAGCTACCGCCCAAAGTTCCCACTCTTTCAAGCCAGAAGTTTAGGCTTTTTACAAAATCTAAATATGATCTGTGATAAATATTTAGAGATTGGAATTAATTACACAAGGAACTACTACCTAGTTGAAAAACCCAAATCAAATTACAGTAACTCATTCACTGAATAGGCTACTAAATCTTAAATCTCAAAACAAGTGAAAAAAATAGTGCATCACAACTAAACGAAATATGAAATGATCTCCATTTTTAATCCGACTTACAAAATACTATATCACTTCCGTAATTCCAGTGGCCTACCGTATTACGTTAGATTGATTGAATTTTAAAATGTTGAATTTCAAAGTGAGCACTACTATTTAATATGACTTCACGTTCAAATTTAAATACAACATAATATCAAATCAAATACCCTACAAAATCAATTACAATTCAAAAACGTTACGTGGTTACGGTGACAACTGGTCTTGACGGTCTTTCTATGGACCCCCGGGCGGTTCTTTACTATGTCGGCGCGGAGACGTCAGTCACAACGTCAATTGGCCTGGCTAATGTTACTTGATGTTACTACCGGTTACTACTGATGTTACTCTTGTACTTCTTCACTTCTTCAATACTTCTTTATTTCTAATTGGCTACAGCCTCTCGCCCTTGTCTGTCAGGCTCTCTCGCGTGCACGTCTGTCTTCTTTGATGGTTTGGTTTGGAGTCCTCTCGTCGCCACACATTTGCATTATCTATTTCCAAATTGCTTGTAGAACGTTCGGTCTACGTCACTTTCCATTCCCTACGAGTGCGTAGTTCCCCACATTCCTTCCTTCGAGAACTTATAGTCCTGCCTCCGCTTGTTGTCATAACGACACGCCCGCACGTTCATTGCCGTTCGCAGTTATACCAAGTGTCTGGCTTGAACACTGGACTGGACTACCGTATAGCATTTATGGAAGCTTCGAGAAACGACTTGTTTACTTCCAATTCTAACCACCTGCTTCCATTGTTAATATACTTCTTCGGAATTCCATATTAATATTGCTTCTCTGAATTCTACTATTGTGAAATACATTCATATTTTAAGGGAAACAACATAGTTGATCATCATGACAAAGCAATTTACATTTATGAAATGATAGCAAAAACCAAAATTGATGTGTGATGACTGGAAAAACTAGAGAATTACTTGTTAAAGGCAAAACCTAATGTTACTCAGTTAAAACTACGGATAATTAACGAAAACGTGTGAGTCAGTAATGCAGTCGCCGGTTGGTCTGTTAGGCTGATCAGTTATGGTAAAATCTACCGGTAGTGGTGCAATTCACACTGCCTCTTCAGCGCACACGTCTCGTGCACTTATATTCGGGTCTCAATCCCTCTTGCCTGAATCACGCATCTGCACCACTTTTGTAAAGCGAGAAAGTTAACGATGTTACCGCACTGCTTCTTGTACAAGCTTCACAAGCAGAGGTTTGGCCATGGCTTGCCTCCAATCCAGGCTAAAAAAATCTTCTTGAGCTACGTATGAAAAACAGTGACCCATGAATGAAAACAGACCTTTACATTCGGATGTTGCGTAGACTGCATTGTGGCAGTACGGTATGTCTCACATGGAATTACTATAAAAACAAAAACATTTTTTCATTTTTTATACGTACTGCGCTGGAAAGTAATCAAGGTACGTATTACCAAGATGCCGATTGCTCAAAATTCAAAATATTCTTTTCCTACAAACGAAAAACATTCAGTGTAAAAGTAGATATTTCAAAAATACCCTACAATGAGTGAAGGCTATGCGGTATGTGAATTGGAGGGGGTTAGGGGGGGAAGATTTATTCATGCCAACTTATGTTTTCTTTCCTTATTTCAGAGGTAATTGTTGGCGTCCCGGCTATTTATCTCGAGTACACTAAGAATGCGTTGCCATCAAACATTCTGGCCGCTGCTCAGAATTGTTACAAAGTTCCGAAAGGTGCATTTACTGGTAAGTTGAACCAAGAGAATTGGGACATTCTTCTTTTTCTCAGGGAAAAGTTAGCAGTGTGATTGAATCAAGTTATGCAGGAAGTTTCAGTAAATTACAAAATGTTCAAATTTGGTAAAACAAGTCTTTGCATAATGTGCTGTTAATTAGTTGAAAAATGATGACACGAGATCAGACAATGATTTTATCAACTTTGATCAGAGGCTGCTTATACCGTACTACAGTAAAAATAATTTAGCACTGACAGTTATTTATATTGAAAGTGATTATAAAATATATAATATGCCAATTAAAAATACGTTCAAATGACTACATGCTAGTATTTTAAACAATCAAGGACATCCCAAGCTATAAAAACTGTCAGGCAGCAACAATGCTACAATGGTAGATTGTGAGGCCAGATCAAAAAGGAAGTACGGTATTTCAGTTTTACTTCCGGGGAGGCTAATGAGGCTACGAACTTCAGCCTGAATTAATACCTTTCAAAATGTACTTGAGTTTGAAAATGAATGATTTCCTAGTTTCACTAGCCATATATCTGGATACAACCATTATCGTAGCCGTACCCATAGTACGTATTCGTTTTAAAACCTGGTAGGGTAATACCGTAGAGATGGGGTGAATTCAGAGGTATAAATTTTAAAACATCCAAATAAGATGAGCATGCTATCTTCAGCATGGCTATCAACAGGTAGGTTGGTCTACAGTCGAAAATAAGTGAAGCAAGAGGAACAATGTTGAACAGCTGCATAACTAAAGTGAAACCTGTGTTTTGTGTTTATAAAGTATTACCATGCAAAATGAACATACTGTACCTAGAGTTTGTAATGCTGTACTGTATTTATGTATTCTGTGTTACAGGTGAAATTAGCCCTGCTATGATTTCGGACGTTGGAGTCAACTGGGTCATCTTAGGACACTCGGAACGAAGGAACGTGTTTGGTGAGAACGATGCGGTAAGAATGCAAGTCAAGATGAAGTAATGCAGCTGGCCAACAAACTGCCCTTGATTCAAGTCAGGCCTGGGTTCGAGCTCCTGTAAGGCGTGCATAGGATTGTATTCAGGTTATAGCCATTTATTTGTAGTCATCCACTTGTTTGTTCCCCGTAATATCCTAGCTGTTGGTATGTTTGATGAGTGAAAGATATTGGCCACATGTATGTGATTTCTACACCTGCAGTTGTTCATGTTGTTCATGACCAGCATTTCTCAATACTTCTAATTTATGTTGATACAGTGTGTACTCCTACTGTTTATTAGACGAGCTTTAGCGAGGATTCAATTTGACATACTGAAAAAAATTGGTGTTTGTTTTTATGTTTTTTTTTTTTTATGTTTTATTTATCGGTTCTCCACAGGTCAAACGGCTACAGTTATCAATTTCAAACTTTTTTCATCACGGTTCCTTATCTAACTCAACTAGATCTGTATAGTTTTGTGGCATTATTGGATATCAACTTTTTTTTATGAATTTTAGAAATTTCAAAAATACCCATTAGAATAACACGGCGGAAAAAAATTAAAAAAAATTTATTTTCCAAAAATTTGAAATTTTGTGTGAAGTTGAAGAACATCTTGATACACATTTCTGGAAATTCTCAGCTTGATCGGGTCAGCCATTTTGAAGAAAAAACATGAAATGTGCTAAATTGGTACCACTCGAAGCCGTTTTTACCCATTTATAACTAAAATGTTACCCAACTGGCGAATTTAGGCAAAAGTTTGGCAATGAAGTCGACATACTATTACTTTCCGCTCAACTAAAAACGCGTATATAGCGTTTTCCTAGTAAAAATAATTAAAAATTGGTGATGAAATTACAACTTTTTTCTGTGTTGATTCTAAAATAAGAATAAAAAAATGAAAAATAACCAAGGTTATTGGGCATCACAGGATTTAGAAACGTAGACGGACAATTTCACAGCTTGAGAATTATGAAAATCAATTGATAACAATCTTTTTTTGTTTAGTCATTGTGCACAACATTTCATATGCCTAATATTGGAAGAGCAAAACAACGTGGAATCAATTTCACCAAGTTCGAAAAAATATGTCTTTTCTTTTTATCGTGCTCCACAGGTCAAACGAAAGTACAAATTCGTTTGAAACTTGGCATACACAAGTGTTATCATTTAATTCGATACTGTGTAGTTTTGAGTCACAGTTGGTTACACCACTTCTGAGAAAATCCATTTTGATGTTGGTAAGAATAACCCAGAAGGGAAAATTCGGAAAAAATATTTCATTGTACATTAAAATTCTCTCAGAATTTTAATGTAATTGGATGAGCAAAGTGAAGACTCAATTTCACCATACCCAAAAAAAGGTGCCTGTTTTTTTTTTTTTTTTTTTTGTTTGTTTGTTTGTGCTCCACAGGTCAAACGAAAATTCAAAATTAGTTGAAACTTGACATACACTTATCTAGTGTCCTATCTAACTCGATGCTGAATATCGGAAACCACTTCTGAGAAAACTCATTTCAAAATTAAAAAAAAATCTCATAAGAAAGACTCCAAGAAAAAAATTTGTCTTAAATATTATTCCTTTTGAGAGAATTCAAATTCTCAGGTAATTTCAATTTAATAACTATACACCTCATTCTCAACTTTCAGTCCAATCAGATCAGATGTTTTGATGTAAAAAAATATATAGGCCTAATCCAATTTTTTTAAATCACTCGAAGCTATTAAGAAACCAATTAAATCCAAGCAACAGGTGTAACCAGTTAATAGAAAACAATTGAAACAAAGCCTTCTTTATTATCATAGAAATTGATTAGGAAATAGGATGGTAGTGACGTGATTGTTTGGATCTCAAGGTCTATACAATAACCAATCCAAAGATATGAGTTGATATGTTCTAGCTCATCCATCCACGCGGAAACACATAACGCCTAATTGCCTAGTAATGTTACAGCACACATTCCGAAGTTTCACACAAATCGGATCAGCCGTTTTGATGAAGAATTTTTCATTTTTTTTACATCAATCAAAGCTATTAATAAACCCATTAAGAATTTAAGCAACAGGTATACGTATATATCTCAAACCCAGATATCCAATTAAATTGGCCAGGAGGTGTTTTCACCACTTTTTCAAGGGCAGACTTCTCATATCAATCGGTGGGCCTACCTGCCAGTTCCGATTTCTTCCTCCTCATCTTCACTACTGCTAGGCCTATCGAGTTCCCTCCACCATTTTCTATTCTCCCACTAACTCTCGTCTTCCACTTCTTCCCATTTTTCTCCTCGGTTGACTACCCCAAAGTTGACTCCCTCCTGCCACCTATCTCTTGGTCTTCCAACTCTTAGCTCTATTTTTTTCTGCTAACTCAAACATCGCTCTCGGTATTCTCTCCGTTTCCATTCTCCGCATATGCCCATACTACCCGAGTCTCTCCCTTTCCAATCCTTCCAATTCCAATCCTTTCCAATTCAATTCATTTCTTTTAAATGTTAATTTTTCCACTCCCACTTCATTCCTTATATTTCTGCTTCTACCGGTACAGTAGCTGAGTGGTTAGCGCACTTGCTTCGTGTGTCCCGGCAGGTGAAGGTACATATCGGACCCGGTTCGATCCCCGCCACGGTCCATCTTTACAGGGGTTTTTCGTGGTTTCCCTCTGTAGTCTAGGCTAATGCCGGGATGGTTCCCACAATATAGGCCACGACCGCTTCCTTCTCACTATCCTTCCCATAAAACCTTCATCTCATCATCCCATCATCTCATTAATCATTCATCCGACGCCACATATCGTCACATATCGTATGTGTTTCTTTGTAATATAGACCCAAGTCATTACCTTTTTTTTTTTTAGCGAGTCTTGACTGAACAGATATACAGTTTTATTGCTTGCATTATCATGTCAATGATTGTACCTAACCTAAAATGTTGTTCCAGCTGATATCCGATAAAGTGGTCCACGCGTTAGAGTCCGGACTGAACGTGATTGCGTGTATCGGGGAGAAGTTGGAGGAGCGTGAGAGCGGGAAAACAGAGGCTGTGGTGTACGAACAAACGAAAGCCATCGCTGACAAAGTCAAGGACTGGAGCAAGGTAGTGGTGGCATACGAGCCAGTGTGGGCGATCGGCACTGGCAAAACAGCCTCTCCTCAACAGGTAAGACTCAAAAAGCTTATTATTAGGAAGAGTGGCAAAACAATATTAAAATAATGGTTCCTTAAATGGGGCGATAGTAGTGCTAGTAGTGATAGTAGTTATTAAATGAAATATTTTTCAGAAAACGGTTACGGTTGCTCAGCAGATATGGAAGATGAGTAGTTATCTGCAACTTGATATTCACCAGAATATGATTTTATCTATTAAATTTAAAGTCACAAATTGATACTATTTGAAAAAAATACAGTACAAAGATTATTTTAATACATCATTTAGTTATTTAATAGCAGACATTTGTATTAAACATGCAAGTTTGATGGGAAGACAAACCATCTGGAAGGCAGTGATGTGACTATGCTGTCCTCAAGTGGTTACTAAATAAAATAATACATAAGACCAAGGTCATATGTGCTTGCTACCATAGCCTGGTAAGACTCGCCCACTGGTCTTGATATAAGCCGACTAGGAGCATTGGCAGCCATTTTTATTTCTTCTCATATCGTGGCTTTTTAGATGATTGTAAGTGATAATTTATTTTCACTGAGGATTGTCTGCGGAACAACTCTGTATGGTACACCATGTGTCAAGTAGCCTTCTGAAATATCTACATATTGTCAACATAATGTGGCAGTCAAAATGTTTTAAAAAATTAACAGTGAGCATTGAAAATACACATAAATCATTCAATACATGTTGATTCAAATGAAACAGGTGCTTTTGAGAAGCTTAATTTTTAATGATAAAGACTCACTGTCCATAAGATTAGGCAACTCTAGGACTACCTTATGATGAATCATGACAAAATATGTGATTTTATGGAAAACCAAGCTATGTCAATGATGAAACAGTGCCTACTGAATTTTTTGTCGTTGAAAATAAAAAATAGGAACAGTTGGTAGGCCTATAGTGATTTTAGGTGTTGCTAACTTTATATATAATGATGAAAATATTTCATGCATGTTGTCTATTAAAAATGGATTGATTGCACCTGCAATAAATTTGGAAAAGTACATACTAGGCCTGAGAGGTAATACACGAACAAAAAATTATTTCATAATTGAAAATGTTCGGGATTATTTTTGTTCGACTTATACGCCTATATTTTTTGTGATTTCTTGGCCTGTACTGAAATCATGGCATTCACGAACATTATGGGCCTGTACATCTAGAATGGGCTAAGTAACCTACAGCATTCTTACTCATTCTTTTATGCTTCAACTTTTTTTATGCTTACATTTTTTTTTAAATCTGCGCTTTTGTTTTTCAGGCCCAGGAGGTACATGCCCAGCTCCGAGCGTGGCTGAAAACGAATGTTTCTGAGAAAGTGTCACAGGAGACGAGGATCATTTACGGAGGCTCGGTAACAGCCGCCAACTGCAAGGAGCTCGCCAAAGAAGCCGACATTGACGGCTTTTTGGTTGGCGGTGCTTCGCTCAAACCGGAGTTTGTTCAGATTATCAATGCCAAACAATAAAATCATTGAGATCATTTTAACCCTTCCCACGTTGAATAAATATGCCTGAATTTCTCTAGTTGAGGTATTTATTTTAACTATAACTGTTGTTAAACATCATTCTTTCAAATAGGCCTAGGTGTTGTGGGTTCAAAAAGATTTGGGGTAAAATATCTTGGTCCGAGTTATTCCTCTCATTAGTATTCAATTCAATACTGATGCTTAGCAGTTATGATTAAAACTTGATAGACCTTAGAAGATGTATGTTTTCAAATCTCCTTGTGAGTTGTGGCTAATACGTCTTACGCCATGGAGAGCAAAATTAATGACACATCACATATTGTATGGACGTGTGGAGGGTTGACATAATCATTTAATTTATGAAAATGCAGAGTGACTGTTTATGTAGAACAAGTTGTCAGATATATTGTCTATACTGTAATTGAAATATGTTGGACTTTCATAATTCTTGGAATGCTGAATTGAAAACAATTTGTATGAATTTGTATGATTTCACCATAACATAATATAGTTGAAATTCTCTTTATGGGCCTACTCGCCTAGTGTTGGAGTGTTACAGTCATTGGACATCGAAGTGCTTGCTGAGAACTTGAGGCTTCCAATAATTCATCAAAATCAAGCTATTGACTGTGTCCAAGTGTATTATGTAATATTGTAGTGATATAGCAATATTTTATATTACACATATTTTGTTGTTTATCATTTTGTTATTGTTGTATATTGTGGATATTATTAAATGATGATCTAGTAGTGCTGTGTATTTGGATGTTGTGCAATCTGGTGGAATAATTAGAAACTATTCCCGAACAAAGAATGTAAATGACCTAACATCATTATTTTTTCATTTTAAAATAGGGTCACCCATGGCCATCCAGACTAAGTTCAGACTGTCTTAGTCGAGTGGGAGCCTTTGAGTGATCGGATTATATTATATTATATATATATTTTTTATTGTCACAAGAAAATAACAGGTACAGTACACACACACACACACACACACACACACACACACACACAAAGTTCTACAAAGCCTTTGAAAGGCTTGTCTGTAGAATAATGAAATAATATATCGAATTAACCAAACACAAACGACTAGTGGTGAACAATAAATAATTACAATACAGTGAAATCTCTATGCATCGTTCCCGCATCCATCGTTTTCCTTCTTGTATCATTCATTTTTTCTTACCTCACTCCCATACAATCGATGTTAAATTTTCCTGGATGGATCGTTTTGAAAAACGATGGATAGAGGTTTCACTGTATAGGATACTACATTTTGTCAACTGACAACTATTAAATGGAAACGAAGAAAAAAAAGAAAATTATACTAATTTACAGAAATACTGCATTACGAAGAACAGAAATATGAAGAACAAAATTGAAACAAAAATTAAATCACTGGGAAGATAAATTTAATACATAAAAGGGGAGAGATTCAAAATATATCAACTCAAATTATTTAGCAACCACTGTTTAAAATCACGTTTCATCACAATATATTTATCTAGGTCAATTAATAAGTTTGGGAGAGTATTAAATATTTTCGTGGCCTAAATTATAGGAACTATCTCGGCATTAGCCTAGGCTACGGAGGGAAACCACGAAAAACCCCTGTAAAGATGGACGGTGGCGGGGATCGAACCAGGTCCGATATGTCCCTTCACCTCCTGGATCACATCAAGCGAGTGCGTTAACCACTCAGCTACATGTGCCGGTTTATGTTTATTGTAATAGAAAGCTACCGGTACTTAGAACATACTCACCTCGAGTTTGAAGCAATATGTTACTGCCTTCCTGTTTTATTCGTTGCTCATTTTAATTGTTTTGAAATTCAATTGATAATACATGTTGCTTTTCTCAATTGGTGTCTTAATGGCTTCAATAATTCAAAGATTAATTGATGAATTAAATGATTTAAGAGATTAAATGATTTTGATTTATTGTTTTAAAATTCCGTTCTGAGTTTGTTGTCATTAAAACGCCTGATCTAATTCAGGTGAAACTCTGGAATAATGTCTGGTGTATACTGTATATACTTATTATATCCAAATTCTATGAAATTTTGAATTCATATGAAGATTTTTTCTAAATTTTCTCTTCTGGATTATTCTCTTGAAGTTTCAAACATTTCGAAATAGTTTTTCTCGAAAGTGGTTCCACCAGTTGCATCTCAGAACTATGCAGTAGACCTATCGGTTTGATGATGAAACAGGTTTATGCCAAGTTTGAATAATATTTGTACTTTCGTTTGACTCGTGGAGCTCGAAATGAATAATAATAATCACGATAAATTTGACTATGATCACTAAATCGAATCTAAATTGCATTTATTCAGACAAGTACGTTTTTGTTATGTATATTTTCATGTTACACATGTTGATCAACATGGGGATCTATATTGAACAGAATTAGGCCTACTTCAAAATTTGATGAAAGCTCACTGTTTGATTTTCATTTGAAATAAGCATCATATATTTGTACAATAATACTTGAAATTAAAAAAAAATAGGCTTATAGAAAATCTGTGACTTTTTAATAATTTTGTACATATTCTTACTGAGCGGCATCTTTAGAAGCAAATATTCAAAGAAATCACCAATAAATATATCAATAAATCACCAATGAAAGTGATTGAAATAGTCTTCAAATTGAATAAAAAAGAATGATCGGAAATGAATGAAATGAAGATGAAAAATGATTTAATTAAAATAGGCCTATAGTGATGAAAAAAATGCCAATAACTTATATCGATAAAAAGAAGAAAGAGTTGAGATTTAAGAAACGTTATTAGAAGAATCGACGAAAAAAGGAAATCAGATCACAGAGGCAAAAGTAGAAAAAAAGTTATATTATTGATTAAAAAAACTTGACTATATTTATAATGAATCGAATCTAAATTGCATTTAAATTATACACGTACGTTTTGCGATATCTATTTTTATGTTACACAATCAACATTAACATATACTGGGCAAAATTATCTGAACGTTTTGATGAAGCGCACTGTTTGAATTTCGGTAAAAGTGAATTTTTTTCCAAAATGCCTGTAAGTAGGCCTAAACAAACTTATGTTTAGAACGTATTAATAATTGTGCACATATTCTCACTGAGAATCAGTTTCAGAAGAAAATATATAATGAAATCACCAATATATTGATCACCAATTAAACTAAATAGCCATCATTCAAAAAGAAACCGGCACCTCCACCATGCATAATATTTCTCATTTCTTCATATTAACAAATCAAAGGATCTCTTCTTTTTTTACGGATGAAATAATTTTACCCAGAGACACTATTGACTCATTTTTACAGTTTTTGTTCAAAAGAGAAGAAACAGATATCGGAGGAGTTGATATTCATTCAATAAAATTATACTTACATTTAAAAATTCTATGAAAATGAAAAAGGATGAGGAAATGAAATTACTGCGAATTTGGTATAAACATTCTTCCTCCGTCCCCCCATACTAGAGAGAAAAATATCACTCTCAATATATTACCCATTTAATTACCAATTATCGTGCAGGTCTATACACCAATGTAGTACACCAATTCTATTTCAGTTTATCACTTCCTTTGTTCTTTATTTTTTCCATTTTATGACATTTAATTCAATTTTTATATGTGTCTGTTGTCAACTGTAGAGCATGGCGTAGTCTTTCTTAAATTAATAAGTAAGTATTACTAATATAGTATATATTATATATAGTATTATTAATTAGTAGTCTTTAATTGTTCTCTGTGGTGAATTGCGTATATTCGCATCACATTGGGTATAATATTATATAGATTATACTTCGAATCAATGCTGTAGTATAAGCTTTCTTCAGAGATGATGGATGGTATTATTTATTTAATAAGAGCTGGCGTTGCTGACGAAACTTGAAGTCGGAGCTTTTATGCTAAACTGAACTATAGCGATGAAAAACGTAGTTAATGCCATCATTATCTGAAAAACGAGAAAACAAATCTTTTATTTGATTTGCTGATAGATATTATTTCGTAAAGTTTATGTGAAATTAGTTGTATATGAATTGATTTCAGAAAAAAAAACACAAAAAAACGATGTACTGAATGCATACAATGAAAAAGAAGTATTGTGAAAAAACTTGAACGAATATTTAGGTGAGATTCAGGAAGGATGTTGGTGACTTTTCTTTCAAGACAGAAAGAGGGAACATAAGAAACTGAGGTAGAAATTATATATATACATATAGGTTTATATATATATATTTTTTCTCTTCATGACTAAACTTCTTGAATACAAACCAATTCGAGGTATTTAAGATGTAACAGTAACACCATAAAAGATATCTCGACTGAGAGTCGAACCCGGGACCTTTGGATTGTCGGTCAGGTGCTTTCCTGCACACACACATACACACACACACACACACACACACACACACATATATATATATATATATATATATATATTGTGACATTTCAAAGTATCTAGGCCTATATTTGATATAAATTCTAAATCGTGTTTCTAATGTCGTATGCAATTCATTTCGTTTCTACATTTATTTCATATTTCATATAAACCCAAAAGGTACCCCTAATTTTGATCAGTCAAAGTGTCTGGTATGTACTTCCTGTCGACAAGAGACGAGACACGTAGTCGCTCGAAGATATAGTTAGGCCGACATAACAAGATCCAAGAGCTACGTATGAAGCGTGGAGTTACTGTCACTGAGCGGGTGGAATTCGCCAGGGTGGTCAGACTATACACACCCTTGACTTCTAACAGCGTCAGAGGGCGATTTCATCATGTGGTGAAATCCACGCAGAAAAAGATCCAGAAGCTTCGAGAGGTTCGACCATATAAATAGGCTGAAATTCGTCGGGCCTCATCAGAAATTGTCTGACCGCCGTCGAAACCAGGAAACAGCCACCAGTCGTCCTCATCAGAAGTCTCTGGCTGGTCGACAAACACAGACGTGTCCCCGGGAGGGTGTACCAGTACGGTCAAGATATAACTTTCATCCAGTTCAACAAAAATAACACATAACAATCAGAACCACTATCAAGACTCAAGAACGACGCCGAGGCGGTTTGAAGAAGATGTGATCGACGACAATTACGACAACGACGCAGTAGCGACGAGACGATGACGCACTAGCGACGACGAACCCAGTCGGCCGATAATAAGAGCATCCAGTGGCGAACACGCACCGACGTCATGGAGCAACATTAACTTTGTACACGGTACCGCCAATTCATTTTCTATTAAAAGGCCTATTTTTTTTGTAACATTTTTTAAATGAAAGATTTTTAAGGTCAAAATTAATTTCTATTTTTTATATGCTTGCTTAGTTAACCGACGGGTTAACTATCCAAGCAAATAACAATTTGATTATTTTTTATGTTTTCGATTTTTTCAGTGTAAGCTTGTTTTTTTTTTGTTTCAAGTAAATTTTGAATTTTAATTTCATTTGAGTTACCACAAGTATTTAAACCTTTTAATTTCCTAAAAACCTAATTTTTCAGTTCCTACCGACCTTCCTAGTCCACACAATTGTCCGCTAGGAAGTCGTTTTTCAATTTAACTTGATAATTTTTTTTGAGTCTCATCTCTCTGGGAGTTGGTGGCAGGGGCAACACATGCGGCGCCAGGTAAGCACCTGGGGTGTGTGATAATTTGGCGGCCCAACGTACAGGCTCGATTCAAAATTATCATTCAGTGATAATTTTGTGACCCAACGCCTAGACGCGATTTCATTGTTTGAAGCCCATCGTACAAGATCGATTTTATTTCGAATTTCATGTAAATTTACGACTTCCTTGGCATTCCTCGAGATTTTTTCCTTGTGGTTAATTCACTGGTTACTTATCATTTGCATCACTTTATTGGTGCCTGACATTTTTGCTACTGTATAAAAGTTTTGTATTGTGTTTGTATACTGTTTTGTACAATATTTAAAATGGATGTGAATAATGTGCAGATGAAGGAGGAGGGAAATGGTTCTCGAGCATCTTTAGATTTGGGTGAGGCGAGTTAGAGAATGGGTGAGGCAGACCCAAGTTTATTATTTGATTTTGTTATCAAGAAGGAAGGAAGTTACCAACAATTATAATTACTATTTTTATGTTTTTTCAAGTCAGTACCTCTTGCTCATGTTTTACCTGTGATGTTATGGAGCGATGATGCGTTGTTTCTGAGTTTTGAGTTTAGATCGAGTATTATTGCGGCAGTTTCGCATATTTTGAGTAGTGAAGTTTGAATTTAGACGATTGTGCAGTTTCAAGTGGAGATGTTGGTTCGTGGAAATGTCTGTATGGTTTTAATTATCACCTGTTACATCTTGATGGCTTTGGTAGATTTGATTTTTGAAGGGAGTTGATCCAATTGTTAGGACTTCTTATTTAATTTGATTTTGTATTCAACCTTGACCTCTGTCATATCTTTTCACTTATTGTCAGTATCTGTTAGTGTTTATAGTGAGTTAGAGGATTTGTTTAGGCCTTAAGTTTGTTCGTTCAATAGATGTGGTATTACCGGCGGTATTATTGAGGTGATATGGAGATGAATAGGATGTCGCACTTAAATGACTTCATCTAGCCATTATATGTCATTTTTATTGTAATTAAAGTGTTCTCAGTTTAATTTCGCCACTTTAATTGGTGAGGCAATTGTGACATTTCAAAGTATCTAGGCCTATATTTGATATAAATTCTAAATCGTGTTTCTAATGTCGTATGCAATTCATTTCGTTTCTACATTTATTTCATATTTCATATAAACCCAAAAGGTACCCCTAATTTTGATCAGTCAAAGTGTCTGGTATGTACTTCCTGTCGACAAGAGACGAGACACGTAGTCGCTCGAAGATATAGTTAGGCCGACATAACAAGATCCAAGAGCTACGTATGAAGCGTGGAGTTACTGTCACTGAGCGGGTGGAATTCGCCAGGGTGGTCAGACTATACACACCCTTGACTTCTAACAGCGTCAGAGGGCGATTTCATCATGTGGTGAAATCCACGCAGAAAAAGATCCAGAAGCTTCGAGAGGTTCGACCATATAAATAGGCTGAAATTCGTCGGGCCTCATCAGAAATTGTCTGACCGCCGTCGAAACCAGGAAACAGCCACCAGTCGTCCTCATCAGAAGTCTCTGGCTGGTCGACAAACACAGACGTGTCCCCGGGAGGGTGTACCAGTACGGTCAAGATATAACTTTCATCCAGTTCAACAAAAATAACACATAACAATCAGAACCACTATCAAGACTCAAGAACGACGCCGAGGCGGTTTGAAGAAGATGTGATCGACGACAATTACGACAACGACGCAGTAGCGACGAGACGATGACGCACTAGCGACGACGAACCCAGTCGGCCGATAATAAGAGCATCCAGTGGCGAACACGCACCGACGTCATGGAGCAACATTAACTTTGTACACGGTACCGCCAATTCATTTTCTATTAAAAGGCCTATTTTTTTTGTAACATTTTTTAAATGAAAGATTTTTAAGGTCAAAATTAATTTCTATTTTTTATATGCTTGCTTAGTTAACCGACGGGTTAACTATCCAAGCAAATAACAATTTGATTATTTTTTATGTTTTCGATTTTTTCAGTGTAAGCTTGTTTTTTTTTTGTTTCAAGTAAATTTTGAATTTTAATTTCATTTGAGTTACCACAAGTATTTAAACCTTTTAATTTCCTAAAAACCTAATTTTTCAGTTCCTACCGACCTTCCTAGTCCACACAATTGTCCGCTAGGAAGTCGTTTTTCAATTTAACTTGATAATTTTTTTTGAGTCTCATCTCTCTGGGAGTTGGTGGCAGGGGCAACACATGCGGCGCCAGGTAAGCACCTGGGGTGTGTGATAATTTGGCGGCCCAACGTACAGGCTCGATTCAAAATTATCATTCAGTGATAATTTTGTGACCCAACGCCTAGACGCGATTTCATTGTTTGAAGCCCATCGTACAAGATCGATTTTATTTCGAATTTCATGTAAATTTACGACTTCCTTGGCATTCCTCGAGATTTTTTCCTTGTGGTTAATTCACTGGTTACTTATCATTTGCATCACTTTATTGGTGCCTGACATTTTTGCTAATGTATAAAAGTTTTGTATTGTGTTTGTATACTGTTTTGTACAATATTTAAAATGGATGTGAATAATGTGCAGATGAAGGAGGAGGGAAATGGTTCTCGAGCATCTTTAGATTTGGGTGAGGCGAGTTAGAGAATGGGTGAGGCAGACCCAAGTTTATTATTTGATTTTGTTATCAAGAAGGAAGGAAGTTACCAACAATTATAATTACTATTTTTATGTTTTTTCAAGTCAGTACCTCTTGCTCATGTTTTACCTGTGATGTTATGGAGCGATGATGCGTTGTTTCTGAGTTTTGAGTTTAGATCGAGTATTATTGCGGCAGTTTCGCATATTTTGAGTAGTGAAGTTTGAATTTAGACGATTGTGCAGTTTCAAGTGGAGATGTTGGTTCGTGGAAATGTCTGTATGGTTTTAATTATCACCTGTTACATCTTGATGGCTTTGGTAGATTTGATTTTTGAAGGGAGTTGATCCAATTGTTAGGACTTCTTATTTAATTTGATTTTGTATTCAACCTTGACCTCTGTCATATCTTTTCACTTATTGTCAGTATCTGTTAGTGTTTATAGTGAGTTAGAGGATTTGTTTAGGCCTTAAGTTTGTTCGTTCAATAGATGTGGTATTACCGGCGGTATTATTGAGGTGATATGGAGATGAATAGGATGTCGCACTTAAATGACTTCATCTAGCCATTATATGTCATTTTTATTGTAATTAAAGTGTTCTCAGTTTAATTTCGCCACTTTAATTGGTGAGGCAATTGTGACATTTCAAAGTATCTAGGCCTATATTTGATATAAATTCTAAATCGTGTTTCTAATGTCGTATGCAATTCATTTCGTTTCTACATTTATTTCATATTTCATATAAACCCAAAAGGTACCCCTAATTTTGATCAGTCAAAGTGTCTGGTATGTACTTCCTGTCGACAAGAGACGAGACACGTAGTCGCTCGAAGATATAGTTAGGCCGACATAACAAGATCCAAGAGCTACGTATGAAGCGTGGAGTTACTGTCACTGAGCGGGTGGAATTCGCCAGGGTGGTCAGACTATACACACCCTTGACTTCTAACAGCGTCAGAGGGCGATTTCATCATGTGGTGAAATCCACGCAGAAAAAGATCCAGAAGCTTCGAGAGGTTCGACCATATAAATAGGCTGAAATTCGTCGGGCCTCATCAGAAATTGTCTGACCGCCGTCGAAACCAGGAAACAGCCACCAGTCGTCCTCATCAGAAGTCTCTGGCTGGTCGACAAACACAGACGTGTCCCCGGGAGGGTGTACCAGTACGGTCAAGATATAACTTTCATCCAGTTCAACAAAAATAACACATAACAATCAGAACCACTATCAAGACTCAAGAACGACGCCGAGGCGGTTTGAAGAAGATGTGATCGACGACAATTACGACAACGACGCAGTAGCGACGAGACGATGACGCACTAGCGACGACGAACCCAGTCGGCCGATAATAAGAGCATCCAGTGGCGAACACGCACCGACGTCATGGAGCAACATTAACTTTGTACACGGTACCGCCAATTCATTTTCTATTAAAAGGCCTATTTTTTTGTAACATTTTTTAAATGAAAGATTTTTAAGGTCAAAATTAATTTCTATTTTTTATATGCTTGCTTAGTTAACCGACGGGTTAACTATCCAAGCAAATAACAATTTGATTATTTTTTATGTTTTCGATTTTTTCAGTGTAAGCTTGTTTTTTTTTTTGTTTCAAGTAAATTTTGAATTTTAATTTCATTTGAGTTACCACAAGTATTTAAACCTTTTAATTTCCTAAAAACCTAATTTTTCAGTTCCTACCGACCTTCCTAGTCCACACAATTGTCCGCTAGGAAGTCGTTTTTCAATTTAACTTGATAATTTTTTTTGAGTCTCATCTCTCTGGGAGTTGGTGGCAGGGGCAACACATGCGGCGCCAGGTAAGCACCTGGGGTGTGTGATAATATATATGGACTTTTTTTGTCAAATCATAAAAATGTGACCACTCTGGGACTTGAACCCAGGACCTCTTGGTTCGTACCTAAAGCTCTAACCAACTGAGCTAAGCGGCCACCGAGATTCAAGTTGCATAATCGACATATTTATATGACAGAACAAATTTGAGAAGCGACGGACACACACACACAGAACTGGGTAAGGGTAACTATATGTATAATGTATATATATATATATATATATATATATATATATATATATATATATATATATATATATATATATATATATATATATATATATATATATATATATATATATATATATATATATATATATATATATATATATATATATATATATATATATATATATATAATGATATATACGCATATAAAAAAATTAATAAAATCAAAAACTTTGTGAGGAAAAGTGAATGAATGCTTTTTATATAGGCCTAAGTAAAATTTAGGGATGAATATAATGGTATAGGTCAACTATATCGTCAGTTTGTAATTTCTAAGTTCATTCTCTCCATTTCTGCATTAGTTGATATTTTCTGATGATCTTTTTTTTTTTTTTAAATAACATCGAAACTTGATACAAAATAATTGTTCCTCAATTAAGGATGTGGATGAAAGGTAGGATTTTTCGGACGGGGCACCACAAGGGCGATCTTACCATCCCATTTTAATTATTTGAAACCTATGAACTCTAACACCAGGACTGGTAATCTACCACATGTTTCATCTACCTATTCAAGAAAAATACATCAATAATAAAACTCAGAAGATAAAATTGAGTTTCTTAAAATAAATACTTGAACACGGTAAAATACGGTGAGTTGATTAGAATGAAGTAGGTTAATGAGGCCACTAGTGAATCGAACCTTGGACAAAAAATTTGTTCATTCCAAATCATATTTGAAGAAGTAAAACTTATTCCTTACCAGCCACCCTCGGTAGCTCGGTCAGCTTAAGGCACCGCTTCAGAAACTGAAGTCAACGTTGGGTGTGGGTTTGAGTCCCGCATAAGACATGGGTTTTTGTAAATGTCCTTTTACTTATCATCACTCCATAGTTTCGTAATCACCTGCTTATTCGTAATCCCGTATAACCTAGCCGTTGGTGGGGTCGTTAAGCAAAACAAAAATCAATAATTATTATTATTTTTTACCGATACAAGAAGTCCTCTGTTTACCCGACAGAATCCAGCAGCTGTCACGTGAACATTGCTACCAATCAATTGACTCTGGAACACCTGTATTTGATATTGGCATCCATGGTTCAAGTTAATCAGTGGTACATGTCTAAGAGTATTCATTATTTCTTGACCCTAGAAATAGAAGAATATTGGATCTAGAAATGAGAAATCGTTATTGGATACGTGCTTAGTAATTAATAATTCACTGATGGATCTTCAGGAAAATTGGTCAAATTTCTTGATTAATGAAGTTAATCATCAATAGGCTACTCCTTCACCATTTTATTTTTAAAAGTTGTGGGGTCGACTATTACCTACAGTCCTACAAATATGTGTCTATAGTCTAGACTAGGCACAACCGCACAATTAGCGAGTGGATCAAGATCGCATTCCTGGAAGGATGTCAGTATAATCAATACTATTCTGTATATATGTGAAATAATTCATGCTAGAAATTAGTTCGGTTTTTTGATTCAGAAAAACGAAAATGAGCTATCCCATAACCTTGCTGACCGAACACCATTTTGTGGATAAACAATTGTGTACTTGTGATAACAGTTCACAGTGACACTCTGGAGACAATTATTTTCAGTTTGATTATGTTCTCTTCTCACCGTTTCTGTGTGACATAATACAAATAAGCACTGATTTCTTCGAGTATATTCAAAATATTCACGACACAAGATTCATCAATTATACGATATATATTTAACAATCAACAAATCATAATTGACAGGTTAAAAAAGATTGATGATGTTCAGATTCACGATTAGGAACACACAATTCATTTTTTCAAAAGCCCTAAAAAAGCCCTAAATCTGTACGGTGGCATCGAGTTTCTCCAAAATTATTCAGTTGGTAGTCTACCTTATTATTCAATAGGCTTCTGTCAAGTGACGTCACTCATTGCTGAAAGAGACGGGCAACAATGTCCACCAGTTGGAATTGACCAACCAGAATGTTTGGTAGTCCACCAGTTTGCTGTGTTGCTATGGTAACGATTGTTTGTCATTTGTCAATTGACAGAAGCCTGTAGATACAAGTATAACTTTGTCCTGAGAACCTGATAGCTATACTTACAGCTACTTCAAGGTCACCTGTCAACGTTGTTAGCGCAAATATAATAGAACAGTTGAAGACATTAAATCCGCATTGTATCATGGCTGATTCCATGTAGATCGAAGAGAACAAATCTATCAGTATCTCAACAAATATCATGAGAAAGAACGCAGCAAGTCGAAGTCCGTAACACTTCGACAAGGCGTCAACCGCCTGACAAAGGTCGACGTGTAATAATCTGATCGCTTCAATATTCTTCTCTGCCAATTCAAAATTACTTTCGTTCAAATCGAATCGTAATATGCTCTTCAGTTCATCATGAAGATACCGAAACTTATTAATCAAGTTATAACACAATAACATATACATGTGAAGATACAATTGACGGGGTACAAGAGCCATCCCTTCGGAACTACCTTTGACAAATATAAAACATCTCTCATAGAAAGTAGAAACCTGTGGGTTATGTTGTCCAATGTTGGCAACTACCGAAATACACAACAAATAAATTAAAGTACCGATGAAACAAAAATGTCCAGCAATTTTTTCAGATGTCGTGAAAGATCCTCCGAAATGTTTACTACACTCAACATTGAATTCTTCTACTATCTTAATTAATATTAGTAGATATTGATCATAGATGAGAGAGAGAGTTATAGTGATTGTTATACGAAGAAAAGTATACATTAGTGATAGTCTTGATAGGGGGTGATCTTCGATTACCATGCCATAAATTATGATAGGAAGATGTAAACCTATTGTGTACAACATGTAAAGAGAGAAGAATTGATAACGAAGAAAGAGACCGTTTGTTTGATTAGCATTCTGTAATGAAAATACTCCCAGAAGTTTACTAAGTACTGCCATTGGACGTAGCGACTGATAAAAACTTGTTCGTAAGATGACAACGTCTTCGAGTGGTTTCGTCATGGCAAATACAGTCGATTTCACTCGAGGTGTCCTATTACATCTTTTTGGTGATGTTGTCATGTTTTTAGTTGTAGGCCTATGTAGAGTATGTTCCACGTTGACTTGAGATCTAGAAAAAAAATCTCAAAATAATAGGACATCTTATTGAAACTATAATGAAAACATATAGTTACAGTGTATTTTAAAATCAATTTTTTTATACGTCCAATCTATACGTCCAATTTTCGATTTTCGATGTTAGAAAATAAGTATTTGAGATAAATTCAAACTTCTTTAATGTATAAAATGCTATAGTTGTAGCTAAATATAAAATTGGATGGTAAAATTGAACTCGAACCATAGACCAAAGAAGATTTTCTTTGGTCTATTGTCGTTGGTCTATGCACTTCAGTTTGTGAAACAGTGCTTTAGCGGGTGGAGTCACGAGAAAATGCCTGCCCTCTATAATGCTGATACAATTCCTCGTACCTACATACCTACATATTACATCAATATTTCACACTAATATCAGGACTTTTGACCAATGTGTGGCAAAGATTTCGATTTTGACGAATGTATAGTCAAGTTTAAATAACAGTATCACTATACCTCATTCAGAATAAGGACGAACAACAGAACAAAGCACAAGGCACGAAACAAAGCTCCTGTTTTGTGTCTATCCCCAAGTATTTCCAATCCGCACTCGAAAAACATTAATAATATTATATTACGTTATTCCAATGATAGGCCTATATACTATAAGGATGTTAATCAACACTTCAATCAATATTATCATTTTATCCACATCCACATCTTGGAAACACAATTTCAAATATCTTGAACTAAAACATATCAATAAAAAATCATGAAAGGTCATGTACACTGGCGAACACATAAAATAGTAATTCTAGAAATTTAGATTTAAATATATTCTAGGCCTACACTCATTTCACCGCTAATGTCTTCTTTGGCTGTACATAGAGTATACGTATTTATGTATTGTCGGCTAATTACAGTGCGTAACATGTCAATAATTTTTCATCAGGATGCATTTTAATGTGACTTGATCGGCCACTTTATGTGACCTCAAGTGTACCTTAGTGTTTGAATATAGGTGTGTTTAATGTTTCTCTACAGTCTCCCCCATATACAAACACATAACAGTGGGAAGTGTCGATCCGTCATATACTCCTATTACCGGTAGTGTGCCACCTACGTTATGCCAATAAGTATATATAGGCTTCTTCAATCTCACGCTTCGTGAATTTATTGATACCCACTGACATCAGCCACTGAAGTATAACGCGCCTGTTTGCATTCATTTTATTAGTTACAATCATTTCAACACATCAAATTGATTGATTATTGTTTGCTTAAAGACCCCATCAACAAAACAGTTGGGTTTTGGGGGTTACGAATGAGCAGGTTATAATGAAAATATATGTGAAGTGATAATGTAGGTGAAAAGACGTTTACAAAAACCGATAGATTTAGCGTGTTTTGAACCCAGGCCTAACGGTGTCATCAGATCGGTGCTTGATTGACGGTGCCTTGATTGAGCCACGTGCATATAACATCATTTGAACCTAAAAGGTTACGTTCAGTCTTGTAAAATTCCATTCCGACTGAAAAAAGTGAGATATATGGACTTTTTATATTTATTCATTCTGTAAAACAAGATACACACTTTATGTAAATGTTATATAATATTGATTGAACAATGATTGATATTGATTATTTATAGATTATTTATTATTTATTTAGAATACAAATTTTGAAGAAATTCACGAATTTGTGTTAAAATATTCATGTATAGAAGAGTAGGCCTATGGTGTCTATGTCGTTAAAATTTTCATTAAATTTTCACAGAATGTTATTATATGTTTCTACTGACGTTTGAAGAAATTTGGCTCGGTCAAACATAAGAAATTGAATATTTGATGCTGTAAAATGAGAAGTAAAGAGTTTGCTGGGTATGAACAAGTTTGCAGTGTAACGAAGGCATTCGTATAGTCAATAGTTTCAAAATAAACTTGTGTATATACTATATAGGCCTATAACTTTCGAGTAAATATTATATAAATATTTCGCCCATCTTATACACGATCTTACTATGCTCTGTGTTACTATTAAAATATATTAAGGTATTTTGTTTCAAAATTAGACATCTAAAGATGCAATAGTGTTATACATTGGCTATATTGACTTCATGCATTAATTTTTGTTCTTGCAGCTTAGTTTTGTAGCCAATCATTATTTAATCTATATATTGAGTCATTGTTTCTTTTTTCGGCGTTTTGTGTTACTATGATATGAAATTAGGTAATGTTGATTCGTTTACTTTATGGATCTATGCAAATACATCAACGATGAATGGTTTCGACTATATGTAATAACTTTAAGAGACCATTATTAAATAATTATAGTGGCATATCAAAGAGATCGCAATTGGTATGTTTTTACTAATATTCATAAATTCAAATTAATAAATTCAGTATGAATGAATGCTGAATATTTAAAAATGAGATTTATCTAGCTATTATGTTATAAAGTGAGCCAGATTAAAACTCTTCTGAGTGAATCGAGTGTGGTTTTGTCTGGCAATAACTTGAGCAATGGTTTATTACATTTTACTGGTGCTTTCACTAGTTTTTCAAAAATCATATCGATCGGAAACCATCATGAATAGTTGATTTTCAAAATACTTTTTACGTTGTGAAATTTCTGTAATGTACCCAAACTACTGTAGCCTCAGGGCACAGTGTATAGGGTGTAGGTATTTTTGCGTAACCTAAAGAGTTATATATCTAACATGTGAACATTAAAATTTGAAAATAATTTCAAATTTCATTATCAATAATCGATTTTATCTAGTAGGCCTATATGTTCTGAACTAAATAATAAACTGTGTGCCGATATTTTTCTTCCAAGTTTTTATGTGCAACGTCTCAGTGTAAACATAATGAAAAATATCATTCGTGTCGGCACGATATTGTCTGCAAAGGCAGTCTACATACCGTGTCTGTGCCTAGTAAATATTGTTGCCAACTAACGATTGCAAAATTGAACGATATACAAATTCGAAACTACGATATCGAAATTATGAACCGAATATTGATCGAGATATATCGATGTTTCAATTTTCAAGCGACGTTGAATCGAATCGAAAAAAGTGCTGTAGACTTGAAGTCCTATAAGACCATGAGTTGTGGATAGTTGTTAAGTTGTGGGAATTTGCAATGGGTGCGAGGTTAGGTTGACACCGGTATAAAAGTTAGCACTGGTTACTTGAGAAAACTATAGATATTTATTTATACTGGTAAATACATGACAGTAAATAGCGAGTAGGTTTGTACTTTTGACATTGTGCTGTCAAAACCATTGTGACCATCGTGGCTGAGTATTTACTCCTGAGTTGTATGTAGTCAACTGACAACTACGTCCTAGGTTGCCTTCCTTGTCCTTATATGATGGGATTCAGTAATGAAAAGTCCCTTGCAGGATTGATTCCCCGACATGATTTCCCTACAAGACAAATACAGGAATCCCAGACAAGAGTCCCCTACAAAGTAATCGCAGAGGCGAGATTTGAGCTCTGTCGTTTATACCATGTCCATAGATTGACGCCGACTGTTCAGTGATATTTCTTTATCTTTCTTTTCTGAAAGTATAATTTTATTTATTTTAAGCTCGGTATTACCACGTGGGAGTCGCTTCAACTGGCAGATAAAAGTTGTTATCACCATGGTTACCTGGGATATTTGTTTTCACCAATTCTCAAATAACTTTTAACTGGACTTGGTAATACCGGGCCTTGGAGTTATTTTTATTCAGTTAATTCTATTTTCAGTTATCATCAATATTCTCAATCTGTTGCTTCAATGTCGAATTTATTGAGTATCGACAATTTCAATTCAATATCGAATCGATGACCTATAAAATATCGACTCGATCGAAAATATCGAAATTGAACTCCAACCTATGGTGATAAATAATAAATCTACCATAATAATTAGGGTAACTATCAGTTCAAAGTTCGAACCACCCCTTGCTATTCACGCATTTCATTCAGTATCAAGTATTGTGATAGGGTAACTCGACTTTACCCACGCCCACATATGTACTGATTGGTAGGGGTGGTTTTAATCGATAGTTGCGCTTGAGTCATATGCGCATGATAGAGGACAAGGGTCGTGATTTAGGTGTCGATTGCATTTATTAACCACTTGCACTTTGCACGCGACAAAAGTGTGTATAGCTTATTATCCGCTCGTATAATCGGCGAGTGCTGTTAAATTGGTGACACGTGTGTTTATTTACCGATCAAATAGGCCGTGAGTGCTCAGTGCTGCCTAGGCATAGGTGCTGCGTAAGCATTATTTCAGCATTTTTTGACAGTCAAAAGGACCATGGGTGCCGCATATTTTAGTGCCAAATGCAAGTGTTACTTTCGAGACTCGATGTGATTGCTTCGACTTATAATAGTTACTATATTTATTTCCGAGCGGATACAACAGTTTAATTTGATTTAGATAAAACGCAACCATCTATATGCACCTTCAAACTCAGGATGTTAAAACTATCAAGTGCATGTGCGTATATAAGTACGAATAACGTATTTATATCCCAATTAAATAATACATTTTAATATATATATATAATATTTTTCTCTATATACAAGAATAACATATTGAATAATATGTGACACTGGATCCGGAAAATCAAAATGTTTTAACTTATTCAAATCTATTTTATGAAATAGTGGAAATTCGGAATATTCAAAAAAAATAAAAATGTAACAATGTCAAAGTGCTTATCAATATGCCTACTATAGGCTAATGTCACAGTCATGTAAGCTGGAATTCTATAAGGTGTGACTCCTAAAGCTGGACTAAAAGGTGGTAATATACTATGTTCAACATGGATAGTTATAACTTGGACCTGGAGGCGGTCAACAGACAGTTTATCTTTGAGACTCAAAGTTATCTCAGTTCATCGCATTGCAATCTCACGTCGCACCATCACAGTTCCAACAGTGGCGCTAGTTCCACTAATTCTACGGAACTGTTTCTTTATGACGACTCGAATTCCAACAGTACAGAGTAAGTATGCCTCATTATCTGTTCCCTCACCGTGTAACTGCCACTTGAAATACAGTCCTAGGCATGGCTAGCTCCAAGATACTATAGGACTTTGATTGGTAAATGTTATATTAGAAGAGCTAAATACTATAGCTACATGTTCATGTGTATTTCCATTGTTGTTAGCACAAAATCCTAGCACTACTTATAAGGTGTGCTACGAAATATGGCAAGATCTTGTGTTGTCATGATATTCAGCTCTCCTAGTAAACATTATACACTCCTAGTAAAAAACCCCTCCTAGTACCCCTAAACTCCTAAACTCCTAGGAGTAAACTCCTAGTAGTGGTAAGTATAAGTCCTAGTTGTTTTGAGCTATATATAGGTATAGACCTATAGCTATAGGCATATCTTATTCCATTAGAAATGATCAAGGGCCGGAAGTATCAAGAAAATTGCTCTAACTTGCAATTAGGTTTAGTTGTTGGTTTGGTTACACATGCTATTTGTTCTCACAAACTCTCAGAACAATTGGCTATATAAAACTATAACTGAACTTCGTATAATGCCAGGCCATGAGTATAATAAAGGCTGCGACGCAAAAAAGTCAATTTGCTTATAAAACTCGCATCAAGGTTTTTTACGCAAATTATTTTCCATGATCAAACATATATTTTGTTTTATCAAAGAGAAATGATATATATCTGACTATCATATACGTAATATATAGGCCTACTTACTGTCATAGGAGACACAATATACTGTGAATATATAGGCCTAGTATTCATTATTTTGATGAATAACGACCACTTTTGAAATACTCTAAATTGAAATAGACTTCTATGCCAAGGTAACAGTCAAGTATTGGGTATATTATACAACTTTTTCAGACGACATGGTTTGAATGAGATTCATTTTTGAAACTGTATTAATTTTGTGCGTATATCAAGATCTACAATAATAACACAGATTATGAAAATAACTAATAAGTTTGTTAATTATCGCTTGAACGAGGTAAAAAACTTCAATACAACGGTGCACACTATATATTGACATAATACAGTCCCACCTGAAAAAGCACTGGAATTATATTACACATTTTTAGAAACTTTGAAACATGATGCATTCAAGAGTTATGTGCCTGTGCAAACTTATCTACAGCTCGATCGTTCGTGTATCATATTCAAAGAGTAATTGAAACAAAGCAAAAACTGAAGCAAATGAACAAACAAAAATGTTTATATATATATTGAACCTTATTTATGCATCTTATAGGCGGAATTAAATGTTGCATAAAATAATCCCTGAATACCTTTTTAAGTTTCATTTTATGAGTGAGGGCAGACAAATATGTACAATAATATATTTTGAGTTGGGCGTACAGTTATTGGTCTGAAAACGCATTATCCATTTTCTATTCACTATACGCCTATTCATTTGACGATTTCTAGTTGGATTAGGTCCCGTTTTACGAATAGTGAATTTGTTGATTGTAATCAGTGGATCAACTTGTTATTACCCTCAGTTACCAATGGTATTTTTGTATCTCAATTGATAATTAGCTTAATTTACAAATTTTTACTATTGGTAATATGAGGTCTTAGTTTTTTATTTAACAAAAGGAAGTTAATTTTTAAAATTTTAAAACCGTTGATCGAAGTTAGGCCTATATATCTGTAGCAGCTAGTGTGTGGCCCTACAGTGTATGGATGCAGGGCCATACACTGCTACATATAGGCCTCACGTGGATCTACGATTTTTTCCTTTTTTTTGATAACATCGAAACTTGTTACAAAATCATTGCTCCCCAATTAAGGTTATGATTCCAATAACATTTGAAATTTAAAAATATAATTTCCAATTTCCAATCTGCATGCAGATCAGTATAACCATGGAATTACTACCACTATCATCCAACTAATACATTGTATTAGGGCCTAACACTATAAAAGTATGGTCTTACTATTATATTACTATTACTATAGGTATGGGCTATAGTGTTAATATATAATTCCATTGTAGCCGCCCCCGTGGCTCCTTAACTATAATAAGGCACGTGGGGTTTCGTAAACGGATTCTTGCGCCTATATCATCACTTCATCGTTTCATTATCAGTCACCCACTCATTCGTACCCATGTAACCTCAGTAGCTGGTGGAGTCGTTAAGCACAAGATGAATTAAAAAATCCATTGTTGGATGATTGGTAGATTACTTATTCATTAAAAGAAGTATTTACACTTGGCCCTAAACACACACATAACTATAGGTTATTTATATTGTGAAAGTCTACAGGCGATGCGAATCCAAAGCTATATTTTGTTAACTTCAGTTTTTGATAAAAGCCTACTGTGACGGGTGCACCGGCACCGTGGTTCGACTCCCACCGGCGTCAACCATCCTGTCGAAGATTTTTAATGTTTTTCGGGGTTTTCAACAGCCCCCAATCGATTATGTCCAAACCTCACTGGCCAAAAAACACCTAATGAAACAATCTTTCACATCATCTTTCTATCATTTGATTCACTACTAAGCGATGTCAATAGATTAGTAATACCTATTGACGATTTTGACGTCGGTGAATGGTAAATGAGTTGATTGATGGAAGATTAAATCAGATTAAATCATAAACCTAGGCTATATGATGAAAGGGTTATCATTACAGTGCTCGTCGCAATAATCTATATAATAAATGATGAGATCGAATTAATCCTTCTGAAAGAGCTATAACTTACATTGGATGGTCTCGCTGTCGAGACTTTTCAATGCTTGTTTTTATATGTATATTATAAACTTTATTTGTCTTTACCAACGAGAATCAAAGAAGATATTTTTTCTGATCTAGCCCTGTACCGCGGCAATTATTAATTATTATTCATACTTTTGATGATACTGTCTTTCCTGGCACATTCAGCAGCGGTACTGCTTTAGACATCATATTGAAGTCAGGTCGGGCGTGGATCGAATCCCGTCATTGATGAGCGTAGCGAAGTCTCCATCCCACTCTTATAGGGCTTTGTCTGTGTGTTTTTTTTTTTTTTTTTGTAAGCACTCCACAGGTCGCAAGGGTTGACTGATCAACATGAAACTTTTTTTGTACACGCAAACTCATCCAACTTAGAACTGTATAGTTTTTGGGATGAATCGGTTGGACCGATTTTGAGAATCATCATCTCAAAGTTTCTAAAAACCCCATAAGATTTGGCTGGGCGGAAAATGTTGAAAAATAAAATCTCTCCAAATGGGATGAAATTTTCTCTAAATGTGTATACATGGATTTTACACATTATTACGATTTTTTAAGCAATTCTGATCAGTCGTTTTAAAGAAAAAAAATAAAATGACTGATAATATTCATAAAATATAATATCATAAAAATTGTGACAGAATTAAGTTGTCAAGATTCACTGCTTTCTAGATTCAAGAGTTGACCAACAATGAAGTATTTTTTATATGCGTCAAGGTGTGAAGAATACCAGAGTCAATGAAGTGGCAAGAGTAGAACTACTTTAACGACTTTAATAGCTTATTCAGATATCAAGGTGTGTAGAATACCAGAGTCGATAAAGTAGCAAGGGTAGAACTCCTTCAAGGACTTTTATACCTTATTCAGATATCTCGCTCATCTTACAACGCATATTTCGCGTTTGACTAGTTGTAAACATTATTCATCTATCATCCGCTCATCCTTACCCCTAATTATATAGCCTAGCTGTTGATGGGGTCGTATAATTTCAATCAATCTCTTGATTCCTCCAGCTCGTCTGGCTGTTCCTCAAGCCTGTCCTACACCAGCGATCAGGAGAACAGCAACCACTCGAAGCCACGTCACAGATCGCATCGTCACCGCAAGAAATGCCCTCAGCAGCAAGTACAGCAGCGTCACGCCGCCAATCTACGCGAGAGGAAACGCATGCAGAGCATCAACGATGCATTTGAGGGTCTTCGCGCACATATACCGACCTTGCCCTACGAGAAGAGACTGTCCAAGGTCGACACACTCAAGCTAGCCATTGGTTACATCAACTTCTTGACCGACCTAGTCACGTCCGATAAGAGCGCGTCACAAGGTGGCGGGGCAGGTGGACACCAGGGTGCACACCAGCCACCTAAAGAGGAGCCGAAGAAGATCATTCTAAGAGGTAGGATACGGCACAATGCTAACTTACGAGTGTTACGCAGAGAGTTTAGATAATACAGTATTTGGTAGGGCAAGGTCCATGTGCAGCTAGACTTGGGTATGTTGTAACCCGTGGCGTACGTTGTTGTTGTTGTTGTTGTTGTCGTTGTTGTTGCGAGTAATCTAAATTGATGAAAGATTACCTGATCTAACTAACCCAACCAACCTTACCAAACACAACCTAACCAACCTTACCAATACCCCAATACAAAATACATGCTATACTTTATAACATTGACTAACATGGCTGTTTCTAAATAGCCACTTCGACTTCGTACTAACGACGTGGCTATAGCAGTATCGTGGATGTGTTCCATAACACATTCTCTCTGTTGCAGGCGGATTTGGTTCTCCTTTCACCGCGCACTCCCTCTCATGGTCCAGCAACAAGGAGAACGGCTGCAACGGCGTAATGTTTGCAAAAGTGTGGACTCCAGAAGATCCTAGGGCCAAGTCTTCTTCTGATATAACCTACCCTATACACTTAAAAGACTGAGCTTTTTCTTTTATTTACTTATTGATTAGTTGGCCAGAGATTCTAATTTCCGATCGACTAAACGCTTGTTTCGCATTCTAGTTGAATAGTTGGTCATCGTGGACGCGTTCAGATGCGAAAGTTAACAGTTCAAGATAGTGTTCATGTCTCTATGCCTTCAGAAGTGTCTGGTTCAACCTTGACTCACGCACAAAAAACTACTTTTCTTCGTGAAAAAAAATGTTCTAGATTTTGGTGGTATACAATGGAAAGCAACCATGGTGAATTTGTGAGCTGTTCCGAATGGTTACCATTGTTCCATCCATTGTCGTAATAACAAAAAATGACAAAGAATGTACATTACTTTTTATATCATTTATTTTATTCTATATGGTTTCAACAATGAGAAGAATCCACGTGTCCATCATTTTGTATTCACTTTTCATGTCACTTTTCATGTAGGCTTCTGACAATTGAATCAAATGACTAACAATCGTTACCACAGCAATTCAGCGAACTGGTGAACTACCAAGCATTCTGATTGGTTAATATCAGCTGGTGGACATTGTTGTCTCTTTCAACTATAAGTGATGTCACTTGACAGAAGCCAATAGTCGCCCGGTCGGCCCTCGGGTATACCAGGACTGTAAACGCGGTGTCTATATTATTGGGCTTGGAGGAAGAAAATCGAGAAATCAATTCTTTAAAACGCGGTATGAATTATTTCACAATAGATTTATCAAGACATGAACAATTTCAACAATGATATTATATTATTTCAATTTCAATTTTCAAAATTTTCTGTCAAACTTCTCTCTTTTTTGTTCTTTATTTTCTCACCACAGTATGGGGACGAATGAACGCGACTTTACTGACGGAAACTTCTTTGTCAAAAACTGTTGAGCTTCAACAATGCATCGTGGATTTATAGCTGTTCCCACAGTTATAAAGTTACGTTTACAAATATCAGGATAAATCATGCCGAGGAAATAATGTTTAGTGACTGTTCTTAATCGAGCATTGTCTTCCGCCACGACCCTATCACAAAAGGCGCTAGAACATGAGCCTTAGGATTATAGAGATAGATCCAATACCAGTGTTCTTGGTTTGCAAGTAAACCGATTACAGAGAGATTCTAATTATTATTGCAATGCACTGCGAGAAAGCGTTTGCATTGTGGTTAAATTATGAGTGCAAAATGTAAACAGATCAGGCCTATAGTAATGTGCAATTATTCCCTAATATTTGTCATGTCCGTTGCTATTATCCACGAAACGATAGTGAATCTTTTTTGTGCTTTCATTTCTTTTTTTTAATCGTGTTTATTTTTATTTCACAAGCATAGAAGATTTTCCATATTGGATGTGTTGACTCAGCTAACAAGTCACATATACAAGTCGCGTATTTCAGTATTATGGAATACCAGATTTTCTATTTGTTAAAATACTTTAACGCATTCCTGTAAAACTCCATGTACATCAATTCTGATTTTCATATACTGTACTAAAATACTAAAACAAAGATATTTTACAAAATCGGAGACATGTTTCTTCTAAGCTGCATTTCTGAAAAATCTGCACATCATGCGATCAACGTAGTGCAATTCTGTTACTAGTCAGTTAAGTTCTATTTCTAGTCCATGCAGAGCCGGTGTTGTACTCGAGCAGTCCTTGCATGTTCTTCAATGAGATGGTCCTTGAACTACTTATCTGTTTATATCAATAGTATCCTGAATTTATTTCCACACACATATTTTATTACGTCAATATATATATTATGTAAATACTATGTTAATTTGATACATTTTTGTACATCATCCTGAATGACTTGATGACCATTCGTTGAAATATTTATGAAAATATGATATTATGAATTTCTTTTTTTAACTTTTTCAATCATTTTTATAGAATGTAGGACTACTTATCTTGAACAACACCGGCTGCGTGCATTATATACTAATGCTAAAAAAATATTACACATGCATTTATATTTACATTCTTGTATATTCATGCTGCTGCATAATAAATTAATAACCAATTTTAAATTATTACTATATAATATTGTTTTGTTATTCATTTGTTATGATAATGCTATTATAAATATTATGAATTGGTGTAACTCTGTAATAAAACATAGACTACATGCAATAAAAAAAAGCTAATTCATTATTGTGTATACCTTTCAAAACAGTCACACAATGTCATAGACCGTGCTGAAGTGACCTTCTTACCCTATTCATTATACAATATTTTCAGTTATAACTGGCAGTACCCTACATCTTTACAGAAAATAAATATAAAACATTATAATAGACAATAAGTTATAGTGAGAAATAGTTAGTGTATTTATTTTCCATTATACTTTGCCAGCTTGGAGGCCATGTCCATCATTACTACAAATTAACAATGCCGTTTCTATTTCTCTCTCTCTCTCTCTCTCTCTCTTTCTCTCTTTCTCTTTCTCTCCCTCACTCATCCCACAGGCATGTGGACTTGTTCTCACCGGGAGGCGTATGTTGTCAGGTGCCAGTGTTCCCAAGGGGATGAATGCCTGATTGGAGGAGAGGGTGGTTAGAGTGAGAGAGAGGGGGATGTGGCGCTAAAGGCCTGGTGCATCGTATAGTAGCAGGAAACATTTTGTAAAGAATTCAAACTATTGGTAGATGAGCGTCAAGCGAAGATGTATATGGACATGCATGGGTGGAGGTGCCGAGTTTACCGTGTCTACAAAACGCGCACCAAGTGCCGCAGCCGGCCACGGCACGCATGGACGTTTTATGTCGTCATTAGGTAGACACCACCTAATACGAAGAAATAAAGAGATTGAAGATTGGATCAGATTTGTGTTTTTTCATTCATAATTTAATACATTCAATTTAGAAATTATATTAAAATAACATACCATATTTCCTATGCAATGGGCAATACAGGAAGAATGTTGGAAAAATTATATTATTTTGGTGTGATATTGAAGCGAATGGAGCAAAAATAAAATATACAGTCTGTTCAAGCATGTTCTATAGACCTACCACTCGATTATATATTATAGCTAATATGATTGCTGTAGGCCGGTAGGCCTATGTCTTCTTATATTCAACTCATAAAAGAAATTTCGATCAAGAAAATGCTTTGAAACTTTTTTTCTTCTATTGTTCTTCATTATAATGGGTCCGATTGCTAAAATTGTGTAATAATTAGATTCATATTCACCGTTGTTTCATGTATAGTTGAGACTTGCATTGTTGAGACTGCAACATACGTTATTTGATCATACATTGTTACTTACATACATACATTATTGGATGAGCGAAGCGAAGACTCAATTACACTATACCGAAAAAAAGTGCCTGTTTTTTTTTTGTTTTGTTTTGTTTTTTTGTTCGCGCTCCACAGGTCAGACAAAAATTCAAAATCGGTTGAAACTTGGCACACACATGAACCCCTATCTGACTTGATGCTGTATAGTTTTGAGGCACGATCGGTTGAACAACTTCTGAGAAAACTCATTCCAAAGTTTTCAAAAATCCCACTAGAATAAGCCAGAGGAAAACCTTCGTGAAAAATATTTCATCTGAGAGGATTCAAATTTTCAGAGAATTTCAATCTGATAATGATACACATTATTCCGAACTTTTACTCAAATCGGATCAGCCGTTTCGATGTAAAATAATATATAATGTTATTTGTGTCAATTATTCAAAGCTATCAAGATACCTATTAAATCAAAGCAACAAGTGTCACCACTTGATTGTAAACGGTTAAAACAAAGCCTTCTTTATTATTATATAAATTATTAATGGAAAATAAGATGGCAGTGATGTAATGGTTTGGATCTCAAGGTGTATATATATATAATAACCAATCCGAAGATAAGTTGATATGTTCCAGCTCATCCATCAACGCGGAAACACATAACGCGTTTGCCTAGTTTAAATACACTGCGTTTCTCACGTTTCACACGTTTCTCTACTTAAACTGTAGACCCATATCAGTTCAATATATATTTTCTCCATTTTGGAATCTTTTTTTGTCTCCAAGTAAGGAATAAACAAATGTTTCATCGTGCATATATAGGAAGATATACTTCGTGACCTAACGTATAAGGTGGTATAAGTAACCATTCCTTTGAAGACATTCATCTTGCAACAACTTGAAGGATTCAACGTTTTTATTGTGGTGCTTTTTATCGTAAACCACGTCTTGAAAAACATAAAATACAACAGATCAGATATATATAGAAAAACTATGAAAACTGTGATATTTGTTTTTGTTGTTTGGTGAAAGACCTACTTCTTTTTGTAGATACAAATGTATATATACACTAGCGTTCCCACAAAATGGTTCAATCCGAAATTAAAATTTTCATTCAAATAGAAACCACGCGAATTTAACCGCTATCTTTTTCACAGACCATGAATTGCGTATAGGCGTAGACTATGCACATTGTCTTCTAGTTTGAGTACACTGTACAACTACCAACATAACAGTATACATTTTTCAGGATATAGCTAGCTGTGACCGCAACCGTACGTCTGATAAGACCCGGTTTTACGAAGTGTATAGTTTTAGTAGATTAAACTATAGTTAGCGAATTAACTTGTTATCACCCTTGGTTACATATGTTATTTTTGTACAATTGATTAATAGTTAGCCCATGAATGCTTAACTAAGAGCTCGTAAAACCGGCTCTGAGTAGTAGTTATACTAATAGATGTTCGAATAGTGACTCGAGTATGCGATTACGATGCATCATTCGTCACAACGTAGATCTATTTCCATTACTTGACGCACTGAATGAATTAATGTATCAGGGTTTAAAAGTGCGTCTTCAGCGAGGTCATTTTGCGCTCATGCTCATACCACAGGTTGTCAACGTTTGTGGGTGTTTCAAGCATTACGGAGGGAGCGAGCAAGAAAGAGAAAAGGAAGAAAGGAAGATGAGAATGAATAAGAAGACAGATGAGGTGAGATGGGAAGTGACAAAAGAAGAATAGAAACGGACATGCAAACGCAACGCTCTGAAATGGGAAACCCTGGAAGCAAGGAGACGAAGGCCAAGGCTGTGCAGCAAGACACAACTGTACCGGATGGGAAGAACTAGACAGAAGAGTTGGAAAGGGGATCCAAAGAAGTAATAGGGGAGGAGAAAGAATGGAGGTGGAGAGAGTTTACTCAAATATAGGGAAAAACGTGTTCGTCCAGAGGATGATAAGAGACTGGAATAAACTCGAAGAAGAAGGAAGAACTGCAAAGAAATTATTAGAATTCAAGAAAATGATCTATAATATAGAATTATAATATCTTGTCACCGTGCATCTAGCACATCTGCAAGAATGTTACAAATACAAATACAAATACAGTATACTGCCTGCATATACTCCAGCCACCAAAAGGTTCCCACTTGAACGATACGGTCCGAACTTGATCTGGGCTCTCATTCCAGACCTTACCGCCATGGGTGACCCTGCCGGGAGCAAACGAATTGCTCCCGACGACAGCTCTAGTGCCACGGAGCCAAGCACGACCCCACACCACGCCAAGGTTGTGTGGATCCTTCGAGGGGTAAGTGACGAACTTCGTAATATCTGTTTCGAATAAATAAGTGTGTTCTGCTTGCTCAGTTCATAGTGCTTGGTAATCAATCTCGATCAAACAAAGAACTCATATTAAGCTAATATTGTAGAGTGTAATTGGTTTAGAGCGGCTGATAATACTCAGGTGAACAAACAGTCAATGAGTGATAACAGCTACCACCCCTCCTATCATGTAAGTACACTCCCCCCTGCCTCCCCCCCACCGCCTCTTTCACCATACACTTGACGATATTTTAATACAGATTTAATTCATCTCATACCGATGTATTAAATCATAGATATTGTATTAATAGTTTCTATATAAGAGTAATTTTAAATGAAATACAATTGAAAGTGCGCCATTCAATTGGACCGTTTTCACAGCTACACTTGAATAATTGAAGGTGTCGGCCTACCGAGTAAAAATTATTTTGGTAATATGAGAATGGAAATGCATAAAACAATCTTTGCACCAAACAAACAATATATAAATAAATACACGCGTATTAATTTTGTGTAAAAGGCCTACTTATAGTAAATTGTGAATAACGTAAAGTGAATAATCAATTTAATTAACCCAGAATAAAAATAGGGAATGGGAAATGCATTAAGCAGGATAACAACAAAATTTATCAGTTTCATTTAATAACTGTTGAGCTATATATTTATTCATTTTTACTGAGTTTAACGACGCTCTGTACTGATGATGATCACGATCTATTGGCGTCGGTGAATGATATATGAAATGATGGGATGATGAAAAGAAAGGATATTTCATTAGGTGTGATAGTGTGATACGGTGTGAGTGCGGATAGTGGGAAGAAGTCGTTGTGGTCTATGGTCAAGAGCCAGTATTGACCTGAACGAGAGATTGAAACCAAGGAAAACCCCTGTCAAAATGTTCTACCATGGCGGGAATCAAATCCCGGACTCCTGCATGACGGTTAAGTGTTCTACCCACTCGACCACCCACCTCAGTATAGAACTATCAGTTCAGATTATCACAGAGAACTAGTAACACAAGCAAATCATCAATATGTATTTTTTATTCTATTCAACGTATTTTCCAAAAGTTTTTTATATGTAGGACTATACTAAATAGAATGCATTTAAAAGTGAATATCGACCGTTACCATGCAAATGGAATGACCTGTAGTATTTTGAGACCATAGATCCAAAGAAGAGTGATGATCGAGTTCGACCATAGACTCCATGGTTTACGCAATCAGTAAATATGTGAAAAACAGTCCCCGATTCATGTCAAATGTTTTAACTCTAAAGCCTGATCTTCAGTGCCACAGTTGCACAGATTTTTTCGTCCCTGTAATTCACCTAAGCCAGTCCATAAAGTTTCTGGCTGGTTTACGTGACTTACGTGCCGGAAAAAAACGT
This sequence comes from Brachyptera risi, assembly GCA_964007535.1. Classification (NCBI taxonomy): domain Eukaryota; kingdom Metazoa; phylum Arthropoda; class Insecta; order Plecoptera; family Taeniopterygidae; genus Brachyptera; species Brachyptera risi. The sequence continues at coordinate 34,664,301 of OZ023329.1, read as the reverse complement.
GCAACCGTGTTACTATGAATCAAGCTCAATTTTTTTTTTTTTCAAATTTATTGGGAAAACAAAAGTTTGAAACATTACAATTAACAAAATTCACATCGCTTGATCCACAAAGCCTTATAACGGCTTGACTGTGGTGATAACATGAATAAAATAACTCTATAAAAACACACATAAATCAGTTAAAAAACAGGGGGAAAAAAAATGCAACCTAAAATTACCAAATTGTTACCAAAAATGGGGGGAAAAATCAAGCATGGAAAAACTTCATCAACCAGTTATATAATTATATACTGGTGTTTGCTATAGGATAGCTGCTATAGCTTCTATGGCCATACTGTTTCATGTTTTAATTTCATATGCATATGTGCAACTAAGCTCTGCTGCAAGTGTATACGCTCCATAACCCTCTCAACAATCATCGGCAAGTGTCACGCGTAATGACAACACGAGATGAGTGGTACAATTCGCCACGGCCTGCTCGATGCAGCTGTAAGGGTGGTAGGAAAGGGGGGGGGGACACGCATAGCTGGCGCCGCGTCACCATACAGCACACGTGCACGGCCCCAGTGATGCGCTTGTTGTATGTCCAGCTGCATACTCACATGCGTGACATGTTCTACAAGGTACTAATAGCCGCTTTATGACCTCGAAAAGAAGAGAGTAAGGATTGTTATTTGTTGCCAATGACTAGAGTGCCGTCTACTCGTAGAACTATTAAGAGCAGGGTAACTTGAATATAGCTAGAGCTGCAATTTAAAGGACATCATAACCCTTAAACTAATTTTGGCGAATAATGACGATATTTTTTCCCCTAATTTTAGAGAATACTAGAAATCACCATCTCATTATCAGAAATTGAAATTAATTCATTTGTCCTCCATGACCCGGTTCTTTTTCTAAGTCGTGACGTATGGACATTACTCGATTCTGTTTATGTTTCTTTCCAGAATCGGTAATTCCTATGTTATGATCACGGTCTCTGGAGGACAAAAAAATTAATTATGATTTCCGGAATTGAGACGATGATTTCTAGTTTTCTCTAAAATTAGGGAGACAAATTTTGGCATTAATAAACAAGATGATGTGATGTCCTTTAACTCACGCGAACGGTTTGTTGTTGCAACGCACGCCTTGTTTTATGTATCTGCTTTTCGCCCGCTGGCCTATGCAGAGAACAAGAAAGCAAATGTTACACCATGTGTTGGGCCCAATATTATTTTATGTTTGTTAGATTGTAAGGTTTCTATAGGGACTGAATGCGATGAAAATTTGTCGTTGTCGTTTGTCGTTGCCGTTTGTCCTCCTAGTGTTCTAAAAATTGAGCGGGCGGTGTTCCGGCGTGCATTAGGCCTAAGCCGATGTAATTAGTATAATTGGTACAGTGATGAGCCTAATTACAACAATTTAGGCCTATCATTCATTTTTTCCCTTTTTATTTAATTATAAACTTTCCATCTACTGTTAATGGAAAGAAGTGTTCATTGCCCAAGTGACTTAGTTCAAAGTGGAAGATATCAACATTTGTTTGTTTTATTTACTCATAATACCAATGCTGGTAATGTCCGGATATATCACAGAAACAGCTTTTACTTATAATGTGTTCCGGACTTTCGGAAACGGAAAGACTTTATCTGCGGCAGAAAATTTGTTCACATACAGTGCAGTTATGGTGTTCAAGACCGTTTATGTAGTAAACTGAGATCTTGCGCTTTTCAACTATATATACTCTTGCAAACATTCTACCTTTCACTTTATTGTGCACTATTGACACAGCATGAGTAGAATCTATTATTTCGTATGGATTGTTAGCATGGGGAAATGCGATTGACACTCACACCAAATTTGTTCACTTCAGAGTACAATTATAAAAATCATAACTCCTACTCACCTCAAGATAACCATTAAAGATAATATAAATTCCTTTTTTGACTACTGCAATGTTTCAGCTGTTGATAAATTATTTGAATATAAATTCATATTGAAGTTCTATTTTGATGACAGGTTCAAAATTATAAATGATTACCTTTTAAATACCAGATTGAGACTCCTAAACAATTTTAAAATTCTTGATTACAATAATAGATATGGACAACGACGACTTGAATACTCTCCGGTTATATGCAATGAAATGTCAGTAAATTCAAGAAACATAGACAGATATAAGGTAATTAGATTAGAAATTAAGAAATACCTATGACTCGACTGTGAATTGTCTTGACTAAAAAGTGTTGTATAAAACGTGTTTCATAGTGTTTCTCATTATTTCAAATTCTTCACTCATTGTTTGTTATATTTATATTTATTATTCGCTTTCACTGCTTAACTCCACCTTGTTCATTTTCTAACATATTTAATCTAGTTTGTATTTTATTCGAAGTGTTACGCATACTTCCACTATCGCAATACACAATATTCTTTCCATTATTTTTTTATATTTAATCCACAGTCAAGCTGTTTAGGGCTTTGTAGACACCAAATGACTGTTTATTTATTTAAAAAAAAAAAGGAAGCCGATGTGCAACTCGAATAGAGATAGAGGTGCCACCATGCCTTCAACTTAGTGAGCACTGTAGCTGCATCGGCAGCATCGCCTTTGGAGCCATTGCCACCATTGAACATCTCTTTGGTTTTCTTTTGGCTCAAATGGCCTATATGTCGACGCGCCGTGAAATCCAATAGTATCCATTCCTTTGGTCTTCTTTTACTACCATTGTTGCAACAATGTAAGTTACACCCAATACACGATGTAGTGATACCAACCTATTTTATCATAGTATAAAGGAGGTGATCCAACTCGGGTCTTGAAAGTGAAATATTTCCCGGGTCAGGATCTGAGTCCATCGTCCCGATTGCCTGAAGCGTAACTATCGCTTTTATATTGAACTATTTAAACTATTTACTTTTTAGAACAGCAATGTTCAACAATGTCCCAGTAGATGGCCCAGTAGATGACGAGAATAGGTTTTGTTAGTTCAACAATGCCGCCGGTACCGTAGCCACTCTTATCTACATCTAGTTCACAAGGGAATCCGCTAAATCGCGACAGGCAATCGAGACGATTGGCTCTAAAATAACCGCAAGAAACCACAAATGCCTTCCATGTTATCAGTATGGGATTTGGAGCACCTTCTTTATATTATGATAAAATAGGTTGGTATCACTACATCGTGCCCAATATATTGTAGACCTTGTTTACAGAAACACCACTGCCTTCTAGCAGCACGGCTAATTTTACAGCACATTCTCTATATAAAAAATGATTATTTGTTCAATTGGATGAGCGAAGTGAAGACTCAATTTCACCATACTCGAAAAAAGTGCTTTTTTTTGTGCTCAACAGGTCAAACGAAAATTCAAAATCAGTTGAAACTTGGCATACAAAAGTATACTTATCTAACTCGATACTGTATAGTTTCGAGGCACAATCGTTTCGACCACTTCTGAGAAAACTAATTTCAAAGTTTTCAAAAATCCCACGAGAATAACCCAGAGGAAAAAATTCGTGAAAAATATTTCATCCGATAGAATTCAAATCATCAGGAAATTTCAATTAAATAATGATAAACATTATTTCGAACTTTCACTCAAATCGGATCAGCCGTTTTGATGTAAGAAAATATATAATGTAATTTTTGTAAATCACTCAAAGCTATAAAGATACCACTTAAATCCAGGCAACAGGTGTCACCAATTGATTGTAAACAACTAAAACAAAGCCTTCTTCATTATCATAGAAATTAATTAGGAAATATGATGGCAGTGACGAAATTGTTTGGATCTCAAGGCGGATATATATAATAACCAATCCAAAGATGAGTTGATATGTTCCAGCTCATCCATCAACGGGACAACACATAACGCGTTTGCCTGATAATATAATTGTTTCATTTGCAGTAATTTGTCGTATATGGTACATTATTTGGTATAGTTCTACAATACTCTTAAAAAAAATTCATAGGAGCAAAGACTAAAAAAGTCCCATTTATACATTATTTGGTGTATTTCTACAATATTCTTGAAAAAAATTCATTAGATGAGCGTAGCGAAGCTTTCCATTTCACACCCTGAAAAAAATGGGCTTCGTTTTTTTTTTTTTTTTTTTTTTTGTAATTATGTACGCGGCATACAGGTCAGAGAAATCAATCAATCAACTCGAAACTTTTTCTGAACGTTGGTGTCATACCAGAATAGGTTGGGATTGTTATTCAGAGGAATCGGTCGGAAGGTTTTTCCGGAAAATAATCGGAAAGTTTGGAAAATCCTCATAAGAATAACCCGGAGGAAAAATACTTGAAAAACTAGAATTTTTCAAAAGCTCTCAAATTCTCACAGAATATGAGAAATATTATTATACACCTTTTCAGAGATTTTTACAACAATCGAATAAGAAATAATGAAGAAAACGCAATAAACGTGTACATTTTATTGAATATTTGGATTAATTGGTTTTGCAAAGTGTTTATGCGACTGGTTGCAGATTACTATAAATACTAGGAAAACGCGGGATGCGCGTTGTGAGATGAGCTTAGAAGTATGGCAATCTAGAATGAAAGATAACTTGTCAGCTCAATTTACATCTACAAACCTTGACTTACTTCAAACGTTAAAAAACCTCACCTGCAACTTGTTGATATTTATAGTAACCTGCAACCTGTCGCATAAACACTTTGCAAAACCAATTGATCCAAATATTCAATAAAATGTACACGTTTATTGCGTTTTCTTCATTATTTCTCATTCGATTGTTTTAAAAATCTCTGAAAAGGTGTATAATAGAATTTTTCATATTCTGTGAGAATTTGAGAGTTTTTGAAAAATTCTTGTTTTTCAAGTATTTTTCCTCCGGGTTATTCTTATGAGGATTTTACAAACTTTCCGATTATTTTCCGGAAAAACCTTCCGACCGATTCCTCTGAATAACAATCCCAACCTATTCTGGTATGACACCAACGTTCAGAAAAAGTTTCAAGTTGATTGATTCATTTCTCTGACCTGTATGCCGCGTACATAATTACAAAAAAAAAAAAAAAAAAAAAAAAAAAAAACCATAAAAACGAAGCCCATTTTTTTTCAGGGTGTGAAATGGAAAGCTTCGCTATGCTCATCTTATCAACAAGTTGCAGGTGAGGTTTTTGAACGTTTGAAGTAAGTCAAGGTTTGTAGATGTAAATTGAGCTGACAAGTTATTTTTCATTCTAGATTGCCATACTTCTAAGCTCATCTCACAACGCGCATCCCGCGTTTTCCTAGTAGTAGCATAGACTAAAGAAGTCTTATTCATAGTCCATGATTGTAGGAAGTATAAGACCTACATATTTTATTTTTATTATAAAGGTTGATGGCTGAGCCCACTTTCTTTACCCCATTTAATTCAATTGTACTCTATATAGATTCAATAACAACTGTATGGCCCCATGTTTTGATGTGAACATAATCCATATATATTTTTTTATTTTTCAATTGCTTTCTTTGTTCGTAGTAATTGTATAATAAATAAGTCGACGCATATACTAGGTCCATAATCCTCTTGCTATTATAGCTGCAGTGCATTATTAATCCATTGAGAGGGTATATAATCGAAACCACACATCGATGTCTATTATACTGTTATTTAGTTTTAATTCTTGCGAATCTCACTGGCGCACCTCTAATCCCCCTATCGCGACCTCCTAGGGGCTGCGTAGGGGTGCATTCATCTATTCGGCCGTGACTAACTCGGGCGGGCTCACCTGCGTGGACTGAGCTGTGCGTGCTACACTCAAGAGGGCCGTGAACACGTGTTAAAACAGATATTAGAGTGGGATTGAAAAACAATCAAACTTGTCAATGTGTAAGTGTAGAGGGCGAGGCTAGGGCTTTAAATATAGTTTTATTTTGATAGTATTATCAACTTATTATCTCTTCTTTGTATACGCCGTAGCTTACCCCAGTGGACCGTGGTAGTTAGATTTTATACCCTTTCCTTTTATTCGATTGGGTGCGAGGGGGGGACAGGAATCCCCTTATAATAAACATCTCAGTGCAACAACAACAGTAACACATTTAATTACTCATAATAAGGAGAGTGATGTGTATACCATTTTTCGAGATATATATATATATATATATATATATATATATATATATATATATATATATATATATATATATATATATATATATATAGAGAGAGAGAGAGAGAGAGAGATAGACCTATACATTATATTTATATTGCATTTTTTCATGTCAATTGCATTGTTATTTTCAAGATGATTTCTTGACAAGAAGTAGCCAAGTCTAATTTTCTCTGGTAATTGGATTAAAGTTTAATTTTCACCCTGGTGATTCCAAGTTTCATGCAATCAGGCCATTCGTCTGACCTGTGGTGCAAGGGCGGATCAAAAATCAAAAAACTTAATGAAATAAAATAATTCCGTAATAACAGTCGATACGATTTAGCACTTCAATGATTCAAATAAATAATTGAAAAGTAGATGGGCTAAAAAATATATATTTCTCATTTATCTCTTGCTCAATTCCAACCTTGATTCAACTTTAGTTCAACTTGCGATGTGCTCAACACTATCGTAACAAATAATTACACAAAAATTACACATATTTGTAGAAAAGAGTAAACATTCTCTATCGAGAAAAATATTCAGCCCGTTAAAAAAAATGAATTGAATTACCAAGTATGAAGTATATATTTTATAGCGTGAACCATAAACAAACTTTTGTGCAACAATTGAAAACTAAAAATCGGAAGTTTTGCTTCATTGATGGAATGAATGATTCTTCCAGACTTCATTTTAAAAAGCTGAACATTCAAGTGACATAACATTTACAGATTTGAAATTAAAAATGTATCATTGGTCTTGAGAATAGCAACATTCATTATAGGAAAATACAGCGTATGCGTTGTAAAATGAGTGAGATATTTCCAAAGAATTTGCTTGAAAATTTTATAAAACATAGGCCTATATTATATACACCTCGACTTCCAAAAAATATTATGAGCCATTATTTATAATAATTATTATAATTCATTCATTCATCTTATGACATATATGATATGCCCGTGCTACCTAGCTGTTGATTTTCATTGACAAACTTCAATCTCAACATTGGTATTTTTTCAATGGGCCCTTTAATAATCTATTTTTTTTAAAACGACCATTCCAAATCTCTTCAAATTTGATAGAAAGTTGTATCAGAACAATATCAATATTCTTTGTGAATTTCATGACAAACCGATGAAATTTGAAATTCGAAAATTCATCGCTGTTCTTATGGAAATTTTCCAGTTTTCGAATTTTATTGGAGAAGCCCGTTGATCCGATTTTGCTCAAAAAGAATCCCAGCTTATTCTGGTATGATACTTAAGGTACAGAAAAAGTCTCATGTCAATTGGTGCCTTTGCTATGACCTACCTGTAGGCCTATGCTGCGTACAAAATTACAGAAAAAAAATATTGAAACGGAGCCTGCGATTTTTTTCGTCAAGTGAAATGGAAGTCTCTGCTATACGCTCAGCTAACTAGTAAAATGCAGGATGCGTTGTTAGAAGAGCTTAGAAGTACGAAATCTAGAATGAAACATTTTCCGTCAGCTCATTCTACATAGTAGGCCTACATACATACAGATCTTGGATTACGTCAATAGTTTAACAACCTTACCTGCTTCTTGTTGATATTTATAGTTGATATCCACCTTGCAAAACCTTTTGATCCTAATATTCAATAAAATGTATAGTTATATTGCGGTTACTTCGTTATTTTCGCAAAAATCACCGAAAATGTGTTCGATGTTTTTTCATATTCAGTAAAAGTTTTAGAGCTTTTAAATAATTTTTGTTCCTCAAGTATTTTCCCTCTGGGTTATTCTTAATGATGATTTTCCAAATTTTCCGATTTTTTCCCCCCAAAATCGTTTAACCAAGTATTAAGAAAGGCAATTTCAACCCATTCTGGTGTGACACTAATATGTAAGTTTACATAAAAAGTTTCGAGTCGATAATATTTATTACCAAAAAAATGAAACATAAAAATAATACATAAACACAAAAGCGAAGTCCAATTTTTTTCGGTTTATGAAATGTAAGTCTTCGCTACGCTCATCCAATTAACACCCATAAATAGCTTCTACAACTCTGGGAAAACGCAGCATATGCGTTGAAAGATGAGCGAGAAACGTACTCGGAAGTTTTATATACACCTTAGTTCTCAAATTTCTAAGCCTTCCTTATTATTTAATTCATCCAGTCATCAATTAATATTAATTTTAATTCTTGTAACTCACAGATTTGCAGCCTGTAGAATTTCATTGACACTTTTATCGCAATATTGGTCATTTTTCCATTATAATAATTCATTTTCTCAAAAACGAGTCATCCACATTTCTTGAAGCTCAGTAGAAATATCCATCAGAACAATATCAACATTCTCTGAGATTTTTTTTTGTCACACGGATAAAATTAAAAAATGTTATTTTAGTTTTACCCTGCATGAGCTATTCTAATGGGAATTTTCCAAAGTCTCCAATTTCTTTTCTGAAATGACCTTGAATCCGATCTCGTTCAAAAACAATCACATTCTGGTATGTCACTTATCTGAAGAAAAAGTTTCAAGTTGATTGATTACTTTTTCTGACCAGAGTGCCGAAAAACGAAATTACAAATTACAAAAAAAAAAAAACGTGAAAACGAAGCAATTTTTTTTTCAGTAAGTGGGATGGAAGTATTCACTACGCTCGTTTATTATTAAGTTACTGGGAAACCGTAACATGTGCGTTGTGAGATGAGTGTAAAAGGCATATTTATACGGAATGTAATGAAAATTGCCATTTATGGTATTTAGTATTTACAGTATGATTGTGAAAATATCAAGTCACTGCTTTCTTGTTTTATTTGTGGCTAGTTTTGATCGTTTTACGATTTAATTGGTCCAGTATAGCTGTTGCTCCTCGCCTTTATTTGATATAATAATACATTATAATTTTTACCTCCAAACGCATCTGATCCGATTTATGTAAAACATTTGATAATGTGTATCATTCTTGTGTTCAAATTTCATGAATAATTGAATATATTTATTTACATTTTTTTAAATTTCCTCTTCTGTGTTATTCTACTAAGGATTTTCCAAATCTCCAGATGGTTCTTCTCAAAATTCAACCGACTGCGCATCGAGTTGACATGAGCTGTGCATGCAAATTTTCATCGAAATTTGTGCTTTCCTTTGACAGCTGTGGAGCGCCAGAAAAAAAACTTTAGTGTTTTCCAGTAAGGTCAAACTGAGTCATCGTTTCGCGCATCTAATTATTATGATTTCATTTTTAAGGCCTATAACGATATTTTCAATAGAATATTTATATCATATTGATTTTATTTCATTGAAAGACTTATTCTGCAAATTCTAAACACTTTTGTGGGTATTCAAAATTATGAAAATATGGACAATTTTTATGACGATCAAATCTATACATGCACCGTTAAATGTGAGTTCTGAATGAAGTATTCTGATGTAACGTTCTACTTAATTCATACTGTGCAGACGCATCATGAGCGTTTTTAAAAGAGGCAAATATTTGTAATGAAATTATACAGTTGCGGTCCCATAAAGTGATCGATCAAGTTTCCAGCCCAAGAAAATATACCGACATTATTCGCAATAAAAATAAAAGATAATGTTCACATGCCTGCAATGCACGCATAATCTATGAACAAATGAGATTATAAATGTGCACATTTTATTTAAATTAAAATTCTAATTTCGGAAAAACACTTTTTATGTGGTCACAAGTTTACTCCAAAGTGTACATACTCGAAATCTATACACATATTTGTTTATAACGTAGAACTTTGGAACCCAAATGGTAGAACCATTATCAAAGTATGGTATGTAGTAGAACTATTAACATCATATGGAGCAAGCCAAATATTAAATATTCGTATTTTCCGTATCAACCTACCATAATATTTATTGATGGCAAGCGATGATGAGTTGGGAGATTAAAATAAACCTAAGGATGTATACATATAGTGTAGATCCTTAATGTGTATGCATACATATACATTATAACATTTCTTGTACAGTATTGGTGCCTATTTGTAAGGACTGTGGTGGGAGTGGGAAGGGGGTTAGGGGGAGTGACGTCAGGGGTGTGGGAACGGTCCCACCTGTCTGAGTGCCGATCAATAGAATCTAGCGACATCCCATATCATAGTTCCAAGGCGCAGGACCTAGTCGGCCCTATAGGCTATATAACCAATCATGGAGTTTATAACCATGAACACAAATTAATATAAATAAAAAATACTGTAATTTACCTATTTGCACCCAAGTTCTGTTGATGGTATCCCTAAGAGTGCTGCTCCCTAAAGCTGACATTTCAATTTTATAGATTTAATTTTTACATTCTTCCAATTTCTCCATTCGCGCCATTTTGCTGTCATTTTGCACTATCTATGTAAATTTTATAAATAATAATAATTAATAATACAAATATTACGTAGGTATGAGATAGGAGGTTTGCTCACAATCCATTTGCTTGAAGTTCATTCCTCACCAGAGGGACGGAAAAAGAGACGAGAAAATTGAAGGGTTGACTTTGACAATGGTGATAATTAATATATTTTTGCATGAATCCACAGCTTATATGTATAAATAATATAGATTAGAGTACAACACAATACAAAGAAGTAAATCTAGATTGATGTGGTGAGATTGGTGGATATGTAGAATGAAGTGTAGGCTTGCGATGAATGTGGATGGTTATATGAAAATGCGAAGATGAAGAAATAAGAAGATGAAGAAACTGGTATCAGGCAGTAGGCACTGAGTTCATAAACGAGGACTGCTCTGGATTTGGCGGATAGCTCTCGTTGGGTCAATATTTATTGGTCATCTGAATTCTGAATATTGAAGTCATTATGATACCCAAGGATAAATACTATTGAACTATAAATGTGTGATTGGATATTTTTATTCAATTTTTGATATGATCACAAAATCTTTCATAAAGTATACAAACAATATCTTACTTTATCAAAACTAAAAAATGTACTACCTTGAATGGGGTAAAAAATACACGCCCCAAAAAATACAAATGCAACTCAAGTCTACACATTCTTGTTACTGATTAGTGATTTATATCATCGTAGAATTAATTCTATTGATTGATATTTGCTACACATTCTACGAAAATATCAGTATATCCTTAAGAATTGTCCCACTGCCATAAGACAAACACCGCACTTCTTGGCTCGAGTCACTCCTTCAAATGATTCCCGATAGGTCACCATGTGAGTCATGCAATTCGCGCAGACACAATGACCACATGGTACAATCGCTCTAGTTGCCCTTTTAACGATGCATATTGTACAGGGGCTCCCTTGCCCACCCTCTGCCAGATCTACCGAGTCTTCAATGGGCATCGAGTTCATATAATTTCTTATCAATTCTCTCTCTTGCGCGTGAATATGTATGAGAGATAATTGTGAGGCCGGAGTGGTTGTTCGAATCCAAGGACAGTCTTCCACTGTCGGCAATGGTGTTACTGCTGGTATATGAATCAATTCGTGCTCGATTGAAATATCGATGAGTTCACCTATAAATTAGAGACAAAAAAAGTTAGGTTACAGGTTAGATTGATAACTCAGAAAGCAAGATAAACACAAATAAACAGATACATCAAAACGGCAACATTAAAGATAACGATGTTTTGAATATAGTTAAATTAAAAGGGTTCAATCAAAAGGTTGACTCACGTTCTGCCTGGTTGAATTCTAAATCATTCTCAATCTGGTACAGGTAATCTGTAAGAAACAACAACGTTATGGAATGACTGAAGTGAAATTCCCCCGCTCGGGCAAATTGGGCACTTTTTTATACTATTCATTTGTCAGTTCAATAATCCATTACTGATCGATGATCAAAATGAAATTTACAAGTCGAGCGGAACTAACTACTGCTGTTTGGCAAGCTTGGGAGGAATATTGGCGTATATAAAAAAACATAAAAATGATTTTAAAAAATGTCCCAGTGAAATCTTAGATCTTGCCTGTAATAGCAATAGTATACGTACACAATGCTTAACATCAAATAGATTCATTCAAAAAAGCAGGTTCAACTCCCGCCAGGCGCTAGTTGAATATTCTCACGCTGCTGACTATTAAATTGGTTTCCAATTCCATTGATCGTAAAAGTCTATTGGCCAACGGCCCTAATAATATAAGTCTAGTGTTGTATATTCAATGAGGTTTGGTCCCAACTGAATTTTTCCGGTTCTTCTCACGATAATTCTCAACAAGTTGGCTTTTAATTGCCCTTCCAAAATGGCATTAAAAAGGGTCATTTTAGAACAGGAAAAAAACCTTTTAAAACACTTGAGCTGAATTTCCATGAACTTTATTGGCTTAGCGGAATAGAGGTATTGGCTTTGCGAATTTCCAAAGCGGATGTTGTAGCCGCCATGTTGGAAAAACAACCAATAAGTGATGAGTGTTCCGGTCTCTGAATTTTGAGCTCTACCCAATATTATACAGCTTCACAGAATTCAATATGGATCAAACATTCCCAATTACAAAATCAGTTCATACCGGTACATCGATATTTTTGAATTTCTAAAATTAATTGACTAAAAATAGTAAGGATTCAAACTATAATTTTTAAAAATATCATAATTTGAGCTAACTATATCGCGATTTTTTGTTTTGAAATTTTGAAATAAGGTTTGAGGTCAGCGTATCGTTTTGTAAGGACTAAAACAAATAACACCAAACTCTTACCCTCGCTGGAGAGACTCGAATCGCTGCCCACACTAAACGCATAATTGAATCTTGGAGGAGCAAATGGGACATTGTTTTCAGCGTCTAGAGCAGCAGATCAAGAAAACAGGTATTAGCCGTATTAGCTGTCAAATATCCGGGCCTCCAATCAGTCCAATGCGGGTCTGCCTTTATTTGTTTCTCTGTTTATTTGTCTGATTGTAAACGCCTCCGCTCCACAGGATCGATGGTGTGTTTCTTCGTTATGAAATTTTTGGTGGGCATGGATACTTATCCATTCTTGGAAATGTCTAGAATTTGAGCCTAATTGGTCTGGAGTAATGAATAAAAATATAAGCAAACCCTAGACAAAATCGCAAAATAATAGTTTTTGTTGTCAGCCTCTATAGAGAAAAAAATCTTTCAAGGACTCAAAATCAAAAAACGAATCCAACCAACAAGATTTTTGTATGACACATGATTCAATTTGAATTAAAATTTAGATGAGTTATTATTTAGACATAAGAAAATATTTACTTCATTCAATTTTGTCAATTGTAGATTTTAATAACAGGTAATATTATCAGGGGGTATATAATTGTATTCAAATGATATTTGATAAAAAAATGTGGTTACCAGAGATGAATTGAAATTAGGAGGTCAATTTTGAAATTAGGTTTGCTGTACATAAAGATTTTATGGGCCCACATAACTTCGAAACGTTATATTAAGATTGATTTTTTAATTTTTGAATCAAGGGTAAAATACATCAAAAGTGACATATTTTATAAGATACACATTGAATCCAAAAAGTTTCATCTCGAGTATTACCAAAAATGAAATGAATTGTTCCCATCCACAACTAGGCCCAGTTCAAATAAGAGCTTGAAATGTACCGGTAATTACTATTATTATAAAATATATGTCTATTCTGACCTCAATATCCGGGAATTCTGTCCAAAGCTTTTTTCACGCTCATGAAAAATATTTTTCTTCAATAAAACTATCTTATCTTATTATATATATTTACATGTATATATATGTATATATATATATATATATATATATATATATATATATATATATATATATATATATATATATATATATATATATATATATATATATGAAATTCTTTAAACTTTCGCGTTCAGTATTATGATGACAC